>CM062807.1:1244747032-1245947032 GCA_031772625.1 Pinus tabuliformis | reverse complement strand
CATTTAGAAGTCTAGGCTAGAGACGTATTCCGGCGTCGTAAAGCCTGGTAACTGTTGTTCTCACTGATGGTTGGGTGATTCCTCCACTTTGAAACGATAAGTGCCAGTACGGACTTGTGCTCCCACGTACCATCGAGTATATTTTGGGAGACCACAATAGGCTTAAGCCTTTATCCATAGGAAGCCGTGTCTGCCACCCTATCGATCACAACGCACTGAACACAGCATTCGGGAAGATTGACTGCCGTACTGTAAAAAGTATTCTACAGTTTTGTGATTGGTTTGGTAATCCCTCTACCTAGATTTCCAGAGCAGTCCCTGTCATTCCTTTTCATACTCTTTAATGGAAAAGATCCATCTGAGCACTTGTCACTTCAGGCTCATTAAAAATCGAAGGTGACTAGAGTCATCTTTTGTTTTTTCTCGACTCTTAAAAATTGAAAAAACGAGTTGTGTCAAAGCGTCTAAAATTCATCTAATTCGGAAACATACTTTCCCTTTATTTTTAGTTGATCGAGTAATCCGAAATCGTGGAAGAAAGTCAATTGAAACCCCGTCGTTCGCGGATGCTTACGAGTCAATCGTCTTTGTCTCTGGAATCGAAGCTAGTACGGACAAAGCGAACTCGTTTAACCGGTTCCAAATCTCCTGTTAAAGTTAGAACAAGTGTTCCAACAACATCAGAGACTCCGGTTACTCTAAACATTTCTAGTATCCCTGCCTTTACAGAAGAAGTTCAACAACCACAGAAGGACAGTCGTACTGATCCTAGTATGAGGGTAAACATTTGTGTCACTGAACCAGTTCCATTTGCAACCGGTTCGGAGAGTGTTGCTCCTCAAACATCTGTCACTGCCGATTCCATACCTTCTTCGGCACCAGAAATATTCTACAGACCTGACGGTCTACCCCTTCCACCTGGTCTGATTTCTATAGAAGAGATTGTGGAAGATCCTCCATCTAGTACTCCATCGCAATTTAGAGCCAGGATCACTCTATATCCTTCTTCATCAGAAGTTAGTCTACCGCCATCGGAAGCTCCTGTAGAATCGCTAGGTAATCTTTTGGATAGACTAGAAATGTCTGAACAACCGTCAACATCTAGGACTGTGTCACCTGACACGGCGACAACAGAACTCCCTGCTATCACTCCAACAATGTTCGTCGGTATACCATCTGTCCCAACTAGCTCTCAATCGCTAGAAGGAGCCCACTCAGGGGCCATTTCGACGGTATGGTCTGTTCCTGTTTGTTCATCCAGAACAATATCCGGAAACTCTTATGTTGAGTCTCAACAAGTTGATCCATTTGGAAGTCAATTTGGGCAGTCTGGCCCTCAAGGGAAAACCATTCCCTTGAGTACTGGATTACCACCGTATGGGGGGCAGTATGCCCTTTCATTATCCCCTCTGGGAGGACAACCATACAGGAGTTCACAACAAAATTCAGGTTATGCTAGAATTACTTTAAGCGGATGGGTACTGATACTACCTCAACAACCAACAGCTGTATATTCGATGCAACAATGCTTACGGTGTCGCAAGTTCAAGCGCTGCCTATTGTATGCCAACCTCAGGTTTCTTAGGTTGTAATGCAACATCCCCTTGACCCTACGACTCAACCACAATCGCCGACTGGTGGAATGACATAGGTTCAAACGGGTACAATTACCCCTCATCTTGGTCAAATAGTTAGTATCGGGCAACAACACATGGCTTCACAACCATGGCTAGTACAATACCAACAACCACGATTCCAACAAGTATAACAAGGTTATGAGCAACAAATCTTTGCAAATAGTGGGCAGCCATATATTCAAAATGGTCAAAATCAACCATTTTACAATGGTCATGCCCACCAACCTTACCAAAGTTACTAGCATCAAATGCATTATGCTGCTATGCAAAGACCAACTGCTCAGGCAATCCCATCTTATCCTGGGTATGCTTCACCTAACCTGAATCAACAATTACTCTTCGTGGCAACTTTAGAGTTACCTGATTTAAATCAGTTAACAAACGATCCAATTGCTTATGCCCCTTGGTGGCCAGTGATTCTGCATAAACTTCCATCAGATATTCCTAAATTTAATGGAAATCCGGGTGAAGATCCGTCGAATCATGTGATGACCTTTTGGTGGGCTCCAGTATTGTAGCAATAATGCTACAACTCCTGGAACTCCCTTCTTTAATTTTATCAACCCGGTAGTTCGTAACAAACTTGGAAGCGACGGTGCTGTATGCACAAGTACTAGCTCTTGCCGCAGCTGTCACTTGGTCAGCTGGCACAAGTCTGCTAGGGGATCAAGCCAACTTCTATGAGCTCTTAGAAGAAGCTTTTTAACTGATGGACAAAAGCTAACTCAAAGGAAGCTAATCTACTTGCGGAAAGAAACTGGAAGCCAAAAAGAAACGCAAACCCTAGCAAACCCTAGCAAACCCTAATTCTACCAACTAGTCCTACTGATGCAAAAATGAGAATGCAAACTATGAGAAGAGATGCCATTACTTCTAGGAAGGTAAAATGCATGTGTCTAAGTTATCACTATCTGAAGAAAACATCTTTTTGTATTTTTGATTAAGTTGTTGGAATTATCATGCATGTGCTTCTAACTAGTTTTCCACTGTGCAGGGATGGATCAAGGGATGAAATGCTTTGGGAAAGGTTGGGATGGTACAGAGAGGGTCTAAGGGATCCCTAGCATTCTTTCTGAGAGTTTCACAAAGTCTGGAGGCCATGCAACCGTGTTTATGAACTTCTACAGGAAGTCTGCAGGGGTTTCTACAGGAAGTTCTGTAAGTCTTCTACAGGATGTTCTGTAATTCTTCTACAGGATGTTTACGAATTGGATTTTTGAGGATGGATGGTTGATGGAAGATGCACGGATGGTTATGGAGGTAGGATGGGGGTCTGAAGTGACCCAGGAACTGATGGATGGAGTGATGAGATGATATGTGGAAGGCTGATTTGGCTTTAAGGTAGTTGAGACAACAATGGGGAAGAAGGTATGGTAACGTGGCAAAAGAGCAGATGGGAGATAAGGAAACAGACTTGGTGATGGAGGAGCTGATCTGGACGAGGCTCAGATGAACAAGGAGGTGATGAAGGTGATAGAGATGCCCTGCACAATGCTCATTCAAACGAATCAATGAATTCTTGCAAACAAACCAAGTCCTAGCTAACTCAATCCAACTGTCAATGAAATGAATAAACAGCAGCTTTGTTTGGAAAGAGAACCATATACATCACGTGAGCAAGAACATGCCAAAAGATCTAAAAGCATAACAAACTCCTACCAATCTATTATAAACGTGAAAATCTACTTGAACCATCAAAAGAAACCTAAGTAACAAAGCACGAATTAAATCTAAAGAGCAGATTTTATTTCAAGAACGCAGCAAACACATAAAGATAAACAAGGGAGGTACTGGGCGCTTGAGATGGGCCCAACCCCAAGAGCTACAGCCTCCCAAGATAGATTTAGAGCTGGTGCCAAGCTGGATCCATCTTTATTAAACAAGAATGAAGAGTTACATCAAAACTGTCCACAAGAAGAACTTGAACATGAGCTGAAAGCAAAGCTAATCTATTGCATAAAAATCGGACTACAGACTAGCTAACTAATGGCTAAAACAAAATGACTACCAACTAGCTAACCCAAATGAGGCCCTAAGCCTTCTTATTTATACAATTTGAGGACCCAACAGTCCTCCTAAAGTTTAGGGACTTGGCTGCCCAAGACTTGTAGTTAACAACAGTCCAACTTGACTTGCTTGGCTGCCCTTGAGCTGATTGATTCGGTGGCCCTTGAACTCCGAGCTGATGGTGGAGAATTTGAGGTAAGGGCCCATAAATGAGGGGGACACCTTCCTACAAATCCTTTAGCTTGTTCTCCCACGAATTTGGCTGCCAAGTGCTCATTAAGACCTTCAATTTTGTCTCCAAGTTGACCAAAAAGGCTACACAAAGCACCCATTAGACTTGTTGGCATAATGACTAACCAAATTCACTCTATTAACATAAAAATAATCAAAAACATGCAATAAACAAATGAGAATGGTGGACTAAGCCAAATTAGGAGGTTGAATGAGCCCAAATATTTGTCCATTTTTGGGGCTCATCATCACCCCCCTACTGAAAGTGTTGCTCATCCTCTGAGCAACCAAATCTCTCCCCTCGTCTTTGATGGCCCTGGTGGCTTCCTTGGCTGGCATCTCGGCCGATTTCTCCTTTGGCTTCCCTCTTTTCAAACTTCCTGTAGAAACAGTTCGCTGGCTTCCTGTAGAAACAGTCCTCTGTCTTCCTGTAGAAACAGTCTTCACTGTTTTGGCCTGCTTGGCTGAGGGTGCCTTCTCCTTTCAGCTTTGTTGTGGCAGCCTTCATCTTCTCCCCCTTTCTGCTCTTCCCACTGTCTGCTCCTTTTCCTAGAGAATTCTCAGCCTTGTTATGATTGTGTAAGTATATTTAATATGATGGTTGAAATGGTGGTGAAAGGAGATAAAATCCATGGAGAATGGAAGAGAAGAGTGGTTGCATGCCTCCTCAACAGACTTCAAGCTTCAAATCCCTCTCCATACTTGATTCTGGCCTGCCCAAAGGCTTCTACAGGATGTTTCTGGTAAAAATACAGAACTTCCTGTAGAAAGTCCTGTAGCTTCCTGTAGAAGGTTGAACCATGACTAAATTGTGCCCGAACCCTGAAAAAATGAGTGTTCATGGAGGGGATGGATGTGCTTAGGGTGGCCAACACAGGTGCTGCCTCCTTAGCTAAAATATCGACCAATTTCTCCTTCTGCTGCCCTTTCTCTGAACTTCCTGTAGAAATGCCCAAACAACACAAAGCCTTTGAACTCATTTGATGAAACTTGCTCAAGAGTAATTCCCTTGATGCATCATCTAATTCAACAACTGATCCATCTGCAAGTTGTTGAAAAGCACTCCTTTCAAGCAAATTTTCCATGGCGCCTTTTACTAGCAGACGATTTTGTCCCATTGGTTCCATGACAATAACACCCATGGATTTTCGATCACAATCAAACTCCAATAAAGCCAGCCTCTTTGATCTTTGTATCCACCAATCATAATTGCCCAATTGCACTGTGCCACTGTTGAGAATGGCACTTGTATCACCTGCCATTGGGTCTGGAACTCCCATTTTTTCAACCAATACCTTCAAGGCTGCCTCAGTGGGAATACCAGTAGCATGGAACTGGTGACCTTGACAAGATATCCCTGCATCATTGCAAACTGCAGCAACTTCTGCCAGAGTTTCTAAATCCTCCCCCATATTATGTGCAGGCCAATCCAATATTTTCCATCCTCAGGATTATATGTTGTTCCTTCAACAGTAAACTCTCTAAGTGAACCAGCACTGTGCCCTATGACTATAAACTCACTGACAGACATCTGATTGGTTGTAAGAGTACCTGTCTTATCAGAGCAAATCACTGTGGTGCAACCCATAGTCTCCACGCTCGGTAACTTACGCACAATAGCATTCTTTTGTGCCATCTTACGAGTGCCAAGAGCCAAACATGTAGTAATCACAGCAGGCAATCCCTCTGGTATAGTAACAACTGCCAGAGCAACAACAATCTTAAAGTAGTACGTACATTTCTCAAAGGAAAACCTGATATTGTTTTAGCCACCCATCTATGACTTCCCATGAAAGAAAATATTTGTAGTTCATGATCCAGACAAGAATACAAATGGCACCAATCACTGTTGTCAGTCTTTCACCAAATTCATCTAACTTCCTTTCAAAGGGGGATCATGACATTCCATTGAAGCTTCCTGAATTTGTGCCTGAATTTTACCTATTTCTGTAAACATGCCAGTGCTCACAACAATGCATGTGCAGCAGCCATTGGTAACTGTAGTTCCTGCAAACACCATGCATGCTTTTGACTGCAACTCACAGTCACACAGGGTGGCTGGATATGTTCTTTTGATCAGATTCTGAATTCAAACAGATTGCTCCATCATTAACAGATCTATAATGCGTTTAAAAAACTCTGAAATCAACACTTTCAAGAACCCTGGTAACCTTGGACACGAGCTTTAACTACTTTTCTCATTTCAAGCTTGAATTTTGACAAAAATCTCGGGTTTCCCTTCTGCAGAGCTGTTCTCTGCCTTTCCTGTAGACGACTTCCTGTAGAAAACGCCTGTAGAGTGCGACAGGCGGGAATTTTTTTAAGGAACTGAAGAGATCTCGAGAATAAAAGGCAGAAATCGGTAGAGCACCATTGTTTAACTGATCTGGATGGTGGACATGCGCTTCAGTTGACCGCAGTTGAACAAAGAGTGGTGAGAGTTTCAGCCGAGCGTCCCTTGAATTACTGCGTGACTTGTGGTGAGGTGGCAAAAAACATGCGCGCTGGCTTTTTCGAACTGAAGTGATGTTATGAACTGCATGTCTTCTATTTGTTAATCAACTGATGCCCTGTTCACTGGAGTTCAACACATCTACCATTGCTTGTGTTTCTCAACTTCCACGTGAATGGCTATCCACGCAAGCTACGTGATTTTTCATGAATGCTAGAGGACTGGATGTCGGGTTAAACTTATTCTATTCGTGGCTTAATTCCACCATCCCATCAATTCATGCAGTTTTCAAATTAAATCTATGCAATAGAAGAATGAGATCAGTCACATACCTCGAAGTTGAATGGCTGTCGTGAGCTGTTGTGGGCTGTCATTGCTGCATGCATTTGATTTTATGGTTGCATGATGGCTTGGTTGCTGATTCATGGCTGGTTTCCTTGTGCAGGTGTCCTCTGGCTAGATGCATGCAACAAGAGTTCATTTCCACGTTCAGATCTGCACCCTCAAACTGCTGCCATTGAATTTTCACAAGACCAGAACTTCTTTTTGCCATTTCTCCCAAATGGTAGATCGGATTGATCTGAAACTTGGTGAGCATGTTCCTACCATCATTATGCATCTCCCATAGCAAATGCGTGATCAATGGATGCACGGATTTCGAGAAAAATGGAAAATGGCGGAAGATTTCAGAGCTTGATTTCTCGGAAACCGTGCATCGGAATCGGCTGAAACTGCTTGGGTAGGCTACTATCACCCATATGCATCTCCCCATGAAACAGGTTTTAAAATGGATGCATGGATATGGAGAAAATGCAAAAATGGCTGATGTTGATGGAGGCTGATTTCTTGGAAACCGTGCACCGGAATTGCATGAAACTGCTCAGGCATGTTGTCATCAACCTTGTACAATTCCCCATAAAATGGTTTGTCAAATGGATGCGTGGTTTTCAAGTTATGGCAAAAACAAATTTTGCTCTATGGATTTTTGCTTCAAGGCACTTTGCATGTGTTTGCATGGTATGAAAAAATGAATTTTGGCTGTGATGCAGGTATGGAGATGATGGAGGAGGAGTTGGAAGATTGCATGAGGACTTTTGAACCCTTGAGGAAGCTACCATGCTTGCCAAACCACTTTTTGAAATGCATGCCTAGTTTCCCACAATTTCTACAGGAAGTTCCTGTAGAAGCACAATGAGAAGCACAAGGAGGTGGAAAAAATGATGGATGAAGGAAAGGGATGGACACACAAGTGCTTGTAGGCCTAATCAACAGATTCCCACCATTAGATTCACTTTTCAAATTGGATTTGGCTCGTCCAAAGGTTCTACAGGATGTTTCCTGTAGAAATACAGAGCTTCCTGTAGAAGGCACAAGAAATTCCTTTGACCTTGATTTGAGTGCTCCTCCTGTCATGAAACGTCCTTCTTGCAACCTGCAATTAGCCAATGGAATTAGTTTTATTTTTTTTTTTCTTTTTCTCTTTTTTTTTTTTTGAAAAACAACTAGGGCGCCTCATGGAGGTTTTCACCCTAATTGCCTGCCTTGGGCGCCTCCAAGGGAGGTTTTCACCCAAAGATCTTATTCCCTTTTATTTTCTCTTTTTTCCAACCCATTGACCGCCTCATGGAGGTTTTCAATCAATGAGCCAATATAAGGCGCCTCCAAGGAGGTTTTCACCTTAAATTTTTATTTTTTCCCTTCTTATTTTCATTTTTTCTCTTTTTTCATTTTTTTCTTTTTTTTTTTCTACCCTACCCTACTTGAGAAACAAAATCAATTTCAAGTATAAGAATACTTCCAATGGAGCCATGTGCACATCGAGATTAGGGAAAAAATGATGTGAAGGCTCGAAATGCATGCTTTGACAACGATCCAGATTTCAGAGACAAGATGATCTGACTTTGAATGGATCAAACATAGATGAGGAAGAGAGTACTGCTGCAACTTAGTGACTGTTTGGAACCATGTCTCAATATAGCTTTGATATCCTTGGTCCCTTTGTTGATCTGGATCATTCTTCATGTCACCTTCTATCATGACCTTCTCATCTTCCTCTTTTTGCTGATCTTTCTCTTGAGTACATGGAGGATTCGATGGTAACCATGAAGGAACTCTCTCGATCTCTGATTCTGATCTCTTCTCTTCATCAAGTGCAGCCCGTGGTTCTTTGATCTCCTCTTTGGAATCTTCTTTCACTGGATGTGATCCTTCAATGCTTTCAAGATGATCTCTTTTTTGCAATGCTTTTCCTGAGCTATGGTGAAGATCATTGAGCTCAAGAGGAGTCATTTGCACATGTTGTGCCTCAGCTTTGCAATTGGGTTGAGCTACTCCATTGCATGGTTTTGGAAATGGTGGTACGGGTAGTTGAGTGGAGGTGTGAAATTGAGATGGAGATGGATGGCATTGTGGTTGGGTAGGCATTTGGGATTGCCTTGGTGGAGGAGGAGGCGATGGTTGTGGATGAGCAGGTGGTGGAGGAAAATGAGCGGGATGAGAGTTGTAATGGGGTCTCCACTCCTAATAAGGTGCATTCCACTGAGGCTGTGGCTGAGCATAAGAGTGAAATGAATGAGCAACTGGTTGGGCATAATATGGATCTGTGAAGGAACAAGGAGAATATGACCAAGGAGGAGGTGTAGACCAGGAAGGATGAGCAGGGGGATCCCAAGAAGGCATGAAAGTGGCTTGATAAGGATCATAATAGGTCTCGGGTATCCCTTGCAGTTTCTGCTGGTAAGATCTAGGTCCATGTGGCCTCCTTTGGTTCATATAATAGAGTGATTCAGTGGCTCCCTTGGCTCTTTGATATGCAGCTTTGATTCTGGGCAAGGAAGGGCACTGATCTGTAGGATGGTATTCTTCACATACAAAACACACTTCTAGGGAGTGCATTGGACATTCGTTCCTAGGATGATTTTTAAGGCACCTAGGACAAAAAATGACCGAAGCCCTCTTGGCTTCTTCTTGCTTCTTGTGGATCCGCAAGGTATCCAGTTGCATGGCAAGAAATTGCCTCACGTCACTCTTGAAATCTTCGATCTAATTTGCAAATTCATCTTTGGATAAGGGAATGCTCCCAACATTTCTGCTTGTAGCCATTTGCTCCAGAGGAATGTTTTCTTCTTCTTCTCCCCTAGAGGTCCCCTAGAGGTTCTTTAGATATGTCTTGATGTCCACCTAGGGGTTCTTCTTAGTCACAGCCATCGAAGAAGAGCGAAGGCTGGCTGTGTGAAGCAGTGGGGGGTGTTGTGCAAATATTTTTCTAAATTATCTCTACTCCTACAAGGCATGAAATGAAATCTTTTTGGTTGATTTTTGCTTTTTCCTACTTCTACTTGCAAAACTGAAATAGATTGAACTGCAACTAACTATCTTGCGAAAATGAAAATGCGGAATTGAAATGAAAGCAGGAAAGGACTAATCTATTTTGCTCAAATGAAATTGCAGGAATGAAATGCTAGGCTACGCTTGCGAAATTGAAATGCTAATCTACGCTTGCAGAAATGAAATTGCGGAATTGAAATGCTAATCTACGCTTGCAGAAATGAAATTGCGGAATTGAAATGCTAATCTATGAAATCAAGAAATGCTAATCTACTTTTGCATAAATGAAATTGCATAATGGAAATGAAATTAACTACTTAGCAGAAGGTTGTAGTAGAAAATAGAAGAATAGCAACAATCACCAATACTCTGCCGCTTCCCCGGCAACGGCGCCAAAAACGATGGTGGGCACCAGTATTGTAGCAATAATGCTACAACTCCTGGAACTCCCTTCTTTAATTTTATCAACCCGGTAGTTCGTAACAAACTTGGAAGCGACGATGTTGTATGCACAAGTACTAGCTCTTGCCGCAGCTGTCACTTGGTCAGCTGGCACAAGTCCGCTAGGGGCTCAAGCCAACTTCTATGAGCTCTTAGAAGAAGCTTTTTAACTGATGGACGAAAGCTAACTCAAAGGAAGCTAATCTACTTACGGAAAGAAACTGGAAGCCAAAAAGAAACGCAAACCCTAGCAAACCCTAGCAAACCCTAATTCTACCAACTAGTCCTACTGATGCAAAAATGAGAATGCAAACTATGAGAAGAGATGCCATTACTTCTAGGAAGGTAAAATGCATGTGTCTAAGTTATCACTATCTGAAGAAAACATCTTTTTGTATTTTTGATTAAGTTGTTGGAATTATCATGCATGTGCTTCTAACTAGTTTTCCACTGTGCAGGGATGGATCAAGGGATGAAATGCTTTGGGAAAGGTTGGGATGGTACAGAGAGGGTCTAAGGGATCCCTAGCATTCTTTCTGAGAGTTTCACAAATTCTGGAGGCCATGCAACCGTCTTTATGAACTTCTACAGGAAGTCTGCAGGGGTTTCTATAGGAAGTTCTGTAAGTCTTCTACAAGATGTTCTGTAATTCTTCTACAGGATGTTTACGAATTGGATTTTTGAGGATGGATGGTTGATGGAAGATGCATGCATGGTTATGGAGGTAGGATGGGGGTCTGAAGTGACCCAGGAACTGATGGATGGAGTGATGAGATGATATGTGGAAGGCTGATTTGGCTTTAAGGTAGTTGAGACAACAATGGAGAAGAAGGTAGGGTAACGTGGCAAAAGAGCAGATGGGAGATAAGGAAACAGACTTGGTGATGGAGGAGCTGATCTGGACGAGGCTCAGATGAACAAGGAGGTGATGAAGGTGATAGAGATGCCCTGCACAATGCTCATTCAAACGAATCAATGAATTCTTGCAAACAAACCAAGTCCTAGCTAACTCAATCCAACTGTCAATGAAATGAATAAACAGCAGCTTTGTTTGGAAAGAGAACCATATACATCACGTGAGCAAGAACATGCCAAAAGATCTAAATGCATAACAAACTCCTACCAATCTATTATAAACATGAAAAGCTACTTGAACCATCAAAAGAAACCTAAGTAACAAAGCACGAATTAAATCTAAAGAGCAGATTTTATTTCAAGAACGCAGCAAACACATAAAGATAAACAAGGGAGGTACTGGGTGCTTGAGATGGGCCCAACCCCAAGAGCTACAGCCTCCCAAGATAGATTTAGAGCTGGTGCCAAGCTGGATCCATCTTTATTAAACAAGAATGAAGAGTTACATCAAAACTGTCCACAAGAAGAACTTGAACATGAGCTGAAAGCAAAGCTAATCTATTGCATAAAAATCGGACTACATACTAGCTAACTAATGGCTAAAACAAAATGACTACCAACTAGCTAACCCAAATGAGGCCCTAAGCCTTCTTATTTATACAATTTGAGGACCCAACAGTCCTCCTAAAGTTTAGGGACTTGGCTGCCCAAGACTTGTAGTTAACAGCAGTCCAACTTGACTTGCTTGGCTGCCCTTAAGCTGATTGATTCGGTGACCCTTGAACTCCGAGCTGATGGTGGAGAATTCGAGGTAAGGGCCCATAAATGAGGGGGACACCTTCCTACAAATCCTTTAGCTTGTTCTCCCACGAATTTGGCTGCCAAGTGCTCATTAAGACCTTCAATTTTGTCTCCAAGTTGACCAAAAAAGCTACACAAAGCACCCAATAGACTTGTTGGCATAATGACTAACCAAATTCACTCTATTAACATAAAAATAATCAAAAACATGCAATAAACAAATGAGAATGGTGGACTAAGCCAAATTAGGAGGTTGAATGAGCCCAAATATTTGTCCATTTTTGGGGCTCATCACCTTTCATCTGTGGTCATCAAACACCCTAAACGATGATTCGATTAGGCTTTGCCTTTTTCAGAGGACGTTAACTGGTCTGGCAGCAAAATGGTACATCGAATTGCCTAGAGCTTCATTCGAAAACTTCAGTACCTTAGCCGCAACCTTTTTAACCCATTTTCAGTTACCGATAAGGTACGAAACGGGAACGGAACTTCTTACCAACTTCAAACAAATGACGGCCACTCACATATCGGATAATATACATGAGTGGCGACGTCGTCGTAAAATGGTGAAAACATATGTTCCTGATCAGCTCTTTGCTGAATGGTTTATCAAGTCATTACTACCTTCCATCACGGAAGATGTGGCAAAAGGGGGAGTCGTCACAGAAGAGCAAGTTATCGCTCGTGCGCAATATTTGGACTTGATTTACCCTCAGTCCGGCACGCTCTACGATAAAATACCTGATGCCCCTAGACCGAAATTCTCAATTCCTCCTCCTCATAAATCAAACAATGACTCTCATGCCGGTGATGGCGTGATTGGCGCAATAGACACGAAATCGACAAAGGCTACATCCAAAAAGGCCCGTAAGTTTTCAGGTCAAAATGAAAAAGATGAACTTCTTGCCTCGGATGTAAATTCCGTATCGATAGATAAAGGCAAAGAAACCAAGCAACCAGGGGGCAAAGAAGAGAGGTAAAGGGAAGAAGAAGAGACAGGAGGAATCATCTCCTGAAAAATCTTCTGCAAACCCTCCTGGAAATAGGAAACTAAAATATCCATGCATGATATGTGATGAGGATCATCAGACACCAGATTTTCCACACAGAGCTGAGCTTAAAAAATTCTTCAAGAATACAAAGACCTCAGCAGTATTGACTGATCCGTTTCTGAATCGAGGAACAAATCTGGTTGATAGTGGAAATGCTTCCCCGTCTCAAGTGATGATGTTGTCGGTTTCAAAACAGCAAAATGATGCTTTGATATCGACAAGGAACAAAGATTATGGGAATCCACAACTGTCGAACAACAAGGATAAAGATCGACCTAGTAGTTCGACAACAACTTCGACAGAAGTTGCGCCGCCCATCATTCATGAACTGACAATAAAACCGCCAAAGGGAGTAGTACACAAATCAACATTTAATCCTCGTGCTAGAGCAGCACAGATTATAATATAGTGGAATATTTGGCCCAATCGCCATCCGTTATGTCGACTCTTGAAGTACTACAAAATTGCCCATCCCAAAAGCAGGCTTTATTATCAGCCATTAGTGGGATAGACCCAAAATATTCCAATCTTGTATCCTTTGATCATAAAGGATACGATCCTCAATTACCAGCTCAACTAGCATTCCTCGTTCAAGTGAAAGCCCTCAACAAAACTGTTCATCGAACAATTATTGATGAGGGGGCATCTACATGTATTATGTCGATGAGTTGCCGGAAAACTTTAGGATCTCCAACCTTGTCACGATCTTCGACAACATTAAAAGCATTTGATGGACAAACATATACCCCATATGGTATTCTAAGTAACTTGAAGGTTGAACTAGGAGGGAAAATAGTAGAAATAGATGTTGAAGTAATCGACGGAAATCTCGATTACAACATCCTACTAGGAAGACCATGGATATATGCTATGGCTGCTGTTGTGTCGACATATTTTAGGAAGATTGCATTTCCCTTTCAAGGAGGGATTACAATCATCGATCAACAAAACTTCCTCCCCAATGGTTCTCAAGTTACAGGAAGCATTCCTATGATCCATGGAAGCCCCCATTCGCTTCAAAATATCGGAGTAGGTCTACTAAAAGACCCTGTATTAATGGGAACTTTTGCCCTTCCACCTCCAATCAATTTGGCGGAAGTAGTGTCAGTAGGAACCTGCAACATGATATCTTCTAAAAAGATCTCAGAAAATGATATCGACATGGATCAAGCGATGGTTTTACCTCCAAGCCCAACAAAAATATTGTAGCAATCAATGTTCCTAGCCTGGGAGGCAAACCCAAATCAATGCTCATCGAGCGTTTGGATAGATAGGTCTAAGGAATATGGCACCCCTTCAGATCCTTGGTCGAGAGTGCATGACACTGATGAAGGAATTGTTCAATCAATGGTAATTGAAGGGCCACCATGGGATGATTACCACCATCGTTCCCTTCTTCCGGATTGTAAAGAAAATAATCCTGATGACCTTTATCATCCTTCAGTTTTTGATTTTCTATCAAATACTATAAACACGGTGGATTTTGAGCGAAACGTTTCCAACATTGAAGAGACTATCGCCATAAATATCTCGACCAAAACAGATGTTGTAGAGAATATTTATGTTGGCAAATGTTGTTCTCCTTCAGAACTGGAAATATATAACACTCTTTTTCGCGAATTCTTAGATGTCTTTTCTTGGTCATATAATGAAATGTCAGGCATTGACTTGAGTATCGTTGAACACGAAATCAAGTTGTATCCAGATGTCAAACCAGTACGACAATGGCTACGGCAGGTGCACCCCAATAAAGCCGCTGCCATTAAGACAGAAGTTGAAAAACTTCTACATGCTAGTTTCATTTACCCCATTCCTCTAACCGATTGGGTATCAAATATTGTTCCTGTTATGAAAAAAAAAGGAACAATTAGAGTGTGTGTCGATTATAGGGATGTAAATCAAGCTTGTCCAAAAGACAACTACCCTACACCCTTCATCGACCAGATAATTGATCAATGCGCCGGATGTGAAATCTTTTCATTTATGGATGGATTATCCGGGTATAATCAAATAAACATCCGCCCACAGGACCAGTCAAAGACTGCATTCATTTGTCCGTGGGGCACATTTGCATATTGAAAATTACCCTTTGGTTTAAAGAACGCAGGGGAAACATTTCAGAGGGCAATGAATTATGCCTTCCATGACATCAAAAACATCGTTCAACCATACCTCGACGACCTTCCGGCTCATTTGCAAAAGCGGACTGATCATCCGCAGCATTTAAGAGCGATATTTCTACATTGCCAACACTAAAAAATACGAATCAATCCACACAAATGTGTATTTTGTGTTAGTTTTGGTCGTTTACTTGGCTTTGTAGTCTCGAAAGACGGGATTCGTCTCGACCCATGTAAGGTTCAGGAAATCATAAATTTTCCTCCACCTACAAATTTGCTTCAGATTTAGAAACTCCAAGGGAAAGCAAACTTTCTGAGGAGGTTCATTCCAAATTACGCCGAACTTGCTAAAGGTTATACGCGTCTTTTGAAAAAGGAAGTAACCTTTGTTTGGGATCAGGTTGTGCAAGCTTCCTTTGATGCTTTAAAAGAATCCCTAATGAAAGCATCATTAATGTACGCTCCTGATTATCAAAAGGACTTTAACCTGTATCTGGCTACAACGGATACAACCATCGCAATGGTTTTAGTTCAAGAAGAAAACGAAGCTGAACATCATATATATTATTTAAGTAAGAACTTAAATGATACAGAAAGAAAATATTCTTATGTTGAAAAGCTAGCGCTCGCAGCTGTACAAGCGATACAGAGATTTTGACACTATGTCCTCTTTCGAAAAACTACCATTCTGTCAGATTGCAACCCCATGACTTATATATTGTCGCGACAGTTGCTGGGGGGAAAATATTCAAACTGGATAGCAATTCTACAAGAGTTTGATCTGGAATTTGTAAAATCCAAATCAAAGAAAGCTCTGCTTTTTGCAGAATTATTATGCGATCTCCCATTGTCGTCCAACGATGAAACATTCGAAGAAACGATCATGGACGAAAATTTGTTTCTGATATCTTCAACAATCAGTGGTATGAGGATATAATAATTTATCTCCAAACCCAAAAATATAGGCCAAATACCTCTCGCTTCGAAACAAAATGTATTCGATACCAAGCAAAAGACTACATGAGCATCGGTGATACACTTTACTGTCATGGTATCGATACAGTTCTAAGAAGGTGCCTCACCCATGAGGAGGCCGAAAAAGTCCTGAATGATTTCCATTCAGGCGTGTGTGGGGGGCATCAATCCGATTATGCTACAATGCAAAAAATCTTACGAGCAAGATACTTCTTGCCAACAATGTTCAAAGATTGCATAACCGCAGTCAGAAGTTGCCATGCTTGTCAAATTTTCGATAGCAAAACCAGAAGACCACCCGCACCTCTGCAGCTAATAGTTGCTGTCAGGCCATTCACCAAATGGGGCATCGATTTCATGACATGTAACCCCACCTCGACCGGGGGACATGGGTATATCATAGTCGCAGTTGACTATTTTACCAAATGGTCCGAGGCGATGCCTACATTAGATAATACTGGTGAAACAACTGCCCTCTTCTTTTTCAATCATGTAGTCGCCAGATTCGGTGTCCCACAAGCTATAGTCACAGATCATGGATCGCATTTTTGCAATCACATGATGGTCGAATTAGCTGCCAAACTAGGGTTGTCTCATGACAACTCTACTCCATATTACCCACAAGCCAACGGACAAGTTGAAGCGATCAACAAGGTCCTAAAGTGCATGTTGCAAAGGATGATTGGAGTTCACAAAAGAAGGTGGCACCTAATCCTGTACTCAGCCTTGTGGGCTTACCGAACATCGGTAAGGAATGCAACCGGGTTTACACCTTTCCAACTGGTATATGGCCTGGAAGCAGTCTTACCAATCCAGTGTGAAATCTCGTCCCTCAAACTTGCAATTGACCTTCTCCCCGGAACGTTAGAAGAAGAAGCTCGTTTCTTGGAACTAATCCAATTGGATGAAATGCGTCGTGATTCCGCTTTGGCTAACGAAGCCCATAAGAAACGAGTCAAAGTGCAGTTTGACAAAAATTTCAAACCCCGTGTCTTCTCAGAAGGTGACTTGGTCTTGCTTTATGACCAAGAATCCGATAAATTGGTAGCAGGCAAATTCAAGTCTTTGTGGATGGGCCCCTATATTTTTAAGCGAGTGTTAGCAAAAGGAACCTACGAGTTAATGGATTATGATGGAATTCCACTGGCACAACCTTGTAACGGGTTATACCTCAAGCGTTACTATGTGTGATGCAATATAGTAACCTGTATGCTTTTGTTATGTTTTTGTTTTCGCTAAAGTGTTTATTTTGGTCAAGTAATCCACTTTTTACATTTATTGCAGATGTCAAACCTATTGGAGTCATGTGTTGGATCTTCCGCGGCCTGGGCCATTTTCGATCCAAGCGGCGAGTTAGTAAGTTTCAGAGGGGTATTTATTGGTCGATCAACGAATAACATCGCTGAATATAGCGCGTTGATAGAACTGCTCTCTGATGCCATCACACATGGTATACACCGACTGATTCTCAGGCTAGACTCACAACTCGTTATACTACAACTCACTGGTATCTACTCTATCCGAAATCCAGCTATTTATCGCCTGTTCCTAAGCGTTAAGATTTTGGAAAGACAAATTGATTTTATTCAATATCAACATATTTCCATAAACTTAAACACATTAACTGACTCATTGGCAAATTATGTGTCAAATAGACATTTGCAACATTTATAAAAAGAAGCATACCATCAATATTGCATTTGGATCATGTAACTTAACCGAAATAAAACTTCGAAAATCAAAAATATATATATAACTGTTTATGGTTTACACATAATGTTCTGTAACCAAGATAAAATTGGTCAAATGACCCAAAACTCAAAACACTAGGGGGCACCCTAGTCTAATGATGGTCGTGATAGCAAGTCACAGCTTGTGCAATCATGCGTAAGAGCCGAGTCCATCGTCTTATCACACCAGTAGTATGCTGCTGCAACCTCAAGGGAAGTTCATCAGTCCTCACATCTAGAATACCAAGAGTGAGGCCCTCAACCTGTTCCTATAATGCCGCAAGGGTCTCGGCCACATCGAGGTCGCGAAGGATAGCCCTTCCAACAGCCTCTCCTGCTAGGGCGGCAGCTGGCACTCTCGGGCGTACTGCTGGCCAAACGGGACCAACATCTGCATGAACACATCAGTTTGGTTCAGTCTTGACAGAATAAAGCACAAGGACATTATAAATGAAAAATGATAAACAGGAATATGGTCAAAGAATTTACCAATGGTGCCCCACTGTTCGCCATCCGACAGTACTAAATCTGGATCACCCTGGAAGTCCATGCCAGCATATGGATACTCGAAATAAACCATCTCCTAACGATCAAACCACCAGAAGAAGGTATCAAAAAATGAAATATGAGACTGACCAGCATGCCTAGACATATGGTCGACCCATCTCTGCATACGTGGTTCAGTCAGTGAAGGTAAATCGAGTGCAATATACTACGGCTGCATCAGTGGTATCTTTCCCAAGGCAAAGGTGGTCAAAATAGAACGATACCCAAAGTTCTTCAACCTCCCACTCTTTACCTTGGTCAACTGTTCTTTCATCACAAGAAGTACTGCGTCGCACCAGTTGAACACTTTCGGTTGGAGACATTCCAAGGCATACTGCATATAAGATCGATTGGCTACATGAAGAGCCGCTCCACCAGCCATCCTGCCAAAAGTAAACAGAATAGTCCTGAGGGGCCTGTCAGTGACATCACGGATGATGATCTTGCCATCTTTACTCGGCTGAGATCCCTCTCTGCAATATTGGTGAACATAATCTCTCACAGATTCACCTCCTCAGGCCGAACCTGATAAAGAGATGGGGGCACCCCGCCTCGACAAGCCAGTCAAGAAATAGATGTCCACTATAGTCAAGGGGATGGATTTGCCCCTGATCTGGACCACTTGGTTGGTAGGATCCCAAGCATCGAGCAAATACTGCAGTAAGTTGATCTGTTGTCTCATGCTAGAAATGCGGAAAAACTTCAACAAGCCACAGTTCCGCAGTGTGTTTACTGTAACCGGATCATGTAGGGCAAGCATGTCCTCTTCTTGATTCTCACGTTCTCGCCATGTAATAGTCATCTTACTCCAAAGATCTCTGAAAAACAAACAAGAGAAGAGTTAGATCTTGATTTTGGTAAGAAACCGGCAAAATTTCCATCAAAAATTGTGCATAAAATTCCTTCTTTGCGCCCATCGTACCTACAGTAGTGCTCTGGGTGTGTTCCATGTCAAATGGCCAGTAGACAGGCCAACATCCAACGCACTTTTCGATACACAGATGGTGTGCTGAAGGTAGAGCAAGTTTTTCAAACCCCAGAGGCTCAGAAAAATTAGGAATCAAGCTCAGAATGCAAAATGGAAAGCATGAAATGAAAGAGCTCAAGTTTAGCTCCTACCTGGTCTAGATGGTGCCGAGAATCGTGCACAGAATCTTCCAAAATCAGCTGATGAAAATCAAAGGGGGAAAGCACCTCCAAAGCTCCAACAAACCAAAGTTCAAATGAAATGGTAAAATGAGAGGTAAAAGCATTTTTACATTACTTTTTACGTAGTTCAAAGTAAAATATTAGTGTTCTAACTCATTTTTCAAGCATATATTGTTCATTTCTGACTAGTTTGATGAAACAATTGAAAATACAGTACAATCTTTGAAAAAACAAATCTATTTACGGTAAAATCAAGAAATGACCGTTACATCGAGCAGTTTTAGCGCGGACTTCATGCTCGTTAAAAAATAAACATAAGCAATGAGCACATGTTCCTCCAGAGTTTAAGCTCATTAAAAAATGAACCAATTTTCGGTAAATAACCATCGTGAATGTAATACTTCAGCCTTTAAATCCTTGGTCATGTTTGAACCGTCACCTCCACTTTTACATTGGCCGATCATTCACCTCCATTTGATTGTTTACCCATTTTGAGGAACAACTGCAAAGAGTGATCATGCTAGCCATCCTTGTAACACTGCCGTGATTGGAAAATTCCAAACCTTACCTAGAATTAGTTGCTACCCAATTTTATCACTCGTTCCTGAAAAGACGAGTCTCCTTTAAGCTCTTTTCAAATGACTCGTAAAATATGAAAAGATTGCCGAGCCATTGGCCTCTCCAGCTCGTTAAAGGGACCAGAAGTGCTATCCCTCCTCTAAATTTTAATCTTTTTGGACTTGAGGGATTATTACACAAAACGATCGAGTGCTTGTTTTGTTCGGCTCGTTAAAAGTATCGAAAATTCATCCCTTTTGTATTGTTTTATACTTTTTCGGACTTGAGGGATTAGATGACGAGAAAGGAATTTTGGAGTTTCCTTTACGTTCCTTTTCAGACTCTCTAAAATTGAAAAGGACCGAGTTATCTTTGTCGTTAAACTCGTTAAAATTTTAATAGCGACAAACTTATCTATAGATGAGAACGAGTTTCACTATCTCTAGGCTCATTAAAACATAGCGATGGGTTTGCTCGAAGGGAAAATTATAGAACAAGCATATGTTATCCTCCTCAAGCTTGACAAAAATAAAGAGGTACTAGTCAGCAATGACTGGGGAAAAATTGGGAAGAGAACTTGAAGAAACTTTGTTGTTAGCAAGTCGCTCTTGAACATGACACTTTCACTCCGCATCCAAGTCAGGTTGGGTTGTTTCATTCACCGGTCACATTGCCATGGTCCCATCACACCATCCACATTTGGGGTTAATGCTACCAATCCATCATGTTAGTGTCGTTGATATGTTCAAGAGAAGTCATTCAGAGAATTCACCTGTGTCTCACCCGCTACAATACATTTATACTCCATTATTTCATGACCGCCACCCTGAACCTTATATCGACAGATCGTTTTCGCCTCCATTAAAATCATTTGCTCCGTTCCATGTCATTGATGTGGGATTCATTAAGGCCCTCCTGTGACGGATCGCTTCTTGTTGACATCAGCTCATTATCCAAGAAGTCGATCTAGGAACACCCCATTCATTACTTTGAAGCTTACATGCCTCAATGGCAAGTTTCTCACTTCCGGCAACAGGTTTACATCAATGGCCTTCGACCGAAAGATTTTGGCGTGGTGTTAGACGCTAAGTCCTTTATTCACACCACGTGAATTGTACTGCAGTACCTTGAGGGTCATTATCATTATCAGTGATTCCTCTTGCGCCTGTTAACAACTTACATCATTGGCTGGTAATCAGGCAATGTCTTTCCATGTTCAACTCCAGAACATCTCTCACCTAGATAGACTTGTACTTCGAGTGAAGATCGAATGAGATTGAAGACCCCGGATCTAGTTTCATCCATCCGGGCTGCGATATATATTCAGGGAAATAAAGACATTAAATGTACATCGTTTGCTACACAGATAATCATCCAATCAAAGGGATGATGGCTCTACCAGAATCATTAGTCTACACTCAGACGATTGTTTGTCCTATGTACATGAAAATGAATTTATAAAGCTGAGCATGGGAATGCCTGCCTCAGCTAGATCATGAAAATATTATGAAGATAATGTATTGTATTGTATCTTATTACAGGTCTCCTCCCAGCTTG
This sequence comes from Pinus tabuliformis, assembly GCA_031772625.1. NCBI lineage: Eukaryota > Viridiplantae > Streptophyta > Pinopsida > Pinales > Pinaceae > Pinus > Pinus tabuliformis. The sequence continues at coordinate 1,245,925,594 of CM062807.1, read as the reverse complement.
AAAGAACTTCGGATCCTCATAATAAAGCATTTCACCCAACATCAAAAGATTAACGACCTCATGCTTTAGGGGGCAACTGTTATAGACATTTTTGGGCACTGCAACCCCAAGCATAAAATGTCCATAAACCAAGGGCTCCTAAGTCCGTAAAAGTGTTGTTCTAACCCCTAAAGGAGAAAGGTCAACTGATTACAGCTTCTCCCAGAAGTTCTCCATGAAAAAACTGCTCAGAATTAGTCAAAACAGGATCATTTCAGCTGCTCCATAGGCAAAGTGCGTTGCATCTCACCTAAACACACTGTGTGGGTGTGTTGCATTTCAAAAATCCCTTCTATGGGGTGCGATGGGCGAGAAATGACAAATCGCAGTGTCATTCCGCGAGGTGGAGAGGCAATGGAAGCTTCCAGAAACTTCTCCTGTGACACTTGCCTCTCTGAATTCGACCAAGGATGAGTAAGAGAACATCAATCTCCAAGTGGAAGCAAGAACTATCAGAGGGAAGACACTAATCAAGTCACAAGCTGACTCATCTCCCTTACAGATATCTATATATGGATCCCTCATCCTAGAGATCCAGAGGCTGGAATTTTGCATATTGTAAGGAATTGTTGTTGGTTTCTTGAGATAAATATCAGATTGTTGGGTGATCTAAGCTTTGTATGAGGTTAAGAGGGGCTTCCTTGCTGAGAGGATGATGCTGGGTTAGAACAACTGGTTGTAACTCCCCTTGGCTCTTTATTGTTTATCAATAAAAGCTATTCAAGTTTTCCTCCATACTCTTGTGTAATTTATGTTTGTTGCATTTGTATGGTCAATTTACATATGATCCTAGATTGTTTATGATTATATATCCATGTTCTTTTATAGTGCTATGCTACTGTGATCTTACAGGTATGTTGTGAAGTTGGGCGTGCAACGGAACAAGCAGTGAAAGACTATCAAGAAAGAGAGGAATCGAACCAGGAGATTAGCGCAAGACAGAGGTTGGTCTTCTTTGTTCTTCTCTATCTATACTTCATAAAGTAAAAATGAAAGTAGCTTTACTTTGTTTGTTTCTAAGGCAGCTTTCAAACCTTAGTGGGATAAGTAGTTTTGAGTAGACACTTTTCCCTGTAACAGACAACAAACTTGATTTGATAAGAAATATTAGTTTTGTTGTGCTAAGATCCTGCTCAGATTATAAACAAAATAATATTCATGTTCTTAATGATTAATGACTTTATTGCAAGTGAAAATGAATTTTTATGTTAAGTTTATGAGCAAATTAACATAAATAAGAAACTGAACAATAACGTATAAATGTACAAAACATCACCAATAACACATCAAAACAGGAACATGGTGAAGGAGTTCACCCCTCCTGGGCTACGTATCCTTCATCTAGCTTCCAATGGCTTGGGCCTCTCTATTATGATCAAATGTGTAAAAATATGTGTTTACAATGCTCAGATGCTTCTTATCACTAGTCTTACACAAATAAGTTGAGTAATCGGGTAATAACCAATTAAATAAAAAGGAACTTTGGTATAATATGGGTCATGCCCTAAGTAGGAATTCACAGAAGCAGCATTACAGGTTGCAAGGGACTAACAGGTGTGCATAACAACAAGCGCGCAAGGTCAAACCATAGACCTCCAGAAGCTCATCAGACATCCCCAGGGTATGCAAACCTCGTTCTAGAAACCTCCCATACTACTTCGGGTGAGACCTTAGTTCGCACTCCACGGACTGTTGCTGAAAGGTCTAGTAGTACTGGGATTTTCTTGGCTAAATCACCTCTGAACCTGGGTCAAGCCCATACAATCCAACAAATGGTTCTGTTTCCAGGACCAAGATCTACATAAGGGATGTTTGATGTTGGGCCATTGGAATCCAACAAAGAAAGAAATTGAAGAGTGGTTAGATAAGAAGATTCATGAGTTCGTGTCGCAGTAAAATAGAAATCCGAGAGTAACTAAAGAACAGTGGCTGGAGTGCAACTTGTATACAGAAATCCACGAAATTTTCTTTGCATCCTTCCCTTCTAAGATGTATGAGTGGATCGCGAAGCTAGCAGATAGTCAAGGAAGGTGTAGGATCAACAAAACAATCGTGTGGGCTCTGAAATTAGTGCACAGACTAGAAGCATCAGGAAATAAGATCGCGCAAGTTGTGGACCATTGGCTTGACTAAATTATAGGAGGATTTATCACTGAGTTCGCGGTAGATATGACCATTAGCTACAATGAGGCAAAGCAACGTTTCCTCAAGGGACCACGAGGTAAGTATATTAAATCTTTGAACACTTGGATTAAGATGCTATTGTGTGAAAAGTGGGTTATGCAAATAAATTAATGTTTGGGACTACGCGAAGTGGGAAGATCTACAGAAGTGGAAGTAGTGAAGAATTGGAAACCAGTCCCTTAATTTCCCCCTGGCAGGAAAGCGAGGAAGAGCTCATGAAAGTTTCTCAGAGAAGCGCAGTCAGTCTGATAAGGTAGGACATTCCACTTTTACCACCTCCACCCACATCGCCACCCATCTTACCCTCCTCATCTCCATCTCCACCCACCCCACCTCCACCACCCCCACAGTTTAGTATGGCAAGTGTGGTCAAACTACCAGTATTTAGAGGAGTAGGGAATGAAGATCCAGACCAATTCTGGTTCATGGTAAGAGTAGTATGGGAAGCACAAGGCATCGCAGATGAAAATATCAGGAATGCTACACTGGTAAATGTGTTTCCAGATCGCACATTAGCATGGGACATTAAGCATTCTAATGACCATCCAAACATAGGAATCGCAGAGATCCAAGCCGCGTTGAATAGGGAATTTAGTAGGCCAAAGTCGAAAACACAATCAATCATTGGGTTTAAGGAGATAATGATGCTCTTAGGTGAGAACCCCTGGGATTTGGACCAAATACTGAAGGGTATGATTCGCAAAGCCAACATGATGTTGACAGATGGACAACGCCATGCATGGTTTCTAGCATCACTGACACTGCACTTAAGGATGGTGTTGTCACAGCAAAAACATTCCACCCAGGATGAAGCTTTAGAAGCGACGATGAGATTGTATGAGACCCCTATACAAGACCCTGGTCTAGGATTCCAACAAATCCATGCACAATTGAAAAATCTGTGTCTACAAATGCAAAGTTTGAAACAAGACAGGACACCTCGACCGGAGGCATGCAAGGAGGTATGGTGCATAAAATGCAAAGCCCAAGGGCATGAAAAGGACCACTCTCAAGTGTTTGTGAAGTATCTTGTAGGAGGAGGGCTACTTCCATTAAGACTTGAGGTAGAAGTAGGGCCAAGCGCGGTGCCTACATTATGGTGCACAATCCGTCAGATAGGAGGAAAACACAATACAAATAATTGTCATCTATTGCAGAAGTATACACAGACATCACAACAATTGTTTTGTAACTTCTCCAGGTCAGTAGGCCATGATGAGCACACCTCCAGAAGCTCAACCCGAATGCAGGAATGGCGCACGCTGGATTTCAGGGGCGTAGTCGACGTTGAGGTGGAATGGGACCAGGAAGGGGTTGTGGGTAGTTAATTTGTTAAAATTTCAGAGGGCCAGGGCACTATGCCCACAATTGTACAAACCTGACGAGGACATCATGTTTGTACTGCACTCAATTTGATAATGAAGCAGAAGACTACCCTACACTAATAGAGAGATTGTGTGAAAAATGGGTACTTCAGCCCCCTCTGACTCAGAATTTATAGATGATGAGGTCTAAACCGTGTGAAGAAGACTCAAATGTAAACATGATGCTCAGGAGTGGTATGACCATTGGTGATGATAAAGGTAAGCAGCTAGAAGAAAGTGTGTGGTTCGCAAGGATCCTACTAAGGAACCTGAATTTGATTTAGAACGCGTGAAGGAGACATTCATGGAAGCTAAGAAGAGCTTCATGGAGGCCTCCACTTTAGGTAGTAAGGATCAATTGGAACCAGGAATGGATCCTTCAACGCTCACTACCTTTCTAGAGACATGCATGAAACTGCTACATGACAATAAGGTAGTAAAAGGACTACAGGAACTTATCACTAGGTGTGCGAGATCAGGAGAATCACGTGTAGTCTAGAAACTTGGAAAGCATGCATTGCGCACAGGAAGGGAAATGAGGTTGACTGCGCAAATCGGCAAGTATGAAATGGATTAGGTAATCCTGGATCTAGGATCGGATGTGAATCTACTACCAAAGCAAACATGGGAACGCATGGGCAGACCCGCGCTACAATGGTCTTCTATTCACTTACAAATGGCAAAACAACAAAATATCTTGGCCATGGGAAAATTGCAAGGGATAACAGTAGATATTGAAGGTGCGAGCGTGCAGGTGGATTTTGAATTGATAGAGATTGTCAATGACAGTAATCCCTATCCCACGGTACTAGATATAGACTGGGCCACCGATATGAACAAAGTCATAAATCTGAAGAAGCGCAAAATGATATTTGAGAAAAGGTCACTACGCATAGTAGTACTACAAGATCCAACCGAAGGAGTGCGATACACTGAACCAGTACGCGACGATGATAGTGATAGTGATCTCGATTGTATTTACAATATAACTATGCAAGAAGAGGATTGGGTGAATCCGACTACAAATGGAAGGATTTTGTGGCAGTGCGAAAGCTCTTGCAATTATGATTCAGACGAAGAGATAGAGCGACGGAAGAATTGGCTACACAAAGTAACAATGCTTAATTGCAACGTGATGGTTAGATCACTGTGCTACATGACAACAGAAGCAAGGGATCTGCAGACATATGATGGGTTGACAACGGTGGATGAATTCCTAAGCAAATTTGAAAGTGCAGCACCAAAACAACAGTTGTTCGATGTGTTGAAGTGGGCACTGTGCGCGACGCCTGCATGATGGTGGGGTACGCATCAAGGAAATTTTGAGGACTGGTGCGGATGCAGAAGGATGATGTGCCTACACTTTGGAAAACCTGAGCTTAGAACTCGATCCAGTTAGCAGGGGTGGAACAACATGCACGCCCACCTTTCCCGATGGGTACGGGCATATGTTGTATAGCCTGCGCCAGTGCACACCACTACCAGAATAGAGAATCAGAACAAATCACAGCAGTAGGAAAGGTGAGACACACTACCAATTATCCACAATGAAGCATTTGATAGGGTGTGCGGAGTACAGAACAAGGTTACCAGGCAAGACGCATTGATTGGGACCTACGCATACCAGCAATTTGATGGGCCTATAGGACCCTGTGCAAAACCCTGACTGTGGAAATGATTCGCAAGGTGCGAAATAAAGTAGAGAATGTAAGTTTTGAAAAGAACGAAAATAGGAATCCGCACGTAATAGCTCCCATAGTTGTGATAGTATGCAATGACCAGGACAAAGAAATCACACAACTAGGTGAGGTCAAACACATAGAGATTTAGGAAGCCATTCGGCGAGGGAACCTTAGACTTTGCAAACTAAAAAAAGACCGGGTACGACTGAGGAAGAAAAGCATTTTGATGGACGCCGAGATCAAAAGGCTGGAAAACGAAATCAGGCAAGCAGGTCTTGTTGATCAACCAAGGATAACAAGGCAAGGTGTGGATGATCATACCACTGGATTAGAAGATTGTCACCTGGAATTTATGACTCTACTGCCATGGCTATGACTGCACCTCACCAAACGTAGTAACCAGGAACGCGTGGTGCTGGCTGTAGCGAAGGCAATTGATGATTTTCCATGGACTATACTAGAATGCGAGTTGAATTCTCGAATAGGTTGTGTGACCACCTAACTAGCCATAGGGAGCATAGCCTCAGCGCTCTAGGCAGTTGAAAGAGAGCGCGGGACTATAAAAGATTCTATTTGGGAGCTGCGCGAAGAGGGAGGTGCACGCATAATCAACATGTCACAAAGGGTCTCGACTAGTCATGGGGGACTACGCTGTCACACAGGTAGGCGGGGAAGTGACCGTTGGTGTCACTATTCATGAAGAGATGTCCACTTTAAGGAAAAAGGGAGTGGGTGGCAAGCATTTAAGACACGAATTAAGGACAAGATTTGGGGAAATCTGCCCCCAAGAAAGCATTGATGGCCCAAAATTGGGGGGAACAGTCAAATTTGAATTCAAAAGGCGCTATAAAACTCCAGGGGCTAGCCACGAGACAACACTTGTTCACTTTAGATTTGAGTAGTTGATTAGAGCACAGAGTGTTGAGTGCCGAGCAATATTCAAGCCATGACATTTGTGAATGACCACAGACAGTTCAAACAGGATGACAACTACTAGGAGAGGTTTGGGCTCTATAGAATGAACCACCGATGAGGCCGCGTAGAACCCCATGGTACATGATGTTCCCAGAGACACTGGGGTTGTGCCGGAAATCCTGAAATCACCTCAGACGCCGATGCCCAAGAAAGATAAGTAGAAATTGGGACCAGTCTGCATGTCCCCGAACAATCTGCAGTTCAGTAAATTCTCAATGGAAGAAAAGGGAAAGGCTACCACCATTGAGACAGATGACGAGGGGGAGGACCTACAAGCTATCATCGATGAGATAGAAGAAGTAGAAGACATGGAAGTGGACATCAAGAGGATGCGCTCTACAGCAAAATTTCCGGAGTACGTCTCTCCGCGGAAAGGGAAAACTAAGATACCAAAGGATCTGGATGCCACTAAGAGCGCACTCTAGACCCCGTTCCTCCCTGATGGAATTTTGTATGAGGGCTTGCACCTAAGCCAAGTGCCCACAATGAAGTTTGAAGATTGGGACCTCGTAGATAGCAAGAAGTTCCCACACTTAGAGACAGAGAGCCTCATGAAACAGAGCACAGAGGGGCCAATCACAACACTAGAGCCGCAAAAATGGCTGCATAGTGTGGAGAAGGCCAGATTTCTTCATCTGTTGTGGATTCCACACTTTCACTGTGCGCCTATCACTATTTTCATCATCAAGCAGCTACTTTTCCTGGTGCACAATGATTACTTATGGCTAGAGGAGCCTATTCCCATCATGACAAATCTCATCCATAGAATTTCCAGGCTCCCCTATAAGGGAAAGAACCCCATGGCGATAGAAAGAAAAAGTGGAGATTTGGCACTCGCAAAGGCCATGAAGAAAAATTACAAGCTTGAGAAGAAAAAGAGGGGTTATGCAATCAGTAGCATCAAAGATAAAGGGGTGCGCTTAGCCACCCAACTCCTGACAGGGAAGGTAATGAGAAAATGTCACGGCGATGAGGTACCAGCATTGGTAGTTGCATTGAATGAACAATTCACAGAGGGGTCGAATTCAACTAGGTCGAGTTCCTCTGCGAGGAATTCTTGACCAACTACAATGAAGCCCAAGAGAAGGGCAAGACCTTCCACGATGCATGGCTACTCTTGTCTATTTTGCTGGTAACAGGAGAATTGCCAGAGGACAGTCAGTTCCCTAGCATTGAACAAGACGTACAAGAGGCCGCAAAGTACGTGTCACTCTATGCTACCAAGGACACAAAGCAGATTCACAAAACAAAGTTCTTCTAGGTGCTCATGGAGGTGAGAATTTGGATGTGATTGAAAAGACAGTTGTGCCTGTCCCCCATAGTACACAACAGTCTGCGGAGCTTTGAAGACTTCAAAGCAGACATGCATAATGTTTACATCAAGGCATGTAAGGATCCATCGCACTAATGGACTAAGCTCCCCTTCATATCCATTGATGATGCAATATTTTCAATGTTAGAAGCATGACCTCCCAAGTGGCATGCCCTGGATCTAAAGGAGCTGGATAGGACTACAGCAAAAGCAAAAGGATGAGGCCAAGTTGAGTGATCTAGGTGGATCTTTAGACATAGTGGCATGGGAAAAACTCAAAATTCAAAGTGGCAGAAAGGAAATTATCTTGACATTAGATCGAAGTGCTCGTCGCCCTAATTCCAATGGTGCAAATGACACTCCAATCCGAGTTTGAATGAAGTAGATAGAAGCAGTCAAAGTTTTGGGTTGACTTGCAGGAAATAGAGGAAAATGAAAGTCCAAGGATGCTCCTGGAAATAGTCCTATTGCACAGATATTTTCACTTTGAATCTACTGTAACTTGAATGGGCTAAAATGGACTTCAGATGATGAAGTTATCGCAAAAAAGTGTTCCCTTTGTTCCTTTGAAAAAGGAGGCATTTCTTCTAAAAAGGGCTTAAAGCCTTCTAAAGGGAAATCGCAATTGGATGGGTCCAAAGGGCAGACTTAAGGTAGGCAGATAGAACCCTGATCAATGATCTCTGACTAATCACAATCGGGGGTAGGCGACATGCGATTTTAGCATCAGTGATCGGCATCAGCAATCAGCGTTAGTGTATGCCATATAGAAGAACCCTGGGTCATTATATATGCGATATGCCAACGTGATATGTCGACAGTGATATATCGATGATCGGTGATATCGGCAATTGGTGATCCCCATGACAAGGGCCATTGAGATTTGCGATAAGCACGGACCCGATAGGAGATTAAAGCGGATTTGATAAATTTGAAGTCCGGCTTTTAAGCCTTGTGGTCGGAATTTTCAATGTTTCTGTGTATTATGGTTTTGAATGAAAAAGGGCCATTTTTGGGGTTTTGTTGCGAAGAAAGGTCGGATGGTTGGATTAATCATGACCACTGATCCTTTCATTGAACGAATTCTATTATAAACAAACCAACCCCCGATTTGAGCATTCTGGTAACAAAAGGAAGTATTATAAAACCTGATGAATGAAGAAAAGTGTAGGGGAAGAGAGGAATTTGCATGCAGTTCGAGGCAGGAGCTTGCAGGAGGGGTGAAAGTTCATTTTTTCAAAACTTGACAAATATTATATGGTTTCAGCCCTTCTTGATGCCACGAATGCAATGGCGTTATCCATTTCTTCGTCTGATTTCTGAAGTTTTCTGCCATTTTTTTTAATGGAGGTATAAGACTCCTTTTTTGTAACTGATGACTGTATTTTCCTTTTTCATGACATTTAGTGAATGAAGGCCTCCCCATTAATCGAGCAGGGCCCAGAGACCTAGTCCAACTTGGACGAACTCCATTATCAAGTCTTGTGGTCTTCTTTCATGTCTTATGTGTTTCTTCTTCTCTCATGTGAACATTAGATTTCTATGGTTAAGATGCAATTTCTAGATGTGATTCTTTAACACATCTATAAACAAAATATCTTGGATCAAGTGGTATTAGAGCGGGTCTTTTAGATGTGAATTGCATGTTTGTATGCTAACAAGAAATAGGCTCTGAAGAGGCAAAGGGGAACTAGAGCCTTTTCATCATGAAGTGGGGTGTGTACATTGAAGCAGAAACATGGCAGATGATGACAGTCATCTTGAAGAGGAGTGCAATTTCCGCAAAACCTTCTATTCAATGGCAGAGAATGTCAGTCAGTTTCTTTCAAGGCTGGAGAAAGTAGAAGAGAGGAAACCAAAAGAACAAGGTTCAATGCATGGAAATGGTGGAGAATAACCCCCTCTTTCTCCTTCCACGAGTGAAAGTTCTTCTTCCTCTCACCACCATAATCATGAAATTTAAGGGATGCATCTAAGAAAACTTTTCTTAAATTAGATGTCAAATTTGATCGTCCCATATCTAATGGTGAAAGTAATGCAGAAAAGTTTAATAATTGGATTAGGCAGATTGAGATCTACTGCAGGATTTAGTAGATCGTGGAGGATGAGGCAAAGATTCAGCTGGCCTCTCTTTGGCTGAGCAACACCGCTCTCGTCTAGTGGGAAGTAAGAATGTGGTTAATCTTTTCTCCTCATGGCCTAATTTCATTTTTGTGTTAAAGGAACAATTTTATCCCTTGGGTTACAAGAAAAAAGCATTAATGAATTGGCAAGTATTTAAGGCAAGGAAATGGTTAGGATGTTTAAAGTTTTACAGAGGAGTTTAGAAAGAAAGAACTTAATTTGGGTATTGCACTTGATACACCTGAAGTAGTAGCTAAGTACATTGGATCATTACATACTTACATTAGGCATTCATTATTGTTGTTTGAACTAACTAGTATTGACTCTGCCAGCGTAAAGGCAATTCATATTGAGAACAAGGGCAAAAACGAAAGAGATGATCATTCCAAGAAACCACTGTTCAAACCTCCCAATGGAAAACCTAAAGTGAAATGGAAAGGAAAGGAGAAGAAGATGGCATCAACCAAGAAAGAAGAAGGAGAAAGGCCTTATTGCACCACTACAAAAAGGAAGGTCACGACAACGGTCACTGATGGAAAATGCATCCAGAAAAGAGACCGAAGAAGTATGGAGGAAAAGGAAAGTAGAAGGCAGTGGAAACTGCGCAGCAAGACCTTGGATCTGATTTGGGAGATGAAACACTGATCATAACAGTAGGAACAAAAGGTACTCGTACACCTCATGATAATTTTGAATCGCGTGAAGGCACTAGTTCAGTAAATGAGTCCCTTCCTAATGAAGGAAAGAGAATTGAGTTATTGCATATTAGAGTTGTTGTAAATCATACTAAAGTGGAAACTTTATTTGATACTAGATCCTAAGAAAACTTAATTGCAGAATCCTTGGTAAAGAAACTCGGCTTAGAAACAAAACCACATCCAAAACCTTACCCGCTTGGATGGATACATGATAAAGAAAAATCGAATGTAACTAAGCAGTGTAAAGTAAAATTTGTGATTGCTTCTAAGCTAGTGGATGAAGTAGAACTTCATGTGATCCCATTAGATATCTTTGGCATGGTGTTAGGGAGTCCATACCTATATGATAGAAATGAAATCTTCTTTCATCATGAAAACAAATACCAAATCACAAAAGATGGGGTAGAATATATTGTAAGGGCTCATCAAACTAAAATCGATGCCAACCTTGTAAGTGCAAGACAAATGAAGAGGTTGGTAAATTCTAGCAAGGGTTGCATGCTTATGGTTGTAAGAGGAAAAGATGCAAAGTTAGCCGATGCTTTCCATGGTTGTGATGAGGAACATAAAAAAGAATTATGTGAATTAATTTCTAAATATGATGAGATGTTTCAGGAACCAAAAGGATTACCTCCGAAGAGGGAAATCCAACATGAGATCCATTTGTAGCATGATGCTCCTTTACCAAATATTGGCATGTACAAGATGTCGACCATTGAGATGGAAGAAATCAAAAAGAAAGTGTAGGAATTGTTGGACAAAGGGGTCATCAGGCCGAGAACTTCTCCATGTGACTCACCGATTGTCTTAGTGCCAAAGAAAGATGGCACATGGAGGATGTGCGTGGATTACCAAGCACTAAACAAAATCACGGTGGAAAATCGTTACCCTCTTCCACGCATTAATGACTTATTAGATCACTTAAAGAATTCTATCTATTTCACCAAATTGGATTTGCATAGTGGTTATCACCAGGTCCAAATTGTAGAGCAGGATGTGTGGAAAACTTCTTTCAAGACCAAACAGGGGTTGTTCGAATGGATGGTGATGCCATTTGGACTTTGCAACACTCCAGCCACTTTCATGAGGGTCATGAACGATCTCTTTAGGCCTTTCATCGATGAATTTGTTCTTGTATATCTAGATGATATCCTTGTCTTTAGTAAAAGCTTGAATGAACATGTGTGTCATGTGAATAAAGTGCTTGATTTATTGAAAAGAGAAAAACTCTATGTAAAATTGTCAAAGTGTGAGTTCAAGAAAGCCTCTTTGGTTTACCTAGGTCATATTGTTGGTCATGGTCAGTTAAAATTGATCCTTATAAAGTTGAAGCAATTGTAAATTGGCCTAAGCCTACAAGTGTAACCGAGGTCTGCAACTTTTTAGGTGTATTCCAGTATTGGAGGAGATTTATTGCTAATTTCTCTATTATTGCGGCACCTTTGCACACATTGACAAGTCTGAAAAAGGTCTGTCAATGGGGAGGGAAACAATAGAAGTCCTTCGAAACATTGAAGGAAACTATTAGCACCACACTAGTCTTAGCCTTACTAGATCTCCAACAGCGATTTGAGATCGAGACATATGCCAACGGATATGCCATGGGAGTTGTCCTGATGCAGCAAAAGAAGTCAATATGTTACCATTCTAAGAAGTTCTCTCAGGCTGTGATAAACTATCCCACTTATGACAAGGAGCTTTATGCCTTGGTTCAAAGTGTGAAAAAGTGGAAACACTACCTGATAGGCAAGGAGACCATCATCCATACAGATCATCAGCCCTTGTAGTACCTTCGGTCACAAACCAAGTTGCAACAATCTCGTCATTTCAGGTGGATAGGTTTTCTTCAACAATTTCATCTCGTAATAAAGTATAAGAAGGGCACTAGCAAAAAAGTGGGCAATATGCTATCTCACCCTCCTATTTCTGCTTCTGTTATTTTGCATAATGCTTCATTATTGTTGGCTGGATAAATCAATCTTGCAGACAAGACTAATCTCCCTAGTATCAGAAGATAGTCTAGCAACAAACAGACAAACAAATATATATTTCTCTAGACATATGTGATTTATAAATAAATACTATAAAGGTGTTAAGACCCTACCTTAGATCCAATGCTTGTTCGTAGTAGTCATCCTCCCATCATTCGAAGGAGTTTCCTTTGAGGGCCTGCAATCACAAACAAGAAAACATTAAATAGCACCTGGATAGCAAATATCATAAATCATGTCTATTATGGTGATAAAGGAATCCATAAAATATACCATGAATTAACAGCTTATTGAGAAAAACAAATTTATTTGTATTAACTTTGAAGTAGAAGAACCGTACAACCTTTTCAGCCTTGATGTTGAACAAGCTCTTCCTGGGGTCTGAAACAGGAATTTCCTTTACTTTGACAAGCCTTGCACTCTTCCAAATGAGATCATAGAGGTATGTAATCTCTCCTAATAAAAACTCAACTAAGAAGACTAAGTTCCGACAGCATTTCACCTCAAAAATGTTCAGCTTCTAACCTCCCAAGTAACCAGCCCAATGGTTCTTTTTATAGTGCATAAAAGGAGGTTACAGGTCCACCTATGAAGGGATAGAATCCTCGTTCAAAGAGATAAGCTCCTCACATCAAGGGGTTAGCTCCTTAAGGTATGAGATGCATGAACCTTAAGAGAGTGAACTTGCCACCTCAAGATTCCTTCCAGAAGCTTCTAGAAATCACTGAAAGTGAGTTTTTCATAATATACTCGCACTGTTTTAACTTTTACAGGGGTCCGGACCTTTAACATAGAGACATAGTGGTCTGGTGCGCAAGAGACATGACCATTAGGTGCGAGACCACAGGTAATACATAGAGAAAGTGCGGAACCAGAGTTTTAAAGACTTTGAGGGCTTTTCTCTTACATTCAAGGCTTGATATGAGTAACTAATGCTTCAGACTTGTAGAGGGGGAAAGTACGAGTGGTAATGAACTCACACAGGTAGTAGAATGTCAAGGTGACAATTTTTAGTGCAACAGATTGCCCCCTAAAGTGCGAAGTCTGTAATACATGAAGATAGAGTCTGTCATTTATGAAGAGTGAAGTACTTTATCATTTCAAGGATCATCCTAGGGACACCCCAGTTAGAAACTGTAAAAACATTCAAAGCAAAATATATATATGTAGACATATCATCGTTGAGGTAGGCATTCCCATACTCAAATCAAAATTGACTAGAAAATTGACTAAACTATTCTGATACAAGAATGAATAACAAAATTCCTCGCAGCCTGGATGGTAGTAACTAGATCCAGGGTCTTGATTTCCGCTTCTTGAACTAGTATGATTCTATCCATGTGAATGAATGTGTTGAAGTCGAACATGGTAGAAACCACTTGATTACCAGTCAATGATGTGAAATGTTAACAATTGTTAGAGAAACCACCAGTAATATCAATGGCTATCAAAGTACCCAGTACAATCCATGAAATGTGAATAAATGAGCTGAAGTTGAACATGTCATAGAATCATTCGACCAAAGGTCAATGATGCAACCTATCATCGAAGGCGAGAAAACTGCCATTAGGGCATGTAGTTTTCAAGGTACTACGATTTCTAGATCAACTTCCTAGATAATGAGCTGAAGTCGATAGAAAGCAATCCGTCGTAGGAAAGCCCACAACACGAAATCATAGATCAAGTTTTGAAGAAATATATTGGCAAGGAGTAACACAGGGATGGTCAAAATGGATGACAAATATCTTGCAGATGAATGGTTTGTTTGAACTATTCTCTTGAACACATAACGACACTGCAGATGGTTTGATGACAATTGACCCAAAGCTAATACCCAGAAACTGGCTGAAGACTTTCAATATGGTTTGATTAACTATTAGGCAAAGGATTTCCCAACCTAGGTGAACAAAAAGTGTCCTGTTCAAGAGTGGTTAACAACTTTTTTAAAAAACAAAGTGTAACAAATAGGTTCATTTTTCTTTCTTTTCCCCCACCATTTCTGGCAAGTACTTCTTTGTTTTTGACATCCTTGAGGAGGATAACATTTTCTTGTTTATAAGCTCATCCTTTGGATGAGTCCAACTTAGTTTAAAATTCGAACCCTAAGAAGGAGTGGTTTGTTCCTGTTTAAAATTGAACATGTCCTTTACTGTTAAATTTTAACGAGTCCAGTATAGGAAAAACTTGGTGTTTTTTAATTTTAGGGAGTCAGAAGAAAAACTTAAGAAAACTCCATGGGGGTACTTTTTCGTAAAATAATCCCTCAGATCCGAAAAAGGATAAAATAATACTGGAGGGATGACATTTCCAATACTTTAACGAGCTGGAAAGGACAAGCGCTCGACAATCTTTTCATGTTTAACGAGTCTGAAAAGGGTTTTAACGAGAACTCTATTATCGTCATGGTGACGAGTCCAATGTTGTCACGGTTTAACAAATCCAACATAGGAAAAACGCGGAGTCTTTTTCATGTTTAGAGAGTTTGAAAAAGACACAGAAAAGAGAACTCTAGGAGGGTCCTCTTTCATAAATTTGTGTCCCTCGAGCCCGAAAAAGTATAAAATAATACTCGAGAGAACCGCTAGACCATTACGATCAAGGAGTACTTTTCATAATTAGTGGCTCCGATCTGAAAAAGTAGAAAAGTGATTGAAGACACGTCATTTTGTAACCAGTATCGAAACTGAAATGACAAAAGTCTGACGATATTTTCATGTTTATACGATCAGAGAAGAGCTGAAAGTGGACTGCGTTTTTAATTCCATTTAAAGAGTTAGAAAGGGAAAAACTAGGCAATATTTTCATATTTTACGAGTCAGAAAAGAGCTTAAAGAATACTTGTCCTAGAGGAACGAGTGGTATAAAGGGTAGCAACTGGTTCTGGCAATGGTGGAACTGCTCAAAACATGTAATGGTTAAGAAGCTGGCTAATAAAACCACTCATCGTTGCAGTCCCTCAAGAAAGGAAAAACAACCAAGTGAAAGCATATGATCAGCCAAAGAGATGGTGGTGATGGAATAAAAACATCCAAGGCTCATCTAGAATAATTTAGTGGATAAAAATAGCAATCACGAGATGTAAATCGGGTATGGGTTCATTTTTACACAAGCTTGAACCATAGAGAACTCTGCTTGGATTCGGTTTCATGTTTACACAAGCTTGAAATGAAAATCTATGCTTGTTATAAGTTCGCATACCCCCGACAGAATGACTCAAATCGAGGTACATGCCCCCCAATCTTCATTGCACTCAACGAGGTGGATGGAATGAAAGTTCACTTTCGAGATATTGAAAAGACTCGACTTGGATTTTACGAGATCTTAATCAAAGACTCAATTTGGAAGGGGTGTTGTTTCATTTTTTAATGAGGTTGACACAGTAAAAGAACTATCCTCATAACCTTTGTTTCATTTTTTAAATGAGGATGACTGAAGACAAAGAACTTTCCTCAAAACCCTTGATTCATTTTTTAACAAGCTCGACACAAGACAAGGAACTATGCCCCATGATCTTTGTTTCATTTTTTAACAAGCTTGACACAAGACAAGGAACTATGCTCAAAATCATTGATTCATTTTTTAAACAAGCTTGAGACAAGACAAGGAACTATTCTCCATACACCCGGTTTCATTTTTTAACAAGGTTGACACAGGAACAAACTATCCTCGACACACCTGGTTTCATTTTTTAATGAGGTTGACACAGGAACAAACTATCCTTGACACACCTGGTTTCATTTTTTAACAAGGTTGACACAGGAACCAAAAAACGACTGTACAACCCGATATGCAATTTCAAAGGGACTCAAAGGCATCACGCCATCAAATGAATCCACCTCAGAATCAGAAAGTACGATTCGAGGATCGTTAAAAGTAACAGTATTTGATGAAATCATATGAATATTTGCAATACAAAGCAATACGTTAGGAGGAGGGAAGGAAAAAGTTCCCAGTAAACCAGAATCTTTAATCAAACCTATGCCAACATCCTTGTAAGGGATAGTCATTTTACCGGGTGTGCTGAACACTATTAGTAGAGGCTGGGTCAGATGAGAAATAAGTTAGCTGGTCTATTGTAACGATCTTTCCATTATGAGGAAACTTGATAAGCCGAAATACCAATGAAACAATAGCAGTCATAGCATATGACCAACTGCGACCCAGGAGAAGGTTGTAATCTAGAGTGGCATCAACCACTTCCACATCTAGATTGATGGTTTTGCCTTCAACCCCTATAGGTATGTCTTGCAAAATACCAAAAGGATGGAACCCTTGGCCATCAAAAGCCTTTAGAATTGTCAGAGACTAATTGAGTGTAGGAGAACCAAGCAATTGCAGACACTGGATTGACATAATACACATAGAAGCCTCTTCATCAATTACAGTCCGAAAGCAAGGTTTGTTTTTTACTAAAATTGGAATCTATAAAGCCATTTGATGAGGTAGGCAGGGTGTACTATTCTCTAAATCGAAGATCATTAGGTTTGGATCCTGAATATCAATAGCTCCTATAGCAGACAATAGTAATTTATGTTGTGCTGGGCATGATTGCAGCACTTCCAAAGCCGACATTGCTAAAGGGGAAATAGCTAAGTCTTCAACAATGTTATAATTCCGAGCAGCTCTTGCATGTGGATTGAAAGCTGATTTCCAAAATATACCTTTAGGATGCGGTTTTATTACTAAGTCAGGGTTGGGTTTCTCGATCTGTAGTGGATCAAAACCAGGAGGAGGTGTAGTTGATGTGTTTGAATTAGAAGATTCTGATTCTTTACCATCAACATGATTTTTACTACCATAATCTTGCGATCGCATCACAATCCAGACATGATACATCATCATAATGGGTTCTTATAAGGTATTTGTGTTAGCATTATGATACACATGTTGTACTTGGTGGCAACCACTCATCTCAGATGATAAATTATAGTGCAGTAAAGCTCACACACTTTCATGAAGATAAAAGTTTCTTTCATGTAGAGAAACGTTCACGCACTTTCATGAAGATAAAAGTTTCTTTCATGTAGAGAAAATTTCACACACTTTCATGAAGAGAAAAGGTTCTTTCATGTAAATAAAACTTCATGCACTTTCATGCAGAGAAAAGTTTCTTTCATGTAGAAAAACGTTCACGCACTTTCATGCAGAGAAAAGTTTCTTTCATATAGAGAAACGTTCGTGCACTTTCATGCAGAGAAAAGTTCCTTTCATGAGGAGAAATGTTCATGCACTTTCATGGTTGGCTCATGGTATTAGTCCAACAGTTTTTGATCCTATGGTTTTGGTCCGTGGTATTGCATCCAAAAGTGTTGACCCCAACTATTGGGTTCATGGTATTGTGTTATTATGGTTTTGGATAGTGGTATTGTGAAAGGTCTAAGACTATAAAAGGGGAAGGAGATCATTTGGCAAGCCAATCAATCTGAATGAATTGAATATCTAATAAGTGGTAGATCTGAAATATTTGTGATTGGGGTTATGGTGCAGATCTAGATCTAAATGAAGGAGGAACCTTAGCGCATAAAGAAGGATAAGTTCTATTGATGGGTCATAATATTTAAGCTTGAAGTATCTTTGTATGATTTTGATCTGTTATATGAGGCGCATGCTTGATCTATAAATCTGACGATCTGGGTTAATTAGTGTATGAATATTTGAAAGAATGAATTATTCTTTATATATCTGTACACAGGTTCAGTAAAGTGAAAAAGCGTATACACGCTGGTTCAGTGAATGAAAACGGCGTATACACAGGTTGTTCCAAACACAGGAGCGTATGCATGTAGGTTTCAGGTTGTTGAAATAACGTATATCTTTTAAATTATGATCTAGCTGCCTCTGTTTATTGCTGCAGTATTCTGGGTTCAAAATTTGATGTGTGGTTACTGTTACTGTGTTCTGGGTATAGCTGTCAGAGAAGTGTTTACTTGATTCAGTGCTAATTGGGGAAAAGGAGATTGTTTGATGCACATATACTTGATGATTGATTGATGTTCATGGATCCAGCCTGAAAATTTATGAAACATGGTCCCTGGAAGAAAGAGAGGGTTGTATCCTTCAGTAGGCCAGCACCTACATACTAGTATCTTGGCTAGTACAAGAACTAAGATGGTTGTAGCTCCCTTCCAGGAGAAGTTGGAAAATGAGAGAGGGTTGTAGCTCTCTACAGGTTGTAGCCTGCGTACTGGTAAAGGACTGCACAAGTACATTGTAAAAGGAAGTTTCTAATTAAAGAAATATAGAGATGAATTGCAGCAGATGGTTTTCACCCACATTGGGTTTCCACCTTATATCTTGTGTTCTTGTGTGTGACTATCTTCTGTTCTATTTTACTAGTCTGGTTACTATCCATTTCACTCAAATACACAGATTAATAATCAACATCTAAAAGATAAAGTAAATCATAAGTTTGCATTGTATACGTGGGTTTCCTTCTACATAGTTGCGTATATACGCGGGTTTTACTAACTAAAGTAGCGTATATCCTCTAAATTTTAAAAGGGGAATATTTGGCTTGATAATACTGATTCACCCCCCCTCAGTATTATTTCCAACAATTGGTATCAGAGCAAGTCCTTCTGAAGAAGCTTGATCACTTGGAGGAAGATCCATCATCATGAGAAACTACGAGAGAGAAGAATCTATCAGGCCACCGATTTTTGATGGGACAAACTTCATATATTGGAAGGTAAGAGTTACTGCCTATCTTCAATCTCTTGGTACAGAAGTATGGGATATCATCGATACAGGGTACACTTTTCCATCGGCAACTCCTATAGATCCGGCTGAGAAGAAGAAATATGAAACAAATGCAAAGGCAGTCAATACCCTATTAGGATGTCTATCTCAATCAGAATTCGTTAAGGTTATGCAGTATAAATCCGCAAAGGAAATATGGGACAAGATTCTTCTGAGCTATGAAGGAGATGAACAGGTAAAATGAGCAAAACTTCAAACCCTCAGAATTCAGTATGAAAATCTCAGAATGCACAATGATGAAAGTGTGGCTAACTATTTCCTTCGTGTAGATGAGATTGTTAATTGTATGAAAAACCTGGGTGAAGAAATAAAAGAGGCTGTTGTGGTTGAAAAATTTCTAAGATCTTTGTCCCCTAGGTTTGAATCTAAAGTTTCTGCAATAGAAGAAAAAGAGAATCTATGAAACCTTACCCTGTCACAGCTGCACGGGATTCTAACTGCTTATGAAATGAGGAAAGGAGGACCATTAGACAAGAGAGAAGCTGCTTTCAAGGCTTCAGACAAAGGAGACTACTATGAGTCAGGACATGTGTTAGAAGAAGAAGAATCAAATTTTGTCAAGAATCTTCAACGGGGTGCTGGAAGATTCTGAGGTAAGTTACCTTTAAAATGCTTTGCTTGTGGAAGAGTCGGTCATTATGCTGCCAAGTGTCCTCAGAAGGATAAGATTGGCAAAGGGAAGGAACCTGTTAGATGGAACAAGAAACAGAATGCAACTAAGAAAAGTTACTACACTTATGAAGACAGTGATGGCCTATCAAATAGTGACGAAGATGAATGAGGTAATGATTATAAACTTTTAATGGCTTTTGAAGATGATGAATACATGGATGCTATAGATGTATATGGTTTTTATGAAGATATTTCTAAACTCAAAACATGTTTAGAAGAAAAAGATATGATCATTGATACTCTGCAATTCCAACTTGATGAAAAAGAAAAATTTCTTGAGAAGTTAGAATGTGAATTTGTTGGCCTTAGAAAAGAAATTGAGAAAACAAATGCTCTTAATCTTAAATTTGTTAAAGGATCTGAAACTCTGGATGAGATTATCGATGTACAACATTCTCCACTAATCAAGACAGGTCTAGGGTATAATGGAGAAGCATCTCAAGCATCCACCTCAAAGAGTTATCTTGATGCAGCAAGCAGGAATGAGAAAAAGCCCAATGGAGATCACCAGGTAAAACAGGGACAAATTACATCAAGAATAAACAAAGACAACCAGGTAAACTAGGGGCAATCCATCTTAAGGGTGAACAAAAGCTACAACCAGCCACAGGTAAAACCTTCTCAATTTGCTTCAAGAATGGATGACAATAGAAACTACAATCATTTGGCTGGTAGATTTGATAATCGCAGAATTTTCTTCAATGACCAATGTTTCTCTTGCCATAAATTTGGTCACAAAGCAGCTCAATGTGTTGCCTATAAGACAATCATGACTAGAGAAGATAAAAAAAAAAGAAGTATGACTAGGATTACGAAAGGACCTATAACAACTTTTCGGCCCTTGAAAATGAAATTGAATGTTCTATTTGTAATAACTTCGATCATGAAGATTCTGAATGTAGGATCAGGTTTCGACAAACAAAGGAACAAGCCTCAAGTAGCAGAACATGGAGAATAAAGGAACCACAACCAGAAAGATGTGGGATAGATTTTTATGCAGAAGGACAGGAAAATATATGGTACATCGATAGTGGATGTTCGAAGCATATGACAGGTGATAAAGAAAAACTTGAATCATATAGTGTTTTAGAAAAGGGAAAGAAAGTTTCTTTTGGAAATGATACCCCTGCAGTCATATAAGGAAGAGGCACTACTCAGTTGAAAGAAAAGGTCAAAGATGGGAATGTTTTGTATGTTGATGGCTTGAAGCATAATATACTGAGTGTCAGTCAGATGTGCGATCAAGTAACCGAGGTAATATTTCGATCAAATGGATGTAGTGTTCGTGATCTTGATACAGGAAAAATAGTGATCAAAGGTAGAAGAACTCCAAATAATTTATACATATCTGAAGAAGGACAACAACAATGCTATTTGAGCATGGATGATGAACACTGGTTATGGCACCGGAGGTTGGGGCATCTAAGATTTTCACAAATAAGGAAAGCATGCAAATACCAGGAAGTTTGTGGTCTTCTAGATATCAAAATTCCGGACAACACAATATGTAAATCATGTCAGTTTGGTAAGAAAACCAGAACTAACTTCCCTGAGAAGGAAGGATCAGCTAGCAGGCCTCTTGAGCTAGTCCATATAGATGTATGTGGTCCATCTAGGATAAGGTCACCTCGAGGACAAGAATACTTTATATTATTCATTGATGACTTCTCCAGGATGGTTTGGATAGGACTTATGAAGCACAAAGACGAAGCACTCGAAAAATTCAAATCCTTCAAAGCCTTGGTTGAAAACGAATCAGGTCACAAAATTAAGTGCCTCAGATCCGACAGAGGTGGGGAGTTTACCTCAAATGAATTTTTCAATTTCTGTGAAGAACATGGAATAAGAAGGGAATTCTCTACAGCTAGGACTCCTCAACAAAATGGAGTGGTGGAAAGGATGAATAGAATGGTCCAACAAATGGCTCGTGCTATGCTTGATGAGTCTGGAACTCCTGCAACCTTCTGGGGTGAAGCTGCATTTGCTGCAGTTGTTATTCTCAACAAAACAAATGTCCAAGTGAACAACACTCAAACTCCTCATGAGCTCTAGTATGGTGAGACTCCTTCGGTAAAGCATTTCAAAATTTTTGGAAGCAAATGCTATATTAAGGATAATGATGAACAGCTTGGAAAAGTTGAACCTAGAGCAGATGAAGGAATTCTCCTTGGTTATTCTCCCCACAACAAAGCATATAAGTGTTACAATAAAAGACTTGGAAGAATTGTTGACAGCATTGATGTAGTGGTTGATGAAAAAGGATACATTCCTAGGCAAGTAAATTATGAAAATATCGAAGAGGATGAAGACTACTCTCCAAATCAGACTGGTGATGAAGAAGAACCTCAAGAGGCACTAGAGGAACATATAAGGATAGAAGAGAAGACTCCATCCAGGTACGTTCAGAAGAATCATCCAGAATCTCAGATTTTGGGGCAGAAAGAGGCAGGTGTACAAACAAGAAGAACAATTGCAGAAGCCTCAAGCTATTTAGCATTGCTCTCCTCCACTGAACCTCAAAATGTAAAAGAGGCATGCAAAGATGAATGCTGGGTCAAGGCAATGGATGAAGAACTTAAGCAGATCGAAAAGAATAACACTTGGGAGTTGATTCCTAGACCAAAAGATAAGAATGTCATAGGGACAAAATGGATCTTAAAAAACAAGTTGAATGAAAATGGGGAAGTGATTAGAAGCAATGCCAGACTTGTTTGTAAAGGGTATGCTAAACAAGAAGGTATAGACTTTGAAGAAACTTTTGCTCCCGTTGCTAGACTTGAGGCCATTCGAATGTTCCTTGCTCTCTCAAGCTTTAAGAAGTTCAAAGTATTTCAAATGGGCATGAAATCAGCCTTTCTGAATGGAGACTTAGAAGAAGAAGTGTACATTGAGCAACTAGATGGCTTCATCCTTGGGAATGATCCAAATCTTGTATGCAGACTAAAAAAGGCTCTCTATCGTCTTAAACAGGCTCCAAGGGCTTGGTACTACTGTTTGGACAAATATCTTCATCAACAGGGTTTTACAAAAGGATCAGCAGATAACAATCTTTATATAAAAATTGAAAATGACAAATTGCTAATACTTGTTGTGTATGTAGATGATATTATCTTTGGTAGCAATGAAGAAGCTATGAGTCAAAGCTTTGCCTTGGTAATGCAGAAAGAATTCGAAATGTACTTGCTTGGAGAACTAACATATTTTCTTGGATTGCAAATCCAACAAAATGAAGGCAATATCTTTTTGTCTCAAACCAAGTATCTCAAGCATATCTTGAAGAAATATGGCATGGAAGATGCAAAACCAATATCTACCCCTATCGTTATAGGATGCAGCCATAGTGCAAATGATGAATCTGCAGTAGTGCATCAACCAACCTATAGATCCATGAGTGGAAGTCTTCTTTATTTGATAGGTACTCGACCAGACATCATGCATGCGTGGGAATAGTTGGAAGAATTCAGGAAAATCCTAAAGAAACCCATCTTCAGGCAGTAAAGAGAATTTTCAAGTATCTTCAAGGAACTCAAAACTATGGCTTATGGTATCCTAGAGATACAAATCTCACTCTACATGCTTATACAGATGTAGATTGGACTGGAAGTGTGGATGAAAAAAAGAGCATAAGTGGTGGAGCATTCTTTATGAGTTCCAGATTAGTATCTTGGTTCATCAAGAAACAGAGTTCGATTGCTTTATCAACAACTGAAGCGGAATATGTGGCTGCTGCATCTTGTTGCACTCAACTTCTTTGGATGATGCAAACCTTGTAGGACTTTCAAATCACTTGTACACCACCTATCTCCATCTTATGTGATAATACAAGTGCAATCAGCATTTCTAAGAACCCGGTCATGCATTCAAAAACCAAGCACATACCAATCAAGTATCACGTTCTCTGGGAACGAGTGTTGGAACAAAAGGTCAAGTTGGAGTATGTTCCTTCTAAGGAACAAGTTGTTGATATTCTCACCAAACCACTGCCCAGGGAGACATTTGAATACCTCAGACAGAAGCTGGGGGTAGTTGATGCATCATCTTGATGTTAAATCTTGTCTATTTCAGAGAGAAATGGGTGTACGCGAGTTGCCTGAGGAGGATCCGTGTACATATGCAGGTTTGTGCAGATATAGTCGCGTATATGGATGCTTGATGGATATCAGTAGGGATAGACTCTGGTTATGGTGGACATAATCTGAATTGGGTCTGATAGAGACCTTCTGGCACAGGCTCAGGGGGAGGAGATAAACTTCTAATGATGCATTGTTGGCATTATATTAGAAGCTTTTGGTCCTAGTTCACAGCTGTTGATGGTTTCAGATGGAACAAATGTAGAGAAAGAACAGAAGGAAATCATGGTTGCTGATCTGAATGGTGATTAACAGATGCTGTTGCTATCAGTTTTTTGCGTCTTTCATAAGTATTGCTCTAGATATTTCGTCTTTATGGTGTCAAGGTCATGTAACAACCTATCTTGGTTTTCCCACTATCCCTGGGATGAAGATGTAATGTTTTTGGTTGTCATATGTACATTTCTGATGTATCCCCACTTGGTTGGGTGGATGATCCCCACTTGGTTGGGTGATGGATGTATGTATTGAGTCTTTTGGTGATAGGACGGTCTTTTATGATGTATAAGTCATCGTTCTTCTTATAAAAAATCTTTTTGAAGACCTTGCTTATAATCAGGGGGAGCATGAACAACGCACTTCAGCAGAGCAGAGACTTCAGCATGTACTCAGAGGAAGCATGGACAGAGTGGTACACCTTGGCATATATAAAGGGGGAGCTCATTCAGATATTTCAGCAGGTACTTAGGGGGAGTATGGGCAGCGGAAAGTTTATCTAGGAAAGAGATTATCTTGGTCTGCCCTTTGCCCTTGATGACAAAGGGGGAGAGTGATTGGTTGTTGTTGCCATCAAGTCCAAAGGGGGAGATTGTTGGCATTATGATACATATGTTGTACTTGATGGCAACAACTTATCTCAGATGATAAATTATAGTGCAACAAAGTTCATGCACTTTCATGAAGATAAAAGTTTCTTTCATGTAGAGAAAAGTTCACGCACTTTCATGAAGATAAAAGTTTCTTTCATGTAGAGAAAATTTCACGCACTTTCATGAAGATAAAAGGTTCTTTCATGTAAAGAAAAGTTCACGCACTTTCATGCAGAGAAAAGTTTCTTTCATGTAGAGAAACGTTCATGCACTTTCATGCAGAGAAACGTTTCTTTCATATAGAGAAAAGTTCGCGCACTTTCATGCAGAGAAAAGTTCATTTCATGAAGAGAAAAGTTCACGCATATTAATGGTTGGCTCATGGTATTAGTCCGGTAGTTTTTGATCCTATGGTTTTGGTCCGTGGTATTGCATCCAAAAGTGTTGACCCCAAGTATTTGGTTCATGGTATTGTGTTCTTATGGTTTTGGACAGTGGTATTGTGAAAGGCCTAAGACTATAAAAGAGGAAGGAGATCATTTGGCAAGGCAATCAATCTGAATGAATTGAATATCTAATAAGTGGTAGATCTGAAATATTTATGATTGGGGTTATGGTGCAGATCTGGATCTGAATGAAGGAGGAACCTTAGCGCATAAAGAAGGATAAGTTCTATTGATAGGTCATAATATTTAAGCTTGAACAATAGTATCTTTGTATGATTTTGATCTGTTATATGAGGCGCATGCTTGATCTATAAATCTAACAATCTAGGTTAATTAGTGTCTGAATATTTGAAAGAATGAATTATTATTTATAGATCTGTATGCAGGTTCAGTAAAGTGAAAGAGCATATACACGTTGGTTCAGTGAATGAAAAAGGCGTATACGCAGGTTGGTCCAAACACAGGAGCGTATGCAAGTAGGTTTCAGGTTGTTGAAATAGTGTATATATTTTAAATTATGATCTAGCTAACTCTGTTTATTGTTGCAGTATTCTGGGTTCAGAATTTGGTGTGTCGTTACTATTACTGTGTTCTGGGTACAATTGTCAGAGAAGTGTTTACTTGATTCAGTGCTAATTGGGGAAAAGGAGATTGTTTGATGCAGATATACTTGATGATTGATTAATGTTCATGGATCCAGTCTGAAAATTTATGAAACGTGGTCCCTGGAAGAAAGAGAAGGTTGTAGCCTTCAGTAGGCCAGCACCTACGTACTAGTATCTTGGCTAGTACAAGAGCTAAGGGGGTTGTAGCTCCCTTCCAGGAGAAGTTGAAAAATGAGAGAGGGTTGTAGCTCTCTGCAGGTTGTAGCCTACGTACTGGTAAAGGACTACACCAGTGCATTGTAAAAGGAAGTTTCTAATTAAAGAAAGATAGAGACAAATTGCAGCAGGTGATTTTCACCCACATTGGGTTTCCACCTTATATCTTGTTTTCTTGTGTGTGACTGTCTTCTGTTCTGATTTACTGGTCTGGTTACTATCTATTTCACTCAGATACACAGATTAACAATCAACATCTGAAAGATAAAGTAAATCATAAGTTTGCATTGTATACGCGGGTTTCCTTCTACATAGTCGCGTATATACGCGGGTTTTACTAACTAAAGTAGCGTATATCCTCTAAATTTTAAAAAGGGAATATTTGGCTTGATAATACGGATTCACCCCCTCGCTCTCAATATTATTTCCAACAATTTGAGGAAGAAGCAACCATCTTACTATCTTGAGTAGGAAAAGGATCCTTTAATATAGCAAGCATTTGAGAACCTTTAACAGATTTCGAAACAAGGATAGCGAGGTTTACGTTTTTCGTCAGTACAGTCATTTTTATCTGTTTTATCTTTTGAATTTTGTTTTTTTTTCTTCTTCCCTTTCTCTTTACTACTAGATTTGGTCGTAGACGAATCTATGACATGGATGTCAACAGAAACTTCAGTGGAAGAATCTGCTTTCAGGGAATCAAGTAAAGTTATTGTAGGAGAAGAATTCTTTGAAGAATTCTTCTTGATTTTAGTACTAACCAAACAAATCATGCCATCAATGGCATGAGACCCTCAAGGAGTTGCATTTATTTGACCGTGTTTTGGAAGATCATGGATTTTTTCATGTAAAGTACCTGACTGTGTATAGACGAGGTCGAGGTACTAAGAGTGGGAAATGACTTGCTATTTAGTGACCACTCCTCCCTTAGCTACATCTTCATTGATTTTGGGTAACAATGATTTAATGATCCATTCCGCTAAAATTTGATCCAGAATGAAAACTTTCACTAAACGCCTTCTACGTCGCCATTCATGAATATGATCAGAAATATATGTGGACATGGATTGTTTTAGTGAAGTTAAAATTTATGTGCCATTGTCGTATCTGACAATCAATTGAAAATGAGTTAAGAAAGAAGTGGCTAACTGATTGAAATTATAAAAAGAACCTCGTGGTAACTCAATGTACCATTTGGTGGCAAGAACAATAAGAGTTCGTGGAAAAAGACGCAATCAAATTGAATCGTCAATGATTGAATTAGATGCACACCAAAGGTGATAAGTCATGACGTGATTTGATGAATCCCCCCCTGACTTACCCTCGAATTTTGGGATATCACTAGGCAACTTACTAGGAATTGGCAGCCAATACAGAAGATAGTAAATCGGATCGTTCATAAGGCATGAAAAATCAGGTAAATCCAAAGTTGCAATAAATGGTAACTGATGGTTAGGGTCGCGAAAACCTTGAGTGATGAGACTAGCTCCAGGAGGAGGATATCTAGGATAACCTGTAATTGGATTTGCATTAGGAATGTTATAACCTCTTGGGAAACCAGGATTAACCAGACCAAACTGAGGTTGTTGAGGTTGTTGATAAGTATAGCTAGGATATGGTTGATACTGACAAACTAGGTTTTTTACAGTAGGACTGAATTGATATTGTCCCTGGTATGGTTGATAAGTGAATTGCGGTTGACTTGTGACAATTTTACTTAGACCAGCTTGCCCTGCAGGCATTTGGACCGAAGTTTGAACTGTAGGTCCTGACTGTGGTACAGAGGCTTGAGGAGTTTGCACTGATGTAGGGATAGTAGAAACTAGAGCTACATACTCCAAAAACATGTGTGGTAGGTTGAACAGAAGTTGCAGTAATTGCAGCAGTTTGAGGTGGAGTCTGAGGTGAGCTAGTCCCAGACTGCTAAACTAAACCAGGTGTAGGGGTTTGAAAAGTAGGTTGGAAAGGTTGTTGGGTTGGACCAGAAACCAAAGGTTTTCTAGGTTGATTAGATAACTGCACATTAGGTTGCATAGTCTGTTGAGTTTGAGGTGGCTTCCACACCATTTTAATTCCATGGTATGGGCCCATAAAAGGTTGTGCATATGGACGACCATAACCTGGTTGAACGTAGGGCTGATAATGAAGCAGTGCATTTCCAGCTCCTTGTAAAAGTGATTGACCAGAAGACTATTGGAAACCTTGAGTTGGGTACTAACCTTGAGGTTGATAACCCTGAGGCACGTACTAAAACTGGGGTTGACCTTGAGGTATGTACTGAAACTGGGGTTGACCTTGAGGTATGTACTGAGTCTGGGGTTGACCTTGGGGTATGTACTATCCTAAAGGTATGTATTGTCCTTGAGGTTGCCCCCCAGGCAATAACTGACTACCTTGAGGTTGCCCCCCAGGTGGTAACTGAATACCTTGAGGTTGCCCCCTAGGCGGTAATTGACTACCTTAACTGACTACCTTGAGGTTGAGGATTTGTAATACTACCAGACATCATAAGGATTTGTTCTGTGTTCAATGCTTGAGTTCCATTACTACTAGGTGATAACTGATGTTTAGTTGTTTGAGGAGCTGCTCCTGAAAAAGTACTAGAGGGTGACTGGTACCCCGAAGGAATAGAAGGATCACCGTATAAAAATGTTTCCGGTGATTGGGAAAACATAGATGACCATCTTGACATGATCAATGAAGGATAATAACCTCTTTGTGTAGGGTGAAAAGGAATTCGAGGTGGTGAAAAACTAAGACCCGGGTTTTCTAAAAAATATTTCAATGACAAATACCAAGCGTCACTCCTGAAAGGACTATAGAATATTGGTTCACGCTCCCTAAGATTCAAAGTTTGTTGGATTTCGAGAAGAATTATGTCTTCATCTGGACTGACAAGTTCTTCAATAGAAATGAGGCCAGGAGGAAGATTTTGAGTATGATATTTCTTACCCTAGGTGAACCAGGATCACTAGAAGTTGGAGTAACAAATCCTAAAGATGGTTGCAAAACAACAAGTTCAGTGTCAGGCTCAGAAATTTCAGGTTCTTCAACTAATTCACTGGAAGGAGAAATACTACTAGTAACTTCGGAAAATGAAATTGGCTCTTGAATATACTCTGTTGTTTATATTTGATAATCAAGATTAACAATTAGTGATGACTCTCTAACTTTTAGTGATCCAACTCTACTGTCACTAGGTGATACGAGAGCTCGCAGCCCTTCAAGTTGGCTTGGTGTATACTCAGGAGGTTTCCCCTGAATTCTACGATATTGTCTCGGTAATTTGGCCACAATTAAATATTAATTAATCACACGCAAATAAATAAAATTTCAATAAAAACACCTAAAGTCTCTAAATAAACAAACAACTGAATCATACACCTAAAAAATCTAAAAGTTAAAACCACACATAAATAGTAACTTCCCGTTCTAAAAACACTAGTTGGTGATGAAATCCAACTTAGTAGAAGTTTAATACAAAAGGGCCGTTGGAACATTTACCCCAACAACCTACGTAATGAAATAGACTGGCACAAGTTTCTTAACAAAACCATCTCGAGTGAAGAGAACCCCTGAGAGAGTTTAAGTGAGTCTAGTCAACATCTACTCCAGGTACACTGAGATCCTTCCTTCACCATCACCTTAGGAAATAATCTTAAATTTATGGACACTAAGGTTACCAACAACAACAAATACAACTGGGGGAATAGTCTACGATCCGATCTATGCGTAAGAGCAAAGTAACAAAGCTCAATCCCCTTGAAGGCTCCTCGACATGGTGAATCCAAGGTTTACCAACAAGTTACCTTAGGCTCCTTGACAATGGTTAATCTGAGGTTTATCGTTTATAATACATTCAAATCTTCTATCTTTCCCAATGAAATAGAATTGATTGTCTCAAAGGTTTGGACATGATCTCGTGATTGACTCCTTTAAGAGAAGCTTCCCAGAATGTATCAATTACAATTGGATTTATTTCCTACTGCAAGATGTATTTACTTGTTTGTTTTAACTATCTTGAAGAGTTAATTACTCCCTATTCCAAGATACTATCCTAAGCTATATTGGTGATAAGAGCCCTAGAAATAGAAAATATTACTAGATCAATTTTAATTAAGCATTTCTTTTATGGGTTGTTCTTTAAGTCAATAGGTATGGAAAAGAAACTTTGATGGTGTGAAGACTCGACCCCAAACACACTAAAAAAATGCACCTAAAATGATAAGCAATTCATTTTTCTTTCAACGAAATTCTAGCTAAAAGAAAGAGTTTGAGAATGCAAATCTTTAAGAAACAATTCTTTCTTTCAACATGGAAATGGAAATAATTTTTTTTTGTCTTTTTCCATAAGAACTCAAAATGAGACTAATAATTAATGCTCACAATAATTCCCTTTCCTTTTTCAAAACTCAAAACTACAAAAAACAATTTGCTTCAAAAGAGATCTACAAGTTATAGAAAAACACTCAAAACTACAAAAACTAATTTTGAAATATAAAATCTTTAAAAATATAATTGAATAAAAAGCTTCAATTCTTTTTGAGGACGTTTTACTTGGTTTTTTAGTAAACTAAGGATTCATTTGTTCAGAATAACAAACCAATCAAAAAACATCCAGATATGTTTTCTTTTGTAAAAATGAAATTCAAAACTTATAACAAAGTTTGTTCAAAGATTTGCAACGAGAAAACTAAATCTATTTGTCACAGAGGATAGATTTCACAACCAAGTAAAACTCATCAAGGATACGAAAAGACACCAGGGTGTTCTAAGGTTTCTCAGGCTTCTGATCTTTTAGTCACTACAGAGACCAACTGAAAACCACTCCAAGCATGCAAAACTTCTAGAAAATCATCTAAAACAAAAATACTATCGGAACTCACTCATAAGAGATTTTTGACAGCAAAATATAGATCTGAGTAGACACTAAAAATCCTAAATGAAACCTAAACTTAACTGGAAGAAGATATTTTAGGTTTTTCAAAAAAAATTACAGGGTCCGCAGGCTCTAGAAGAAACAGGTGCAGTTCCGCTCTGTTTACTAAAGGAAAAGTGCGGAGATTCCTGCACTGTCTGTAAAGAGAAAGTGCGGTCCCCTAAAAACTTCGAAAAAAACAAAAAATAATCCAGATTCTAAAAACTACCCAAGCCAGTATACATCAATCAAAAACCAAAAACGAAAACAATTTTCTCAAGTCAAAACAAAGGAAAACCAAAAACAAATTCATTTCCCCAACGGAGTCACCAATTTGTTAGATGGATAAATCGATCTTGCAAACAAGACCAATCTCCCTAGTATCAGAAGATAGTCTAGCAACAAATAGAAAAACAAATCTATCTTTCTCTAGACATATGCGATTTATAAATAAATACTATAAAGGTGTTAAGAACCTACCGTCGATCCAATGCTTGTTCGTAGTAGTCATCCTTCCATTGTTCAAAAGAGTTTCCTTTGAGGACCTGCAATCATAAACAAGCAAACATTAAGAAGCACCTACATAGAAAATATCATAAATCATGTTTATTATGGTGATCAAGGAATCCATAAAATAAACCATGAATTAACAGCTTATTGAGAAAAACGAATTTATTTCTATTAACTTTGAAGTAGAAGAACCTTACAACCTTTTCAGCCTTGATGTTGAATAAGCTCTTCTTGGGGTCTGAAACAGGAATTTCCTTTACTTTCAAAAGCCTTTCACTCTTCCAAATGAGATCATAGAGGTATGTAATATCTCACAAAAACTCAACTAAGAAGACTATGTTCCAACAGAATTTCACCTCAAAAATATTCAGCTTCTAACCTCCCAAGTAACCAGCCTAATGCTTCTTTTTATAGTGCAAAGGAGGAGGTTACTGTTGGAAATAACACTGGGGGGGGGGGGTGAATCAGTATTATCAAGTCAATTATTTTCTTTTTCACACCCAGATCATATACGCTACTTCAGTTAGAGAAAATCGTGTATATACGCAACTACAGATAAGGAAACAAGCGTATACCATGTAGAATTATAATTTAATTATCTTACAGATGTTGATGATTAATCTGTGTGTCAGAATCAAATAAAAAGTAACCAGAAACAGTGAAACAGAGCAGAAGACAATCACACACAAGAACACAAGATATAAGGTGGAAACCCAATGTGGGTGAAAACCACTTGCTGCAATTCGTCTCTATCTTCTTTTAATTAGAAGCTTCCTTTTACAATGTTTCTGTACTAGTGCAGTCCTTTACTGTTGTTGGGAAAAGTATCCAATACGGAATGACCCTATCCCACTCTAAGGGTGATAGTACCTCAGCAACAACTGAATACAAAGCTATTCAAGATTCCTTCTTTATGAGATGTAAGAGAGAGGAGGAAGAGATCCACTAATCGTTATCTTCCGCTAATGACTGATCCAATCTTCCCTCTTTGCTACTTGCTCCCAGCTCCTTGCTCTTTCACTGGCCCAGCTACACAAAGATCCTGCAAAAGCACAAGAAAGGGAAACTACAAGAAGCATACATCCATAACTGATTCAAGGATTAGAATAAATCAAATATACAAGCATCAATTCGCCATAGAGACACATGCATATAGAAGAACCTCAAATGCTTTATTAATGGAAGAAGTAAAGTTCTAAGAGTGTTACAACCATAAGAGGCCCAATCCAGCAACACCTCCCAGCAGAAAGAAATCTCCTCTTCACCTCCTTCAAAGCAATCACCCAATAGTTCTATGCACAAACCAACAACACTTCCTTACATTCACAAGATTCCAGCCTCCTTAGACCTCATGAGAGAGCTCTATATATAGGAGATTTGGAGAAAGGATGAGTCAGCTTGAGTTTGGCATGAAGCTGACTAGTGTCCTCTCCCACTTTAGTTATACTTCAGTTCTTGAGTCCACTTGGAGTTTCTTGCTTCCACTTGGAGATCTAGATCCTCTTACTCATCACAAGGCGAATTCCCTAATCCAAGTGTCATTTTGGAAGCTTCCTGGGCATTTGACACCTTGCAGAATGACTATGCCACTTGGCCAATCTCGCCCAGCGCAGGTAGCCTTCATTGCTTTTGACATTCAGCGCAAGTACAGAGTGGAGCAGTTGACATTCAGCGCAGATGCTCAGTGGGGCAGCTGACATGATCTAGAAATAGCTTGTTTTTGAGTGTTTTCAGGTGGAGAACTGATTTTTAGTGCTGTGGTTTGCTGACCTTGTTCCTCTAGGGGTAGGAACAACATGTTTAGGGACTTTGGATCCCTTAGATTATTGACATTTCATGCTTCATGCTGTAAGGCACAAAAATGTCTATAACAGTTGCCCCCTAAAGTATGAGGTCGTTTATCGGGTGAAATGCTTTATCAGGAGGATCCGAAGTTCATTCAATCGCTGAGAGGTGCCCTGTAATAAAATACAATACAATACATTATTTTTCATTATGCTTTCATGATCTAGCTGAGGCGGGCATTCCCATGCTCAGCTTTATAAATTCATTTTGGTACATAGAACAAATGATCGTCTGGTGGTAGACTGATAATTCTCTGCTGAAATTATCATCCTTTGAGTAGGATGATCATCTGCTGCAATGATGTACATAATAAATGTCTTTATATCCTGAATATATATATCGCAGCCCGGATGGATGAAACTAGATCCGGGGTCTTCAAACTCGTTCGATCTTCACTCTAAGTACAAGTCGATCCATGTGAGAATTGCGCTGAAGTCAAACATGGAAAGACATCGCTTGATTACCGGTCAATAATGTAAACCGTTAACAAGCGCAAGAGGAATCACCAATAATGACAATGACCCTCAAGGTACTGCAGTACAATTCACGTGGTGTGAATAAAGGACTTGGCGTCGAACACCACGCAAAATCTTCTGGTCGAAGGTCATTGATGTATACCTATCGCCGGAAGTGAGAAACTTGCCATTGAGGCATGCAAGCTTCAAAGTATTGGGGGGGATGTTCCTAGATCAACTTCTTGGATAATGAGCTGAAGTCGAAAAGAAGCGATCCGTCAAAGGAGGGCCTTAATGAATCCCACATCAGTGACACGGAACGGAGCTAATGATTTTAGTGGAGGTGAAAGCAATCTGTGAAATATGATTCAGGGTGGCGATCATGGGTGGATGAAGGATAATGTATGGCAGTGGATGGGACACGGTTGACTCTTTCTGAACACATCTCTTGAACATATAACGACACTGATGTGATGGATCGGTAGCATTACCCCAAATGTGGATGGTTTGGCGAGGACCAAGGTGATGAGACCGGTGAATGAAACAACCCAACCCGATGTGATACGGAGGACAAAGTGTCATGTTCAAGAGCGACTTGCTACCATTAAAGCTTTGAGGTTCTCCCAATTTTTCCCCAGTCATTTCTGACCAGTACCTCTTTATTTTTGTCAAGCTTGAGGAGGATAACATATGCTTGTTCTATAACCTGCCCTTCGGGCAAGCCCATCGCTATGTTTTAACGAGCCTAGCGATAGGGAAACTCGTTCTCGTCTAAAGACAAGTTTGTCGCTATTTAATCATTTTAACGAGTCTAACGACAAGGAAAACTCGGTCCTTTTCATTTTTAGAGAGTCTGAAAAGGTACAGAAAGTTAACTCCAAAATTTTTTTTCGTCATCTAATCCCTTAAGTCCGAAAAAGTATAAAACAATACAGAAGGGATGGGTTTTCGATAACTTTAACGAGCCGAATAAAACAAGCGCTCGACCTTTTTGTGCAATAATCCCTCAGATCAAAAAAGATTAAAATCTAGAGGAGGGATAGCTCTTCCGATCATTTTAACGAGCTGGAAGGCCAAAACTCGGCAAACTTTTCATATTTTACGAGTCAAAGGAAAAGAGCTCAAAGAAGACTCGTCTTTTGAGGAACGAGTGATAAACAGGGATAGCAGCAGATTCCAGGTATAGGTTGGAATTTTCCAATCACGGCAGTGTCACAAGGATGGCTAGGTGAAATCACTCTTCGCAGCTGTTCCTCAAAATAGGTAAACAATCATATGGAGGTGAACGATTGGCCAAATGGAATGGAGGTGGCGGGTGCAAACACGACCAAGGCTTTTCATGGCTAATGAATTTACGATCACAATGGTTATTTACCAGCACTGGGTTCATTTTTTAAAGAGCTTGAATGCGCCAAAACACTGCTCAATCTTATGTTTATTTTTTAACGAGCATGAACTATGTGCTAAAACTGCTCGGATCTCGCTTTTCTATTTTTTAACGAGCATAAATTCCGCGGTAAAACTGCTCGAAATAATTTTGTTTGCCCCCAACATAATTTGCAAACGAGGCACTTGCCCCCTAGTCTTTAGGGGGTCGTTTCATTTTTTTAATGAGGTTGACACCGTAAAGAACTATCCTCTTGACTCTTTATTTCATTTTTTAACGAGGTTGACCTGAGATAGGAACTATCCTCGAATCTTCAGATCCATTAGAAATAGAAGGTTTCATATTCCACTGCGGCCATTTCCGCCAGATTACTCGGCGGCGGTGGGGCAAAAGTACCCATTAAGGCAGGGTCTTTTAGGAGACCTACTCCGATATTTTGGAGCAAATGATTCCTTCCATGGATCATTGGAATGCTTCCCGTAACTTGTGAACTGTTGTGGAGAAAAGTTTGTTGGTCGACGATTGTAATTCCTCCTTGGAAGGGAAATGCAATCTTCCTGAAGTAGGTCGACACAACTGCGGCCATGGCATAGATCCATGGTCTTCCGAGTAGGATGTTGTAATCGAGGTTTCCATCAATTACTTCAACATCAATTCCTACTGTTTTGCCCCCCAGTTCAACTTGCAAGTTACTTAAAATCCCGTATGGAGTGTATGATCGTCCATCAAATGCTTTTAAGGTCGTTGATGATTTCGACAAGGGTGGTGAGCCTAAATTTTTCCAGCAACTCATCGACATAAGACATGTAGATGCCCCCTCATCAATAATTGTTCGATGAACAGTTTTGTTGAGGGCTTTCACTTGAACAAGGAAAGCTAGTTGAGCTGGTAACTTAGGGTCATATCCTTTATGATCAAAGGCTACAAGATTGGAATCCATTGGGCCAATCCCACCTATTGCTAATAATAAAGTTTGCTCTTGGGAGGGGCAATCTTACGGTACCTCAAGTGTCGACATAGCGGACGGCGATTGGGCCAGGTCCTCTATTATATTATAATTCTGTGCTATTTTGGCACGAGGATTAAATGTCGATTTGTGTACTACTCCTTTTGGCAACTTTATCATTGGTTCAGGAATGATGGGTGGCACAACTTTGGTCAAAGTTGTCGTCGAACTATTAGGTTGTTCATTAGCCTTGTTATTCGACAGCCGTGGATTCCCGTAATCTTTATTCCTTGTCAAAGCATTATTCTGCTGCTTTGAGGTAGACAACATAAGCACTTGGGATCGGGAAACATTTTGATTAGCAACCAGATTTTGACCTGGATTAGGAAATGGATCAGTCAATACTGCTGGGGTTTTTGAAATCTTGAAGAGTTTCTTAACTTCAGCTATATGTGGACAATCTTTTGTCCAATGATCCTCATCGCATATATGACACCCTGCCGGGGGTTTCCTTTTTCTCCCCGTCTTTTTCTTCTTGCCCCCTGGTTGCTTCAGTTGTTTTCCCTTGTCGGTCGACATGGCATTTACTTCCGAGGCAAGAAGTTCTTCATTTGCATTTTGACTAGAAATTTTGTGTTTGACAAACACGCCATCGCCGGCGCGAGAGTCATTGTTTGATTTAGGAGGAGGAGGAATTAAGAATTCTGGTCTAGGGGCGTCAGGTATTTTGTCGTAGAGCGTGCTGGACTGAGTATAAACTAAGTCCAGATATTGCGCACGAGCGATAACTTGCTCTTCCGTTATGACTCCCCCCTTTGCCACATCTTCTGTGATGGCAGGAAGTAATGACTTGATAAACCATTCAGCTAATAGCTGATCGGGAACGTATGTTTTTACCATCCTACGACGACGTCGCCACTCATGTATATGATCAGATATATGGGTGGCAGTCGTCTGTTTGAAGTTGGTAAGGAGTTCTGTTCCCGTTTCATACCTTATCGGTAATTGAAAATGGGTTAAAAAGGTTGTGGCTAAGGTACTGAAGTTGTCGAACGAAGCTCTAGGCAATTCAATGTACCATTTTGCCGCTGGACCCGTTAACGTCCTCTGAAAGAGGCGAAGACGTATCGAATCATCATTCAGGGTGTTTGATGAACACCATAGATGGAATGTCATCACATGATTCGATGGATCTTCACCCGGATTTCCATTAAATTTAGGAATGTCTGACAGAAGTTTATGCGGAATCGCTGGCCACCAAGGGGCATAAGCAATTGGATCATTCGTCAGCCGGTTTAGATCTGGTAGTTCTAGAGTTGCTACAAAGGGCAACTGTTGGTTCAGGTTAGGCGAAGCATATCCAGGATAAGATGGTATCGCCTGAGCAATGGGTCTTTGCAGACCAGCATAATGCTGACAACTTTGACAAGGTTGATGGGCATAACCATTATAGCATGGTTGCCCATTACTTACAAAGACTTGTTGCTCAGGTCCTTGATATGATTGCTGGAATGGTGGCTGTTGAGATTGAACCAGCTCTGGTTGTTGGACCATTTGCTGTTGACCAATACTGGATGATTGACCAGGATGAGGAGTCACAGTACTTGTTTGAGCCTGAGTCGCTCCAGATAAGGAGGCACTACCCTGAGATTGTGATTGAGTCGTTGAGACTTGCGACACATTCATTATAGCAGGTATGGTGGGAATATTCGACACAGGGTGTACTGGTTGCATTGAATATACAACCCTTGGTTGCTGAGGCAGTATTGGTACCCAACCGCTGGATGTAATTCCAGTTTGACCTGAACTTTGTTGTAAACTCCCATATGGTTGTTCTCTGGGAGGGAACAATGAAAGAGCATACTACCCTCCATATGGTGGAAATCCAGTACTTAAAGGGTAAATTGGCCTTTGAAGACACATTGGATCAATTTGTTGAGTTTCAACATAAGAAATACTAGATGATAATCTGGATGAAGAAATAGGAACTAACCATGTCGTTGTCCCTGATTGGACTCTGGCTTGTTGTTGACAATTTGCCGGGACAGATGGTATACCAGCGAACATCGTTGGAGTAGTAGCAGGAGGCTCTGCTGCTGCTGTGTCGGACGACACAGTCCTAGATGTCGACGGTTGTTCAGACATATCTAGTCTATCCAAAATATTTCTTAGCGATCCTACAGAAACTTCCACTTGTGGTGGACTAACTTCGAAGATCAACGAGGGAAAGGTGATGATTATTCCGCTTAAAATAAATTTTATAACGACGCTTTAGACACAACTTGCTTTTTCAGTTTTAAAGAGTCGAGAAAAAGCTAAAGATGACTCTAGTCTCCTTCGATGTTTTAACGAGCCCGAAGTGACAAATGCTCGGATGGACTTTTTCAGTTATAGAGTTTGAAAAAGGCCAAAAGAAACTGCTCTGGAGATCTAGGCAGAGGGTGTGCCAAACCTTTCGCAAAACCACAGAATACGTTTTACGGTACGGGTGGTCGATCTTCGTGAATGCTGTGTTCACTACATTGCGATCAGTAGGGCGGCCGACACGGCTTCCTAAGGATAAAAGATATATGCCTATAGGGGTCTCCCAATATATACGCGACGGTACGTGGGAGCACAAGTCCGTATTAGTGCCATCGACTCTCGGGAGGAATCACCCACCTTCTTCGAGATCGACAGTCACTACGTTTAACGACGCAGGAACACGTCTCTAGCTTAGACCTCTAGATGTTTGCGTTATGTTTCAATGCGTTGTTATGTAAATTCAATTTATTTTAAGGTTGATCTTGTTTAGCAGTTTTCCTTTATGGATCACCACGAGATGTATAGTAACACTCCTAAATGCAGTCTAAGATGATAAGCAAACTTTTCAATCTTTCAACTTTGAAAACCTTAACTACTGAGGGAAAAGAAAGATAACACCTTTTCACACAGATCATAGAGCACACACTAATGCACTTTTTCCTAAATCAACATGCAAGCTGTCATAATGCACATGCACAATGCAAGTATTTCTTTTCTCTTTCTTAATGTTGGTGAAATGCAAAAAGAAAGCTGTTGTATAATTTCGAATTTAATTTCAAGTGAAAGCAAACAAGCTTGTCCAAAATCAAAAGACACCTTAAGATTTACTTGTTTCGACACTAGAAATATATAAACTCAAACCAAATGACGAAAGCAAAAGCTCAATCAGCTATGAACAACAAACAAACTAACTCTTAAGATCAAAACGACACTTTATCACAGGTCTAGATCTAAGAGGTCACAGCAAGACTAGTTCACTTTCATTATGGGAAACTGTAAATGTACAAGAAATACACAAAGAACAAACACAGTTTCTTTATACAACCGAGGTGGAATAGTGACAAGGAAAGTTGGTTTCAGATAGGCCCACTGACTGGTAACAAACAGCAAAAACAAGAGTGAAAACAAGGCAAGAAACAACAGGAAACCCCAGCAGCACAAGGCAGGACTGGTCCAGCGCAGGTGGAACACTGTCTGTTTGACCTTCAGTGCAGGTAGCCCCTTCGGGAACTACGCTGAAATGCAGACAGCCTTTGTACAGCCTGCACTGAAGAACGAAACTTTCGTTTCTGGTGGTTTCCGGGTCACAGATTGCTAAAAAATTCACAGTTTTTGCTCAAATCAGAAGCTATCAGTCAAGGACACACTAAGGGATGACAAGGAGGATGAAAAGCTATCACTAAGAGCTTATTAGAGTCCTTGTGGATCAGCTCTTCAAATCATAAACTTGCCCAGAAACTGAGCTAGAGTAGCTGGCCTCTACTTTGCATTTGAATGATTCAAACACAGTTCGATTCGGTACTCCCTTTGTTTATGAAATGAATAGCAAAAAACACAAACAACCAACAAGATACGATCCCTAGTGGAGTCGCCAATTTGTTGTTGGGAAAAGTATCCAATACGGAATGACCCTATCCCACTCTAAGGGTGATAGTACCTCAGCAACAACTGAATACAAAGTTATTC
Source organism: Pinus tabuliformis (assembly GCA_031772625.1). Taxonomy (NCBI): domain Eukaryota; kingdom Viridiplantae; phylum Streptophyta; class Pinopsida; order Pinales; family Pinaceae; genus Pinus; species Pinus tabuliformis. The sequence continues at coordinate 1,245,885,537 of CM062807.1, read as the reverse complement.
AAGATTCCTTCTTTATGAGATGTAAGAGAGAGGAGGAAGAGATCCACTAACCGTTATCTTCTGCTAATGACTGATCCAATCTTCCCTCTTTGCTACTTGCTCCCAGCTCCTTGCTCTTTCACTGGCCCAGCTACACAAAGATCCTGCAAAAGCACAAGAAAGGGAAACTACAAGAAGCATACATCCATAACTGATTCAAGGATTAGAATAAATCAAATATACAAGCATCAATTCGCCATAGAGACACATGCATATAGAAGAACCTCAAATGCTTTATTAATGGAAGAAGTAAAGTTCTGAGAGTGTTACAACCATAAGAGGCCCAATCCAGCAACACCTCCCAGCAGAAAGAAATCTCCTCTTCACCTCCTTCAAAGCAATCACCCAATAGTTCTATGCACAAACCAACAACACTTCCTTACATTCACAAGATTCCAGCCTCCTTAGACCTCATGAGAGAGCTCTATATATAGGAGATTTGGAGAAAGGATGAGTCAGCTTGAGTTTGGCATGAAGCTGACTAGTGTCCTCTCCCACTTTAGTTATACTTCAGTTCTTGAGTCCACTTGGAGTTTCTTGCTTCCACTTGGAGATCTAGATCCTCTTACTCATCACAAGGCGAATTCCCTGATCCAAGTGTCATTTTGGAAGCTTCCTGGGCATTTGACACCTTGCAGAATGACTATGCCACTTGGCCAATCTCGCCCAGCGCAGGTAGCCTTCATTGCTTTTGACATTCAGCGCAGGTACAGAGTGGAGCAGTTGACATTCAGCGCAGATGCTCAGTGGGGCAGCTGACATGATCTAGAAATAGCTTGTTTTTGAGTGTTTTCAGGTGGAGAACTGATTTTCAGTGCTGTGGTTTGCTGACCTTGTTCCTCTAGGGGTAGGAACAACATGTTTAGGGACTTTGGATCCCTTAGATTATTGACATTTCATGCTTCATGCTGTAAGGCACAAAAATGTCTATAACGTTTACCAATACACAGGCTGCTACTTGCAAAGAGCTACAACCCTCTCTCGTTCTCCAGCCTCTCCTGGAAGGGAGCTACAACCCCCTTAGCTCTTGCACTAGCTGGGATACTAGTATGCAGGCTACTACCTGCATAAGGCTACAACCCTCTCTTTGCTTCCAGGGACCATGTTTCATAAATTTTTAGACTGGATCCATGAACATCAATCAATCATCAAGAATTTTTTGCATCAATCAATCTCCTTTTCACCAGTTAACACTAAATCAAATAGACACTTCTCTGATAGCTGTACCCTGAACACAGTAACAGTAACCACACACCAAATTCTGAACCCAGAACACTGCAGCAATAAATAGAAGCAACTAGAACACAATTCAAGAGACGTACGCTACTTCAATAACCAGAAACCTGTGTGCATACGCTTCTGTGTTTGGACCAACCTGCGTATACGTTGTTTTTACTCACAGAACCAGCGTGTATACGCGCCTTCACTTCACTGAACCTGCGTACAGATCTATAAAGGATAATTCACTCTTTCAAACATTCAGACATTAGTTAACCCAGATTACCAGATTTATAGATCAAGCATGCGCCACATATAACAGATCAAAATCATACAAAGATACTATTATTCAAGCCTTAAGATTTTGACCCATCAATAGAACTTATCCTTCTCCTTGCGCTCAGGTTCTTCCTTCATTCAGATCCAGATCTACACCATAACCTAATCACCAGTATTCCAAATCTAGCACTTTATCAGATATTCAATAATTCAGATGATCCTTTGCCAAATGATCTCCTTCCTCTTTTATAGTCTTAGCCCTTTCACAATACCATGGTCCAAAACCATAACAAATCAATACCATGGACCCAATACTTGGGATCAACACTTCTGACAAGATACCATGGCCCAAAACCATAGGTTCAAATACCAAGGACTAAATACCACGGACCAAAAATAAGTTCTCCCACATGTACGCGCTTTTCCTTGCATGAAAGTGCATGTATATGTATACGTGACTTTTGAATGACTAACCCACGTGTATACGCGTCTTCGTCATGGTGAACCTGCGTATATATATTTTTCCTTCATTCTGAGAGCTTAAATTGAGATTTGTCACCAGAGAGAGTTGCCATCAAGGACAACACCCGTGCCATAGCGCCAAACCTGTGCCATAATGCCAACCATCTCCCCCTTTGGACTTGATGGCAACCCCAAGATCCTCAAAGTCATTCTCCCACTTTGTCATCAAGGGCAAAGGGTTGTGCTCCCCCTGAGTACATGCTAAAATATCTGCTCTCCTGTGGTGACCATGCTCCCCCTGACTGTAGGCAAGATTTGCAAAAAGATGTTCTTCAAGAAGAACCATGACTTATACATCATAAAAGACCTTCCTATCACCAAAATACTCTATACATACATCTGTCACCCAACCAAGTGGGGATACACCAGAAATTTACATATGACAACCAAGTACATTACGTCATTCATCCCAGGCATAATGGGGAAACCAAAATAGGTCGTTACATGACCTTGACAATAAACGATATACACGACATAGAGATGAAATATCTAGAGCAAGACTTATGAAAGTCACTAATAACTGATATCAGCAGCATCTATCAATCACTATTCAGATCAGTAACCATGTTTTCCTTCTATTCTCCTTCTGCAGCTGATCCACCTGAACCCAAAACAGCTTGTGTACTCGAACCAAGAGCTTCTAATGTAATGCCAACAATGCATTATCAGAAGTTTTTCTGCTCCCCCTGAACCTATGCTAGATGGTCTCTGTCAGACCCATATCAGACTCTCTTCAACCAAAGTTTGTCCCCACTCATTTCTTTCAAACTACAATATACGCAACTGTCTCTGCATAAACCAGCGTATGTATGCTGATCCTCCTCAGGAAACTCGCGTATACCCACTTTTCTCTGAAATAGACAAGTTTCAACATCAAGATGATGCATCAACTACTCCCAGCTTCCATTTGAGGTATTCAAGATTTTCCCTAGGCAATGGTTTGGTGAGAATATTAGCAACTTGTTCCTTAGAGGGAACATACTCCAATTTGACCTTTTGTTCCAACACTTGTTCCCGGAGAAAATAATACTTGATCGGTATGTGCTTAGTCTTTGAATGCATGACAGGATTCTTTGAGATACTGATATCACTTGTATTATCACACAAGATCGAGATAGGTGGAGTACAAGTGATTTGAAAATCCTGCAAGGTTCACATCATCCAAAGGAGTTGTGTGCAACAATATGCGGTAGCCACATATTCTGCTTCAGCTATAGATAAAGCAATCGAACTATTTTTCTTGTTGAACCAAGATACTAATCTGGAACCCATAAAGAATGCACCACCACTTGTGCTTTTTCTATCATCCACGCTTCCAGCCCAATCTGCATCTGTATAAGCATGAAGAGTGAGATCTATATCTCTCGGATACCACAGGCCATAGTTTTGAGTTCCTTGAAGATACTTGAAAATTCTCTTTACTACCTGAAGATGAGTTTCCTTAGGATTTGCCTGAAATCTTCCAACCATTCCCATTGCATGCATGATGTCTGGTCGGGTACTTGTTAAATAAAGCAGACTTCCAATCATGGATCTATAAGTTGGTTGATGCACTACTGCTGATTCATCATTTGCACTGAGGCTGCATCCTGTAACCATAGGGGTACATACTGGTTTTGAATCTTCCATGCCATACTTCTTCAAAATCTGCTTGAGGTACTTGGTTTGAGATAAAAAGATACCACCTTCATTTTGTTGGATTTGTAATCCAAGAAAATATGTCAGTTCTCTAAGCAAGGACATTTCAAATTATCTTTGCATCACCAAGGCAAAGTTTTGACTCATAGCTTCTTCATTTCTACCAAAGATGATATCATCAACATACACAACAAGTATTAGAAATTTGTTATTTTCAATTTTTATATAAAGATTGCTATCTACTGATCCTTTTGAAAAACCTTGTTGATGAAGATATTTGTCTAGATTATAATACCAAGCCCTTGGAGCTTGTTTAAGACCATAGAGAGCCTTCTTAATTCTGCATACAAGTTTTGGATCATTTCCAAGAATGAATCCATCTGGTTGCTCAATATAGACTTCTTCTTCTAAGTCTCCATTCAGAAACGTTGATTTCATGTCCATTTGAAATACTTTGAACTTCTAAAAGCTTGAGAGAGCAAGGAACATTCGGATGGCCTCAAGTCTAGCAACGGGAGCAAAAGTTTCTTCAAAGTATATTCCTTCATGTTGAGCATACCCTTTACAAACAAGTCTGGCCTTGTTTCTAATAACTTCCCCATTTTCATTCAACTTGTTTTTGAATATCCATTTTGTCCCTATGACATTCTTATCCTTTGGTCTAGGAACCAACTCCCAAGTGTTATTCTTTTCAATCTGCTCAAGTTCTTCATCCATTGCCTTGACCCAGCATTCATATTTGCATGCCTCCTTTACATTTTGTGGTTCAGTGGAGGAGAGCAATGCCAAATAGCTTGAAGCTTCTGCAATTGTTCTTCTTGTTTGTATGCCTGCCTCTTTCTACCCCAGAATTTGAGATTCTCGATGATTCTTTTGAACGTATCTAGATGGAGTCTTATCTTCTATCCTTATCTATTCTTCTGGTGCCTCTTGAGCTTCTTCTTCATCATGATTCTGATTTGATGTTGAAGGATAGTCCTCATCATCTTCAACATTTTCAGAACTTACTTGCATAGGAATGTTTCCTTCTTCATCAACCACTACATCAATGTTGTCAACAATTTTTCCAAGTCTTTTATTGTAACACTTGTATGATTTGCTGTGGGGAGAGTAACCAAGGAGAATGCCTTCATCTGCTCTAGGTTCAAACTTGCCAAGATTTTCATTAGTATTTTTGATATAACATTTGCTTCTAAAAATTTTGAAATATTTTACCGAAGGAGTCTTACCATACCAGAGCTCATGAGGAGTTTGAGTGTTGTTTACCCGGACGTTTGTCTTGTTGAGAGTAACAACTGTAGCAAATGCATCTTCACCCCAGAAAGTTGCAGGAGTTCCAGACTCATCCATCATAGCACAAGCCATTTGTTGAACCGTTATGTTCATCCTTTCCACTACTCCATTTTGCTGAGGAGTCCTTGCAGTAGAGAATTCCCTTCTTATTCCATGTTCTTCACAAAAATCGAAAAATTCGTTTGAGGTAAACTCCCCACCTCTATCAGACCTGAGGCATTTGATTTTGTGATCTGGTTTGTTTTCAACCAAAGCTTTGAAAGATTCAAATTTTTCGAAGGCTTCATCTTTGTGATTCATAAGTCCTGTCCAACACATCTTGGAAAAATCGTCAATGAATAATATAAATTATTCTTCTCCCCGAGGTGACCTTTTCCTAGATGGACCACATACATCAGTATGGACAAGTTCAAGTGGCCTGCTAGCTGATCCTTCCTTCTCAGGGAAGTTAGTTCTAGTTTGCTTACCAAACTGACATGATTTGCATATTGTATTATCTGGAATTCTGATGTCTGGAAGACCATGAACTACCTGGTATTTGCATGCTTTCCTTATTTGAGAGAAGCTTAGATGCCCCAATCTCCGGTGCCATAGCTAGTGTTCATCATTCTTCCTTAGATAGCATTGATGTTTTCCTTCTTTGAATATGTATAAATTATTTGGAGTTCTTATGCCTTTGATAACTGTTTTTCCTATATCAAGATCACGAACACTACATCCATTTGATCGAAATATTACCTTAGTTCCTTGATCGCACATCTGACTGACACTCAATAGATTATGCTTTAAGCCATCAACATACATAACATTTCCAGCTTTGACCTTTTCTTTCAACTGAACAGAACCTTTACCTTTTATGAGTGCAGGGGTGTCATTTCAAAATGAAACCTTCTTCTCCTTCTCTAAGGCACTATATGACTGAAGTTTTTCTTTATCACCTGTCATATGTTTCGAACATCCACTATCGATGTACCATTCATTTTCCTACCCTTCCACATATAAGGCTATACCACATCTTTCTGGTTGTGGTTCTTTCATTCTCCATATTTTGGCACTTGAGGCTTGCTCCTTCTGAGTTGTCTGCTGAAACTTGCTCCTGCATTCAGAATCTTCATGACCAAAATTGTTACAAATAGAACATTCTATTTCATTTTCAAGAGCAGAAAAGTTATTGTAGGTTCTTTTCATGATCCCAATCATACTCCTTTGTTTTTTAGCTTCTCTGGTCATGATAGTTTTGTAGGAAACACACTGAGCTGCTTTGTGACCAAAGTTATGACAAGAGAAACATTGGCCATTGAAGAAACTCCTGTGATTATCAACTCTACCAGCCAAATGATTGTAGTTTCTATTGACATCCATTCTTGAGGCAAATTGAGAAGGTTTTACCTGTGGCTGGTTGTAGCTTCTGTTCATCCTTAAAGTAGATTGCCCCCGATTTACCTGGTAGTCTTTGTTCATTCTTGAGGTAAATTGTCCCTGATTTACCTGGTGAGCAGCATTGTGCCTTTGTTGTTGATTGTCAATCGTTTCACTTCTCCTTGCTGCATCAAGATAACTTTTGGAAGTGGATGGCTTCTGCGCTTGAGATGATTCTTCATTATATCCTAGACCTATCTTGATTAGTGGAGAACGCTGCACTTTAATAATCTCATCTAGAGTTTTAGATCCTTTAGTAAATCTAAGATTCAGAGTTTTTGTTTTCTCAATCTCTTTTCTCAGTCCCACAATTTCACATTCTAACTTTTCATGATGTTTTTCCTTTTCAGCAAGTTGAAATTGCAGAGTATCTATGATCATATTATTTTCTTCTAAGAAAATTTTGAGTTTAGAAATCTCTTCATAAAGACCTTCTTCATCTATAGCATCCAAGAAATCATCATCCTCAAAAGCCATTAAAAGTCTATAATTGTTACCTTGTTCATCTTCATCACTATTTGAAAGTCCATCACTGTCTTCATGAGTGTAATAGCTTTTCTTATTTACATTCTGTTTCTTGTTCCATCTAACAGGTTCCTTACCTTTGTCAAGCTTATCTTTATGAGGACACTTGGCAGCATAGTGATTGACTCTTCCACAAGCAAAGCATTTGAAAGGTAACTTACCTATTGTTAACACCCAGGTTGTTCCCTATGACTCCCAAGGGAATACGGCCGGGGTAACCACTAGCCAATCTTTGGATTACAGTATCTAGCCAAACTGTAATCAGAGAGGGCTCTCTCTTTATGATTTGTCTCTGTTTTGATAGTGTTTTACGCTAGCTATTATGCTCAGGTTTTAGGTTTGTGTTTTGGTTGAAGGACTTCTTTCAGTGCTTAAGATGTGGTGTCCAGAAAGTAGTGTATCATTGGGCGATGGAGTCTAGAGCTATGAAATGTTTTGAAATGCTAGAGTGATGATGTTCAGACTGCAGGGCCTTTTGGGTATCTCAAACAAACAAAATTTAAACTTAGGAGGTGATGTATGGTCAGCCAACAGAAAGCAATTAGGAATTCTCCATTAAGCTGGTGATGTGAAAGTGAGACATGTTGCACAGGAGCAAACTTGAATTCCTGAAACAAAGGTCATTGTGAAAGATATATTCTGATAGTGCAGCAATTAAGAATTACACTTATCAAGATTATAGCTGAAGAAAACATTTATCAACAACATAGATTGAGCTCAGGGTATTGCATGAATAAATCCTGAAGGCAATTCTTTTTCTTTGTTGATTAAATACTTAGAAACCAGAAACATATATGGATTGTAAAAGTTTGAAACACATAACAAAGAGAGTTACAGAAAACCTATTGTATTGTGAGGTACTCAGGAATCCCGCAGTTTTCAACAAACACCAGAACGCATTCAACACTTCAGAACTTTGAGAAATTCCATCACTTTGTTTATTAAACTTTGAAAAGATTACAGCATAACAACTTCTTCAAGAGAAATCAACAACAACCCCTCTAACCTTATGCGAGGGGCAAATATATACAAACAGTGTTACAAAATATCTAAGGCGTTGAGTCATCTGAGAAATAAATATTTCACCAACTTTGTACAGAACAGCAGATAAGGAGTTATTGCTGCCTTTAATACAACATAAATACATCTTTCAATCAGTCAGAAGATATTTTGGCTTTTGGAAGCCAACGAGTCGGTTAGAGTGATCTGCATTAATGATGGAAAATGCGCTTTTGGCTACCGTGCTATATTTCTCGGCCCAGACACCTGTAGCGGTTCATCTTGCTTGCTGGCCGAATAGTTCTGCTGAGTTGGCTCAGCCTTTTATCTTTTCTTTACATGCTGATTTTATTAATTTTTTCCTGTGCATGATCACTTATGAAACTGAACAAAAACTTGACTTACAGGCTCTGGTTTGATAATATCAATTGTGTCAATCTAGTCCAGACTTCCTGTGTGGGCAATTGGTGTCTTAAAATTGCCTCTATAGTCTCATCTGCCTCTGTATACTTATAGAAATTCGGAGGCACATAAAACAAGTGATTGATTTCATTCATAATAAAAAATAAGTTCTCTACCCTGTTGTAGAGAATCTGCCCTGATGCTGGTCCTGATTCTGCTGAAGTGCTGGGGTTTTCTGCAATCTGACTTGCAGCAAAGGTGTTGACCCTTTTGGCATAATTTTCATGAGTAAGTAGTTTTCCTGCACTGCTCAGTATGCTAGGAAGACCTCTGTTCTGTAATGCTAGAAACCTGTCCATGAATCTATTGATCTCTGTCTGCATATCCTGGCTTCTCCTCTCTAATGTTTGTACCAGGGTTCTTAATGTCAGGACCCTTTTAACTACTGAGATGGTCTCAGTTCTGTTGGCGATTCCCATGGTGGTCAATTGAGTACTTGTCCTGTGATTTAGCACATTGATCATTCTGTTGGCAGCATCAGGCATATTGCCAAGAGATGCTCTTGCCCTTTGGATTTCCCTATGTGCTTTTGCAATGAGCTCTGACTGCTCATGTATAGTCTCAATGTAGTGCCACTGGTCAGTGATGGACTGGCCAATATTTGCCCATAGGACTGTCTTGAGCTCAGCTGTTACCTTATCAAGTGTGAGCTCCTTTTCTAGCTCATTTATCCTCTTTTTGAGAGCCTTTGTCTCTCTTTCTTTTTCAGCTACAGTTTGCTTGGATTTGTCATATTTTTCATTTATTTTAGCCAAAGTCTCTTTGGCTTGATTCAGCTCTGACATTTGAGCTTCCAGGGACTTGAATTTCGTTCTTAAGTTTCTGCATGTCTAGACTTTGATCCTCCTCTGTTGTCCGTGCAGCTGCTAATGTAGATGGTGTTGTTTGCTCAGTCTGTTGAGGAGGAGGAATAGTAGTTGGAGCAGCTTCCTCAAGGTTAATGATTTGAGGAGGAGGCTGGGAGGTCTGCCCTTCTTCCCTTTATTTCAGAGTTGCTTGTAATGTTGCCTGTGCTGCCTCTGATTCTCCCAGCTTTTCTTGTGTCTGGATAAGCTGCTTATAGAGAGACACCAGCAAAGCTGTGGCCTCTTTATCATGTCTCTGCTGGGCCACTTCATCTGTTTGAGGGTGAATAGTGGCTGGAATCTTGAACTTTCTCTTCAAAGCTGCCATGTCTGCATCCCTCAACTTCAATATCTCTTGTATGCCCTTGATATCTTTGGGGTCATGCCCAATCTCTATGATTATATCTTCTAGGGCCCTGATCCTGTTGTCCTTTGCTTGAGAGGAGGCCCTCTCCAACTCAAGCTGAGCAGCTGTATTATTTAGGCTATTTTCTAGCCTGTAATTATCCAATGTCTTGTCTGCCAAGGAGGCATACACCATCTCACCCGTTTGTTTATGTAGTTCAATTTTGTCCATTGGGTGGATGTCTTTGGCCAGGACCTCAAGGTTGGTCCTCAAGTAATCTGAAGGGGACTGTGGCTGCAAAGTAGTTGGCATGAAGTGACTCATGATCATCTTGCCCTCATTTACATCATAGGCAGACATTAGTCGCTGCTGGTTGGTGGGAGCCATTTTCAATAAATGGTTATACAACTGTATTTTTATGGGGTCACTTCTCCTCTTTATGTCGATGAACTGCTGTTTAATGCTCAGTTCACCCTCTCTCTGCTGGCCGGAGGAGCTGACTTCCCCTCCCACTGTTCTCTCTTGTTCCTGCTGGAAGGAACTTGCAGATGCCTCCATACTGGGTAGGCCCATACCCAAAGATTGCCCTATAGGCATCTCTTCCTCTGAAAGGGGATTTATCCTGTGCCTTTTCTCACCATGGCTTATTGATGTAGTTAAGGGAGTCTCTCTATCCCTTTTTCTGCTTACATCCTCCCTTTGTGGAGTTTGGAGGACTGAGGCTTCATTAACAGCTTCTTGCCTAGGAGGCACCATGTTTTGAGCCTGTTGCTCAGTGAGAATTGGGGCCTCAACTGCCCCTTCTTGCTGTGTGGGCTGCTCTTTGTCCTGCTGCCCTTCTCTTTGCTGTGATTCCTGTTGTTGTTGTTGTTGTTCTACCTGCTGCTGTTGCTGTACCTCCTCATGAGGTGGCTGTTCTGGTTCCATTTCTTTCTCCTTTCCTTTGGCAGAGGCTTGCTCGGCAGCTTTGGCCGCTTGCTAATTTGCTGTGGAGGAAGATGCAGCTGTTCCCACTTGAATGCTTGGAAGAGTAAACACCTGTGCAGAAAGCTCCAAGTCAGCCATCTTTAGAAGATTTCTACGTGCTCTTTCATTCAGCTCTTCTTGTGTAATAGGCTCTTCTAGGGTTCCTCTCCTCCATTTTACTTGGTTTGCATGTTTTTCAATGTGAGGAATCTTCACATGATCATAGCCAGATAGCTTATATTTGAGCCTTCTCAAAGTGATGAAGTGGTTGGGGTCATAAGGTTTCCAAAGGAAACTGGTTTGAAGGCCGAGGGACTCAAGCATCCTGTCTGCTTCTCTCCAACCTTCCTCCCTCTGGTTATAGACAAAGTGGCCAAGTTGGTTCCTGACTTTCAACTGTGCCTTCTTGCCTTTTCCTGAAAAGTGAAGCACATCAACATTGCCAAACTGCCTGAAGTATTCTAGGGCAAACAGCCTCATAGGCACATATCTGGGCAGTCTGTATGGGGGTAACTCACAGCCATATATTCTAATGACTGTGTGATGTTGGTAAAAATACCAATCCCCAATGCTGTATGCTTTTGACAAGTGAAGGAGTCTTTGCATCTCATCGGTTAATCTTGGAGGAGGTGAGCCCAGAAGCAGAGTCATGGCTGGATGGATGAAAAGATCTATGAACTCACAGTAAGTGTATGGAGAATTGGATATGCAGTGGAAAGCAGAGGTCCAATACACTACTGACCTCGGATTGCCTTGTGCATCCTCTCTTTTCATAGCAAAAGAGAATTTCTCATGTTGGTGGTATAAAATCAAGTGGTAAATGTAGGAGGTGTATTTGAACACCCTTTCCCTTGATAGGTTCATCAATTTCTCATGCATTTTGTCTGATATGTAAGTGGCATAGTCATAGCAGATTGGAGTTTTGCCAGGAGAGAACATGAGCATCATCACCAGCACAGTTTCATCTACATACTCAATTGAGTCGTACCCCAGAATGGGACTGATCATATCAACAAGGTCCCTGCCCAATTGGTTGAGGTAAACATGACAGATGGGAGGGTATTTCACAGTATCAGAATCAATAAATAGTTGGTTTAGTTTGGTGATCTGGGCATCTGTCATTTTGGCTCCCTGCCTTATCAGGTCAACCAGTGATAGAGGAACCAATTTCTTCTCTGTTTTGAACTGCAGCATCTCTTTGATGGCCTCAGGGGTAATATAGAAAACAACTGTGCCTGAAGGGTCAAGCACAGCCCTCTGGGTGGCATCATAACCATCAGCACATAGGTGAATTAGGTCAGGAAATTGATTGACCTGAGGGAGCTTGAAGATTGGGAGGAAGGAATCCCAAATGCCCAATATATCTGTTCCAGTCTCATGTTTGATTTTTAATTCATTTAGCAGGTGAATGTGGAACTTGCTGTGGCTTAGCATTTCCTCTGAGATTTGATAATCCAAATCTGCTAATGCCTTCCACTCCAATTCTCTCTGAGGGGCGTTCAAAGGGGCAACATTGAGGGCTATGGGAGCTACTGGTGGGTCCATGATTTCTCCTAGGATTATGGATGGAGTTGCTATGCAGAGCAACACAAAAGAGTTTTCTTCAACGGAAAAAAATGTGAATTGTATGGAACAGAGGGTGAGTGAAGCAGCTGCAGCAATTGAAATACTACTTGAAGTGCAAATAAGACCAATGTGTGGTCTCAATCTGTCTTTTTTAGCAGGTAAGTACAGTTTGAGTAAGTTGTTTCGCGATTGCGTGAACAGAGTACAGTTTTTTATGAAAATGTGGGCAAACAAGGCTCAGCTGGTGCTTTTCGAGCTCACAGTTGTAAATGGGGGCTAGGCACAAGGATTTCGCCGGTGAATTATAAGTTTTGGTGTCTCTTAAGCTTTTCGAGGGAATTCACAGACAAATTAGGCACATGAAGGATTTACAGAGGTAAATACCTAGCAAACAGCGAGCAACAGTCACAAATCTATGTAGAAATGGCGCGCTTGAGGTCTCCAAATCGATTTCAGCAAGGTGGTGCAAGTTTGGACGTGAAGAAACCATGCAGAGAAAGCAACAGCGAATTTGCAAAAAGTATGAAAAAACGCGAAAATTGGCCTAAATATGGATTTTTGGCATATTGGCGCCTTTTTGGGATGACGTCAGCATGATGTCATCGGGTGGGGTCAGGACCGGATGACGTCAGCATGACGTCATATGGTGATGTGGCAAGATGCGATTGGTCCACGGGCGTGATGCGATGGCAGACACGTTGGCGCAGGGGCGGACAAAGATGCTGACGCAATGGCGGGGTGGCAATGACGTGGGTCTGATGTTGGACGGGCGGATTGACCGAAACCATACGCGGTTAGCGGTTTCATATCGCACCGCTATAGAAACGGAGGTGGTATTTGTCAGGCGTACCTCCAATATGCTGTGGGTATGACGCGTGGCGGAGGCCTGACGTCACCCTCTGACAGATATCGGAAGGTATCCATCAGACGTAGGGGCCGCTCCGATATGAATCAGGGTCGTCGGATTAGAAGCGCTCGATCGGACGGCTGACGGGTTGATGAGATGATCGGTCGATACAACAGTGGAAATGGATTAAAATAATATATTTTTGGGGTCTGCGCCCGGCGGAAAAACTTTTGGGATATGGTGTGTAGTAATGTTTTCCAATGCAAAAATAATGCGGCCCCGACACTTTGGATAAGCGAACAAAGTGGGTTTTGTGTTTATTTTACACTTTAAAGCGGGTATGGGTAGAAAAAGGTCTTTTATAGGGTTTTCTTTGCAAATGGGGTGTAATGGGTCAAAAATGGATTCAGAAGGGGGGAGGAGGGTTAGACTTAGGTTTATCAAAGTGACCAGATGTCATTTGATCCCTGACAGAGGAGTTATTGGCTATAATGCCAAGGGGAGGGATATTTATACAAAGTTTGGGGTTTATACACCATGGTGTTATAGTACTAGGGAAAAGGTAACATAGGGGAATTATATAATAGAGTTAGGGTTAATATGGATGAAAGGAGTGGATGAGGGGAGATAATACTAAGTTTATTTGAAAAACACTTAGCTTAAGGAGTAGATCAAAATGAAAAGATTTTTACACAGGAAATGTGGCTTTTAAAAGCATAAGAACCAGCATAAGAACACCAGTTATTCCATGAATCTCAACTGATGATGGGATGTTAGTTATGAATGAAAAAGGGGAAAATTTGGGAAGTTAGACATGCTTCTTTGCTTTGCTGCAACCTGATAGAGAAAAAGGACTTCTCAATCCATTGACTTTGCTTTGTGAAATAGGTCAGCACACCTTTGATTTGTAAGAAATGATATTCCTGCAACCCCAACTGCCTACCCATCTACTTGCCTAGCATTTTTTGTTTTCTTCTTGGAGGGTGCACTTAGGCTTGCAAAACCTTATTTGCCTTTTCTTTCTTTGGCTTTTTTCTTTTGTCTTTCTATCTACTTCTACCCTTATTTCTTCCAAGGTCCCAGATTAAGCAGTTGGGAGCCTTTCTTCTCTACCTACACTACTTGTTTGCCAAGATTAAATAGTTTGGACAGACTTCCTTCTCTATTCTTCAACTGGAAATTTAAAACATGGCATGATCCAGATTAGGTTGTTGGATCATCCATCAAAATTGAGTCCACATCAAGCTATAAGCACAGATTGTATTCTCTTGGAAATATGTGATCTTTGCATCATCAAAGCAGAGCATATTTGGACCTTTTGATTGCCAATCATGAAATATGAAACCTATTGATATAGGTAGCTAATAGTGGCTCCACATGGGGATGGTTTTCCATTTGAAAGACCAAGAACAGCAGGTCAGATTGCCTTGCCCCTTGACTTCTTGTATGAAAATTTTGAAGTTTGCTGCTTTGACATGCCAAAATTGTGTACTTCTCTTCTTGGTAGACCTCTGATCCTATTTGCCTTTTGCTGATAGTTAATAAAACTTGAGAAACTGCATTTTTACATTTTGACAGAAAGTAATATATACATCTGGATATGTACAAGGGAGACTCAGGCTGCACTTATGGATGGTAGTCAAAATAGTGCTTCAGCATCCTACCATTCACAGGACCTTCATCCAAGTCAGTTTCATTTAGACTTTTAAGGAAATAAGTGTTGTTTCCTTGCACTGCTTGGACAGCAAATGGTCCTCTCCAAAGGGAGTCAAATTTTCCATGTTTTCCCTTATCCTCTCTTCTTGAATCCCACTTGAGGACTTTGTCACCAATGTTGAAATCTTCTGCCTTGGTCATTCTGTCAAAGGCCTTCTTTAATTTTTCTTGTAGAACTTGAGCTCTGCTGAAAACTTGGTCTCTAGTTTGCTGTAAACATATTATTTGATTGATTCTTCTTTGCATATCATTTGGTTCAGCTTGGCTTTCTTGAAGAAGTTTCATAACAGGCACCCCTAGTGATGAAGGAAATTTGGCTTCTAATCCATAAACCAACTCATATGGGCTGGTCCCAATTGATCTCTTGGTTGTTAGTCTATCTGCCCATAAGGCATTGACCAGCTTCTTGTGCCAATTCTTCTTGTTTTCTTCCAGCACCTTCTTTATGATGTTTACTAGGCTTTTGTTTGATGATTCAGCCAGGCCATTACCTTGGGGATAGTATGCAGTGGAATGGCCCAAAGTAATATGAAATTTGTGGCAGAAACTCACCATCTTTTTAGATCTGAAAGCAGCAGCATTGTCTATTATTATTTTGTCAGGGCAGCCAAATCTAGCCAATATGTTGTTCTCCAAGAACTGAATGATTATTGAATCATTTGCCTGTCTGCATGGAGCAGCTTCAATCCACTTAGTGAAGTAGTCTGTAGCTGTTAGAATCCACTTGTGTTGTCCTGAGGATGAGGGATGAATTTCCCCAATGAAATCCAAGCCCCATTGTTGGAAAGGTCTCTCTGTTGCAATAGGCCTTAAGGGAAGTGGCAGTAGCTGTCTCTTTCCCTCAAACACTTGACATTTATGACATGAGGTGGTAAATTTCTTGACATCAGAGAACATGGTGGGCCAGTAGTAACCAGCTCTTAGTATTTTATCCACAGTGGACTTCCAATACAAGTGTCCACCACAGTCACCTGCATGAAATTCTTTCATGGTATTGTTAGTTTCATTTTCAATTAAGCAGTTCAGTAGTATCCCTTCATGGTTTTTCCAAAGAAAATTTCCATCCATCACACAAAATCTTGAGGCTTTCATTTTTAAGAACCTACATTTAGTTCTGGACAATCCTGGGGGAGCACACAGGTTTTGCAATACATAACATATATCAGAGTACCAAGGGGATTGTTCAAAGGCTACATTGATCTTTGGAGTCGCCAGCTCCGGTTCACTGTCCAGCTGGTTGATGTCTAAGGCTTGGAAGTTTGCTTCTGTCATTAGTTTGGCCAAACCTTGCCCTTTATTAGTTTTGTAGGTTTTATCTCAATATCAAATTCCAAGATGTTGGCAATCCATTTTCCTCTTCTACCCTCTAGGTTCTCTTGAGTGAGTATGTCTTTCACAATAGGACTTGGCACATATGCTACAATATGGGAATAAAGGATGTAAATCCTAAAGTCTTTAATGGCTTTGACCAAAGCATAAGCTTGCTTTTCCATGATTTGATATTTTAAAGGTGTATCTCTAAGAGCTCTGCTAAAGAAAGCAATTGGCTTCTCATTTCCTTGGTCATCTTTCTGTAACAAGACAGCAGCAATTGTGTGTTGGGAAGCAAAAGAGAATATGATAAATTCCCTATCAAATTGAGGATTTGTTAGGACTGGGGTTTGGGTGAGGGCCAGTTTTATCCCTTCAAAGGCCTGGTTGGCTTCAACTGTCCATTTCACTTTTGAATCTTTCTTTAGCATGTTATTTAGTAATCTGATTAGTTCTGCTAAGTTTGGGATAAACCTTCTCAAGAAATTGATTTTTCCCAAAAATCCCTGCAATTCTTTGATATTTCTTGGGTGGGGCATTTGTAGGATAGCTTGTATCCTATCTGGATCAATTCTTATGCCATCCTTTGAAATGATGTGTCCTAACAGCTTACCCTTTTCCAAACCAAATAGAGACTTCTTGGGATTCAAGGAAATTCCATATTTCCTACAGGTTAAGAAAATTTGCCTTAAGTGTTTCAAATGTTCTTGGTCAGATTTTGAGAAGGGTGTGAGGTCATCCAAGTAGATGACTAAAAAGTCATGAATTTCCTTTGCAAAAGCAATATCCATTGCTCTTTGAAAAGTTGCCCCTGCATTTTTCAATCCAAAAGGCATTTTTACATATTTGAAAGTTCCCCATGGGGTTGTAAATGCAGTTTTGTCTTGATCATCAGGGTGTACCAGGATTTGATTAAAGCCTGAGAATCCATCAAGTAGTGAGATCCTTGAGGCACCTACCACTCGTTGAAGAATGTGATCCATCTTGGGTAAGGGATAGTTATCTTTGAGGGATACTTGATTCAGATTTCTTAGATCTACACAAAGCCTTATTTCACCAGTTTTCTTTCTTGTAGGGACCAAATTTGAAATCCAATCAGAAAACCTGATTGGTGCTATGATGCCTGCTTTAAACATTTTTTGCACCTCTTGTTCCATTGCTGGGAGAAGCATAGGATTGATTCTCCTCAATTTTTGTTTAAAGGGTTTTTGATTAGGCTTGAGAGGGATAGTATGCTGGATAACAGAGGTATCATAGGACTTTAGATCCTCATAACTCCATGCAAAGACATCCTGGAACTCCTTAAAGAGGTCAATGTATTTAGGCTTTTGATCAGGGGGTAAAGATGCAGACAATTTTATTATTTTGGGCTTGTCAATGGTGCCAATGTTGCATTCTTCAATGGCTGCATTTAAGGGCTGCATTTTTGGTTTTCTGGGAATGTCATTTGAATCAAAGATGTCCTCTAGTGGAGTTAGGCCTGTTGGCAGAAAATTGTCTTTCAGCTCTATGATTTCAGCTTCAGCATTGGCCACTTCTTCACAACTGATAGGTTGAATTTGCTGAATGTTTTCCTTGTTGAAAATAGTTGGATTTAGCATTTGTTTTGCTGTTCTAGGTGATATTGGGTGGTTAGTTTGTTCAAACTGTATTTGTGATTGACTTGCTCTTTCAAGAATTTGTGATTGACTTGCTCTGTCAAGTATTTGTGATTGACTTGCTCTGTCAAGTATTTGTGATTGACTTGCTCTGTCAATGTCAATATTTAATCCTGTAAATTCTTGTTGCAGCGTTAAAAAATTGTTTATTTGCATATCATCCTCAAATACTTGCCAATCATTAACATTGTTTGGAATGGAGCGTCTGTGTTTTACCTCAGCTGTAAAGCAATGATGGGGCTCAAAAGGTAGCTTACAGGTACTTGCAAATGTGGCTAAACTATGAGCATGCAGATTGTGGGTTCTAGGAATTTTAGTGATTTGGAATTCAGAGAAAGAGTTTAGTACTTCAGCAACAGCAGACCTATAAGACCTTAGTCTTTTGTCATTTGTGACAAAATTTCCCTTCACTTGTTGAATAACTAAATCTGAATCACCCATGATTGAAACCCTGGCAGCTTGCAGGAACTTTACTAACTTGACACCTAGTAAAAGAGCTTCATATTCTGCCATGTTATTAGCACATCTAAAGTTTAATCTATAGGCTCTGCCTTCTGCATGACTGTTTTCTTTATTGTGTACCCAAACTCCAGCTCCTGCCCCTAATTTGTTGACTGAGCCATCAAATTCAAGGAACCATAGAATATCTTGTTGTGAAGGAGATTTAATGATTTGTTCATGGATTGGCAATGTAAGTTGAAGTTCTGGTGTTTCATCTGGCTCGTCTTCTAAGACAGTCTCATCATTTGATTGAATTTGCTTGACAACTAGAGCAGCAACAGTGTCTAGCAATTGATTGACTGTTGTTTCATTGGTGGTAGTTCTTTCATTAGTGTCTTCCTCTTGTATGAGTATTTTGGTTCCAACATCATTTTTTGAGAAAGTTGTGCTGTCATTGAAGAGAATGTATGAGTCTATGTCTGAATGGACAGCATATATGGGGAAGTTTTGAGGCTTTTCTTCACTGCTGACCATGTATTTCATGAGTGTTTCTCTGTATAGTCTTTTTGGTTGCCCAAAAACAGAGATGGTGGCATATGACATGTCTAATTGTAGGGAACCTTGGAGTTTAGCTCCCCATGATCTTGATAACAGCATCCCATACTTAGGTGGGATATCAACAACTACAACATCCATTAGAATTGTTTTGTTTGGGTATTGAACCAGAGACACACATAAATCTTTTATGAGACCTAAACACTTGACTTGGCTGGAGTCAAAGGAAAACAGGTCCTTGTATGGTCTTGTTATATCTAGATTCAATCTCTCCATGACTGCTTTTGGCATGAGATTGTGAGAGGCACCTGAGTCAAACATTGCATTATGTAATATCTTATCATGAATATGTAAGCTGACATAAAAAGGTAATACCCCTGTAACTACTGTTTTTCCATCCACTTCTGGGCCAAACAGTAATTCTGGGGTGTCATCCAACACATTGACATCATCTTTGTTGCTAGTGAGTTGAAGGGACTTCTTGATCTGTTGTTTATAGATGTCATGCTTGGCTAGTTCTGAGAGAGGGATTGCTATCTTTAGTTTGCCAATTTTAGTTTCTAGGTCAAAGGGTTTTTCAGATTGGGTCTTAGGGTTATGGATAACAGTCCTTTCCTTATTCACTAGATCTTCTTCTTGATTTTTATCTTGATTTTGGGACTTGTCCTTTTTACTCATCTCTTGAGGAGTAACATTTAGATTAAGGTGGGAGGATGAAGTAGCCACAGGCTGCTGTTTTAAGGACAATGGTTCAGTGATCTCTTCAATAATTACTTCTTCTGTAGGTGAATTTGTTTTGTCATTAGGCTCTGTGACTATGGTTCCTTTAGGCTGCTGATTATCCTTTATCTTTTCAGGCTGTTTTACATTCACAGTTCTGCTCCTTAGCTTGTATTGTTTATGGACTTCATAAACAGCAGTGTCATAGCCTTGTTTAAAGTCAAATGATTCACCTGATTTAGTTTGGAACAGTTTGATTTCATCATCCTCATGATCTTCTTGTGTTAAGAAAACTTGACTTTCACCATCTAGACCCATCAAATTAATTTGAGAATCTTCATTGGGTTCAGTTGATGTGGAAGTCTCTGCATAATTTTCTTGGAAAGGGGGTCTTATGTCTTGATCAGCACTGGGCTTGCCAATGCCTGGGTTTTGAGTTCTCCTAAAATTTGGATTCCTAGGAGGGTTGTTTTGTGGTGCCTCCCATGATGATTTTCTCTCAACCGATTCCACTCTATCACCCAATCTTTTCATTCCATTGAGTATTGCATCCAGCTTTTGATCAAAATCAGAGGGTTCTTCTTTGTAGGTTGCTCTCTTTTCCAACCTTGCTCTGTTTCTTTTGGCAATCAGGTTAGCTTCTACTGTGACAGCAACCTTCTGGGCCTCTGCAAGGGTTTGAGGGTCTCTCTCCTTCAACTGATAGGCCATGTCAGGGTCGAAACCATCAGGGAATTTGTACAAGGCTAAGTCAGGAGGGGGTCTTAAATTTTGTGGGATTGCGTTATATACATTGTTGAATCTTGCACAATACTCCAAAACAGTCTCTTGGGGACCTCTTTTGATAGTGTCATATTCCCCAAGTATGTGCAGAGGATCCTTCTTCTTCTCCCATCTGCTAGTAAAGGCTTGATAAAGCTCATCAGGAGTTGTGATGGAGTTTGCATTCAGGGATCTAAACCAAGTTCTTACATCCCCAGTTAGGCTTTGAACAAACATCCTCATTCTCACACTGTCATCATCTATTTCATAGGTCTCAAAATGGTCTTGCATCCTTTTGGCATGCTGAACAACTGTCAAAGGGCTAGTGGAGTCAAAATATGAGATTTTGGTTTGGTAGTCTTGGGGTAGAGCTGCAGCATTAGCTGGTATCTGCAAGGGTGCATATCTGTTAGCCATATTCACAAAGTTTGGGGAATTTACAGGAGTAACTGGGATAAAAGGAAAGGTGTGTACCACAGGTGTAACAGGTGTGGCAGCACCTAGAGTGTTGTTCAAGGGGATATGTGCAATGGGTGAAGATGTGAAAGGAGGACTTAGAGATGTAGATGGTGAACTGGGGGAGACAGCGGTGGAACGAAATAGAACCTTAATAGGGGTTGGAACAGGTTCAGGGTGAGCTGTCTCAGGACTGAAATCACTAGGATTTTCCTGCCTTTTCTACTTCCTAAAGATTTTAGGGATTATATTAGGATTTTCAAAAACTGCTGGTGGATTGGGGTCAGGATTTGACCTAGTGTACCGTGGATTTTTCTTAGGAGCCAGCTTCTAACTGTTTTTTGAATTTTTTAGGAAATTTTTACATCTGCAAGGATTGGATAAGATTTTGGAATGGCTATATATATTTCAAAGCCAAGAAGATTGACTGAAGCAGCTCTTCCCTAAAGCTGTTAATGTAACACAGAAACAGTTTTGAAGGCTTCCTGACTGATTTACAGGCTTGATCTATAGCTTTGGGAGATAGATAGTAATTAGAAAATCCTAAAGAGTCCCCAGTGGAGTCGCCAATTATGTTAACACCCAGGTTGTTCCCTATGACTCCCAAGGGAATATGGCCGGGGTAACCACTAACCAATCTTTGGATTACAGTATCTAGCCAAACTGTAATCAGAGAGGGCTCTCTCTTTATGATTTGTCTCTGTTTTGATAGTGTTTTAGGCTAGCTATTATGCTCAGGTTTTTGGTTTGTGTTTTGGTTGAAGGACTTCTTTCAGTGCTTAAGATGTGGTGTCCAGACAGTAGTGTATCATTGGGCGATGGAGTCTAGAGCTATGAAATGTTTTGAAATGCTAGAGTGATGATGTTCAGACTGCAGGGCCTTTTGGGTATCTCAAACAAACAAAATTTAAACTTAGGAGGTGATGTATGGTCAGCCAACAGAAAGCAATTAAGAATTCTCCATTAAGCTTGTGATGTGAAAGTGAGACATGTTGCACAGGAGCAAACTTGAATTCCTGAAACAAAGGTCACTGTGAAAGATATATTCTGATAGTGCAGCAATTAAGAATTACACTTATCAAGATTATAGCTGAAGAAAACATTTATCAACAACATAGATTGAGCTCAGGGTATTGCATGAATAAATCCTGAAGGCTATTCTTTTTCTTTGTTGATTAAATACTTAGAAACCAGAAACATATATGGATTGTAAAAGTTTGAAACACATAACAAAGAGAGTTATAGAAAACTTATTGTATTGTGAGGTACTCAGGAATCCCGCAGTTTTCAACAAACACCAGAACGCATTCAACACTTCAGAACTTTGAGAAATTCCATCACTTTGTTTATTAAACTCTGAAAAGATTACAGCATAACAACTTCTTCAAGAGAAATCAACAACAACCCCTCTAACCTTATGCGAGGGGCAAATATATACAAACAGTGTTACAAAATATCTAAGGCGTTGAGTCATCTGAGAAATAAATATTTCACCAACTTTGTACAGAACAACAGATAAGGAGTTATTGCTGCCTTTAATACAACATAAATACATCTTTCAATCGGTCAGAAGATATTTTGGCTTTTGGAAGCCAACGAGTCGGTTAGAGTGATCTGCATTAATGATGGAAAATGCGCTTTTGGCTACCGTGCTATATTTCTCGGCCCAGACACATGTAGGGGTTCATCTTGCTTGCTGGTCGAATAGTTCTGTTGAGTTGGCTCAGCCTTTTATCTTTTCTTTACATGCTGATTTTATTAATTTTTTCCTGTGCATGATCACTTATGAAACTGAACAAAAACTTGACTTATAGGCTCTGGTTTGATAATATCAATTGTGTCAATCTAGTCCAGACTTCCTGTGTGGGCAATTGGTGTCTTAAAATTGCCTCTATAGTCTCATCTGCCTCTGTATACTTATAGAAATTCGGAGGCACATCAAACAAGTGATTGATTTCATTCATAATAAAAAATAAGTTCTCTACCCTGTTGTAGAGAATCTGCCCTGATGCTGGTCCTGATTCTGCTGAAGTGCTGGGGTTTTCTGCAATCTGACTTGCAGCAAAGGTGTTGACCCTTTTGGCATAATTTTCATGAGTAAGTAGTTTTCCTGCACTGCTCAGTATGCTAGGAAGACCTCTGTTCTGTAATGCTAGAAACCTGTCCATGAATCTATTGATCTCTGTCTGCATATCCTGGCTTCTCCTCTCTAATGTTTGTACCAGGGTTCTTAATGTCAGGACCCTTTTAACTACTGAGATGGTCTCAGTTCTGTTGGCGATTCCCATGGTGGTCAGCTGAGTACTTGTCCTGTGATTTAGCACATTGATCATTCTGTTGGCAGCATCAGGCATATTGCCAAGAGATGCTCTTGCCCTTTGGATTTCCCTATGTGCTTTTGCAATGAGCTCTGACTGCTCATGTATAGTCTCAATGTAGTGCCACTGGTCAGTGATGGACTGGCCAATATTTGCCCATAGGACTGTCTTGAGCTCAGCTGTTACCTTATCAAGTGTGAGCTCCTTTTCCAGCTCATTTATCCTCTTTTTGAGAGCCTTTGTCTCTCTTTCTTTTTCAGCTACAGTCTGCTTGGATTTGTCATATTTTTCATTTATTTTAGCCAAAGTCTCTTTGGCTTGATTCAGCTCTGACATTTGAGCTTCCAGGACTTGAATTTCGTTCTTAAGTTTCTGCATGTCTAGACTTTGATCCTGCTCTGTTGTCCGTGCAGCTGCTAATGTAGATGGTGCTGTTTGCTCAGTCTGTTGAGGAGGAGGAATAGTAGTTGGAGCAGCTTCCTCAAGGTTAATGATTTGAGGAGGAGGCTGGGAGGTCTGCCCTTCTTCCCTTTGTTTCAGAGTTGCTTGTAATGCTACCTGTGCAGCCTCTGATTCTCCCAGCTTTTCTTGTGTCTGGATAAGCTGCTTATAGAGAGACACCAGCAAAGCTGTGGCCTCTTTATCATGTCTCTCCTGGGCCACTTCATCTGTTTGAGGGTGAATAGCGGCTGGAATCTTGAACTTTCTCTTCAAAGCTGCAATGTCTGCATCCCTCAACTTCAATATCTCTTGTATGCCCTTGATATCTTTGGGGTCATGCCCACTCTCTATGATTATATCTTCTAGGGCCCTGATCCTGTTGTCCTTTGCTTGAGAGGAGGCCCTCTCCAACTCAAGCTGAGTAGCTGTATTATTTAGGCTATTTTCTAGCCTGTAATTATCCAATGTTTTGTCTGCCAAGGAGGCATACACCATCTCACCCATTTTTTTATGTAGTTCAATTTTGTCCATTGGGTGGATGTCTTTGGCCAGGACCTCAAGGTTGGTCCTCAAGTAATCGGAAGGGGACTGTGGCTGCAAAGTAGTTGGCATGAAGTGACTCATGATCATCTTGCCCTCATTTACATCATAGGCAGACATTAGTTGCTGCTGGTTGGTGGGAGCCATTTTCAATAAATGGTTATACAGCTGTATTTTTATGGGGTCACTTCTCCTCTTTATGTCGATGAACTGCTGTTTAATGCTCAGTTCACCCTCTCTCTGCTGGCCGGAGGAGCTGACTTCCCCTCCCACTGTTCTCTCTTGTTCCTGCTGGAAGGAACTTGCAGATGCCTCCATACTAGGTAGGCCCATACCCAAAGATTGCCCTATAGGCATCTCTTCCTCTGAAAGGGGATTTATCCTGTGCCTTTTCTCACCATGGCTTATTGATGTAGTTAAGGGAGTCTCTCTATCCCTTTTTCTGCTTACATCCTCCCTTTGTGGAGTTTGGAGGACTGAGGCTTCATTAACAGCTTCTTGCCTAGGAGGCACCATGTTTTGAGCCTGCTGCTCAGTGAGAATTGGGGCCTCAACTGCCCCTTCTTGCTGTGTGGGCTGCTCTTTGTCCTGCTGCCCTTCTCTTTGCTGTGAATCCTGTTGTTGTTGTTGTTCTACCTGCTGCTGTTGCTGTACCTCCTCATGAGGTGGCTGTTCTGGTTCCATTTCTTTCTCCTTTCCTTTGGCAGAGGCTTGCTCAGTAGCTTTGGCCGCTTGCTGATTTGCTGTGGAGGAAGATGCAGCTGTTCCCACTTGAATGCTTGGAAGAGTAAACACCTGTGCAGAAAGCTCCAAGTCAGCCATCTTTAGAAGATTTCTACGTGCTCTTTCATTCAGCTCTTCTTGTGTAATAGGCTCTTCTAGGGTTCCTCTCCTCCATTTTACTTGGTTTGCATGTTTTTCAATGTGAGGAATCTTCACATGATCATAGCCAGATAGCTTATATTTGAGCATTCTCAAAGTGATGAAGTGGTTAGGGTCATAAGGTTTCCAAAGGAAACTGGTTTGAAGGCCGAGGGACTCAAGCATCCTGTCTGCTTCTCTCCAACCTTCCTCCCTCTGGTTATAGACAAAGTGGCCAAGTTGGTTCCTGACTTTCAACTGTGCCATCTTGCCTTTTCCTGAAAAGTGAAGCACGTCAACATTGCCAAACTGCCTGAAGTATTCTAGGGCAAACAGCCTCATAGGCACATATCTGGGCAGTCTGTATGGGGGTAACTCACAGCCATATATTCTAATGATTGTGTGATGTTGGTAAAAATACCAATCCCCAATGTTGTATGCTTTTGACAAGTGAAGGAGTCTTTGCATCTCATCGGTTAATCTTGGAGGAGGTGAGCCCAGAAGTAGAGTCATGGCTGGATGGATGAAAAGATCTATGAACTCACAGTAAGTGTATGAAGAATTGGATCTGCAGTGGAAAGCAGAGGTCCAATACACTACTGACCTCGGATTGCCTTGTGCATCCTCTCTTTTCATAGCAAAAGAGAATTTCTCATGTTGGTGGTATAAAATCAAGTGGTAAATGTAGGAGGTGTATTTGAACACCCTTTCCCTTGATAGGTTCATCAATTGCTCATGCATTTTGTCTGATATGTAAGTGGCATAGTCATAGCAGATTGGAGTTTTGCTAGGAGAGAACATGAGCATCATCAGCAGCACAGTTTCATCTACATACTCAATTGAGTCGTACCCCAGAATGGGAATGATCATATCAACAAGGTCCCTGCCCAATTGGTTGAGGTAAACATGACAAATGGGAGGGTACTTCACAGTATCAGAATCAATATATAGTTGGTTTAGTTTGGTGATCTGGGCATCTGTCATTTTGGCTCCCTGCTTTATCAGATCAACCAGTGATAGAGGAACCAATTTCTTCTCTGTTTTGAACTGCAGCATCTCTCTGATGGCCTCAGGGGTAATATAGAAAACAACTGTGCCTGAAGGGTCAAGCACAGCCCTCTGGGTGGCATCATAACCATCAGCACATAGGTGAATTAGGTCAGGAAATTGATTGACCTGAGGGAGCTTGAAGATTGGGAGGAAGGAATCCCAAATGCCCAATATATCTGTTCCAGTCTCATGTTTGATTTTTAATTCATTTAGCAGGTGAATGTGGAACTTGTTGTGGCTTAGCATTTCCTCTCAGATTTGATAATCCAAATATGCTAATGCCTTCCACTCTAATTCTCTCTGAGGGGCGTTCAAAGGGGCAACATTGAGGGCTATGGGAGCTACTGGTGGGTCCATGATTTCTCCTAGGATTATGGATGGAGTTGCTATGCAGAGCAACACAAAAGAGTTTTCTTCAACGGAAAAAAATGTGAATTGTATGGAACAGAGGGTGAGTGAAGCAGCTGCAGCAATTGAAATACTGCTTGAAGTGCAAATAAGACCAATGTGTGGTCTCAATCTGTCTTTTTTAGCAGGTAAGTACAGTTTGAGTAAGTTGTTTCGCGATTGCGCGAACAGAGTACAGTTTTTTATGAAAATGTGGGCAAACAAGGCTCAGCTGGTGCTTTTCGAGCTCACAGTTGTAAATGGGGGCTAGGCACAAGGATTTCGCCGGTGAATTATAAGTTTCGGTGTCTCTTAAGCTTTTCGAGGGAATTCACAGACAAATTAGGCATATGAAGGATTTACAAAGGTAAATACCTGGCAAACAGCGAGCAACAGTCACGAATCTATGTAGAAATGGCGCGCCGGAGGTCTCCAAATCGATTTCAGCAAGGTGGTGCAAGTTTGGACGTGAAGAAACCATGCAGAGAAAGCAACAGCGAATTTGCAAAAAGTATGAAAAAACGCGAAAATTGGCCTAAATATGGATTTTTGGCATATTGGCGCCTTTTTGGGATGACGTCAGCATGACGTCATCGGGTGGGGTCAGGGCCGGATGACGTCAGCATGACGTCATATGGTGATGTGGCAAGCTGCGATTGGTCCACGGGGGTGATGCGGTGGCAGACACGTTGGCGCAGGGGCAGACAAAGATGCTGACGCAACGGCGGGGTGGCAATGACGTGGTTCTGACGTGGGTCTGATGTTGGACGGGCGGATTGACCGAAACCGTACGCGGTTAGCGGTTTCATATCGCACCGCTATAGATACGGAGGTGGTATTTGTCAGGCGTACCTCCGATATGCTGTGGGGATGACGCGTGGCGGAGGCCTGACGTCACCCTCTGACAGATATCGGAAGGTATCCGTCAGACGTCGGGGCCGCTCCGATATGAATCAGGGCCGTCGGATTAGAAGCGCTCGATCGGACGGCTGACGGGTTGATGAAATGATCGGTCGATACAACAGTGGAAATGGATTAAAATAATATATTTTTGGGGCCTACGCCTGGCGGAAAAACTTTTGGGATATGGTGTGTAGTAATGTTTTCCAATGCAGAAATAATGCGGCCTCGACACTTTGGATAAGCGAACAAAGTGGGTTTTGTGTTTATTTTACACTTTAAAGCGGGTATGGGCAGAAAAAGGTCTTTTATAGGGTTTTCTTTGCAAATGGGGTGTAATGGGTCAAAAATGGATTCAGAAGGGGGGAGGAGGGTTAGACTTAGGTTTATCAAAGTGACCAGATGTCATTTGATCCCTGACAGAGGAGTTATTGGCTATAATGCCAAGGGGAGGGATATTTATACAATGTTTGGGGTTTATACACCATGGTGTTATAGTACTAGGGAAAAGGTAACATAGGGGAATTATATAATAGAGTTAGGGTTAATATGGATGAAAGGAGTGGATGAGGGGAGATAATACTAAGTTTATTTGAAAAACACTTAGCTTAAGGAGTAGATCAAAATGAAAAGATTTTTACACAGGAAATGTGGCTTTTAAAAGCATAAGAACCAGCATAAGAACACCAATTCTTCCATGAATCTCAACTGATGATGGGATGTTAGTTATGAATGAAAAAGGGGAAAATTTGGGAAGTTAGACATGCTTCTTTGCTTTGCTGCAACCTGATAGAGAAAAAGGACTTCTCAATCCATTGACTTTGCTTTGTGAAATAGGTCAGCACACCTTTGATTTGTAAGAAATGATATTCCTGCAACCCCAACTGCCTACCCATCTACTTGCCTAGCATTTTTTGTTTTCTTCTTCGAAGGTGCACTTAGGCTTGCAGACTCTTATTTGCCTTTTCTTTCTTTGGCTTTTTTCTTTTGTCTTTCTATCTACTTCTACCCTTATTTCTTCCAAGGTCCCAGATTAAGCAGTTGGGAGCCTTTCTTCTCTACCTACACTACTTGTCTGCCAAGATTAAACAGTTTGGACAGACTTCCTTCTCTATTCTTCAACTGGAAATTTAAAACATGGCATGATCCAGATTAGGCTGTTGGATCATCCATCAAAATTGAGTCCACATCAAGCTATAAGCACAGATTGTATTCTCTTGGAAATATGTGATCTTTGCATCATCAAAGCAGAGCATATTTGGACCTTTTGATTGCCAATCATGAAATATGAAACCTATTGATATAGGTAGCTAACACCTATGAATCTTCCAACACCCCGTTGAAGGTTCTTAACAAAATTTGATTCTTCCTCTTCTTCTGACATATGTCCTAACTCATAGTAATCTCCTTTGCCTGAAGCCTTGAATGTAGCTTCTCTCCTATCTGATGGTCCTGTTTTCCTCATTTTGTAAGCAGTTAGAATTCCGTGCAGTTGTGACATGGTAAGGTTCTGTAGATTCTATTTTTCTTCTATTGCAGAAAATTTTGATTCAAACTTAGAGGACAAAGATCTTAGAACCTTTTCAACCACAACAACCTCTTTTATTTCTTCACCTAAGTTTTTCATACAATTAACAATATCATCTATACGTAGGAAATAGTTAGCTACACTTTCATCATTGTACATTCTGAGATTTCATACTAAATTCTGAGGGTTTGAAGTTTTGCTCGTTTTACCTGTTCATCTCCTTCATAGCTCAAAACGATCTTGTCCCATATTTCTTTTGCGGTTTTATACTACATAACCTTGACGAATTCTAATTGAGATATACATCCTAATAGAGTATTGACAACCTTTGCATTTGTTTCATATTGCTTCTTACCAACCAGATCTGTAGGAGTTGCTGAAGGAAAAGTGTACCCTATATCTATGATATCCCATACTTCTGTACCAATAGATTGAAGATAGGCTATGACTCTTACCTTCCAATAGACGAAGTTGGTCCCATCAAAAATTGGTGGCTTGATTGATGCTTCTCTCTCGTTGTTGCTCATGATGATGGATCTTCCTTCAAGCGGTCAAGCTTCTTCTGAAGGACCTGCTCTGATACCAATTGTTGGAAATAATACTGAGAGGGGGGGTTAATCAGTATTATTAAGTCAATTATTTTACTTTTCACACCCAGATCGTATACGCTACTTCAGTTAGAGAAAACCGCATATATACGCAACTACAGATAAGGAAACAAGCATATACCATGTAGACTTATAATTTAATTTATCTTACAGATGTTGATCATTAATCTGTGTGTCAGAATCAAATAAACAGTAACCAGAAATAGTGAAACAGAGCAGAAGACAATCACACACAAGAACACAAGATATAAGGTGGAAACCCAATGTGGGTGAAAACCACCTGTTGCAATTCGTCTCTATCTTCTTTTAATTATAAACTTATTTTTACAATGTTTTTGTACTGGTGCAGTCCTTTACCAGTACACAGGCTGCTACCTACAGAGAGCTACAACCCTCTCTCGTTCTCGAGCTTCTCCTGGAAGAGAGGTACAACCCCCTTAGCTCTTGTACTAGCTGGGATACTAGTACGCAGGCTACTACCTGTAGAAGGCTACAACCTTCTCTTTTCTTCCAAGTACCACGTTTCATAAATTTTCAAACTGGATCCATGAACATCAATCAATCATCAAGAATTTTTTGCATCAATCAATCTCCTTTTCACCAATTAACACTGAATCAAATAGACAATTCTCTGACAGCTGTACCTTGAACATAGTAACAGTAACCACACACCAAATTCTAAACCCAGAACACTACAACAATAAATATAAGCAGCTAGAACACAATTCAAGAGACGTACGCTACTTCAATAACCAGGAACCTGCATGCATACACTTCTATGTTTGGACCAACCAGCGTGTATACGTGCCTTTGCTTCACTGAACCTGTGTACAGATCTACAAGGGATATTTCACTCTTTCAAAAATTCAGACATTAGTTAACCCATATTACCAGATTTATAGATCAAGCATGCGCCACATATAATAGATCAAAATCATACAAAGATACTGTTATTCAAGCCTAAAGATTTTGACCCATCAATAGAACTTATCCTTCTCCTTATGCTAAGGTTCTTCCTTCATTCAGATCCAGATTTGCACCATAACCCAATCACCAGTATTCTGAATCTAAAACTTTATCAAATATTCAATAATTCAGATGATCCTTTGCCAAATGATCTCCTTCCTATTTTATAGTCTTAGCCCTTTCACAATACCATGGTCGAAAGCCATAACAAATCAATACCATGGACCCAATACTTGGGATCAACACTTCTGACGAGATACCATGGCCCAAAACCATAGGTTCAAATACCAAGGACTAAATACCACAGACCAAAAATAATTTCTCCCACATGTACGCGCTTTTCCTTGCATGAAAGTGTGTATATATGTATACGTGACTTTTGAACGACTAACCCGCATGTATACACGTCTTCGTCATGGTGAACCTGTGTATATATATTTTTCCTTCATTCTGAGAGCCTGAACTAAGATCTGTCACCAGAGAGAGTTGTCTTCAAGGACAACACCTATGCCATAGCTTCAAACCTGTGCCATAATGCCAACAATTACAGGTCCATCTATGAAGGGATAGAATCCTCCTTCAAAGGGATAAGCTACTCACATCAAAGGGTTAGCTCCTTAAGGTATGGGATGCATGAACCTTAAGAGAGCGAACTTGCCACCTCAGGATTCCTTCCAGAAGCTTCTATAAATGATTGAAAGTGTGTTTTTTAGAATATACTCACGCCTTTTTAACTTTTACAGGGGTCCGCACCTTTAACACAGAGACAGAGCAGTCTGGTGCGCAGGAGACATGACCATTAGGTGCGAGACTGCAGGTAATACAAAGAGAAAGTGCGAAACCAGAGTTTTAAGGACTCTAAGGGCTTTTCTTTTAGTTTCAAGGCTTGATATGAGGAACTAATGCTTCATACATGCAGACAGGGAAAGTACAAGTGGTAATGAACTCACACAGATAGTAGAATGTCAAGGTGACAATTTTTAGTGCAACAATTATCTTTTGAGAGTTATGCTGAACAATATGCTAATAATGATGACTTTAAGGAGATTTATGAAAAACTAACCCATGGTTCATAGGTGGACAACTATCACTTGCAATGGAAATTGTTGTATCACCTTCATAAATTCTGCATTCCCACAGGGGAACGAGTACATGTAATTCGAGAGGCCCACACCTCTCTTGTGTCTGGTCACTTTGGTGTCGAAAAGACTTTATGTCATGTACAAAGATTTTGTTTTCGGCGTCATATGAAGAACAATGTGACTCACTATGTAAAGGCTTGTCTGATGTGTTCTATTTCAAAGCCCTCTAATAGAAAACTCAGTCTCTACACACCACTCCCTATTTCGAGTCATCCATGGGAATGTGTGTCGATGGACTTTGTAGGAGGTTTTCCTTTATCTAGAAAAACTCACAACTATTTGTATGTTGTCGTTGACCATTTTAGTAAGATGTGTACTTTAATGCCTTGTAAAAAGTAGGTCAATGCAGAGCAAGCTACTTATCTTTTCTTTCAGCATGTTTGGGTCCATTTTGGGCTTCCCACATCAATTGTGTCAGATCGAGAGTCTCGTTTTCTCGAAGAGTTTTGGACCAGCTTATGGAAGATTATGGACACCAAGTTAAAAAGAAGCATGACATTTCATCCATAGACTAACGGAAAGACAGAGGTTGTCAATCACACTGTGGTACATTTGTTGGGAGGCTATTGTGGGAAACATCCTAAGTTCTGGGATGAGCATCTTCCATATGTGTAGCATTCCTACAATTGAGTAGTGCACTCATCTACATAGCGTTCACCATTTGAGACATGTTTTGGTTACCTGCCAAAGGACCCTTTCGATGTGGTCTTTGGAAGGTAAGATGACTATAGTTGATGATTTTGCACCAGTGTATCTCGATGAGTTACCTGAAGACATCATCCTTGACAGAAGAACTAGGACTTCACGAGGAGGAGATGTGGAATACCTTCAAGTTGGTTTCAAGGGGATGCACCCTAGGAAGGAAAAATGGCTGGAGAAGGAAAGAGTGAGGGAACAATTCCCTCACTTGCCAATTGACTGATAAAGCTTTTGGTGGTCCAAAAGCTCCTCAATGGGGAGGATTGATCTAGGTGGATCTTCAGATACAGTGGCATGGGAAAATCTGAAAGTTCAAAGAGGTAGAAAGGAAATTATCTTGAGATTAGATCGAAGTGCTCATCGCCCTGATTCCAATGGTGCAAACAACACTCCAATCTGAGTCCGAATGAAGGAGATAGAAGAAATCAAAGTTTTGGGTTGACTTGCAGGAAACAGAGGAAAATGAAAGTCCAAGGATGCTCCTGGAGATAGTCCCATTGCATAGATCTTTTCACTCTAAATCTAATGCAACTTGAATGGGCTAAAATGGACTTCAAATGATGAAGTCATCGCAAAAAGAAGTTGACTTTGTTCCTTTGAAAAAGGAGGTATTTGCTCTAAAAAAGGGCTTAAAGCTTTCTAAAGGGAAATCACAATCGGAGTGGTCCAAAGGGCGGACTTAAGGTAGGCGGATGAAACCCCAATCAACAATCTCTGACTAATCACAATCGAGGGTAGGGTGTTAGCCTCCTGTTGCAATAGGGTATCATCTTTCATGATTGACATTTTTACATGCCAAATATGTCATACTTTGCAGGCTGCAGTGTTCCATATTTCCACGAGGTGCCATGAAGTATGCTTAGTCCAAATGCACTGCTGTATTCCAATTTTTGATGAGTAGTTCCAGTTTTTGAAGAGTTTTCATTTAAGGGAGGTGAAAACAATCTAATCTTGGTCTCCCTAGGTTTCAATTTCCTGTTTTAGAATATAGAGAATGTTATCTGTCCAAACAGTTTAATCTTGGCAGATTTGTAGATAGGTAGAGAATCAAAGGGACCCAACTGTTTAATCTAGGCCCTGGCAGAAATAAGTGTAGATTTATATAGAAAAAATTCAAAAGAGAAATTGTAAATCTGGGTTTGCAAGTCTAAGTGCACCCAATTCAAAAGAAGAAAAAATGTTAGGAAGGTAGGCTGGGTAGGTAGCTATGTGGTTGCAGAATGGTAATTTATGATCAATTTTGTGTTACAAAGTGCTTTACCTTTACAGATCACAGTGCAGGCAGTTTTCATGCAAGGGAGCTCAAAGGTGGACATAACTAACTCCCCCTTCTTCTAATTCCCCAAGTCACTTACTAACTTCCCAAAGAGGTCAAGATCTGCTTGATTCCTCTTAGTCTCATCATCATCCATATCAGTTGCCTTGGTGAAGATCTACTTCACTCAAGGATTTTATTTCTTTTCAAACTCCTTTCCCCAAAATTAGCCTAAGGTCCCTGACCTTGGCGCCTGCTTATCACCTTCATATTAACTACTAACTCTAGTATATAACTCCCTATCATTTTTCCCATCCCCCTATTAAAACTTTGTATATAAAATTCCCCTATGTAAATATTTCCCCCTGGCAATATAGCCATATTCTTTCTAAAGTCAGGGAAAGAACAATCCATCTAGGGTTGCCTTTAGCCCATCCGTGTCCAAGCAGGGATTAATCTGACACTTGGCCAGATTAATAACCTCTTCCCTATCCCTAAAACCCTCAAAAACCCACTTTTTACCCCCTATCCTAAGTTTTGGGCATAAATTGCTAAACCCGCGCTCAAAAACCCATGTTCTACCCCTTTTTCCTATGTCCTAACTGCAAATACATTAACCCGCGCTCGAATTAACCCCCCAAACCCACTAAACCTAAGTTTCAAATCCCACCTGCGCGCGTTATTAGATTTGGAATATTCCGCGCATATTCCCCGCCCATATACCCCCGCCGACTCGCCATCGCCGCCAGCCGTTGGATCATCCGCCCCGCAGATCTACGGCTGATGGGCCCTCCCATCCCCAAACCTCCCGAGCTTTAGCGTCCAGGAGATGGGCGGTATTACCACCGTACTCCCGCCACGCGTCAGGCTCTGGGGTGTGGCAGAGCCCCTCCCCCCAAAACCACCAAGGCGCTAAGGCGGTGCGCCCAAAACCGCTTACCGCCCTCCCCTGTGACGTAAGCCCGAGTCACCTGCTGAGTCACCTGCCGAGTCACCTGCCATGTGGCCTCCTGCCACCGTACCCTACCACTGTACATGCCATGTCACCATCCGTACATGATGATGTCACCCGCTGACGTCATCCCACCACGTCATCATGCTGACATCACTCGCCATACGAAGTCACATCTGTTGACGTCATGCTGATGTCATTAGCACTTTTTGGCGAGAATGGCAAAAATCACACTTCGGAGCCCCGGAATCCATTTCTGAGGCAGCAAATCACTGATCGCTAGATTTTTTGGGCCAAAATGGGGAATCTTCAGGGAATATTTTCATTCTGCAGCCCCCAAGAAGCCCGAAAGGTGCCGAATGAACCATTTTTCTTCGTGAAGCACTCATAAAGGAGTAGAAAACAGTTTTGAAGAAAACAGAGGCTGAACAACAGCCATTAAATGATGATTTAACACACAACACGTCAGAACAGCATTGGTTTATTTCCAAAGAGTATCAGAGGAAGATGAAGAGCCAAAGAGTATCAGCCGAAGATTTTTTAGGGGCTCGAAGCACCTGAACATTGATGAGCCCCCCCAGAAAGTCAAACAAGAGGCGTAAGCCCATCACTGCCCTCAAATCACAGTTAAAGCTTTAAATGCAGACAGACAACAGATATGCAGAAACCCATACACATTTATTTCAGAAAACACTGCAGCAAGACACCAAGGACAACATCATTTACTCAGTTTTGATATGGCGGCCCTGAGCGCAGCCCGAGATATTTTTTGCATTTATTTCTGGATAGGATTAGGTTAAGTAATCATCTTTCTTCCAGACCTGACTAGGTCAAGATGTAATAAAGGAACTCTGTAGATAGTTTTTCCCTATATATACCACCCTCTACATTGTTACAAAGGTTGGTTGATTGAGAATTTTCACCAGAGACTCGCATTGTATACCTCACTTTTTCTATAATCAACGATTGTTGAAAGCTTGGAGAGAAAACTGACTGTTGTAAATAAATGTTTTTGGAGATATGAAGATGGAATTCTTGTGCTGCAGCCTGAAACAATAAGTGCATCTTACCTATGTTTATTGTTTACCACTATCTAAATAGCAGAAAGAAAGAATAGCTTAGAATTTGTTTAAATACACTCTATGCTCAATTTATGCTATTACTTTATGTTTTCCTCTGATTGAATCGGTTATGAATATGAATTCCTCCTGGCTCATGTTTACCCCGATTCTCTTGTGTTGACCAATTATCTAGGGATTCTTCACTGCCCCTAGGTAGAGCTCTGTTACCTCCGTCTATTAAGCTGACTGAGAGATTCTTAACTGCCTCTCATTACTTAGCATTCTTCCCATCATTTAAACTTGAAATATTGTTTCATGCTCAGCTATCTTGCTCCATTTTACCTCTCTTGTGACCAAAGAAATGCACCATCAGTTCTCCTCCTTGACTCCACGCCCAATGGTTTGAAAACTTCCAGACTATGCCTCACCTCTCTGTCTGAAAACATCAATTTTCCCACCAAAACAAAACAAAAACCCCCTGAACTCAAAACCTAGCCTAAAATCCTTTTCAACAAAGCTAAATCATAAAGAGAGAGTCCTCTCCGATTGCAGGTTGGCTAGAACCTACAGTCCAAAGTTGGTCTGTGGTTACCTCGGCCGTATCCTTTTTCGAAGCTTAAGGACAACTTGAGTGATAACATAATGGCAACTCCACTGGGGAACTTCCTCAGATAGTTTCATGAAGAAGGTAAGAAAGCTCCGCTGAGACCATAAATCAAACTTTCCAACTCCTGTTTATCTCTTAAAACTACAGATGAAGCCTGAATGTCAGCTAGGAAGCTTTTGAAACTGTTTTTGCTTTGCATTAATAGGAGTAAATAAATGCTGCTTTAGTCAATCTTCATGCTAGTTTTAAGTTACAAACAAGCTGTCCCATATTTTAATTAGTCCCTTGTTGATTACAAAAACATTCCCAGGAAAAATACCCAAAAAACAATTCGGAAGTTGGCTCCCAAGAAAAATCCACGATATACCAGATCAAATCCAGATCCCAACCCTCCAGCTGTTTTTGAAAACCCTAACATAATCTCGAAAAACCTTAGGAAGCAAGAAAGACAGGAAAATTTTGCTGATTTGAGCCCTGAAACAACTTACCCTAGCAGTATTCCGACTCCTGTCAAGGTTTTGTTCCGGTCAACCCCAATTTCCCTTAGTTCATCATCTACGTCTCGTATTACTCCTTCCACACCTTCATTCACTGTACATACTAACACTACTATTGTTTCCAGTGTTCTAGTTACTCCTGTGATCCCCGTTACTCCAGCTGTTCCACTTATCCCCATTGTTCCACTTATACCTGCCAATATGGCTAATAGATATGAACCCCTGCAATTACCTGCTAATGTTGGGGCTTTACCTCAAGAGTACCAATCGAAAATCACATATTTTGATTCCACCGATCCTTTCACAACCATTCAGCACACCAAAAAGATGCAAGACTATTTTGAAAACTACAAAACAGATGATGATAGTGTGAGAATGAGAATTTTTGTTCAGAGTTTAACAGGTGATGTAAGAACTTAGTTCAGATCACTTGCTGCAAATTCCATAACCACCCCAGATGAGCTTTACCAATCCTTTACCAACAGATGGGAGAAAAAGAAAGACCCCTTGCACATACTAGCTGAATATGATACGATCAAACGAGGTCCTCAAGAGACTGTTTTGGAGTACTGTGCAAGATTCGATAATGTATATAACGCAATACCACAGAACCTAAGGCCTCCACCTCACCTTGCCTTGTACAAATTTCCCGATGGATTCGACCCAGATATGGCATACCAGTTAAAAGAAAGAGATCCTCAAACCCTTGCGGACATGCAAAATGTTGCTATCAGCGTAGAAGCCAATTTAATTGCCAAAAGAAATAGAGCTAGAATGGAAAGAAGAACCACCTTTAAGGAAGAACCCTCGTGTTGTGGGGAAAAATGCCTATGCAGGACGATCCTATCCACCTAAGGTGTGACAGTGCCTTAGCAACAAACAGAAACAACTATTCTAGGAAGAAGTATTCTTCATTTATGAATTAAGAATGAAGAGAGAGATGGATGGACTAACCGGTGTCTTCCGTTTGTCCCTCGATCCAGTTTCTCTTCTCTTTGAGAGTTCCCAGCTACTTGCCTTCTCGCTCGCCCAGCTTCAACAGGTCCCTGCAAGATCACAAGAAGAGAACACTACACAAAGGCATAGATTCATATTCATAACTAGTTCAGGATTAGAAATAAACTAAACATACTAATGCAATCATACATCAAAGATACATCAGTATATAGGAAAAACCAAGATAGCTTTATTGATGAATAACAAGGTTCAGGAGGAGATACAACCAAGAGAGTTCCAATCCAGCATCTCCTTCCTAGCAAATGAAATTCCTATCTTCACCTCCCTTCAAAGCATTAAGCACCCAATGGTTCCAGTCTCAAACCAACAGTAATTCTTTGCAATAACAAAATTCCAGCCTCCTGGATCTCATGGAGGAGAGATCCATATATAGATGTTTGGAGAGAGGATGAGTCAGCTTGAGATCTGACTAGTGTCCTCTCCCTCTGTCAGTTCTTGCTTCCACTTGGAGACTAAGAGCCTCTTACTCATCACTAGTCGAATTCATTGAGGCAAGTGTCATTGGAGAAGATTCTGGAAGCTTCCAGGGTCTTTCCACCTCATTGAATGAACTTTCCATTTGTCACTTCCCACTCAGCGCACCCTGGTAGTGCTTCTACCTGCGTTGCAGTGCACCTAGCCAGTGTAATCTCTGCATTTCAGTGCAGACAGCTAGTGGAGCCTCTGAATTGATCCTGAATTGACTTGTTTTTGAGTAGTTTCTGGTGGAGAACTTCTGTGAATTGCTGTGGTTTGTTAGCCTTGTTCCTCTAGGGGTAGGAACAACATGTTTAGGGACTTTGGATCCCTTAGATTATGGAAATTTCATGCTTATAGCTGTAAGGCACAAAAATGTCTATAACAGTTGCCCCCTAAAGTATGAGGTCGTTTGTCGGGTGAAATGCTTTATTAGGAGGATCCGAAGTTCATCCAATGCTGGGAGGAGACCTGTAATAAGATACAATACAATACATTATTTTTCATACTGCTTTCATGATTTAGCTGAGGCGGGCATTCCCATGCTCAGCTTTATAAATTCATTTTTTTGTACATAGAACAAACAATCGTCTGATGGTAGACTGATAATTTTGATGAAATTATCATCCTTTCGGTAGGATGATTATCTGTTGCAATGATGTACATGTCAATGTCTTTATCTTTCCCGAATATATATCGCAGCCCGGATGGATGAAACTAGATCTGGGGTCTTCAAACTCGTTCGATCTTCACTCTAAGTACAAGTCGATCCATGTGAGAAATGTTCTGAATTCGAACATGGAAAGACATCGCTTGATTACCGGTCAATGAGGTAAACTGTTAACAAGCGCGAGAGGAATCACCGATAATGATAATGACCCTCAAGGTACTGCAGTACAATTCACGTGGTGTGAATAAAGGACTTGGCGTCGAACACCACGCAAAATCTTTCGGTCGAAGGTCATTGACGTATACCTGTCGCCAGAAGTGAGAAACTTGCCATTGAGGCATGAAAGCTTCAAAGTACTGAAGGGGTTGTTCCTAGATCAACTTCTTGGATAATGAGCTGATGTCGACAAGAAACGATCCGTCAAAGGAGGGCCTTGATGTATCCCACATCAGTGACACAAAACGGAGTAAATGATTTTTATGGAGGTGAAAACGATCTGAGGACATATGATTCATGGTGGCGGTCATGAAAGGATGAAGGATAATGTACAGTAGTGGATGGGACACGGTTGACTTCTCTGAACGACTTCTCTTGAACATATGGCGACACTTATGCGATGGATCGGTAGCATTACCCCAAATATGGATGGTATGGTGAGACCATGGTGATGTGACCGGTGAATGAAACAACCCAACCCGATTGTGGTACAGAGGAAAAGTGTCATGTTCAAGAGCGACTTGCTACCATCAAAGTTTTCTTGAGTTTCTCCCAATTTTCCCCAGTCATTGCTGACCAATACCTCTTTATTTTTGTCAAGCTTGAGGAGGATAACATATTCTTGTTCTATAACTTGCCCTTCGGGCGAGCCCATCGCTATGTTTTAACGAGCCTAGCGATAGTGAAACTCGTTCTCGTCTAAAGACAAGTTTGTCGCTATTTAATTCTTTTAACGAGTCTAACGACAAAGATAACTCAGTCCTTTTCATTTTTAGAGAGTCTGAAAAGGTACGTAAAGTCAACTCTGAAAGTCCTTTTTTGTCATCTAATCCCTTAAGTCTGAAAAAGTATAAAACAATACAGAAGGGATGAGTTTTCGATAGTTTTAACGAGCCGAACAAAACAAGCGCTCGATCTTTTTGTGCAATAATCCCTCAGGTCCAAAAAGATTAAAATCTAGAGGAGGGATAGCACTTCCGGTCGCTTTAACGAGCTGGAAGGCCAAAACTCGGCAATCTTTTCATATTTCACGAGTCAGATGAAAAGAGCTTAAAGAAGACTCATCTTTTGAGGAACGAGTGATAAAACGGGTTAGCAGCTGATTCCAGGTAAGGGTTGGAATTTTCCAAGCACGGCAGTGTCACAAGGATGGCTAGTGAAATCACTCTTCGCAGCTGTTCCTCAAAATGGGTAAACAATCATATGGAGGTGAACGATCAGCCAATGGAAAAGTGGAGGTGACGGTGCAAACACGACCAAGGCTTTAATGGCTGATAATGTTACATTCACAGTGGTTATTTACCGGAAGATAGTTCATTTTTTAACGAGCTTAAACGCGGAAAAACACTGCTCAGTCTTATGTTTATTTTTTAACGAGCATGAACTATGTGCTAAAACTGCTCGGATCTTGCATTTATTTTTTAACGAGCATGAACTATGTGCTAAAACTGCTCGATCTTGCGTTTATTTTTTAACGAGCATGAATTGTGTGCTA
This sequence comes from Pinus tabuliformis, assembly GCA_031772625.1. Taxonomy (NCBI): domain Eukaryota; kingdom Viridiplantae; phylum Streptophyta; class Pinopsida; order Pinales; family Pinaceae; genus Pinus; species Pinus tabuliformis. The sequence continues at coordinate 1,245,845,288 of CM062807.1, read as the reverse complement.
AAATTTCTCGAATCTTGCGTTTATTTTTTAACGAGCATGAACTGTGTGCTAAAACTGCTCGATAACATGGTCTAATTTTGATTTTTTACCATAACTAGCTTTGCCCTTTTCAAAGATAGTACTGTACCTTCAATTGCTGCATCAAACTTGTTAGAAATGAATAACATTGGCTTGAAAATGAGATTAAAACCCTAATATTTTGCTTTGGACTACGTAAAAACAATGAAAAAGTGTTTTTACCTCTCATTTTACCATTTCTTTTGAACTTGGTTTGTTGGAGCTTTGGAGGTGCCTCTTCCCCCTTGATTTTCACCAGCTGATTTCGGGAGATTCTGTGGACGATTCTCGGTGCCGTCTGGACCAGGTAGGAGCTAAACCCTAGCTCTTTCTTTTCATGGTTTCCTTTTTGCATTCTGTGCCTCTTTTCCTGTTTTTCTGAGCCCCTGGGGTTTCATGAGCTCGTTTTCCTATCAACGCACCCTGTGCCTAGCGAAACCTGCGCTGAATGTCAGCCAGTATGAAGGCAGTTTGACATTCAACGCAGGTGAACCACTCCTGCGGGTGCGTTGGGTGAAAAAGAGGAACTTGTTGCTCATTTTTTGATGAAAATTTTGCCTGTTTTGCATCAAAATCAGGATCTTACTCCTTCTCTTGTTAGTTTTTGGTGGGCTCCAGTATTGTAGTAATAATGCTACAACTCCTGGAGCTTCCTATCTCTAATTTTATCAACCCGGTAGTTCGTACAAACTTGGAAGCGACGGTGCTGTATGCACAAGTACTAGCTCTTGTCGCAGCAGTCACTTGGTCAGCTGGCACAAGTCCGCTAGGGCTCAAGCCAACTTCTATATGCTCTCAGAAGAAGCTTCCTAAATGATGGATGAAGGCTATCTTAAAGGAAATTAATCTATTTTGCAAAAATGAACTGAAAGCCAACCAAAACATGGAAACCCTAGTAAACCCTAACTTGACTAGCTTGACCCTTACAATGCAAAAATGTGAATGAAACTTCTACCAATGATGCCATTACTTGCAGTGAGTTGAAATACATGAATCTAAGCTACTTGCATCTGAAAAGACATGTTTTTGTATTTTTTCATTAAGTGGTTGGATTTATTGTGATGGTGCTTTTGATTAGGGTTTGACTGTGCAGGAGCGGTTCGAAGGGAAGGAAAGCATGGGAAAGGTCAGGGGGGCTAGGAGAGGTCCCAAGGGATCCTTAGCATCAGTCTACAGAAGTCTACAATGTTTGGATGCTCGGCAACCAAGTTTGCAGGCTCCTACAGGATGTCTGCAGGGGATCCTACAGGAAACTCAGGGATTCTACAGGAAGTCTGTGAAATTCTACAGGATGTTCGACCGTGGGAGTTTTAGGTGATGGTGAGGTGATGGAGTGGTATGGGTGGATAGGTAAGATGGAGATGGAGCTGGTGATGGCTCAGGGGCAGAGAAATATGGTGGAGGAAGAGTGCATGAAGTTGGTTGGTGGATGGAAGGATGGGATCAACGAAAGGTCAAGACAATGGAGCTACGTGAATCATGGAAGAGCTGGAAGGTATACGAGCTGAACAGAGGTCGATTAGGTGGCTTTAGGTGTGGTTGACAAGAAGAGGAAGGAAATGGAATGATGTGGAGCAGTGTAAATAAAACAAATTGCTTATGAATGTCACCAAAAACGAGAACTCATTAACCTGAGCTACTTGTGATATAAAATCAATGAACAACAATGTAAATTGTGAAGGAAACTCGTGCATGGAAGTGGAATGAAGAAGTAATGCTCAAGATCAGAGTGCATGGATGGATCTATGATTAAGGTAACTATGTTGCAGCTTGCATGAATGTAAGAAGACTGCGTTTCTGGTGGTTGGTACAGCCCACACCCCCAATCTCTAAACAGAGATGGCAGCGAGTGCACTATCAACCTTTTTTGGATCTCCAATGAGTTACAATCCTCCTACTCTAATCTACACAACCAAAAGCACTTGAACTGTAAACTAATCCTACTCAATCACATAAAAGAAATCAAATCAGCAGACTGTAAATTCTAAATGCATATCAAAGCAAAGAAATAAATTGCTGAAAGGAAACAAGTAACAATACAAGGAAGGGGAGGTCTATTGCTCTCAGGTTGGGCTCTAACCTGAGAGCTATAGCTCCCTTAAAAACTCAGAATTGAATCCAAAGCTGCCTGCCTTTATTGAATAATCATGAGTCTAACATCATGCCAAAACTGGCTTACAAAAAGACTAATTGGCTAACCAAATTGACTAACTAGCTAATCCCAAAAATGACTAACTAAAATGAGGTCTTAAGCCCTCTTATTTATACAATTTGAGGACCCAACAGTCCTCCTAAAATTTAGGGACTTGGCTGCCCAAGACTTGTAGTTAACAGCAGTCCAACTTGACTTGCTTGGCTGCCCTTGAGCTGATTGATTCGGTGGCCCTTGAACTCCGAGCTGATGGTGGAGAATTCAAGGTAAGGGCCCATAAATGAGGGGGACACCTTCCTACAAATCCTCTAGCTTGTTCTCCCACGAATTTGGCTGCCAAGTGCTCATTAAGACCTTCAATTTTGTCTCCAAGTTGACCAAAAAGGCTACACAAAGCACCCATTAGACTTGTTGGCATAATGACTAACCAAATTCACTCTATTAACATAAAAATAATCAAAAACATGCAATAAACAAATGAGAATGGTGGACTAAGCCAAATTAGGAGGTTGAATGAGCCCAAATAATTGTACATTTTTGGGGCTCATCATCACCCCATTACTGAAAGTGTTGCTCATCCTCTGAGCAACCAATCTCTCTCCTCGTCTTTGATGGCCCTGGTGGCTTCTTTGGCTAACATCTCGGCCGATTCCTCCTTTGGCTTCCCTATTTTCAAACTTCCTGTAGAAACAGTTCGCTGGCTTCCTGTAGAAACAGTCCTCTGTCTTCCTGTAGAAACAATCCTTTGTCTTCCTGTAGAAACAGTCTGTTAACTGTTCTCTGTCTTCCTGTAGAAGCAGTCTTTGAGTCCATCACCTTGATTTGCTTCTCTCTAGGTGAAGGTTTTTAGCTTCCTCATTCATAGGTGATGGACCCCTTTGAAGGAGACTCTTCCTTTTGTTTAGCTGTGGTGTCCTCAATTGTAATTGGCTCCTTTGACTGTGGCTAAGGTCTGCCAACTTTTATCCACATGCTCCTTCTTGCCTTAAAGTACATGGAAGGCTCCCTTTTTTGCTTCCCTTTTTGCCTTGGAGATGTGCTTAGGGCATCTAGCACTGCTACCGCCTCCCTGGCCAAAATCTCAGGCGATTTCTCCCTTTGCTGCTCCGTTTCCAGACTTCCTGTAGAAGGTCCTGTGTCAACTGTTTTGGTCTACGTGGCTGAGGGTGCCTTCTTCTTGAACTGTGCTGCTAGGCATGGTGAGAATACCCGTGTGACAGTGTCACATTTTTCATCATCATTCATCACTGCTTCATTGCGATCTTGATCTGTCTAGACAGATCTGAATATAGAGTCGAGATGTAACCCTTGTTATTTCTGCACTATATACACAGTCTTCTTTGTCCATCCGGGATACTGCGTTTCAGGTATGCCGAGCTTGTAATTGCTTCAGTGATAGATTTAGAGCTACTTTTCACACTAACCATATAACAGCCACAAAAAAGAAAAAAGTAGTTTATATGTGCACAGGTGAGCGTTACAGTGGTTTATCATTATCATGTGGAGCATTTGTTAACAGGAACCTTGGAAGAGAATGTGATGCAGCGCTATTTGAAAGAAACTCTGTGTATCCCACAAGCAAACCACCATTCTTGACCCACAGGCAGACTGGTTTTAATTGTCCCCACTTCAACCAAGATAGTTCACCACCCTTTAAAATCTCATGCATGGAAATGGTATTTTTGAGCCTACCTTTCTTCAAGCTTCACTGTGTCCTACTTGGCTGTGGGTGATTTTCTTTTCAGCTGGGCTGTGGCAGCCTTCATCTTCTCCCCCTTTCTGCTCTTCTTCCTCACTGTTAGAAGGACTGATATCTTTGGCCAAAACTCTTCATTTTTGTCCAACAGTTCAGTTCACCACATGACATAATCTCAATACGTTCATCCACCAATGGTCCTGGACACCCTTGCAAGTTAGCTATCACGACATCCTTCCCAGCAGCATATTTTTCTGTGTATTCATTTCCATTCTCATCCAATGAGGATGTTGATGGTCCTTGCAAAACATCCTGCTGAGTAGCCTCTGTTACACATCTCCCTGCATGATCTTCATTTATTTCTCCCAATATTGGAATTGAAATAGGCTGTTTTGACTATCCAGAATCAACATGTTTTTCTTGAAAAGATGCAATAACAGTTGTGTTGTGTCCAGCATCATTGTCTCTTGGATTTTCATTCATCCCACCTTGTCGTGTACCCTCCATCTCTGTCAGACTGCTCCGGAAGGCTATGCTGTATTTCCTGTAGAAGACTTCACCCGTTTCCTGTAGAACGTGATTCTGCCTTTGGGTGAGCCCGATGCACTAGAGAAATTCGAAAATAAGTAGGAAACTCAGTGGAGGACGATAGATTAAGCCGATTGTGGAAGCAGAGGATGTATTCTTTGAGTGAACATGATGCAAGTGCAAGTTGACTAACGATCTTTGAATTTAAGCCGAGCGCTCAGTGATGTCTGCGTGATTTTTGGAGTGAGGTGGCACATACGTGTGTTGGCTTATGCGACTGTTTTGCAATCATGAACTGCAGTGGTCACTATTTGTTCTCTGCTTGAAATCTCATCGATTCAGTTGCACTGGAGTTAGACTGCCCATACTGTCCATTTTTTGACTTTCACGTGCATGGCTAACCCATGCATGCTGCGTGACTTGCTAGAGAACTAGACATCAAGTGAACCTTCCTAAATTCATGGCTTAATTCCATCACTCCATTCGTTCAGGCAGTTCTTGAATTAGATTCATGCAATAGAGGAATAGGTTTTGTCACGTACCTGAAGCCAAACGGCTGCTTGTGAAGCTCCTTGCTGCTACATGCTCTGATTCTGCTGCTGCATGCTTGGATCCTTTGATTGCATGAGGCTTGGCTAATGATTTTTGATTGCTTTTCCTCGTGCAGGTGTCCTCTGGCTGGATTTGAGCTTCAGACAATTGTTTCCACGTTCAAATCTGCATGTTCAAGCTGCTGCTGCTGCATTGTCATAGAACCAGAACTTGTTTTCGCCATTTCTCCCAAACGGCAAAGCGGATTGATCTGAAACTCGGTGAGCATGTTCCTATCATCATTATGCATCTCCCATAGCAAAATCGTGATCAATGGATGCACGGATTTTGATAAAAATGGAAAATGGCTGAATATTTCAGAGCTCGATTTCTCGGAAACCGTGCATCGGAATTGGCTGAAACTGCTTGGGTAGGTTACCATCACTCACATGCATATCCCCATGAAACAGGTTTTGAAATGGATGCACGGATATGTAGAAAATGAAAAAATGGCTGATGGTGATGGAGGCTGATTTCTTGGAAACCGTGCACTGGAATTGCATGGAACTGCTCAAGCATGTTGCCATCAACCTTGTACAATTCCCCATAAAACGGTTTGTCAAATGGATGCATGGTTTTCAAGTTATGGCAAAAACAAATTTTGCTCCATGTGTTTTTGCTTCAAGGCACTTTGCATGTGTTTGCATGGAAGGGAAAACTGAGCTTGGGCTGTGATGCAGGTATGGAGATGATGGAGGAGGAGTTGGAAGATTGCATGAGGACTTCTGAACTCTTGAGGAAGCTACCATGTTCACCAAACCACTTTTTGAAATCCATGTCTAGTTTCCCACAATTTCTACAGGAAGTTCCTGTAGAAGCACAATGAGAAGTACAAGGAGGTGGAAAAAATGATGGATAAAGGCAAGGGATGGACACACAAGTGCTTGTAGGCCTAATCAACAGATCCCCACCATTAGATTCACTTTTGAAATTGGATTTGGCTCGTCCAAAGGTTCTACAGGATGTTTCCTGTAGAAATACAGAGCTTCCTATAGAAGGCACAAGAAAAATTCCTTTCACCTTGATTTGAGTGCTCCTCCTGACCTGCAATGTCATTGCTGCAACATGAAATTATTCAATGGAAATTAGCTTTATTTTTATTTTTCTTTTTCTCTCTTTTTTGAAAAACAACTAGGGCGCCTCATGGAGGTTTTCACCCTAATTGCCTGCCTTGAGCACCTCCAAGGAAGGTTTTCACCCAGGGATCTTATTCCATTTTTATTTTCTCTTTTTTCCAACCCATTGACCGCCTCATGGAGGTTTTCAACCAATGAGCCAATCTAAGGCGCCTCCAAGGAGGTTTTCACCTTAGATTTTTATTTTTCTCTTATTTTCATTTTTTTCTCTTTTTTCTTTTTTTTTTTTCTCTACCCTACCCTACTTGAAAAACAAAATCATTTTCAAGTATAAGAATACTTCCAATGGAGCCATGTGCACATCGAGATTAGAGAAAAAATGATGTGAAGGCTCGAAATGCATGCTTGGACAAGTATCCAGATCTCAGAGACCAAATGGTCTGGCGTTGAAGGGATCAAACAGAGCTGAGGAAGAAAGTATTGTTGCAACTTAGTGACCTTCTGAAACCATATCTCAATATAGCTTTGATATCCTTGCTCATCTTGCTGATTTGGATCATTCGTCATGTCACCTTCTATCATGACCTTCTGATCTTCCTCTTTTTGTTGATCTTTCTCTTGAGTACATGGAGGATTTGATGATAACCATGAGGGAACTCTCTCGATCTCTGATTTAGATCTCTTCTCTTCATCAAGTGCAGCCCATGGTTCTTTGATCTCCTCTTTGGAATCTTCTTTTTCCTTTGGTCCTTCAATAGAATCTTTGTTTTGCAACACTCTTCCTGAGCTTTGGTGAACATCATTGAGCTCAAGAGGAGTCATTTGCACATGTTGTGCCTCAGATTTGCAATGGGGTTGAGCTGCTCCATTGTGTCGTTTTGGAAATGGTACGGGTAGTTGAGTGGAGGTGTGAAATTGAGATGGAGATGGATGGCATTGTGGTTGGGTAGGCATTTGGGGTTGCCTTAGTGGTGGAGGAGGCGATGGTTGTGGATGAGCAGGTGGTGGAGGAAAATGAGCGGGATGAGAGTTGTACTGGGGCCTCCACTCCTGATAAGGTGCATTCCACTGAGGCTGTGGCTGAGCATAGGAGTGAAATGAATGAGCAACTGGTTGGGCATAATATGGATCTATGAAGGAACAAGGAGAATATGACCAAGGAGGAGGTGTAGACCAGGAAGGATGAGCAGGGGGATCCCAAGAAGGCATGAAAGTGGCTTGATAAGGGTCATAATAGGTCTCGGGTATCCCTTGCAGTTCCTGCTGGTAAGATCTAGGTCCATGTGGCCTCCTTTGGTTCATATAATAGAGTGATTTAGTGGCTCCCTTGGCTCTTTGATATGCAGCTTTGATTCTGGGCAAGGAAGGGCACTGATCTGTAGGATGGTATTCTTCACATACAAAACACACTTCTAGGGAGTGCATTGGACATTCGTTCCTAGGATGCTTTTTAAGGCACCTAGGACAAAAAATGACCAAAGCCCTCTTGGCTTCTTCTTGCTTCTTTTGGATCCGCAAGGTATCCAGTTGCATGGCAAGAAACTGCCTCATATCACTCTTGAAATCTTCGATCTGATTTTCAAATTCATCTTTGGACAAGATGTTGCTCCCAACATTTCTAGTTGTAGCCATTTGCTCCAGAGGAATGTTTTCTTCTTCTTCTCCCCTAGAGGTTCTTCAGATATGTCTTGATGTCCACCCAGGGGTTCTTCTTAGTCACAGCCATCAAAGAAGAGAGAAGGCTGTGTGAAGCAGTGGGGGGTTGTGCAATCATTTTTCTAACTTATCTCTACTCCTACAAGGCATGAAATGAAATCTTTTTGGTTGATTTTTTTCTTTTTTCTACTTCTACCTACAAAACTGAAATAGATTGAACTGCAACTAACTATCTTGCTGAAATGAAAATGCGGAATTGAAATGAAAGCAGGAAAGGACTAATCTATTTTGCTCAAATGAAATGCTAGGCTACGCTTGCGAAATTGAAATGCTAATCTATGCTTGCAGAAATGAAATTACGGAATTGAAATGCTAATCTACGCTTGCAGAAATGAAATTGCGGAATTGAAATGCTAATCTATGAAAGCAAGAAACGCTAATCTACTTTTGCATAAATGAAATTGCATAATGGAAATGAAATAAACTACTTAGCAGAAGGTTGTAGTAGAAAATAGAAGAAAAGCGACAATTACTAATACTCTGACGCTTCCCCGGCAACGGCGCCAAAAAGGATGGTGGGCTCCAGTATTGTAGCAATAATGCTACAACTCCTGGAGCTTCCTATCTCTAATTTTATCAACCCGGTAGTTCGTACAAACTTGGAAGCGATGGTGCTGTATGCACAAGTACTAGCTCTTGTCGCAGCTGTCACTTGGTCAGCTAGCACAAGTCCGCTAGGGCTCAAGCCAACTTCTATATGCTCTTAGAAGAAGCTTGCTAAATGATGGACGAAGGCTATCTTAAAGGAAATTAATCTATTTTGCAAAAATGAACTGAAAGCCAACCAAAACATGGAAACCCTAGTAAACCCTAACTTGACTAGCTTGACCCTTACAATGCAAAAATGTGAATGAAACTTCTACCAATGATGCCATTACTTGCAGTGAGTTGAAATACATGAATCTAAGCTACTTGCATCTGAAAAGACATGTTTTTGTATTTTTTCATTAAGTGGTTGGATTTATTGTGATGGTGCTTTTGATTAGGGTTTGACTGTGCAGGAGCGGTTCAAAGGGAAGGAAAGCATGGGAAAGGTCAGGGGGGCTAGGAGAGGTCCCAAGGGATCCTTAGCATCAGTCTACAGAAGTCTACAACGTTTGGATGCTCGGCAACCAAGTTTGCAGGCTCCTACAGGATGTCTGCAGGGGATCCTACAGGAAACTCAGGGATTCTACAGGAAGTCTGTGAAATTCTACAGGATGTTCGACCGTGGGAGTTTTAGGTGATGGTGAGGTGATGGAGTGGTATGGGTGGATAGGTAAGATGGAGATGGAGCTGGTGATGGCTCAGGGGCAGAGAAATATGGTGGAGGAAGAGTGCATGAAGTTGGTTGGTGGATGGAAGGATGGGATCAACGAAAGGTCAAGACAATGGAGCTACGTGAATCATGGAAGAGCTGGAAGGTATACGAGCTGAACATAGGTCGATTAGGTGGCTTTAGGTGTGGTTGAAAAGAAGAGGAATGAAATTCTAAATGCATATCAAAGCAAAGAAATAAAGTGCTGAAAGGAAACAAGTAACAATACAAGGAAGGGGAGGTCTATTGCTCTCAGGTTGGGCCCTAACCTAAGAGCTATAGCTCCCTTAAAAACTCATAATTGAATCCAAAGCTGCCTGCCTTTATTGAATAATCATGAGTCTAACATCATGCCAAAACTGGCTTACAAAAAGACTAATTGGCTAACCAAATTGACTAACTAGCTAATCCCAAAAATGACTAACTAAAATGAGTTCTTAAGCCCTCTTATTTATACAATTTGAGGACCCAACAGTCCTCCTAAAATTTAGGGACTTGGCTGCCCAAGACTTGTAGTTAACAGCAGTCCAACTTGACTTGCTTGGCTGCCCTTGAGCTGATTGATTCGGTGGCCCTTGAACTCTGAGCTGATGGTGGAGAATTCGAGGTAAGGGCCCATAAATGAGGGGGACACCTTCCTACAAATCCTCTAGCTTGTTCTCCCACGAATTTGGCTGCCAAGTGCTCATTAAGACCTTCAATTTTGTCTCCAAGTTGACCAAAAAGGCTACACAAAGCACCCATTAGACTTGTTGGCATAATGACTAACCAAATTCACTCTATTAACATAAAAATAATCAAAAACATGCAATAAACAAATGAGAATGGTGGACTAAGCCAAATTAGGAGGTTGAATGAGCCCAAATAATTGTACATTTTTGGGGCTCATCAGTTTTGCAGGGATCTTTGAGCAAAATGACCCTTACATGGTGAGAACGAGAACATTAAGAAGAGGACATGATTGCCCTACATGATCCTGTCACGGTGAACGCGCTGCGGAACTGTGGCCTGCTGAAGTTCTTCCGTATCTCTAGTATGAGACAACAGATCTCTCTACTGCAGTATTTGCTCGACGCTTGGGATCCTATCAACCAAGTATTTCAGATTAGGGGAAAATCTATCCCCTTGACCGTAGTAGACATTTACTTCTTGACTGGCTTGTCGAGGCGGGGTGCCCCCGTTTCTTTGTCAAGTTCGGCCTGAGGGAGTGACTCTGTGAGAGATTATGTCTGCCAGTATTGCAGGGAAGGATCTCAGCCGAGCAGAGACGGCAAGATCGTTATCCGTGAGATTGCTGACAGGTCCCTCAGGTCTATCTTGTATACTATTGGTAGGATGGCCAGTAGCGCGTCTCTTCATGTAGCCAACAGATCCTATGTGCAGCATGCCTTGGAGTGTCTCCAACCGAAAATATTCAACTGGTGTGATGCAGTACTTCTTGAGATGAAAAGTCAGTTAACCAAGGTAAAGGACAGAAAGCTGAAGAACTTTGGGTTTGGTTGTATTTTGACCGCCTTTGCTTTGGAGAAGATACCACTGATGCAGCCACAGTACATTGCACTCGACTTGCCTTCTCCTACTGAACCATGCATGCAGAGATGGGTTGATCACATGTCTAGGCATGCCGGTGAATCTCAGATTTCTTTCACTGATACCTTCTTCAGGTGGTTCAAGCATCAGGAGATGGTCTATTCCGAGTATCCATATGTTGGTATGGACTTCCGGGGTGATCCGGATTTGGTACTGCCGGACGGCGAGCAGTGGGGTGCTATTGGTAAAACCTTTGACCATATCACTATTTATTGTTTTTATTCATAACGTCCTTGTGCTTTATTCTATCAAGACTTTAATCAAACTCATGTGTGCATGCAGATGTTGGTCCTGTTCGCCCAGCAGTTCGTCCGAGAGCGCCAGCCGCTGCCCCAGCAGGGGAGACTGCTGGGAGGGTTATTCTTCGTGACCTTGATGTGGCTGAGACCCTTACAGTTGTGCAGGAGCAGGTTGAGAGCCTTACTCTCAGCATTCCAGACGTGAGGATCGACGAGTTGCCCTTACAGTTGCAGCGGCATACTACTGGTGTGCCTAGACAATGGACTCGTCTCTTACGCATGATCGCACAGGCCGTGACGTGCTATCATGAGCATCACTAGACTAGGGTGCCCCCTAGCACTTTTGAGTTTTTGTGTCATGTGACTGATTTTGTCTTGGTTACAGAACATTATATGTAAACCATAAACAACTTATATATATATTTTGATTTTCGGGGTTTTATTCTGGTTGAGTTATGTGATCCACATGTACAATATTGATGATGTGTTTCTTTTTATAAATGTCGCAAATGTCTATCTAACACATAGTTTGCTAATGAGTCGGTTAATGTGTTTAAGTTTTTGGAAATATGCTGGTATTGAATTAAATCAAACTGTCTTTCCAAAATCTTAACGCTTAGAAACATACGATAAATAGCTGGATTGCGGACGGAATATATACCATTGAGTTGTAGTATTACGAGTTGTGAGTCTAGCCTGACGATTAGTCGGCGTATACCATGGGTGATGGCATCAGAGAGTAGTTCTATCAACGCGCTATACTCAGCGATGTTATTCGTTGATTGCCCAATACATATACCTCTGAAACTTACTAACTCGCCACTTGGATCAAAAATGGCCCAGGCTGCGGAGGACAGGTTCCGCGAACTACAACTCGCTCCGTCGGCATATCCAACACATATCTCCAAAAGGTTTGACATCTGCAATAAATGTAAAAAGGTGGATTACTCGACCAAAACAAACACTTTAGCGAAAAAAAAATACAACAAAAGCATACAGGTTATTATTTAAGCATAGTAACGCTTGAGGTACAACCCATTACGGGGTTGCGCCAGTGGAATTCCGTCATAATCCATTAACTCGTAGGCTCCTTTTGCTAACACTTGTTTAACAATATAGGGGCCCATCCATAAAGAATTAAATTTACACGCTCCCAATTTATCAGATTCTTGGTCGTAAAGCAAGATCAAGTCACCTTCTGAGAAGACACGGGGGTTGACATTTTTGTCGAACTGCGCCTTGACTCATTTCTTATGGGCTTCGTTAGCCAAAGCGGTGTCACGACGGGTTTCATCCAATTGGATTAATTCCAAGAAACGGGCCTCTTCTTCTGAAGTTCCGGGGAGGAGATCAATTGCGAGTTTAAGAGACGAGATTTCACACTGGACTGGCAAGACTGCCTCCAGGCCATACACCAGTTGGAAAGGTGTGAACCCGGTCACATTCCTTACCGATGTTCGGTAAGCCCACAAGGCTGAGTACAGGATTAGGTGCCACCTTCTTTTGTCAACTCCAATCATCCTTTGCAACATACGCTTCAGGACCTTGTTGATCGCTTCAACTTGTCCGTTGGCTTGTGGATAATACGGGGTAGAGCTGTCGTGAGATAGCCCTAGCTTGGCAGCTAATTCAACCATCATGTGATTGCAAAAATGCTATCCATGATCTGTAACTATCGCTTGTGGTACGCCGAACCTGGTGACTAGATGATTGAAAAAGAAAAGGGCAGCTGTTTCACCAGTGTTATCTAATGTAGGCATCACCTTGGCCCATTTGGTAAAATAGTCAACGGCGACTATGATATACCCATGCCCCCCGGTCGAGGTGGGGTTACATGTCATGAAATCGATGCCCCATTTGGTGAAAGGCCCAACAGCAACTATTGGTTGTAAAGGTGCGGGTGGTCTTCTGGTTTTGCTATCAAAAATTTGACAAGCATGGCAACTTCTGACTGCGGTTATGCAATCTTTGAACATGGTTGGCCAGAAGTATCCTGCTCGTAAGATTTTTTTTGTTGTTGCATATCCAGATTGATGCCCCCCACATGCGCCCGAATGACACTCATTCAGGGATTTTTCGGCCTCCTCATGGGTGAGGCACCTCCTCAGAACTGTATCGATACCACGACGGTAAAGCATATCACCGACGATCATGTAGTCTTTTGCTTGGTATCGTATACGTTTCTGTTCAAAGTGAGAGGTGTTAGGCCTGAACTTTTGGGTTTGGAGATAAATTATTATATCTCCATACCACTCATTGCTTGTAGATATCAGAAACAAATTCTTGTCTACGATTGATTCTTCGGACGTTTCATTGTTGGATGACGATGGTAGATCGCACAATAATTCTGCGAAAACTAGAGCTTTCTTTGATTTGGATTTTACAAATTCCAGATCAAACTCTTGAAGGATCGCTATCCATTTTGAATATTTGCCCCCCAGCAACTGTCGCGACAATATATAAGTCATGGGGTTGCAATCTGATAAAATGGTAGTTTTCCGAAAGAGGACATAATGTTGAAATCTTTGAATCGATTGAACAGCTGCAAGCGCTAGTTTTTCAACATAAGAATATTTGCTTTCTGTATCATTTAAGTTTTTACTTAAATAATATATAGGGTGTTCAATTCTGTTGACTTCTTGAACTAAAACCATTGCGATGATTGTATCCGCTACAGCCAGATACAGATTAAAATCTCTTTGATAATCGGGGGCGTACATTAATGATGCTTTTATTAAGGAATCCTTTAAAGCGTCAAAGGAAGCTTGCGCAACCTGATCCCAAAAGAAGGGAACCTCCTTTTTCAAAAGACGTGTATAACCTTTAGCGAGTTCTGCGTAATTTGGAATGAACCTCCTCAGAAAGTTTGCTTTCCCTTGGAGTTTCTGAATCTGAAGCAAATTTGAAGGTGGAGGCAAATTGATGATTGCCTGAACCTTGCAAGGGTCGAGACGAATCCCATCCTTAGAGACTACAAAGCCAAGTAAACGACCAGAACCGACGCAAAATACACATTTGTGCAGATTGAGTCTTATCTTGTAGTGTCGGCAACGTAGAAATATCGCTCTTAAATGCTGCGGATGATCAGTCCGCTTTCGCGAATGAGTCGGAAGGTCGTCGAGGTATGGTTGAACGATGTTCTTGATGTCATGGAAGGCATAATTCATTGCCCTCTGAAACGTCGCCCCTGCATTCTTTAAACCAAAGGGTAATTTTCGATAAGCGAATGTGCCCCACGGACAAATGAATGCAGTCTTTGACTGGTCCTGTGGGCGGATATTTATTTGATTATACCCGGAAAATCCATCCATGAATAAAAAGATTTCACATCCGGCACATTCATCAATTATCTGGTCGATGAAGGGTGTAGGGTAGTTGTCTTTCGGACAAGCTTGGTTTACATCCCTATAATCGACACACACTCTAATTGTCCCTTGTTTCTTCATAACAGGGACAATATTCGATACCCAATCGGTTAGAGGAACCGGGTAGATGAAACCAGCATGGAGAAGCTTTTCAACTTCTGCCGTAATGGCAGCAGCTTTCTTGGGGTGCACCTTCCTGAGCCGTTGTCTTACCGGTTTGACATCTGGATACATCTTAATTTCGTGTTCAACGATACTCGAGTCAATGCCTGGCATTTTATCATATTACCAAGCAAAGACATCTCTGAATTCGCGAAAAAGAGCGTTATATATTTCCAGTTCTGAAGGAGAACAACCTTTGCCGACATAAATATTCTCTACAACATTTGTTTTAGTCGAGATATTTATGGCTATAGTCTCTTCAATATTGGATAAGTTTCGCTCGTAATCCACCGTATTTATAGTATTTGATACGAATTCAAAAACTGAAGGGTGATAAAGGTCATGTTGAGTATCTTCTTCATAATCTGGAAGAAGGGAACGATGGTGGCAATCATTCCATGGTGCCCCCTCAATCAACATTGATTGTAGGATTCCTTCGTCGGTTCCATGCACTCTCGACCAAGGATCTAATGGGGTACCATATTCTCTAGACCTATCTAACCAAACGCTTGATGAGCATTGATTTGGGTTCGCCTCCCATGCCCGAAACATTGATTGCTACAATATTTCTATTGGGCTTGGGGGCAAAACCATTGCATGATCCATGTTGATATCGTCTTCTGAGATCTTCGTGGAAGATATCATATTGCAGGTACCTATTGACGCTACTTCTGCCAAATCGATTGGAGGTGGAAGGGCGAAATTTCCCATCGATATAGGATCTTTCAGTAGGCCTACTCCGATATTCTGAAGCGAATGGGGGATTCCATGGATCATGGGAATGCTTCCTATAACTTGTGAACCATCTGGGAGGAAGTTTTGTTGGTCGACGATCGTAATCCCTCCTTGAAAAGGGAATGCGATCTTTCTAAAATAGGTCGACACTACAGCTGCCATGGCATATATCCACGATCTTCCCAGTAGGATGTTGTAATCAAGATTCCCATCGATGACTTCAACATCTATTTCTACGGTTTTTCCCCTAGTTCAACCTTCAAGTTATTTAGGATACCGTACGGGGTATATGTCCTTCCATCGAATGCTTTTAATGTGGTCGAAGATCGTGACAAGGTTGGAGATCCTAAAGTTTTCCAGCAACTCATCGACATAATACATGTAGATGCCTCGTCATCAATAATTGTTCGGTGAACAGTTTTGTTGAGGGCTTTCACTTGAATAAGGAAAGCTAGTTGAGCTGGTAACTGAGGATCGTATCCTTTGTGGTCGAAGGATACAAGATTGGAATCCTTAGGATCAACCCCACCAATGGCCGATAACAAAGCATGCCTTTGGGATGGACAATTTTGTAGTACTTCAAGAGTCGACATAGCGGATGGCAATTGGGCCAAATCTTCCACTATGTTATAATGCTGTGCCACTCTGGCGCGAGGATTAAATGTCGACTTGTGTACTACTCCCTTTGGCGGTTTTATTGTTAATTCAGGAATGATGGGTGGTACAACTTCTGTCGAAATTGTTGTCGAACTACTTGGTTGATCTTTACCTTTGTAGTTCGACAGCTGCGGATTCTCGTAATCTTAATTCCTTGTCGAAATCAAAGCATCATTTTGTTGCTTGGAAATCGACAACATTAGCACTTGCGACGGGGAAGCATTTCCACTATCAACCAGATTTGTACCTGGATTTGGGAACGGATCAGTCAACACAGCTGAGGTTTTTGAACTTTTAAAGAACTTCTTAAGCTCAGCTCTATATGGAAAATCGGCTATCCAATGATCCTCATCACATATAAAACATGGACTTTTTGGTTTCCCTTTCCCAGGAGGGTTTGAAGAAGTTTTTTCGGGAGATGATTCACCCTGTTTCTTCTTCTTCCGTTTGTTTTGCTTCTTCTTGCTTCCTGGTTGTTTGGTTTCTTTGCCTTTATCTGTGGATACGGAATTTACTTCCGAAGCAAGAATTTCATCTTCTGCATTTTGATCTGAAATCTTACGGGCTTTCTTGGACGAAGCCTTTGTCGATTTCGCGTTTGTCGTGCCAATCACGCCATCATCGGCATGAGAGTCATTATTTGATTTAGGAGGAGGAGGAATTGAGAATTCCGGTCTAGGGGCGTCAGGTATTTTGTCGTAGAGCATGCCAGACTAAGTATAGACTAAGTCTAGATATTGCACACGAGCGATGACTTGCTCTTCCGTTACGACTCCCCCCTTCGCCACATCTTCCGTTATGGCAGGAAGTAACGACTTGATAAACCATTTAGCTAATAGCTGATCGGGAACGTACGTTTTTACCATCCTACGACCACGATGCCACTCATGTATATGATCAGATATATGAGTGGCCGTCGTCTGTTTGAAGTTGGTTAAGATTTCCGTTCCCGTTTCATACCTTATCGGTAATTGAAAATGGGTTAAGAAAGTCATGGCTAGGGAGCTGAAATTGTTGAACAAGGCTCTAGGTAATTCAATATACCATTTTGCCACTGGACTCGTTAACGTCCTCTGAAAAAGGCGAAGCCTTATCGAATCATCGTTTAGGGTGTTTGATCAACACCACAGATGAAATGTCATTACGTGATTCGATGGGTCTTCACCTGGATTTCTATTAAATTTAGGAATGTCTGATGGGAGTTTGTGAGGAATCGCTGGCCACCAAGGGGCGTAAGCAATTGGACCATTTGTTAACCGATGTAAATTGGGTAACTCTAAAGTTGCCACGAATGGTAACTGTTGATTCAGGTTAGGTGAAGCATACCCAGGGTACGATGGAATTGCCTGAGCAGTTGGCCTTTGCATACCAGCATAATGCAATTGATGTTGGTATGACTGATACGGTTGGTGGACTTGACCACTGTAAAGTGGTTGATTTTGACCGTTTTGAATGTATGGTTGTCCACTGTTCGCAAAGATCTGCTGCTCAGAACCTTGGTATACTTGTTGGAATTGTGGTTGTTGGTATTGCACCAGCCACGGTTGTGAAGCCATGCTCTGTTGTGCTATACTAACCGTCGGACCAAGATGTGGGGTAATTGTACCTGCGTCGCCCCACCAGTTGGCAATTGTGGTTGAGTCACAGGGTCAAGGGGTTGTTGCATTACAACCTGAGAAATCTGAGGCTGACATACAATAGGCATCATTTGAACTTGTGACACTGTTACAATAGCTGGTGTTGTCGGGATGTTCGACATAGGTACACATTGTTGCATAGAATACACAACTCTTGGTTGTTGGGGTAGTATAGGTACCCAACCACTTGTCGTAACTCCAGTATAACCTGAATACTGTTGTGAACTCCCGTATGGATATCCTCCCGGAGGGGGTAATGAAAGGGCATACTGCCCCCCATACGGTGGCAATCCGGAACTCAAGGGGATTGTTTGTCCTTGGGGACTGGATTGCCCAAATTGACCTCCAAATGGATCAATCTGGCGAGTCTCAACATAAGAGTTGTCGGATATTATTCCGGAGGAACAAACTGGAACGGACCACACTGTCGAAATAGTCCCTGGGTGGACTCCTTCTAGCGGTTGTGAGCTAGTCGGGACAGATGGTATGCCGGCAAACATTGTCCGGGTGATGGCAGGGAATTCTGCTGTCATTGTGTCATTCGACACAGTCTTAGATGTTGATGGTTGTTCAGACATTTTGAGTCTATCCAAGAGATTACCTAGCGATTCTATAGGAACTTCCACTGGTGGTAGACTAACTTCTGATGTCGAAGGAAATAGAGTGACCCCGACTCCAAAATGTGTTGGAGTACTTGCTTGCGGATCTTCTACAATTTCCTCTATCGCAATCAAACCAGGCGGAAGGGGAAGACCGTCAGGTCCGTAAAATATTTCTGGTGCCGAAGAAGGGGTTGAATCAATAGCAACAGATGTTTGAAGTACAAGACTCTCTGGACCGGTTACAGATGGAACTGGTTCAATAACACAAGTTTTTGTTCTCAGAATAGGATCAGTATCACTGTCCCTCTGTGGCTGTTGAAATTCTTCTGTGGAGGCAGGGTTTCCAGAAATGTTTGGAGTAACTGGAATCTCAGATGTTGTTGGAACACTTGTTCTAACTTTGATAGGAGATTTCGAACCGGTGAAACGAGTTCGCTTTGTCCGTACTGTTTTCGATTCCGGAGACAAAGTCGGTTGACTCGTAAGCCTCCGCAAACGACGGGGTTTCAATTGAATTTCTTCCACGATTGCGGATTACTTGATCAACCAAAATACAAAAGGGGAAAGTGTGTTTCCGAATTGAATGAATTTTTAGACACTTTAGACACAACTTGCTTTTTCAATTTTAAAGAGTCGAGAAAAAGCTAAAGATGACTCTAGTCTCCTTCGATGTTTTAACGAGCCCGAAGTGACAAATGCTCGGATGGACTTTTTCCGTTATAGGGTCTGAAAAAGGCCAAAAGGAACTGCTCTGGAGTTCTAGGTAGAGGGTGTGCCAAACTTTTCGCAAAACGGCAGAATACTTTTTAAGGTACGGGCGGTCAATCTTCCTGAATGCTGTGTTCATTGCATTGCGATCAGTAGGGCGGCCGACACGGCTTCCTACGGATAAAGGTTTTATGCCTATATGGGTCTCCCAATATATACTCGACGGTACGTGGGAGCACAATCCGTACTGGCGCTATCGTCCCTCAGGAGGAATCACCCACCATCAGCGAGATCGACAGTCACCAGGCTTTACGACGCCGGAACACGTCTCTAGCCTAGACCTCTATGTTGTGCATTAAGTTACAAAGCGTTGTTAAGTTCATTCAATTTATTTTAGGTTGATCTTTTTAGAAGTTTTCCTTTTTGGATCACCACGAGATGTATGATACAATTCCTAAATGCAGTCTAAAGATGATAAGCAAGCTTTTATATCTTTTCAACAATGAAAATCCTAGCTACCAAGGGAAAAGAAAGACACTATCTTTTCTCAAAGAGCAATCAGCACACTCTAATGCACTTTTCCTAAATCAAGCATGCGAACTATCAAGATGCAAATGCACAATGCAGGTGTTTGTTTTCCGCTTTCTTAATATTGATGCCTAAAAAGAAAGCTTTTTTGTACAACTTTGAATTTGCTTTTAAATGACAAATACAAACAAGTTTACTTTTTCGAAATCAGGAAGGGTAGAAGAGAATACAACACTTTACAACTTTCGAAATGAACACTTGTTTCGACACTTAAAAGAGACAAACTCAAACCAAAAGCAAAAGTAAATGTATAATCAACTGTAGACAGCCAATGAACTCTCTCCTAAGATCACAATCAACAAATCTGAATCAAGGGCTACAGGGTGATTATTTCACTCTTGCAAAGGAAAACTGTAAATTACGCCACAAACACATAAAAACACTCACAGTCTTTTTGTACAAAGAGGCAGAATTTAAGCAGAGAAAAGGAGTTATCAGACAGGTACCTATGCTGGTTACAGGCTGCAAAAATCAGAGATCAAAACAAGGAAAAACAGAGCAGAAAACCCCAGCTGCACAAGGCCTAACTGGATCAACGCACCCTCAACACAGAGGTTTTGACATTCAGCACAGGTAGCCTTCACGGGACCTGCTTTGAAATGCAGAACCTCTTCACAGAGTCTGCGCTGAAGGAGAAACGAGAGTTCCTCACTGGGTTCTGGGTCACAGTTTGCTGATTAATCTACGGTTTCAGGCCAAATAAAAGCAACAAGCAAGGTAAAATCAAAGGGATGCTTTGAGGGAGGACTAAGATCTATCACAAAGGATCATCAAATCATTTGTGAGTCCATTGTTCAGATCATAGACAAATCCAGTGATTGGATCAAAGAAACAACTGTCTACTTTGCATCTGAGAATAGAAGATGCAGTTCGATTGTTGCTGTTGAGTCTATGAAACAAACAATGATAGAGACACAAATAAAATGACTAAACAAATCTCCCCAGCGGAGTCGCCAATTTTTTGTGGGGAAAAATGCCTATGCAGGACGATCCTATCCACCTAAGGTGTGACAGTGCCTTAGCAACAAACAGAAACAGCTATTATAGTATTCTTCCTTTATGAATTAAGAATGAAGAGAGAGATGGATGGACTAACCGGTGTCTTCCGTTTGTCCCTAGATCCGGTTTCTCTTCTCTTTGAGAGTTCCCAGCTACTTGCCTTCTCGCTCACCCAGCTTCAACAGGTCCCTGCAAGATCACAAGAAGAGAACACTACACAAAGACATAGATTCATATTCATAACTAGTTCAGGATTAGAAATAAACTAAACATACTAATGCAATCATAAATCAAAGATACATCAGTATATAGGAGAAACCAAGATAGCTTTATTGATGAATAACAAGGTTCAGGAGGAGATACAACCAAGAGAGTTCCAATCCAGCATCTCCTTCCCAGCAAATGAAATTCCTATCTTCACCTCCCTTCAAAGCATTAAGCACCCAATGGTTCCAGTCTCAAACCAACAACAATTCTTTGCAATAACAAAATTCCAGCCTCCTGGATCTCATGGAGGAGAGATCCATATATAGATGTTTGGAGAGAGGATCAGTCAGCTTGAGATCTGACTAGTGTCCTCTCCCTCTGTCAGTTCTTGCTTCCACTTGGAGACTAAGAGCCTTTTACTCATCACTAGTCGAATTCATTGAGGCAAGTGTCATTGGAGAAGATTTTGGAAGCTTCCAGGGTCTTTCCACCTCGTTGAATGAACTTGCCATTTGTCACTTCCCACTCAGCGCACCCTGGTAGTGCTTCTACCTGCGTTGCAGTGCACCTAGCCAGTGTAATCTCTGCATTTCAGCGCAGACAGCTAGTGGAGCCTCTGAATTGACTTGTTTTTGAGCAGTTTCTGGTGGAGAACTTCTGTGAATTGCTGTGGTTTGTTAGCCTTGTTCCTCTAGGGGTAGGAACAACATGTTTAGGGAATTTGGATCCCTTAGATTATGGACATTTCATGCTTATAGCTGTAAGGCACAAAAATGTCTATAACACCTCGGCTTTTGATCAAAAGCTTGATGCTATCATCAGTGGCCTGCAAAGGCTAGGAGAAAGAGTAGAAAATGTTGAGACAAAAGCATCATGGGAAGGACAACAGTCTAATAACATAAGGAACCCAAATTTTAGAAAAACACAGAACACAAATGCTGGTAGGCCTAACCAAGACCATGATATAAGACCCCCTTTCCAAGATAATTACGTCGAAGGATCTACTTCTAGTGAACCCATAGAGGACACTCACATGAACTTAATGGATCTAAAGGGTGAGCACCAGATTGTCCTGTCCCAAGAAGACCAAAATGAACCTGATTGCAATCAGTTTCAGACTAGGTCTTGCGAGTCTTTTGATTTTAAACAAGGTTATGATACCGCTGTGTATGAAGTACACAAACAATACAAGTTGAGAACTAGGACCATTGACATTTCCGAACCTAATAAAACGAAGGATAGCAAACAACCCAACAAGATCAAAGGCAAGGCTGTCATAATAGAACCAGCTGATATACCTATTCCAAACCCGCATCTAGTGACTGTAGAAGACATAACATAAATACATCCTTCCAAAGATCAGCCTTTGCCACCTTCTTCCTTGAAAGAAAGCTCGAACAGGGTCCCAAAAAAATTTCCTGAAGTTGAAAAACCGCAAGCAAAAACTTCCCATAACGCCGATAAACAAGAGCAAAACACAGAAAAATAAAATGAAACAGAAAAAACTGCCATTATCAACACCAAGACTCCACTGGAAAAGCCATTTAATTTAGAAACATAAATAGCTAAGTTGAAAATATCCATTCCCCTCTCAAAACTGGCCAAACATGATGTATATAGGCAGCAAATTCAATGATCACTTCAAATGCCAGAGTTTAAGGACGATGTAAATGTTTTAGATGACACCCCAGAGCTGCTATATGGCCCAGAAGTTAATGCAAAATCAACACATGGATCGGTCCCACCCTTTTATGTCAGTTTGCATATACACGACAAAGTTTTGCACAACGCTATGTTTGACTCAGGGGCATCGCACAATCTTATGCCCAAAGCAGCTATGGAAAAACTGAATCTTGATGTCACAAGACCTTACAAAGATCTGTACTCATTTGACTCAAGTCAAGTGAAATGTCTAGGCCTCATCAAAGACTTGTGTGTCTCCTTAGTCCAATATCCCAACAAGACCATCCTCATAGATGTAGTGGTTGCTGACATTCCACCAAAATACGATATGCTCCTATCAAGATCATGGGGAGCAAAGCTCCAAGGATCCCTTCAATTAGACCTTTGCTATGCCACCATTTCAGTCTTTGGGCAACCAAAGAGACTGTATAGAGAAATGCTCATGAAATATGTGGTAAGTAGTGAGAGCAAACCTGCAAATTTTCCCATTTACTCAATCCACTCTGATATGGATTCCTTTATTCTGTTTAATGATGATACAAATGTTCCAATTGACAATGAGCCCTTCACTCTAGAGCAACAAGCACACATCAACAAAGAGTCAGTTGCACACACTGACGAAACTTGCACAGCAGTTGATGCAACCAGCCTACCAAAAGAAGTTCCCCAAACAGAAATTTTAAATCTGCCCAATTGTAAAACAGCTCAATCTCTTGATACTGACCATAAGCAAGAAATCACATGGTATTTAGAGTTTGATGGCTTTGTTAACAAGTTAGGAGCAGGGGCAGGTGTCTGGATTCACAACACATATAACAACCATGCAGAAGGTCATGCCTACAGACTGAATTTTAAATGCACAAACAACATGGCAAAATATGAGGCTCTGCTTTTAGGCCTTAAACTCCTCAGAGCTCTAGGAGCTGCAAAAGTGTCTATTTTAGGAGACTCTGATTTAATCATACAACAGATGAAAGGCAATTTCGTAACCAATGACAACAGAATGAGAGCCTATAGGACCGCTACTACTAATATACTCCAGGCATTCACTGAATTCAAGTTTGACAAGATTTCCAGAAATCACAACATTCATGCACACAGCCTAGCCACCTTTGCTAGTACATGCAAGCTTCCTTTTGACCCAAACCATCACTTCACAGCTGAAATAAAACATAGGCCCGTTGTCCCAAATAACGTTAAATATTGGAAAGTATTCCAAAACGATGCCTAGATTAATAATTTCCTCACCCTTGAGCATGAGTTTTCGAATATTAACATCGACATGGATGCTATGACAGATCCAGAACACCAAACAACTGAAAATCAGCAAGATGTAATAGCTGCAACAGCTAAGCAAATCCTGGAACCAACTATTTTTTACAAAGACAACATAGAACGGCTGAAACAAATACACTTGGAAGATATAGCCAAAAAAGAGGCAGACATCATTGACTTAAAGGATAGCTTTCTGCCTGCTGGCCTAACCCCATTAGAGGACGTGTTTGATGCTAATGACGTGCCAAGAAAGCCAAAATTGCAGCCTATAAACACTGATATAGAGGAACATAACATTCGAATAGCAGAAAAGCCAAAAATGATCAAATTGTCCAAAAATTGGCCACCTGATCAAAAGCCCAAGTACATTGACTTATTCAAAGAGTTCCAAGATGTATTTGCTTGGAGCTATGAGGATCTGAAATCCTGTGACACCTCGGTGATCCAACACACCATCCCTTTAAAACCAAACTAGAAACCCTTCAAGCAGAAACTTAGAAGAATTAACCCTATGCTTCTTCCCCCGATTGAGAAGGAAGTAAAGAGGATGTTTGAAGAAGGCATCATAGCACCCATCAGATTTTCTGAATGGGTGTCCAATCTTGTTCCTACGAGAAAAAAGACAGGCGAAATCAGACTTTGTGTAGATCTCATAAATTTAAATCAAGTCTCCCTAAAAGATCATTACCCTTTGCCTAAAATGGACCACATCTTGCAAAGAGTAGTGGGATCATCTAGAATCTCTTTGCTAGATGGTTTTTCAAGTTTTAACTAAATACTTGTTCACCCGGACGACCAAGACAAAACAACTTTTACTACACCCTGGGGAACATTCAAGTATGTAAAGATGCCATTTGGTCTTAAAAACGCTGGTGCTACCTTTCAACGTGCAATGGATATTGCTTTTGCCAAAGAAATACATGACTTCCTAGTTGTCTACCTTGATGACTTAACCCCGTTTTCCAAATATGATGAAGAACACCTCAAGCATCTCAGGCAAATTTTCATGACATGTAAGATTTTTTTTGTTGTTTCATATCCAGATTGACGCCCCGCACATGCGCCCGAATGACACTCATTCAGGGATTTTTCGACCTCCTCATGGGTGAGGCACCTCCTCAGAACTGTATCGATACCACGACGGTAAAGCATATCACTGACGATCATGTAGTCTTTTGCTTGGTATCGTATACGTTTCTGTTCAAAGTGAGAGGTGTTAGGCCTGAACTTTTGGGTTTGGAGATAAATTATTATATCTCCATACCACTCATTGCTTGTAGATATCAGAAACAAATTCTCGTCTACGATTGATTCTTCGGATGTTTCATTGTTGGACGATGATGGTAGATCGCACAATAATTCTGCGAAAACTAGAGCTTTCTTTGATTTGGATTTTACAAATTCCAGATCAAACTCTTGAAGGATCGCTATCCATTTTGAATATTTTCCCCCCAGCAACTGTCGCGACAATATATAAGTCATGGGGTTGCAATCTGATAAAATGGTAGTTTTCCGAAAGAGGACATAATGTCGAAATCTTTGAATCGCTTGAACAGCTGCAAGCGCTAGTTTTTCAACATAAGAATATTTGCTTTCTGTATCATTTAAGTTTTTACTTAAATAATATATAGGGTGTTCAATTCCGTCGACTTCTTGAACTAAAACCATTGCGATGGTTGTATCCGCTGCAGCCAGATACAGATTAAAATCTCTTTGATAATCGGGGGCGTACATTAATGATGCTTTTATTAAGGAATCCTTTAAAGCGTCAAAGGAAGCTTGCGCAACCTGATCCCAAACGAAGGGAACCTCCTTTTTCAAAAGACGTGTATAACCTTTAGCGAGTTCTGCGTAATTTGGAATGAACCTCCTCAGAAAGTTTGCTTTCCCTTGGAGTTTCTGAATCTGAAGCAAATTTGAAGGTGGAGGCAAATTGATGATTGCCTGAACCTTGCAAGGGTCGAGACGAATCCCATCCTTAGAGACTACAAAGCCAAGTAAACGACCAGAACCGACGCAAAATACACATTTGTGCGGATTGAGTCTTATCTTGTAGTGTCGACAACGTAGAAATATCGCTCTTAAATGCTGCGGATGATCAGTCCGCTTTCGCGAATGAGTCGGAAGGTCGTCGAGGTATGGTTGAACGATGTTCTTGATGTCATGGAAGGCATAATTCATTGCCCTCTGAAACGTCGCCCCTGCGTTCTTTAAACCAAAGGGTAATTTTCGATAAGCGAATGTGCCCCACGGACAAATGAATGCAGTCTTTGACTGGTCCTGTGGGCGGATATTTATTTGATTATACCCGGAAAATCCATCCATGAATAAAAAGATTTCACATCCGGCGCATTCGTCAATTATCTGTTCGATGAAGGGTGTAGGGTACTTGTCTTTCGGACAAGCTTGGTTTACATCCCTATAATCAACACACACTCTAATTGTCCCTTGTTTCTTCATAACAGGGACAATATTCGATACCCAATCGGTTAGAGGAACCGGGTAGATGAAACCAGCATGGAGAAGCTTTTCAACTTCTGCCTTAATGGCAGCGGCTTTCTTGGGGTGCACCTTCCTGAGCCGTTGTCTTACCGGTTTGACATCTGGATACATCTTAATTTCGTGTTCAACGATACTTGAGTCAATGCCTGGCATTTTATCATATGAACAAGCAAAGACATCTCTGAACTCGCAAAAAAGAGCGTTATATATTTCCAGTTCTGAAGGAGAACAACCTTTGCCGACATAAATATTCTCTACAACATTTGTTTTAGTCGAGGTATTTATGGCTATAGTCTCTTCAATATTGGATAAGTTTCGCTCGTAATCCACCGTATTTATAGTATTTGATAGGAATTCAAAAACTGAAGGGTGATAAAGGTCATGTTGAGTATCTTCTTCATAATCTGGAAGAAGGGAACGATGGTGGCAATCATTCCATGGTGCCCCCTCAATCAACATTGATTGTAGGATTCCTTCGTCGGTTCCATGCACTCTCGACCAAGGATCTAATGGGGTACCATATTCTCTAGACCTATCTACGCAAACACTTGATGAGCATTGATTTGGGTTCGCCTCCCATGCCCGAAACATTGATTGCTACAATATTTCTATTGGGCTTGGGGGCAAAACCATTGCATGATCCATGTTGATATCGTCTTCTGAGATCTTCGTGGAAGATATCATATTGCAGGTACCTATTGACGCTACTTCCACCAAATCGATTGGAGGTGGAAGGGCGAAAGTTCCCATCAATATAGGATCTTTTAGTAGGCCTACTCCGATATTCTGAAGCGAATGGGGGATTCCATGGATCATGGGAATGCTTCCTGTAACTTGTGAACCATCTGGGAGGAAGTTTTGTTGGTCGACGATCGTAATCCCTCCTTGAAAAGGGAATGCGATCTTTCTAAAATAGGTCGACACTACAGCTGCCATGGCATATATCCACGGTCTTCCCAGTAGGATGTTGTAATCAAGATTCCCATCGATGACTTCAACATCTATTTCTACTGTTTTTCCCCCTAGTTCAACCTTCAAGTTATTTAGGATACCGTACGGGGTATATGTCCTTCCATCGAATGCTTTTAATGTCGTCGAAGATCACGACAAGGTTGGAGATCCTAAAGTTTTCCAGCAACTCATCGACATAATACATGTAGATGCCCCCTCATCAATAATTGTTCGGTGAACAGTTTTGTTGAGGGCTTTCACTTGAATAAGGAAAGCTAGTTGAGCTGGTAACTGAGGATCGTATCCTTTGTGGTCGAAGGATACAAGATTGGAATCCTTAGGATCAACCCCACCAATGGCTGATAACAAAGCATGCCTTTGGGATGGACAATTTTGTAGTACTTCAAGAGTCGACATAGCGGATGGCAATTGGGCCAAATCTTCCACTATGTTATAATGCTGTGCCGCTCTGGCGCGAGGATTAAATGTCGACTTGTGTACTACTCCCTTTGGCGGTTTTATTGTTAATTCAGGAATGATGGGTGGTACAACTTCTGTCGAAATTGTTGTCGAACTACTTGGTTGATCATTACCTTTGTAGTTCGACAGCTGCGGATTCTCGTAATCTTTATTCCTTGTCGAAATCAAAGCATCATTTTGTTGCTTGGAAATCGACAACATTAGCACTTGCGACGGGGAAGCATTTCCACTATCAACCAGATTTGTACCTGGATTTGGGAACGGATCAGTCAACACAGCTGAGGTTTTTGAACTTTTAAAGAACTTCTTAAGCTCAGCTCTGTATGGACAATCGGCTGTCCAATGATCCTCATCACATATAAAACATGGACTTTTTGGTTTCCCTTTCCCAGGAGGGTTTGAAGAAGTTTTTTCGGGAGATGACTCACCCTGTTTCTTCTTCTTCCCTTTGTTTTGCTTCTTCTTGCTTCCTGGTTGTTTGGTTTCTTTGCCTTTATCTGCTGATACGGAATTTACTTCCGAAGCAAGAATTTCGTCTTTTGCATTTTGATCTGAAATCTTACGGGCTTTCTTGGACGAAGCCTTTGTTGATTTCGCGTTTGTCGTGCCAATCACGCCATCGTCGGCATGAGAGTCATTATTTGATTTAGGAGGAGGAGGAATTGAGAATTCCGGTCTAGGGGCGTCAGGTATTTTGTCATAGAGCATGCCAGACTAAGTATAGACTAAGTCTAGATATTGCGCACGAGCGATGACTTTCTCTTCCGTTACGACTCCCCCCTTCGCCACATCTTCGGTTATGGCAGGAAGTAACGACTTGATAAACCATTTAGCTAATAGCTGATCGGGAACGTACGTTTTTACCATCCTACGACCACGACGCCACTCATGTATATGATCAGATATATGAGTGGCCGTCGTCTGTTTGAAGTTGGTTAAGATTTCCGTTCCCGTTTCATAACTTATCGGTAATTGAAAATGGGTTAAGAAAGTCATGGCTAGGGAGCTGAAATTGTTGAACGAGGCTCTAGGTAATTCAATATACCATTTTGCCACTGGACCTGTTAACGTCCTCTGAAAAAGGCGAAGCCTTATCGAATCATCGTTTAGGGTGTTTGATGAACACCACAGATGAAATGTCATTACGTGATTCGATGGGTCTTCACCTGGATTTCCATTAAATTTAGGAATGTCCGATGGGAGTTTGTGATGAATCGCTGGCCACCAAGGGGTGTAAGCAATTGGACCGTTTGTTAACCGGTGTAAATCGGGTAACTCTAAAGTTGCCACGAATGGTAACTGTTGATTCAGGTTAGGTGAAGCATACCCAGGGTACGATGGAATTGCCTGAGCAGTTGGCCTTTGCATACCAGCATAATGCAATTGATGTTGGTATGACTGATACGGTTGGTGGACTTGACCACTGTAAAGTGGTTGATTTTGACCGTTTTGAATGTACGGTTGTCCACTGTTCGCAAATATCTGCTGCTTAGAACCTTGGTATACTTGTTGGAATTGTGGTTGTTGGTATTGCACCAGCCACGGTTGTGAAGCCATGCTCTGCTGTGCTATACTAACCGTCGGACCAAGATGTGGGGTAATTGTACCTGTTTGGACCTATGTCGCCCCACCAGTTGGCGATTGTGGTTGAGTCAGAGGGTCAAGGGGCTGTTGCATTACAACCTGAGAAATCTGAGGCTGACATACAATAGGCATCATTTGAACTTGTGACACTGTTACAATAGCTGGTGTTGTCGGGATGTTCGACATAGGTACACATTGTTGCATAGAATACACAACTCTTGGTTGTTGGGGTAGCATAGGTACCTAACAACTTGTCGTAACTCCAGTATAACTTGAATACTATTGTGAACTCTCGTATGGATATCCTCCCGGAGGGGGTAATGAAAGGGCATACTGCCCCCCATACGGTGGCAATCCGGAACTCAAGGGGATTGTTTGTCCTTGGGGACTGGATTGCCCAAATTGACCTCCAAATGGATCAATCTGGCGAGTCTCAACATAAGAGTTGTCGGATATTATTCCGGAGGAACAAACTGGAACGGACCACACTGTCGAAATAGTCCCTGGGTGGACTCCTTCTAGCGGTTGTGAGCTAGTCGGGACAAATGGTATGCCGGCAAACATTGTCCGGGTGATGGCAGGGAGTTCTGCTGTCGTTGTGTCATTCGACACAGTCTTAGATGTTGACGGTTGTTCAGACATTTTGAGTCTATCCAAGAGATTACCTAGCGATTCTATAGGAACTTCCACTGGTGGTAGACTAACTTCTGATGTCGAAGGAAATAGAGTGACCCCGACTCCAAAATGTGTTGGAGTACTTGCTTGCGGATCTTCTACAATTTCCTCTATCGCAATCAAACCAGGTGGAAGGGGAAGACCGTCAGGTCCGTAAAATATTTCTAGTGCCGAAGAAGGGGTTGAATCAACAGCGACAGATGTTTGAAGTACAAGACTCTCTGGACCGGTTACAGATGGAACTGGTTCAGTAACACAAGTTTTTGTTCTCAGAATAGGATCAGTATCACTGTCCCTCTGTGGCTGTTGAAATTCTTCTATGGAGGCAGGGTTTCCAGAAATGTTTGGAGTAACTGGAATCTCAGATGTTGTTGGAA
Organism: Pinus tabuliformis; assembly: GCA_031772625.1. Lineage (NCBI taxonomy): Eukaryota > Viridiplantae > Streptophyta > Pinopsida > Pinales > Pinaceae > Pinus > Pinus tabuliformis. The sequence continues at coordinate 1,245,815,159 of CM062807.1, read as the reverse complement.
CACTTGTTCTAACTTTGATAGGAGATTTCGAACCGGTTAAACGAGTTCGCTTTGTCTGTACTGTTTTCGATTCCGGAGACAAAGTTGGTTGACTCGTAAGCCTCCGCGAACGACGGGGTTTCAATTGACTTTCTTCCACGATTGCAGATTACTTGATCAACCAAAATACAAAAGGGGAAAGTGTGTTTCCGAATTGAATGAATTTTTAGACACTTTAGACACAACTTGCTTTTTCAATTTTAAAGAGTCGAGAAAAAGCTAAAGATGACTCTAGTCTCCTTCGATGTTTTAACGAGCCCAAAGTGACAAATGCTCGGATGGACTTTTTCCGTTATAGGGTTTGAAAAAGGCCAAAAAGAACTGCTCTGGAGTTCTAGGTAGAGGGTGTGCCAAACTTTTTGCAAAACGGCAGAATACTTTTAAAGGTACGGGCAGTCAATCTTCCTGAATGCTTTGTTCATTGCATTGCGATCAGTAGGGCGGCCGACACAGCTTCCTAAGGATAAAGGTTTTATGCCTATAGGGGTCTCCCAATATATACTCGACGGTATGTGGGAGCACAATCCGTACTGGCGCTATCGTCCCTCAGGAGGAATCACCCACCATCAACGAGATCGACAGTCACCAGGCTTTACGATGCCAGAACACGTCTCTAGCCTAGACCTCTATGTTGTGCGTTAAGTTACAAAGCGTTGTTAAGTTCATTCAATTTATTTTAGGTTGAGCTTTTTAGAAGTTTTCCTTTTTGGATCACCACGAGATGTATGATACAATTCCTAAATGCAGTCTAAAGATGATAAGCAAGCTTTTATATCTTTTCAACAATGAAAATCCTAGCTACCAAGGGAAAAGAAAGACACTATCTTTTCTCAAAGAGCAATCAGCACACTCTAATGCACTTTTCCTAAATCAAGCATGCAAACTATCAAGATGCAAATGCACAATGCAGGTGTTTGTTTTCCGCTTTCTTAATATTGATGCCTAAAAAGAAAGCTTTTTTGTACAACTTTGAATTTGCTTTTAAATGACAAATACAAACAAGTTTACTTTTTCGAAATTAGGAAGGGTAGAAGAGAATACAACACTTTACGACTTTCGAAATGAACACTTGTTTCGACACTTAAAAGAGACAAACTCAAACCAAAAGCAAAAGTAAATGTATAATCAACTGTAGACAGCCAATGAACTCTCTCCTAAGATCACAATCAACAAATCTGAATCAAGGGCTACAGGGTGATTATTTCACTCTTGCAAAGGAAAACTGTAAATGACGCCACAAACACATAAAAACACTCACAGTCTTTTTGTACAAAAGGAGGCGGAATTTAAGCAGAGAAAAGGAGTTATCAGACAGGTACCTATGCTGGTTACAGGCTGCAAAAATCAGAGATCAAAACAAGGCAAAACAGAGCAGAAAACCCCAGCTGCACAAGGCCTAACTGGATCAACGCACCCTCAACACAGAGGTTTTGACATTCAACGCAGGTAGCCTTCACGGGACCTGCGTTGAAATGCAGAACCTCTTCACAGAGTCTGCGCTGAAGGAGAAACGAGAGTTCCTCACTGGGTTCTGGGTCACAGTTTGCTGATTAATCTACGGTTTCAGGCCAAATAAAAGCAACAAGCAAGGTACAATCAAAGGGATGCTTTGAGGGAGGACTAAGATCTATCACAAAGGATCATCAAATCATTTGTGAGTCCATTGTTCAGATCATAGACAAATCCAGTGATTGGATCAAAGAAACAACTGTCTACTTTGCATCTGAGAATAGCAGATGCAGTTCGATTTTTGCTGTTGAGTCTATGAAACAAACAATGATAGAGACACAAATAAAATGACTAAACAGATCTCCCCAGCGGAGTCGCCAATTTTTTGTGGGGAAAAATGCCTATGCAGGACGATCCTATCCACCTAAGGTGTGACAGTGCCTTAGCAACAAACAGAAACAACTATTATAGTATTCTTCCTTTATGAATTAAGAATGAAGAGAGAGATGGATGGACTAACCGGTGTCTTCCGTTTGTCCCTCGATCCGGTTTCTCTTCTCTTTGAGAGTTCCCAGCTACTTGCCTTCTCGCTCACCCAGCTTCAACAGGTCCCTGCAAGATCACAAGAAGAGAACACTACACAAAGACATAGATTCATATTCATAACTAGTTCAGGATTAGAAATAAACTAAACATACTAATGCAATCATAAATCAAAGATACATCAGTATATAGGAGAAACCAAGATAGCTTTATTGATGAATAACAAGGTTTAGGAGGAGATACAACCAAGAGAGTTCCAATCCAGCATCTCCTTCCCAGCAAATGAAATTCCTATCTTCACCTCCCTTCAAAGCATTAAGCACCCAATGGTTCCAGTCTCAAACCAACAACAATTCTTTGCAATAACAAAATTCCAGCCTCCTGGATCTCATGGAGGAGAGATCCATATATAGATGTTTGGAGAGAAGATGAGTCAGCTTGAGATCTGACTAGTGTCCTCTCCCTCTGTCAGTTCCTACTTCCACTTGGAGACTAAGAGCCTTTTACTCATCACTAGTCGAATTCATTGAGGCAAGTGTCATTGGAGAAGATTTTGGAAGCTTCCAGGGTCTTTCCACCTCATTGAATGAACTTGCCATTTGTCACTTCCCACTCAGCGCACCCTGGTAGTGCTTCTACCTGCGTTGCAGTGCACCTAGCCAGTGTAATCTCTGCATTTCAGCGCAGACAGCTAGTGGAGCCTCTGAATTGACTTGTTTTTGAGCAGTTTCTGGTGGAGAACTTCTGTGAATTGCTGTGGTTTGTTAGCCTTGTTCCTCTAGGGGTAGGAACAACATGTTTAGGGAATTTGGATCCCTTAGATTATGGACATTTCATGCTTATAGCTGTAAGGCACAAAAATGTCTATAACACCTCGACTTTTGATCAAAAGCTTGATGCTATCATCAGTGGCCTGCAAAGGCTAGGAGAAAGAGTAGAAAATGTTGAGACAAAAGCATCATGGGAAGGACAACAGTCTAATAACATAAGGAACCCAAATTTTAGAAAAACACAGAACACAAATGCTGGTAGGCCTAACCAAGACCATGATATAAGACCCCCTTTCCAAGATAATTATGTCGAAGGATCTACTTCTAGTGAACCCATAGAGGACACTCACATGAACTTAATGGATCTAAAGGGTGAGCACCAGATTGTCCTGTCCCAAGAAGACCAAAATGAACCTGATTACAATCAGTTTCAGACTAGGTCTTGCGAGTCTTTTGATTTTAAACAAGGTTATGATACCGCTGTGTATGAAGTACACAAACAATACAAGTTGAGAACTAGGACCATTGACATTTCCGAACCTAATAAAACGAAGGATAGCAAACAACCCAACAAGATCAAAGGCAAGGTTGTCATAATAGAACCAGCTGATATACCTATTCCAAACCCGCATCTAGTGACTGTAGAAGACATAACATAAATACATCCTTCCAAAGATCAGCCTTTTCCACCTTCTTCCTTGAAAGAAAGCTCGAACAGGGTCCCAAAAAACTTTCCTGAAGTTGAAAAACCGCAAGCAAAAACTTCCCATAACGCCGATAAACAAGAGAAAAACACAGAAAATTAAAATGAAACAGAAAAAACTGCCATTATCAACACCAAGACTCCACTGGAAAAGCCATTTAATTTAGAAACATAAATAGCTAAGTTGAAAATATCCATTCCCCTCTCAAAACTGGCCAAACATGATGTATATAGGCAGCAAATTCAATGATCACTTCAAATGCCAGAGTTTAAGGACGATGTAAATGTTTTAGATGACACCCCAGAGCTGCTATATGGCCCAGAAGTTAATGGAAAATCAACACATGGATCGGTCCCACCCTTTTATGTCAGTTTGCATATACACGACAAAGTTTTGCACAACGCTATGTTTGACTCAGGGGCATCGCACAATCTTATGCCCAAAGCAGCTATGGAAAAACTGAATCTTGATGTCACAAGACCTTACAAAGATCTGTACTCATTTGACTCAAGTCAAGTGAAATGTCTAGGCCTCATCAAAGACTTGTGTGTCTCCTTAGTCCAATATCCCAACAAGACCATCCTCATAGATGTAGTGGTTGCTGACATTCCACCAAAATACGATATGCTCCTATCAAGATCATGGGGAGCAAAGCTCCAAGGATCCCTTCAATTATACCTTTGCTATGCCACCATTTCAGTCTTTGGGCAACCAAAGAGACTGTACAGAGAAATGCTCATGAAATATGTGGTAAGTAGTGAGAGCAAACCTGCAAATTTTCCCATTTACTCAATCCACTCTGATATGGATTCCTTTATTCTGTTTAATGATGATACAAATGTTCCAGTTGACAATGAGCCCTTCACTCTAGAGCAACAAGAACACATCAACAAAGAGTCAGTTGCACACACTGACGAAACTTGCACAGCAGTTGATGCAACCAGCCTACCAAAAGAAGTTCCCCAAACAGAAATTTTAAATCTGCCCAATCGTAAAACAGCTCAATCTCTTGATACTGACCATAAGCAAGAAATCACATGGTATTTAGAGTTTGATGGCTTTGTTAACAAGTTAGGAGCAGGGGCAGGTGTCTGGATTCACAACACATATAACAACCATGCAGAAGGTCATGCCTACAGACTGAATTTTAAATGCACAAACAACATGGCAGAATATGAGGCTCTGCTTTTAGGCCTTAAACTCCTCAGAGCTCTAGGAGCTGCAAAAGTGTCTATTTTAGGAGACTCTGATTTAATCATACAACAGATGAAAGGCAATTTCGTAACCAATGACAACAGAATGAGAGCCTATAGGACCGCTACTACTAATATACTCCAGGCATTCACTGAATTCAAGTTTGACAAGATTTCCAGAAATCACAACATTCATGCACACAGCCTAGCCACCTTTGCTAGTACATGCAAGCTTCCTTTTGACCCAAACCATCACTTCACAGCTGAAATAAAACATAGGCCCGTTGTCCCAAATAACGTTAAAGATTGGCAAGTATTCCAAAACGATGCCTAGATTAATAATTTCCTCACCCTTGAGCATGAGTTTTCGAATATTAACATCGACATGGATGCTATGACAGATCCAGAACACCAAACAACTGAAAATCACCAAGATGTAATAGCTGCAACAGCCAAGCAAATCCTGGAACCAACTATTTTTTACAAAGACAACATAGAACAGCTGAAACAAATACACTTGGAAGATATAGCCAAAAAAGAGGCAGACATCATTGACTTAAAGGATAGCTTTCTGCCTGCTAGCCTAACCCCATTAGAAGACGTGTTTGATGCTAATGACGTGCCAAGAAAGCCAAAATTGCAGCCTATAAACACTGATATAGAGGAACATAACATTGGAATAGCGGAAAAGCCAAAAGTGATCAAATTGTCCAAAAGTTGGCCACCTGATCAAAAGCCCAAGTACATTGACTTATTCAAAGAGTTCCAAGATGTATTTGCTTGGAGCTATGAGGATCTAAAATCCTGTGACACCTCGGTGATCCAACACACCAGCCCTTTAAAACCAAACCAGAAACCCTTCAAGCAGAAACTTAGAAGAATTAACCCTATGCTTCTTCCCCCGATTGAGAAGGAAGTAAAGAGGATGTTTGAAGAAGGCATCATAGCACCCATCAGATTTTCTGAATGGGTGTCCAATCTTGTTCCTACGAGAAAAAAGACAGGCGAAATCAGACTTTGTGTAGATCTCATAAATTTAAATCAAGTCTCCCTAAAAGATCATTACCCTTTGCCTAAAATGGACCACATCTTGCAAAGAGTAGTGGGATCATCTAGAATCTCTTTGCTAGATGGTTTTTCAAGTTTTAACCAAATACTTGTTCACCCGGACGACCAAGACAAAACAACTTTTACTACACCCTGGGGAACATTCAAGTATGTAAAGATGCGATTTGGTCTTAAAAACGCTGGTGCTACCTTTCAACGTGCAATGGATATTGCTTTTGCCAAAGAAATACATGACTTCCTAGTTGTCTACCTTGATGACTTAACCCCGTTTTCCAAATATGATGAAGAACAGCTCAAGCATCTCAGGCAAATTTTCATGACATGTAGGAAATATGGCATTTCCTTGAACCCCAAGAAGTCTCTGTTTGGCCTTGAAGAAGGCAAATTACTTGGCCAATTCATATCAAAGGATGGGATCAGAATTGATCCTGAAAAAATACAAGCCATCCTCCAAATCCCATTTCCAAGAAACATGAAAGAGCTACAAGCATTCCTTGGGAAAATCAACTTCTTGAGAAGATTTATTCCAAATCTAGCTGAGCTGATAAGATTGTTAAGCAACATGTTAAAGAAGGATGCCAAGGTAAAATGGTCTCTTGAAACCAAGCAAGCATTTGAGAGTATCAAATTAGCTTTAACGCAAACCCCTGTCCTAACTAGCCCACAGTTTGACAAATATTTTATCATATTTTTGTTTGCATCTGATCACACTATGGCCTCTGTCCTTTTGCAAAAGGATGAACAGGGAGCTGAAAAGCCAATTGCTTTTTTCAGCCGAGCTCTAAGAGATGCCCCTTTGAAGTACCCAATAATGGAAAAGCAGACCTACGCACTTGTTAAGGCCATCAAGGATTTCAGAGTGTACATTTTATATTCACACGTGATTGCCTATGTCCCACATGCTGTTGTAAAGGACATATTGACTCAAGAAGGATTAGAAGGCAAAAGAGGCAAGTGGATTGCAAATATCCTTGAATATGACATAGAAATAAAACCAACCAAGCTGATAAAGGGACAAGGTTTAGCTAAACTAATGTCCAAAACAAATTTTCAAGCCTTAGAGATTAACCAACTGGACAATGAATCAGAGCTGGCGACTCCACAGATTAGTGAAATCTTTTTACAATCCCCATGATAGGCTGATATATGCTTTGTATTGTTAAACCTGTGTGCTCCCCCAGGATTGTCCAGAACCAAGAAAAGATTTTTGAAAATGAAGGCTTTGAAATTTTGTGTTATAGATGGTGCATTATTTTGGAGAAATCATGAAGGTATATTGCTTAATCGTTTAACCATGAATGAAACTAACAATGTCATGAAAGAATTCCATGCAGGTGACTATGGAGGACATCTATATTGGATGTCCACTGCTGATAAAATTTTAAGGGCTGGTTTTTATTGGCCCTCTCTTTTTGCAGATGTAAATAAGTTTGCAATGTCATGTCACAAATGCCAAATTTTTGAGGGCAAGAGAAAGTTGTTACCCCTGCCCCTTAAACCCATCTCGACCAAAAAACCTTTTCAACAATGGGGTCTTGACTTCATTGGAGAAATCCACCCCTCTTCCTCAGGCCAGCACAAATGGATCCTAACAGCCACCGACTATTTCACTAAATGGGTTGAAGCCATTCCCTGTAGACAAGCCAATGACACCATCATTATCCAATTCCTTGAGTGCAATATCCTTTCTAGATTTGGCTGCCCTGAGAAAATCATCACTGACAATGCCATTGCCTTTAAGTCCAAAAAGATGATCAATTTTTGCCACAGATTTCATATTACCTTGGGCCACTCCACAGCCTATTACCCTCAAGGTAATGGATTGGTTGAATCATCTAACAAAAGCCTCATCAACATCATAAAGAAAGTGCTGGAAGAAAACAAGAAGAACTGGCACAAAAAATTGGTAAATTCCCTATGGGCAGACAGACTTTCAAGCAAAAGATCAATTGGGATGAGCCCTTATGAGCTAGTATATGGCATGGAGGCCAGATTTCCTTCATCCCTGGGCATACCGACTATCAAGCTGTTACAAGAGATTCAAGCTGAATCGAATGACATTCAAGAAGAATCAATCAGACCATCCATCTGTAGCAAACCAAAGAACAAGTTTATGATAGAGCTCAAATTGTGCAAGAAAAGCTCAAAAAGATGTTTGATAAGAGAGCTAAGGCTGAGGATTTCAATGTTGGTGACAAAGTTCTAAGATGGGACTCAAGAAGGGAAGACAAGGGCAAACATGCCAAGTTTGATTTTCTATGGAGAGGTCCATTGGTTATTTCTGCTGTTCAGGGAAATAACACTTACTTTCTCAGATCTGTGGAGGATTGTTCTGCTGAAGAAGGCCCTATCAATGGCCGTATGCTGAAGCATTACCATGACCCATTTTAAAGGGACACAATGCAGTTTTGTATATATCTTTGTACAGTCTTAGTTGTATATATCAACACTTTGTTTTCATTTTTAAAAGCAAGCCGATTGTTTAAGAAGTAGCAGTAAATCTGTGAAGATCCAGCCGATGCAAGTAGTCCAGTTTTAAAGGCCCTGTCTCTGCACTAATTTGAGCACAAACAACGAAGAATAGCATAGACACATCACAATATATCATGGTAAAGGCAAGTTGTTGCAGATTATAATCTTCAGCCAAAAGAATGTCGACAAGGAAGAAGAAATTGGTCAGTAACTGTTCAGGACTAGAGTCAGAGGAGATACATCAGTTTTGGCCCATGATTTTCAGAGGCATAATGCTCAAACAATGTTGTACATAATTATCAAGAACACAGAAGAAAGAAGGTGATTCTGTACAGTTCACAGTAATTCAGTTGAAGAGGAGGTTTTTCATAGTTCAAAGTTTATATTTTCAGCAGCCAGAACAAAGAAATGTTTCCAGTCTACAGCAACAAATAGAAGATCAAGGCAATCTGACCTACTGTTCTTGACTTTTCACAAGGAAAAGCCATCCCCAAATGGAGCCACTGTTAGCCTCCTGTTGCAACAGGGTATCATCTTTCATGATTGACATTTTTACATGCCAAATATGTCATACTTTGCAGGCTACAGTGTTCCATATTTCTACGAGGTGCCATGAAGTATGCTTAGTCCAAATGCAATGTTGTATTCCAGTTTTTGATGAGTAGCTCCAGTTTTTGAAGAGTTTTCATCTAAGGGAGGTCCAAACAGTCTAATCTTGGTATCCCTAGGTTTCAATTTCCTGTTTTAGAATATAGAGAATGTTATCTGTCCAAACAGTTTAATCTTGGCAGATTTGTAGATAGGTAGAGAATCAAAGGGACCCAACTATTTAATTTGGGCCCTCGCAGAAATACGTGTAGATTTATATAGAAAAAATTCAAAAGAAAAATTGTAAATCTGGGTTTGCAAGTCTAAGTGCACCCAATTCAAAAGAAGAAAAAATGTTAGTAAGGTAGGCTGGGTAGGTAGCTGTGTGGTTGCAGAATGGTAATTTATGATCAATTTTGTGTTACAAAGTGCTTTATCTTTACAAATCACAGTGCAGGCAGTTTTCATGCAAGGGAGCTCAAAGGTGGACATAACTAACTCCTCCTTCTTCTAATTCCCCAAGTCACTTACTAACTTCCCAAAGAGGTCAAGATCTGCTTGATTCCTCTTAGTCTCATCATCATCCATATCAGTTGCCTTGGTGAAGATCTGCTTCACTCAAGGATTTTATCACTTTTCAAACTCCTTTCCGCAAAATTAGCCTAAGGCCCCTAACCTTGGCGCTTGCTTATCACCTTCGTATTAACTACTAACTATAGTATATAACTCCCTATCATTTTTCCCATCCCCCTATTAAAACTTTGTATATAAAAATCCCCTATGTAAATATTTCCCCCCTGGAAATATATCCATATTCTTTCTAAAGTCAGGGAAAAAACAGCCCATCTGGGGCTGCTTTTAGCCCATCCGTGTCCAAGCAGGGATTAATCTGACACCTGGACAGATTAATAACCTCTTCCCTAGCCCTAAAACCCTCAAAAACCCACTTTTTTCCCCCTATCCTTTGTTTCGGGCATAAATTGCTAAACCCGCGCTCAAAAACCCATGTTCTACCCATTTTTCGTAAGTCCTAACTGCAAATACATTAACCCGCACTCGAATTAACCCCCCAAACCCACTAAACCTATGTTTCAAACCCCACCTGCGCATGTTATTAGATTTGGAATATTCCGCGCATATTCCCCGCCCATATACCCCCGCCGACTCGCCATCGCCGCCAGCCATTGGATCATCCGCCCCGCAGATCTACGGCTGACGGGCCCTCCCATCCCCGAACCGCCCGAGCTTTAGCGTTAGGGAGATGGGTAATATTACCGTCGTACTCCCGCCACGCGTCAGGCTCTGGGGTGTGGCGGAGCCCCTCCCCCAAAAACCGCCCAGGCGCTAAGGCGGTGTGCCCAAAACCGCTTACCGCCCTCCCCTGTGACGTAAGCCCGAGTCACCTGCCGAGTCACCTCCCTGAGTCACCTGCCACGTGGCCTCTTGCCACCGTACCCTGCCACTGTACATGCCACGTCACCATCCGTACATGATGATGTCACCCGCTGATGTCATCCCACCACGTCATCATGCTAACGTCATCGCTGATGTCACCTACCGTACGAAGTCACTTCCGCTGACGTCATGCTGACGTCGTCAACACTTTTTGCTGCGAAGGGCAAAAAGCGCACTTCGGAGCCCCGAAATCAGTTTCTGAGGCAGTTTTTGATGAGCGATTTGCACCATCGCTAGATTTTTTGGGCCAGGATGGGGAATCTTCAGGGAATCTTTTCATTCTGCAGTCCCCAAGAAGCCTGAAAGGCGTCGAATGAACCATTTTTCTTTGCGAAGCACTCAGAAAGGAGCAGAAAATAGTTTTGAAGAAAACAGAGGCCGAATAACGGCCATTAAATGATGATTTAACACACAGCACGTCAGAACAGCATCAGTTTATTGCCAAAGAGTATCAGAGGAAGATGAAGAGCCAAAGAGTATCAGCCGAAGATTTTTTAGGGGCTCGAAGCACCTGAACATTGATGAGCCCCCCCCAGAAAGTCAAATCAAGAGGCGTAAGCCCATCATTGCCCTCAAATCACAGTTAAAGCTTTAAATGCAGACAGACAGAAGAGATGCAGAAACCCATACACATTTATTTCAGAAAACACTGTAGCAAGCCACCAAGGACAACATCATTTACTCAGTTTTGATATGGCGGCCCTGAGCACAGCCCGAGATATTTTTTGCATTTATTTCTGGATAGGATTAGGTTAAGTAATCATATTTCTTTTAGACCTGATTAGGTCAAGATGTAATAAAGGAAATCTATAGATAGTTTTGCCCTATATATACCGCCCTCTACATTGTTACAAGGGTTGGTTGATTGAGAATTTTCACCAGAGACTCGCATTGTATACCTGAATTTTTCTATAATCAAAGATTGCTGAAAGCTTGGAGAGCAAACTGACTGTTGTAAATAAATGTTTTTGGAGATATGAAGATGGAATTCTTGTGCTGCAGCCTGAAACAATAAGTGCATCTTACCTCTGTTTATTGTTTACCACTATCTAAATCGCAGAAAGAAAGAATAGCTTAGAATTTGTTTAAATACACTCTATGCTCAATTTCTGCTATTACTTTATGTTTTCCTCTGATTGAATCGGTTATGAATATGAATTCCTCCTAGCTCATGTTTACCTCGATTCACTTGTGTTGGCCAATTATCTAGGGATTCTTCACTACCCCTAAGTAGAGCTCTGTTACCTCCATCTGTTAAGCTGACTGAGAGATTCTTATCTGCCTCTCATTACTTATCATTCTTCCCATCATTTAAACCTGAAATATTGTTTCATGCTCAGCTATCTTGCTCCATTTTACCTCTCTTGTGACTGAAGAAATGCACCAGCAGTTCTCCTCCTTGACTCCACGCCCAATGGTTTGAAAACTTCCAAACTATGCCTCACCTCTCTGTCTGAAAACATCAATTTTCCCACCAAAACAAAACAAAAACCCCCTGAACTCAAAACCTAGCCTAAAATCCTTTTCAACAAAGCTAAATCATAAAGAGAGAGCCCTCTCCGATTGCAGGTTGGCTAGAACCTGCAGTCCAAAGTTGGTCTGTGGTTACCTCGGTCGTATCCTTTTCCGGAGCTTAAGGACAACCTGAGTGATAACATAGGGGACATGCGATTTCGGCGTTGGTGATCGGCATCGGTGATCGGTGTCGGCATATGCCATATGGAAGAACCCCAGGTCATTATATATGCGATATGCTAACAGTGATACGCTGATATCGACGATATCGGTGATTAATGATCGGTGATATTGGTGATCGACGATCGGTGATCCCTGTGACAAAGGCCATTGATATTTGCGATAAGCACAGACCCAAAGGAGATTAAAGCAGATTTGATAAATTTGAAGTCTGGCTTTTAAGCCTTGTGGTCGAAATTTTCAATGTTTCTATGTATTATGGTCTTGAATGAAAAAGGGCCATTTTTTGGGTTTTGTTGCGAAGAAAGGTCAGACGTCAGATTAATCATGACCGCCGATCCTTTCGTTGAATGACTTCTATTATAAATAAACCAACCCTCTATTTGAGCATTATGGTAACAAAAATGTATTATAAAACCCAATGAATGAAGAAAAGTGCAAGGGAAGAGAGGAATTTGCACGTAGTTTGAGGCAGGAGCTTGCAGGAGGGATGAAAGTGTTTCCAAGAAAACTAGTGTCTTTTCGATCTGCTAGCCCTCTAGGATTGGCAGCCATCCTAGAAACAAACAATCAAAGTAATTTGCGATTTCCTCTGTGTATGATAGATAAGAGAGAAACAAAGGAACCAACCTGGATCTTCTGCTTGAATCCTTGCTTGATTTCTCTCTCCCTTGATAGAGCTTGCAACTCCTCTCCTACTTGTCCCACTTAGAGAATACATGTAGAAACAAAGTAACAAAACACCATCAAAGCATCTTGACCCATTATATCATAAACAGTGCAGAATCAGAAATACATTGAACATACAATGGAATTTACAAATAACAACATTCACAAATACACGATTGTATGGAGGAAAACTCAAAGAACTTTATTAAAGTAGAAGGGAGAATTAGAACCCAACTATCTGATCCAGCATCATCCTCCCAGCATCAAAGCCCTCTTCACCTCATGAGAAGCAAGATCACCCAACAATACACTGCTCCTTCTCAAAGACAAACTATCAGCACTTCCTTACAAATTACAAAATTCCAGCCTCTAGATCTCTCAGATGAGGGATCCATCTATAGATGTCAGCAAGGGTGTGAGTCATCTCTTGGTTTTTGATTAGTGTCATTCCACTTGTTGTTCTTGGTTTCACTTGGAGATTTCTTGGATCTCTTACTCATCGCTGGGCAAATTCAAAGAGGCAAGTGTCATAGGAGAAGTTTCTAGAAGATTCCATGAGCATCCACTTAGCAAAATATCTTAGACATTTGTCCATTCTCACTCATTTCACCCCACAGAAAGCCTCTTCAGTATGCATCACACTTGGCTAGTGTAGAATTCAGTATGCATTGCACCTTGATAGTGGAGCAGTCAGTATGGTCTAGTTTGGCTAGTTCTGAGTGGTTTTTCAGGTGGAACTTTTGGGGAATGATGTAATCAGTTGACCATGATTCTTTAGGGTATGAGACAACAATTTTAGGGGTTAAAGAGCCCTTGGTTTATCGACATATAAGATTGGGGTTGAAGTGCCCAAATATGTATATAACAGTTTCCCCCTAAAACATGAAGTCGTAAAATCTTTTGATGTCGGGTGAAATGCTTTATCATGAGGATCTGAGGTATTCGAACTGGAAGGTGACCTGTATAAGATACAATACGATACATCATCATCATATTATTTTCATGATCTAGCTTAGGTGAGCATTCCCATGCTCAGCTTTATAAATTCATTTTCATGTACATAGAATAGACAACTTGTCTACAGTTGCAGACTGGTGATTCCTTATATGTAGAGTCATCATCCCTAGCTTAGATGATCATCTACACAACTTCTGTGTACATTTGATGTTTTTATATTCCTAAATATATCGCAGCACGGATGGATGAAACTAGATCTGGGTCTTCAAACTCATTCAATCTTCACCTGATGTACAATTCGATCCATGTGAAAAGATGTTCTGAAGTCGAACACGGAAAGACATCACCTGATTACCATCCAATAATGTAAGTTGTTAATAGGCACGAGAGGAATCACTGATAATGATAATGACCCTCAAGGTACTACAGTACAATCCACGTGGTTTGAATATATGATCGGATGTCGAAAACCATGCAAAAGCTTTCGGTCGAAGGCCATTAACATAAACTTGTCGCCGGAAGTGAGAAACTTGCCATTCAGGCATGCAAGCTTCAAAGTACTAAAAGGGTTTTTTCTAAGTCAACTTCTTGGATAATGAGCTGACGTCTACAAGAAGTGAGTCATCATAGGAGGGCCTTAATGTATCCCACATCTATGACACGAAATGAATCAAATGATTTTCTAGAGGTGAAAACAATCTGATGATGCAAGGTTCCGGAATGGCAGTCATGAAAAATGGAGGGTGAAGGTATTGCAGTGGATGAGGCATTAACTGGATGGTGAATTCTCTGAATGACTTCTCTTGAATAGATCAGTGACACTGAGATGGATTTGTAGCGTTAACCCCAAAATATGGATGGTATGGAGGACCAATGGTGATATGACCAGTGAACAGAATAACCCAACCTGACTCAATCATGGTGATAGAGTGAAAGTTTCATGTTCAAGAGAGACTTGCTACCAATAAAATTATTCAAGTTTTCGTCCCTTTTTCCCTAGTCATTGCTGACCAGTACCTCTTTATTTTTTTCAAGCTTGAGGAGGATAACATATGCTAGTTCTATAATATTTCCTTCGAGCAAACTTGTTGCTATGTTTTAACGAGCCTAGCGACAGTGAAACTCGTTCTTGTCTACGTGGACAAGTTTGTCGTTATTGTTTTAGAAACTTTAACGACAAGGATAACTCAGTCCTTGTCATGTTTAGAGAGTTTGAAAAGGGACAAAAATAAAACTCTAGTAGTTATTTTTCGTAGCATAATCCCTTAAGTCTGAAAAAGGATAAAATAATACGAAAGGGATTATTTTTCGATAACTTTAGCGAGCCGAAAAGACAAGCGCTCGAACTTTTTCATGAGATAATCCCTTGGGTCTGAAAAAAATTATAATATATAGGAGGGATGGCACTTCCAATCACTTTAACGAGCTAGAAAGGCCAATTTCTTGACAATCTTTTCATATTTAACAAGTCTAAAAAGAGTTTAAAGGAGATTCTTTTTTTGAGGAACGAGTGGCGCTTAGGGTAGCAACTGGTTCCGGGTAATCTTGGAACTTCTCAAAACATGGTGATGTGAAGAAGGTGGCTATCAGGACCACTCATCGCAGCTGTTCCTCAAAATGGTAAACAATCAAGTGGAAGCGTATGGTTGGCCAAAAGGATGAAGGTGATGTCAGGAACACAACCAAGGGTCAAAAGGCTGATATTATGGCAATCACAAAGGTTATTTACCGAAGCTAGGTTCATTTTTTAACAAGCTTGAACTCTGGGGGAACATATTCTCAGTGGAGGGTTTATTTTTTAATGAGCTTGAACCTTGCAGAAACATTGCTCATAGCCTGGTTCATTTTTTAATGAGATTGAACGATGCGACAACATGTGCTCAACTTTCTTTTTATGTAAGCTAGAAACGCCAAAACTAAAAAGCTAAAAAGCTAGAAAAATTAGAAAGCTAAGGAACTACTGAGGTTAGCTAGGATGGTTTCATCAGTAGCTTGACAAAACACTTCCTTTGCTTCATCTATGGCACAGACAAAGGTGAATGGTGGATTAGACCAATCACCTAACCTAAGAATTTGAAATACTAAAAAACTAAAAAGCTAAAAAACGCTAAAAAGCTAAAAAATGAAATTGGTCATTTTTAGCTTGCATAAAAAGATTTGCATGCCCCCAGTCATCAAGAAAAGGAGAGTTTCCAGTAACCATATGGAAATCATTGTGGTTAAGCAGGATGGTTTTAGTCAGTGGTTAGAGAAAACACTTGCTTGGCTTTGCCCGCCAAATAGACAAATGTGAGTGGTCTGTCAAACCAATCACTTAACTTACAGGGAAATTCATATCTTTTCAATTGGGTTCGTCCACCAAATGGACAACGGTGCATGCCCCCTCAGCTCTGTTACATTCATCGAATTACTCACGGTAATTAGGTGGATGGAATGAAGGTTGAAGAGACATTCTCGACACAAAAGGACCATTTAGGGATGATGTTTGACTTGAAGCTGTGTTTGAACCGGGAAATGAAAGCTGGTCAACAGTGACAATTTTTCCTTCATGTGGGAAAAACATCAGTCGAAAGAGTGTTGAAACAATAGCTTCCATGTTGTAAACATAGTCACATCTAAGGAGTATATTGTAATCTAACAGTCCGTAGACTACCATCACGTTCAAGTGAACGGTTTTCCTTCTCAAAGTTATTGGAAACTTCGGAAGGATCCCTAATGGTCGAGTGGTTCCTTTGTTAAAGCTTGACAAATTCTGTGTAATAGGCATAAGTGATGGAAAACCAAGCACTTTCCAAGAAATTGAGGAAAGGATACTCCCTGATGCCCCTTCATATATGATAGTGCCAGACACGATAATTTTGTAAACTTGTACTATGATCCGGAATGGTGCATTAGAAGGAAGGCAGGATCTCGCTAGTTGATTCCAATCAAAGGAAGTGACTAGACTACTTTGAGGTAGTACCGAATAAATGGTTGAATGAACCCCTTGAGTAGCGGGAACTAGGGCATTCTCTTCCTGTTGTGAAGGAATGGGAAGATTGCCCCCAAGTTCATTAGACTCTAAAGTAACAAAAATAATTTTAATAGTGTTGTTCTCACTCTCTTTGGGAATGGTATCATCCGAAGGTGGACCTTTTGAAGGTAAAACTGGGTCGACTGCCATCTCGACCTTCTGAATTTGTTCTGATATGGAATCATAAGATTCATTCTCAATGATAGGTGTTTCGACCGATGACTGAGTTACGTCAGTCAGATTTTCAAATAGTAAAGGACTTGGGGAGAATTTCTTGTATCTAGATGGAAGTCGTTGCGGTGAAGTAGGACAATTATGCAAGACCCTTTTTGCCTCATCCAAAAAAGGACAACAGGGAAGGGTATGGTCCCCTTCACATAGTCTACATGGAGTTTTGACCTTTCCTTTCTGTCTATGAACTTCACTATTACTAGTTGATGGTTTGCTTTCAACATTATCACCAAAGGTTGATAACACCGGATGGTGTGAATGAGGGGACCATTCTCTCAAGATCCAAGGGATGTGCGGACATTCTCAATGAAAATGATATCCCCGACAAATTATGCAAGGAAATCTAGGAGATTTAGTGTGCAGATTTTCACCAAATGATTCATGGTTGCTCCCTTGCTTAACCGCCTTCTCCTTCTTCTTCTCCTTCCCTTTCTTCTTCTTCTCAGCTACTTGGTTACTAGTATCAATACTTTCACCAAGCGAAGAGGAAGAAGGGGAGGGAGAAAGAAACAAAGAAGAAGGCGAAGGGTCAATCTCAGTATCAACTGGTTGCTGATTCGATTGTTGAGGAATCACGGTATTTTGAATGACAGAGGTTGAGAATAGCCATACCAGCAGACAAATTGTGATTCCTGGAAGGGACAATGTGGCCATATATGGAGCACCAATATTTCCCCAAGAAGAAAATGGACTAGGATTCCCCTCAAGAGGGATTCCATGATTGGTGGACTCCATTATCTAAACTTAAGATCAACGAAGGAATAGGGATGTTATTCCTAATTAAATAAATTTTAAGGATGCTTCGACACAACTTTGCTTTTTCAATTCTTAAGAGTCGATAAAAAGCTAAAGATGACTCTAGTCCCCTTCGATTTTTAATGAGCGTGAAGTAAAAAGTGCTCAGATGGACCTTTTCTTTTAAGGAGTTGAAAAGAAACAAAAGTGACTACTCTGGAAATCTAGACAGAGGGATTACCAAACCAATCGCAAAACTGCAGCATACACCTTACTGATAAATTAAAGAGAAATTACCAAGGACTTATGTACTGTTATGAAACCAGCTCAAGAAAAGATAGAAAAGATAGATCAACGCTTTAGAATTCAGCCTCTTCGAGGGGGCAACCTCCTTTACATTACATAAATGAACAATTCTTCGATGATTCAAATGACAAAACCTCCTTTCTATATATAGGAGTCTAAGGAGTCACAATATAATCCAGCCAACCTAACAATAACAATATAAAGCCACAAAAATAACAATAGAGGGATTCTATGGGGCACAGTAATAACAATATGGGGGCAATAGGGGCACAACAATATTAATAAGGGATATAACTACAATAGTAATGGGGTAATCACTAGTATTATAGGGACCCAACATGCCCCTCTCCTTCAAAAAAGTGTTGTCCTCAATGCTTGAGTAGTTCTAGGTACTTCTGCATAAAATTCTCATCCTCCCATGTGGAATCTTCAGCGGATAAGTTCTTCCACTTGATAAGATACTCTGAAATTGATCGATTTCGTAGCTGTCGAGTTCTTGTTTTTGTGACTGCTTCCGGTTCCAATATAATTTTTCCTTCCTTGTCAAGTTCTAGCAATATTGTTTGAACTGGGAGCTTGTCGCCTATAACCTTCTTTAAACATGAAACATGGAAAACTGGGTGCAATCGAGAAGCTGTAGGAAGCTCCAATTTGTATGCCATAGTACCAATCTTTTGCAACACCTTGTACGGACCATAATACTTTGGTGATAATTTATTATCCTTCTTAGCTTGCTTGAGGGACATTTTCTTATATGGTTGTAGCCGTAGGAATACCCAATCACCTACATCAAAACTTCTTTCACTGCGATGTTGATCTGCCTGTTGTTTCATTCTATTTTGTGCCAACACGAGGTTATCCTTTAAGAGTTGGAGGACTTGTTGTTGATGTTCGATGTGATGTTCCACTGCTTGAACCTTAGAATTTTCTCTTAAATATGATGTGATGGATGGTGGTTGATACCCATAAAGTGCCATAAATGGGGTCATTTTTGTTGTTGTATGGAAGGAAGTGTTATACCACCATTCAGCCAGAGGCAACCATTTGACCCATTGTGTCTGTTTATCAGATACAAAGCAACGAAGATATCCTTCCAAACATTTGTTTACTATCTCAGTTTGCCCATCAGATTGAGGATGATAAGATGAGCTATGAGCTAACTGAGTACCAAGACAAGAAAATAATTCTGTCCAAAAATTTCCAGTGAAAATGGGATCTCTGTCACTTACAATAATCTTTGGGTTTCCATGTAGCTTTTGAATTGTTTCCATAAATGCAGTAGAAACTGTACTGGCTTTAAATGGATGTGATAATGCACAAAAGTGTGCATACTTGGTAAGTCTGTCAACTACCACCATGATGACACTCTTTCCCTCAGACTTGGGTAAACCTGTGATAAAATCCATTGAAACCTCCTCCCAACGTTGGCTTGGAATGGATAAAGGTTGTAATAGACCCGGTGTCTTAATTGTTTCAACTTTATTTTGTTGGCAAACCAAACATTCCGCCACAAACTTTTGAATATCTGATTTAAGGCCATCCCAAAAAAATTCCTTCTTAACCCTGTGGTAAGTTTTTAAAAATCCTGAGTGCCCTCCTAAGGGAGAAGTGTGCAATTCCATAAGAATCTTTTGTTTTAGCTGGGAATTCTTACAGAGGTATAAGCGATCTTTGTACCATAACGAATCATTTTTCCAGCTAAATGTATCAGACGTACTGGAATCTTGTTGTAACTTTCGAATAAGTGCCCACACTTCTTCATCATTCTTCCATTCCTCCCTTGCTTCGTTTATCCAATCTGGTTGGATAATAGAAATGGTGCACAACAATGCTTCCACATCCTCATCCTTTCTTGAGAGTGCATCTGCCACCACATTTTTCTTCCCTTTTTTGTAGATGATTTCAAAGTCATAACCCAACATCTTTGTGACCCACTTTTGTTGCTCTTCAGAGGATAATCTTTGTTCTAAAAAGTATTTAAGGCTATCATGATCCGTTTTTACCTTGAAGTGTCTTCCCATTAGGTAGGGTCGCCATTTCTTAAGTGCATGGAGTATTGCCAACATTTCCTTCTCATAAATAGCTTTTCTTAAAAACTTTCCCTTGATTGGACGACTTTCAAAAGCAATGGGTCTTTCATCTTGCATTAGAACAACACCAATTCCATTTCCTGAAGCATCACATTCCACAATAAAGGTTTTTGTGAAGTCCGATGTAGCTAAGACCGGTGCTTGGCACATTGCCTCTTTAAGATGTTCAAAGGCCTTTGTTGCTTCTGGAGTCCATGAAAATGCATCTTTCTTCAATAATGTTGTTAGAGGTGCTGCTATTCTCCCATAATTCTTAACAAACTTGCGATAATACCCTGTCAACCCGAGAAATCCTCGCAGATGCTTTATGGATGTGGGGATTTTCCATTCCTTAATGGCTTTAATTTTGCTAGGGTCTACCTTAACTCCTTCATGAGATACAATATGACCCAAATATTCCACCTCCTGGACTCCAAAGAAACATTTGGATCTTTTTGCATATAATTGTTTCTCCTTCAATAGTTGTAGCACCTTGTCAACATGTTCAACATGATCCTTCCAAGACTTGTTGTAGATTAGTATATCATCAAAAAATACTAACACAAATTTTCTAAGGAATGGTTTGAAAATTGAATTCATCAAACCTTGAAATGTTGAAGGTGCATTGGTAAGGCCAAAAGGCATGACCAAAAATTCATAATGACCCTCATGAGTTCTAAATGTTGTTTTCGAAATGTCTTCAGTCTTCATTCTGATTTGATGATATCCTGAACGAAGATCCAACTTGGTGAAGTAAATTGATCCATGCAATTCATCCAGTAATTCATCAATGACAGGAATGGGGAACTTATCTTTAATAGTGAGCTTGTTGAGCTCCCTATAATCCGGACACATGCGCCATGATCCATCCTTCTTGTGCACCAATACTACTGGAGCAGAGAAAGAACTTTGACTCGGTTGAATTATACCAGCCTCTAGCATTTCTGCAACCATACGTTCAATTTCACTCTTTTGGACATAGGGATATCTGTACGGCCTGATGTTTGGAGGAACACTTCCTGGAATCAGATGAATAGCATGATCATGATCACGCATAGGTGGGAGACCTTTGGGAGTCTCAAATACCTTGGAATGATTGTCCAGGACTTTTTGGAGATCTGGAGAAATAGATGATTCCGATGTGGAAACATCTAGCGAACATAATTGTGCAATTACACCTCTTTTCTCCTTTTTTAGAAGCTTTGTCATACCATTAGAGCTGATTATCTTTCCTGGTTTCCCTGCAATACCCCTTAATTCAACTTCCTTTCCTTCCATAGAAAATTTGATGAAAAGTTCTTGAAAATTAAAAGCTATTGTACCCAGGGATTGTAGCCATTGGACTCCTAGTACAACATCAACACCTCCCATTGGAATGGAAAGCATTGGGCTAGTCAATACATATTCTCCCATGGATAGCTTGATATTATGGCACTTTCCAGAGCAATTTATTGTTCCTCCATTTGCAATCATCACTTGACACTCTGGTGCTGGATATAGGAAGCAATTCAATTCTTTTGCTACCTTACAATGAATAAAATTGTGGGTGCTTCCTGAATCAATCAACACTATTACCTTTTTCTTCTTGATTTGTCCTTCTATCTTGATGGTTTGAGGAGTGGTAATTCCCACCAATGCATTACAAGATATGGTCGGATTTATTTGTTCTTCATCTAGGCTTTGTTCCTGGAGTATATCCTCTTCTTTTGACCTTTCTTGCTCCTTTTCTTCTTCCTCTTCACAATCTATGTAGAATAATTTCTTCTCAGCACACTTATGACCTTTAGTGTATTTGCTATCACAATTGTAACAAAGCCCTTTTGCTGTTGTGGTGTCAACCTTATAGGTTGTGGAAGACTAGGGGCAACAACACTTCCGTCTTTATAGTTGTGAGTGGTATGCTTCCTGGTTGCCATAATTTTTCTTTCCATTTTTCTTGCTAACCTGAATGCCTTCTCTAATGAATCAGGTTCCCAAAGGCAAACATCATGTTGGATATTATCCTTTAAAGACCCTATGAACACATCAATCCTATGCTCCTCTGGAATATCTTTTACCCTTATGTTCAATTTTTGGAACTCCTCAATGTGCTCCATTATTGAACCCTTTTGTTTGAGACTTATCAATTGGCTAAAAAAAGTGTTGCTTTTTGTATCCTCATAATGTGCTATCAATTCTTCCGTAAAAATTGCCCAAGTGATAAATCGTTTACGACAGAAAAGCCATTGATACCATACAAACTGATTTGGTTCCAAATATAAAGTTTCCATAGGTACCTTTTGTGTGTTTTTAACATTATTGAGATCGAAGAATTGCTCCATCTGTAATATCCATGTGGCAGGATCCTTGCCATCAAACTTCCTCATATCAATTTTTGGAATATGGTGAGTCTTCGATCCAACATTAGCATCTATGGAATCATGATTAACATTTCTTTTGTTCTCATTATGAGTTTCCTTTAGTACCCTTTCACCCTTAGGGACCATTTCTTGTAGCAACTTATTCATATTTATCTTCAATTCGTCCATGTCTGTCTTCAAATCTATCTTCAAATCATCCATCTTAGCTTCCACGTCAATCATCTTAGCTTCTACACCTTTCTTTAAACAATCCATCTTAGCTTCTACACCTTGCTTTAAACCATCCATCTTAGCTTCTATATCTTTATTTAAACCATCCATCTTAGATTCTATTCCTTTTTGTGCAAGGGACAGTTTTTGCAATTGGTCTTGTAATTTTGATATATCATGTTGCATTTCTTCCTCTTCTTCATGAGTCATGCTAGAGCTTTCAGGTTCCTTACTAGGTGTTTGCATTTTCTTTCCTTGGGGCATCAGTTACCGATAATAATGCTCTACTATGCCCTTTTAATTCCTTCAAAATAAATTTTCAAACCAAGCTTAAGCAAAAATTTAAGAAAATCTACACACCTTTTTTCACTTTGTAGGAGCTCGATATTGCCTCTGATGTATATTTGTACTTTCCAATCATCTAGTTCTGAATTTGTGAGCTGTAGTATCCCTCTGTGTCCTCTTTCCAATGCCACAAGTCAGACCCAAATTGGATTCTCCAAGGAAGAGTTATGTGAAATCGCCCACATTGACTTGCTTATAGACTAGTTCAGTAGAGTGAACTTGTATGACGTGCCACGAGTCACTGTTTTGACCTTTGGATCTGAAACATACATACAAGAAACTACAGTCCGTCCTATTTCTGTACCTTCTGAAAAAAATTTAATCTGATCCCCAGAGAGAATGTTATGATGATTTTCCCCAGGTCACCTGTTTTGAATGTAATTCAGGAGTCTGCAAAAAGACTAACTTCCTCAGATCATATGTCCGCAAATATTGCGTGAAAAGCTCTGAAATTCGAACCCAAGGTTCAGCACGATTTCTTCTCAAATGGGTTTTTTTGTGACTTCTTAAATGTCTCAGAAAAAAGTTATAGAGAAAATGCCACGATGACCTGTTTGGAGCAGCGAAACCCTAGAATCCAAAGCTCTCATACCAAATGTTATGAAACCAGCTCAAGAAAAGATAGAAAAGATAGATCAACGCTTTAGAATTCAGCCTCTTCGAGGGGGAAACCTCCTTTACATTAAATAAATGAACAATTCTTTGATGATTCAAATGACAAAACCTCCTTTCTATATATAGGAGTTTAAGGAGTCACAATATAATCCAGCCGACCTAACAATAATAATGTAAAGCCACAAAAACAACAATAGAGGGATTCTATGGTGCACAATAATAACAATATGGGGGCAATATGGGCACAACAATATTAATAAGGGGTATAACTACAATAGTAATGGGGTGATCACTAGTATTATAGGGACCCAACATGTACAACAGTCAATCTTCTCGAATGCTGTGTTCAGTGCATTGCGATTGATAGGGCGGTAGACATGGCTTCCTATGGATAAAGGATATAAGCCTATTGTGGTCTCCCAATATATACTTGATGGTATGGGGAGCACCAGTCTGTGCTAGCACTTTTCATATCAAAGAAGAGGAATCACCCAACCTTCGATGAAAACGATAGTTACTAGATTTTACGATGCTGGAACACATCTCTAGCCTAGACCTTTAGATGTGTTGCGTTAGGTTCCAAACTGTAGTTAAGTTTATTGAAATTTATTTTAGAGTTGATATTGTTTAGAAGTTTTCCTTTCAACAGTTCACCATGTGATGTAGATGTAAAATTCCTAAATATGCAATCTACAATGATAATAAATCGTTGTTTATTTTTAGCAATGAAAATCCTAGCCACTAAGGAAAGAAGATTAAATTTCTTTCAAACAAAGAGCAAAGAGAAAACACTAAATGCACTTTTCCTAAATTAGTTTTTGCACATATTCTAAATGTAAATACAAATGCATGTATTTGTTTTTCATTCCCCTTAATGTGAAAAATGCCAAAAAGGAAAACTACGTATAGATCTGAAATATTTTCTTCAAAGCGACATTTCGACAATTTCTTTTTCAAAATGAAAGGAATACTTAAACGACACTTTTCAATTTCGAATAGAAGATGCTTTGGACACTTCAAATATCAAAAAATAAAATCAAATACATGGAAAAAAGTTCAATCGACTATCCAAAGAAGGAAGACTCAACAACACTTCTCTTTTTTGACACAAAACGATAGTTACGACACTTTTATACCAAAATGACAGATCGATTTAAGCAACTTTTCGACAAAGGATTGTAAATGATGGAAAAATAAATAAAAATATTTAATAATACTAATCAATGGATGCTGAACTAGGTAAAGCAAGGAGGCTTTAGCAATGAGATGTTGTTCATAAGCAACAAAAACAACTAAACAAAGCTGAAAACAAGGACAAAAAACCCAAAATTTTAAGGAGTGAAATATGATTGCTTAGTCATTGCACATGTGATTCATAGAAATAGGGATGCATCACACCTGCTACACTCAGGAAGTGCGATGTATACTAGTAGATAGTGACAGGCAGTGCGATGGGCCAGGGAGCGCAACTAAGATGGGTTTTGGCTCAAATTTGTAGCTGATTTTAGTGAGTTAAGCTGAGCTATTATGGACAATAAAGAGAAAGTGCAGGGGTATAATCTTGGGAGGTTACTAAGCTACCAAAAGGGCATCTAGAATTCTTGTAAGTTAGATGTTCAAATCATAAACTAAACCAGAGATTGACTGAAGCAGCACTCATCTACTTTGCAATTGCAGAGCAAGAGTAGTTCGAAGGCTATCTGGCTAAATTCAGACTCTGTCTATAGTTTATAAAGCAAACAACAACAACAAACAAACAATCTATTCGATCCCTAGTAGAGTCGCCATTTTGTTTCCGAGAAAACTACTGTCTTTTCGATCTACTAGCCCTTTAGGTTTGGCAGCTATCCTAGAAACAAACAATCAAAGCAATTTGCAATTTCCTCTATGTATGATAGATAAGAGAGAAGCAAAGGAACCAACCTTGATCTTCTGCTTGACTCCTTGCTTGATTTCTCTCTCCCTTGATAGAGCTTGCAACTCGTCTCCTACTTGTCCCACTTAGAGAATACCTGTAGAAACAAAATAACAAAACACCATCAAAGCATCTTGACCTATTATAACATAAACAATGTAGAATCAGAAATACATTGAACATACAATGGTGTTTACAAATAACAACATTCACAAATACACGATTGTATGGAGGAAAACACAAATAACTTTATTAAAATATAAGGGAGAATTACAACCCAACTGTCTGATCCAACATCATCCTATTATCGGGAAAACTAGTGTCCATTCAGAGCTGCTAGTCCCACTAAGACGAGTATGTTGTGTGTGGAGCATGATTGTTCAGAGGTCTTTGTTTCAGCCGGATGTATACCCCAGGAAGTTTGTACACCCCTCCACATGGGGGGGTGTGGGGGGGACTTGTCCCCCCCGTGGGGGTCCGGGGGGGCCGATCCCCCCGGCTGGGGGGTCCAGGGGCCAGCGGTCCCCCGGCGGGGGCTCGGGGGCAGTGCCCCCGAAGCTAAAAACAAATGTAAAATTGCCTTGTAAAGGTATAGTAATTTCTAGTCAATCTGGGTCGTTCATTAGGCAGATGATCTAACGGTAGAACTTATGTTTAGTTTAGGGTTTTTTGCCCTAGAAGGCAACCCCTATTTTTGTATGTGTTAGGCCCCTATACTACTAGTGTAACCCCTTATTGTTATTAGTATAACCCACTTATTATATTGATGTACCCATGTAGTGCCCATATTGTTACTATTATGCCACATAGAAGCCCACCATTGTTACTGTTGTGCCCTACAATATTATTGTTATGTAGGCTTTGATTGTATTGGGACCACTTAGACTCCTATATATAGAAAGGAGGTATTTTCATTTGTATCATCCAAGAATTGTTCATTTATGTAATGTAAAGGAGGTTGCCCCCTCGAAGAGGCTGAATTCTAAGGCGTTGATCTCTCTTTTCTATCTTTTCTTCAGCTGGTTTCATAACATTTGGTATCAGAGCTTTGGATTCTAGGGTTTCGCTGCTCCAAACAGGTCATCGTGGTATTTTCACTATAACTTTTTTTCTGTGATGTTTCAGAAGTCGCAAAAAAAACCCATTTGAGAAGAATTGCCGCTGAACCTTGGGTCCAAATTTCAGATCTTTTCGCACGATATTTTCGGAGATATGATCTGCGGAAATTGGTCTTTTTGCAGACTCCTAAATTACACTCAAAACAGGTGACCTGGGGAAAATCGTCATAACTTTCTTTCTGAGCATCGGATTGAAATTTTGTAAGACGTTACAGAAAGAGAACGGACTGTAGTTTCTGTTTATATATTGTTCAGAGTCAAAGGTTGAAACAGTGACACGTGGCACTTCATACAAGTTCGCTCTACTGAACCAGTCTATAATCAGGTCACTGCGGGAGATTGTGCATAACTTTTTCTTGGAGAATCCAATTTGGATCAGACTTGTGGCATTGAAAAGATGACACAGAGGGCTACTACAAATCACAAGTTCAGAACTTAAAGATCTGAAAGTACAGAGTTACAGTCGTTTCAAGGTAGAGCTCCTAAAATCAAGAAAAAGCAAGATGAGGAAGTTTGATGGCAAGGATCCGGTAAATTGGATACTTCAGATGGAGCAATATTTTGATATACATAGTGTACAGCTATTACAAAAGGTATGTATTGCATCTTCATATTTAGAACCAGATCAATTTTTATGGTACAAAGGGCTTTGTTCTCGTAAAAAACTTGTTACGTGGTCAATTTTCACGGAGGAAATGATAGCACATTATGAGGATATAAAGAGCAACACCTTCTTTAGAGCAACAACACAACAATTGGAAAGAGAAAAAGGGCTTTGTAACATAATGGAAAGCAAAATTATGGAAACCAGGAAGCATACCCCTCACAACTATAAAGATGGAAGTGTTGTTTCTCCCAGCCTTCCACAACCTACAAGGGTTACACCACAACAATTGGAAGAAAAAAGAGAAAAAGGGCTTTGTTACAATTGTGATAGCAAATGCACTAAAGGTCATAGGTGTGCTGAGAAGAAATTATTTTACATAGAATATGAAGAGGAGGAAGAAAAGGATCAAGAAACATCAAAAGAAGAGGATATACGTCAGGACACCACCCCAAAGAAAGAAGAAATGAATCAGACCATATCTTGTAAAGCCTTGGCAAGAATTACCACTCCTCAAACTCTCAAGATAGAAGGACATATCAAGAAGAAAAAGGTGCAAGAAGTGAAAGATCACATCGAGAAAGAAGAAATGAATCCAACCATATCTTGTAATTCAATGGATGAAATTACCACTCCTCAAACTATCAAGATAGAAGGACACATCAAGAAGAAAAATGTTCAAGAAGTGAAAGATCACATCGAGCATCAAGAAATGAATCCGACCATATCTTGTAAAGGACTGGAAGAAATTACCACTCCTCAAAAGATAGAAGGACATATCAAGAAGAAAAAGGTTCAAGTAGAGAAAGATCATATCGAGCATCAACAACAAGTTCTCCAACTTTTAAAGGATAACACCACTTCGGTGCAAAATCAAATGAAACAACAGGTAGATCAACATCGTAGTGAAAAATGTTTTGATGTGAGTGATTGGGTATTTTTACTGCTACATCTCAAGCAAGCTATTTATGGGAAGGAAATGTTGGCAATACTACATGCACTTAAAAAATGGCGACCTTACCGAATGGGAAGACGCTTCAAGGATGAGGATGTGGAAGCATTATTTTGTGCTATTTATATTATCCAACCAAATTGGATAAATGAAGCAACGGATGAATGGAAGAAGAACGAAGAAGTATGGCGACTTATTCAAAAGTTGCAAAAGATCCCAATTCAAGCAATATTGCCAGAAATTGAAGAGGAAGGAAAAATCATATTGGAACCTGGAGCAGTCATAGAAACAAGAACCTGACAGCTACGAAATCGATCAATTTCAGAGTATCTCATCAAGTGGAAGAACTTACCCGCTGAATATTCCACATGGGAGGACAAGAATTTTATATAGAAGCATCAAGAACTACTCAAGCGTTGAGGACAACGCTTTTTGAAGGAGAGGGGCATGTTAGGCCCCTATACTACTAGTGTAACCCCTTATTGTTATTAGTATAACCCACTTATTATATTGATGTACCCATGTAGTGCCCATATTGTTACTATTATGCCACATAGAAGCCCACCATTGTTACTGTTGTGCCCTACAATATTATTGTTATGTAGGCTTTGATTGTATTGGGACCACTTAGACTCCTATATATAGAAAGGAGGTATTTTCATTTGTATCATCCAAGAATTGTTCATTTATGTAATGTAAAGGAGGTTGCCCCCTCGAAGAGGCTGAATTCTAAGGCGTTGATCTCTCTTTTCTATCTTTTCTTGAGCTGGTTTCATAACAGTATGAGGGTATTGTATTTGAGGCTGTGAAATAGATGTGTATCGGGTGTGAGCGAGAAACAGAGAGGTGTGACTGTGAGAGAAAACAGATGATATTACAGTGGATTTTCTGTAGGTTGTGTCTCTTCATTTTGCTGGATAATAGAAAGGAAGGACTGGCTGTTCGGGGTGGACGTAGCCCAAACTGGGTGAACCACGTATATCTGTGTCTCTCTTGTTTTGTGTGTTTTCTGTGTTTATATTTCTGCAATATTTTATGTGTTCCATTGCTTCGTAATATACAATTTTCTAACAGGGTAGCTATCTTAGAAACAAACAAACTAAAGTTACTTGTGCTTTCCTTTATGAGAGATAGATGAGAGAGAAGCAGAGAGTACCAACCTCAGTCTTTCGCTTGCTTCCTTGCTTGTTTCCTCCCTCCTTTAACAGAGCTTCGCCACTCCTTCCTTACTTGTCCAGCTTCAAAGAGCACATGTAGAGTCAAAGCAGCATAATACCATCAAAGCATAGAGATCTATAACCATAAACAATATAGGATTAGATGTATATTAACCATACAAATGCATATATCAATACAAGATTCAGAGATATACAAGAATATGGAGGAAAACTCAAATAGCTTTATTGATAGAAGTAGTACAAGAGAGGATTACAACCCATTGTTCTGACCCAGTGCCATCCTCCCAACATGAAAGCCCTCTTCACCTTATGAAAATCTAGATAACCCAACAATATAATGTTGTACAGAGAAACCAATAACACTTCCTTACAAAATACAAAATTCTAGCCTCTGGATCTCTAGGATGACAGATCCATATATAGATATTTGCAGGTGGGTGAGTTAGCTTCTGGGATTTTGATTAGTGTCATCTATCTAATAGTTCTTGGTTCCACTTGGAGATTTCATGAACTCTTACTCATCCTTGGGCAGTTTCTAGAAGATTATCTGGGTTTCCACCTAGCCAATTGTCTCTGCCATTTGTCTGCTCTCACTCATCGCACCCTACAAAAGGGATTTTCAGTATGCATCACACTTTTTGCATGTAGTAGGTGAGATGCATCGCACCCTTAGCATTGAGTAGTATGTAGGTCCAGTTTTGACTAGTTATGAGTAGTTTTTCAGGGAGAACTTCTGGGAGATGATGTAATCAGCTAACTTGTTCCTTTAGGGTATGAAACAACACTTTTAGGGGCTTAGAAGCCCTCTATTTATGGACATATGAGATTGGGGTTGCAGTGCCCAAATATGTCTATAACGGTTTCCCCCTAAAGCATGAGGTTGTAAATCTTCTGATGTCGGGTGAAATGCTATATCATGAGGATCCGAGGTTTTTCAAACTGGAAGGTGACCTGTAATAAGATACAATACAATACATTATCTTCATAATATTTTCTTGATCTAGCTAAGGCAGTCATTCCCATGCTCAGCTTTATAAATTCATTTTCATGTACATAGGACAGACAACCATCTATGTGCCAGACTGATGATTCTAGTAGAGCCATCATCCCTTAGCTTGGATGATTATCTGTGCAGCTATGATGTACATTTGATGTCCTTATTTTCCTAAATATATCACAGCCCGGATGGATGAAACTAGATCCAGGGTCTTCAAACTCGTTCAATATTCACCCGAAGTACGAGTCGATCCATGTGAAAGGATGTTTTGATGTCGAACATGGAAAGACATCGCCTGATTACCAGCTAATGATGTAATCTATTAGCAGGCACAAGAGGAATCATTGATAATGATGATGACCCTCAAGGTACTACAGTACAATTCACGTGGTGTGAATACATGAGTCGATGTCGAACACCACATAAAATCTTTCGGTCGAAGGCCATTGATGTAAACCAGTCGCCGGAAGTGAGAAACTTGCCATTGAGGCATGCAAGCTTCAAAGTACTGAAAGGGTTGTTCCTAAGTTGACTTCTTGGATAATGATCTGATGTCGACAAGAAGTGACCCATCATAGGAGGGCCTTAAAGAATCCCACATCTATGACACAGAATGGAGCAAATGATTTTGCGGAGATGAAAATAATATGATGATACAAGGATCAGGGTAACGGTCATGAAATAATGAAACATGAAGGTATTGCAGTGGATGAGACATAAGCTGGGTTGGTGAATCCTTTGAGCGACTTCTGTTGAACACATCGGTGACATTGAAATGGATTGGTAGCATTAACCCCAAAAATGGATGGTGTTGGGACTCAGAAATGTCATATTTTCATCCACCTTTTTCTTCACTATTCCTTACATTTCATCATCCCATTAACCTGTTATCATATCACTTTCATACATACATTTGGGTTTCACCTTCTTATTTTCCATTTTATTCATTTTTGTATTATAAGTGAATTTATGATTAATTATTAGAAAATGTACATATTTTTATATATCTCAAGAATATGTGAGTTTTGTGATGTGTAGGAAATATGTGAAGAATTAATATCTCCTCCACCATATCAAGGAGATAATTATGCAAGCCTTTTTCTATGGAGAAAATCATGGAGGCATATCTTTTTCTAAGGAGAAAATCATGGAGGCATATCTTATCCTAAGGAGAAAATCATGGAGACATATCTTATCCAAGATATGTGAGAGATTTGTGGGATCATGTTTGAGAGATTTGTGCGATGATATCTTGTAATAACGGGAAACTAGTTGAGAGTTCTTGAGAGAATATTGGATATGTAATTATGGAAAGGTTATCTTCCTCATGTATATAAGAGAGTGCTCTCTCTTCATTGGAATAAGAAATAATAGAGAATGGAGATTAACTTTGATTCTTTCATGATTTGTAATTTAGTTATTGTAATATAATTTGACATCGTTTTATTGTTATGAGCTCATATCTGTTGTTTGCCATTCACTTCTTCACATGTTGTATTGCTTTTCTTTTATGCAATTTCCTGCTTTCCTAGTTAGTGTTTCAATGCTTTAATTTGATTTCAGTAATTTAGATTAGATTAGATTAGTTCCACTTCAGTCCTACATATATAGCGCATGTGTCTCGTAAGTCTACGGACCTCGGATTGACAAATTAAATAGTTGGGTAAGTACTACAACGGAATTAAATGAACATAGTTTCACCCAACATTTTGGCGCCGTTGCCGGGGGAGGCACGATGGATTGAAGTTTAGTTTGATTTTTTATGCAAGTGTGTTTAGACATGTTCCTAACTTCGAGGTGTTAAGGCGGTAAGACGTGGGGAACAATCTACGCATCGCATTCGAGATACCGTAATGGGCTCGACCTCTTATGGATCAGGGCATGTAGGGTGTTTTTACATTTATGCAAGTGTGAATTTTGATTTCTGCAAGTGTGTTTGATTTTCTCAACTGTGAAGAGTGTTTGATGAATTCATGGTTCATGGTTATAATTAAAGCATTTGATTACTCAATTAATGAGCAGTCCTTGTAAGAGGGTTTAATTGAGTATTGAATTCAAGATTATTTATGTGGTCCTTTTGTTTTTAATTCAATTTTTAGTGTGTTGATTTTTATTTGCTTTTCTCTTTCAACATGGTTTTATAATGAGTGTCAGCTTGGAACTACTCACTCAGATCCTTGCAGAAGTCGGAATCTCCTCTTCCCTGGAAAAGGAGATCTTGACAAAAATTGAAAGTTCAACTACTCCCCAAGAAATATCAACATCTGAAGAATCTTGCGTATCTGATGGCAAACAATCATTAGAACAAGAGATCGAGGAAGAAGAGTAGCAGATCAGAGAAGAAGAACAGGAGTTGCAGCATGATCTGAGTGAGAGAAACTGTGCCTATCAAAGCTTCATCGAACAATGGTTCCAGGTAAGTACTAGATTAGATTCATTTTTTAATTTTTTAGTTGATTTGCAGTTACAACAACTAGATTCATTCACTGTCAAATATTTTCATCCATCATTTGAAAACTTGCTACCAAATCTATTGTTGTCACTACTACGTGAATGGCTTCATAGGAAGTTTAACTACACGTAACTAATTTGTAAATTCTAATTAGTATAGAGTAGGTAGGCTTTCAGATTTAGCTTTTGCTTTCATTTTCAGTTCTGCTTTTACCTAGAATAAGTATGCTCTCCTCCTGCGTCTTTGTACAATCTCGAGGATCAGAAAATAGGTTTCAGTTTTGCTTAGAATAAGTATGCTCTCCTCCTGCGTCTTTGTATGATCTTGAGGATCAGAAAATAGGGATGATTTCAAGAATAAATTTATGGCTTGCAATATGCTTCATCACAAACATCTTTCAATATGCAACTCATTTTGTCCATTTTGTCCATTTTGGTGGTGATTTAACCCACCCCACTCAAATCTGCCATTGCTGGAGTCCTTTCTCCTCTGTAACACTCCTTCCCCACAATTCGATCTACCAGCCGGTGACTTGCTTTTATTTATCTGCACACCAATTTCCACACTCTAGTTCGACCTACTCACCCTCGAGTAATCTGTCCACGCATTCGTGTTGTTCTACCTGAACTCACAAAGGGCTTAAGAGCACTATGGGTGTTCCATTGTTGTGCAAGAGCGTGAAGAAACCAAGGCCAATGTCGTCCAGCAAGGAAGATTCTCTGGCTATTCAGCGTTAGCCTCAGCCTCAACATCATCCTTGTCACACAGTGCTCAGACTCTGGCCTCTGGCCCCTTAGCAGCCGGTCCAGGTACCGCTTCACCACCGAACAGCAGAGCTGTGGCCACCGCTAACGTACACAAGATGATGGCCTTCCTTGGAGCCGCATTGGTTGAAGGAGCCACCTTCCGTTTTTCAGCCAGATGCCTCATGCATTCTCTCCATATTCTATTTCCATTTATATTTTCTTGCTTTGATTCATTGGGATCTGAAACAGCCGTTCACAAGTCTTGAAGGTGCAAATCTAGCGTGGGTTATTGAATCTGAGCCTTGTTTATGTCACATTACATTATCATCTGCTCTCTTCACATTTATTTTATGATTAGTCAGTTCCACTGTCATGTTGATAGAGTGAACTACCATCATATTCATTCGACATATTTGACTTATAATTTTCATGCAGCATAAGTATCGCTGATTTTCCTATTATTTGCGCCATCCAAGAGTACATTTAAATGGGGAATGCGCTCCATCACACCGATTACTTTGCTTACAGGGCTGTTCAAGGTCATATCTGAGATTGTATTGTATTGTTACAGTTTTTTGCAATAAACTAAGGAGCCCTATGTTTCAGCGCGGTTTTAGTATGCAGGCTGATGACTAGCTTTCAAGGAAATGAGGAGCCAAAAGTCCAGGAGGTAATTGATTTTAATATACAAACTGATGACAGGCATTCAAGTGCTGACGAATATTCAAAAAGGTAGAAACATGCTTTAACTGAAACGAAATTTGCGGAAGGCAACATTGTTCAGAATATCGAGTTTACAAATAGAATGGTGGCTTACGCAAAACATCGGGAAAGAATACGCACAGTTCCGAACGCAATCGGCCCATAAGACACTCTATATACAAGATTATAGCCATCTTTACGGATCCCGAGCGTAGCAACCATACTTAATTAGCGAGTTTCACCTTCATGGTCATACTGATCCGCTGTTGACTTTATTTTTTGATTCGCCTCCTATCCCTTCCGGTGTTATGCCTTCCTCTTAAGGAGAGCGGTATATGATTCATCGACAGCAGATGTTTGACATCCGGACATGCGTGCTATTGGTGTTCCTTTCCCTGAGGGGCCTTGTTTACCTTAGTATTCCCTCCCTTGTACCCCAGTTTGGC
Organism: Pinus tabuliformis; assembly: GCA_031772625.1. NCBI lineage: Eukaryota > Viridiplantae > Streptophyta > Pinopsida > Pinales > Pinaceae > Pinus > Pinus tabuliformis. The sequence continues at coordinate 1,245,780,563 of CM062807.1, read as the reverse complement.
TGAGCTATACATGATCTTCAGGTCCGGTTCCAGGTGTTTACCACGCCAACAGCAGAGCCCATACCCCGCTCATTTCCAGTCCCGGTAAATGACCCCGTTCCATATCCAATTGATTCACCAGCGTTAGAAGCAAAGGCAGCTAACTAAGTGGGTCTAGTCGAATAAGTGTTAGTTTCAGGTCCTATCCCAGATTCTGTTACCCGAGCATAAACACATAAACAAAGGGTGCATAACAATTTCCGGAGCCTCTCCCTCGAGTATAGCCTAAGCATCGGAGGGCAGAAGGATAGACAGGAGCATAGATGGAAAGAAAAATATTGAACCGCGGGTGGCCAATACCAAATTAAACATGATTCGAACAGAAAGTGATTTCTTCCATTTTGTTTTGGAATGTTTAGGACATTTTTCTGTTTTCAAGGATGGAAGCATAACCCTTGCTCACGTTTAAAACACGAAGTAGAAAATTTGTCATAGGAATTACTGATGTCAATAGTCAATTGAACAATATAACCTGAGGCATTTATGGTTAAAGTAGATTGGAAAGAGAGAAAGTGTTGCGGTTGCTTTGCTTGAACATTTGAAAAATACAATGTCATTTATTTTCATTTTCAAGGAAAGCGGGAGGAAGGAATTTACTTAAAAAATAATAATAATAATAATAATAATAATTGCCCTCAATCGTTTATAAACAAACTACTTGTTCCCTAACAAATACAAAATCTTTTCAAATGTTTTACATCACTTTTCCTGCAAACCCATACAAACATTTTGAAAAAGTATTGCACAATCAATGAATACATTGCATGGGGACATGCAATATTTCTAGTTGGGGGGGAACTAAAAGTATTTTTTTTTTAATTTGTGGGAAAGAGTTAGGATGTATATACTAACAAGTGAAATGGATATTTCATAAATTCTTGAAAATGATCTAATTTGTTTTTGAAGTCACTTCATACAGGAATGATCAATGGAGATGGCACACGAAGATGAAATTTTTTATGCAGGAATGGTGCTAAGTTTTTCAGAGTATGCAAAGTGATTTTTCGAAATCACAATGAAACATGCATCATTGGACACTTGACAAAACAAATTCTTCACTGCACATATCATGACATTTTCCACTACATAAAAATCCTTTTGCATCATGATTACTTCCCTTTTTCCTTCCAAACGCTTAGATCATCCTTGTGTTGCAACCCATCTTCCATTTCCTTATCTTTCATGACTTCATGCACGCCTATTTTTTCTGAATCGCATACATCCCTTTATCCTTTTCAGTTTATTTTTTCCTTCTAGTTTGCCTTCTGAATAAAACTCATTCCCTTTCCATGATTACATTGCCTTGATTTCCTAGCCATGCTGATCCACACTGCTTGTCCGTGAGTTCTTTCCATCTATAGTCCTACCAAATCTTTTTGTACAAACTCGCATTGACTGATGCGGGATTCCTTAAGGCCCACCATTCAACAAGTCTTGCCCCATCGACATCAGCACCTTATCTGGGAAATAGACTAGAGTTCATTTTGAGTACCTAGAGGCTTGCATGCCTTAATGGCAAGCTCTCTTGCTGGCGATCATGGGAATACGTCAATGTCCCTTGATCATCAGATCTTGCAAGTGGCTCGACCTCGACACATCCATTCGCACTTTGCAAGATGTACTCCGGTACCTTGGCACTCATTGACATCAATGGTGAGTTGCCTCGCATTGGTTAACGGCATACATCAATGGCCGGTAATCCAATGATTTCTATTCATGCTCGACATCGACACATTCATTCGCATGTTTAGAATTGTACCATCGGGTTCGTAGCGGGTGAAGACTATACACTTTTCATGACTCCCTCAGCAGTTACAGCAGTATGCATTCTGATCTATGAGAGTACCATAGTACCACTTTCAACTTTTATCTTTTCCATGATTCAGCATCAGCAGTTCAGATTCCTTCATTCTCCAGGATCCAGTTACATCAGTCACATTTTCCTGATCCAGCAGCAGCAGCAGCTACATTCCTATTGCATACTTCATCATTCTTGGGTAAGTAGAGGTATGTTGTTTTCTAATCTTTAATCATGCAATTCCTTATATGCTAACTTGAATATTTTGGAAAATTCCCTCACCATGCTACATTTCCTTTCATGCGCCATGTTAAGTTGCATGCGGACATGCAACCGATTCAGTTGAGGGGGGGAGAACTACATTCACTACATATTCACTTCCATGATTCCATTTCTTCACCACTATCACTCCATTTACCATTCACCAACATTTATTTTCCAATGATACTTCGTTGCACTTTGTTTCATACGCAATATTGGCATGCTTCATTAATATTACAAAAGGGCTTTCTTATGCACATTATGATTTCCAGTGAGTGTTTACATTATTGAAGAAAAGAGAACAGAAAATGAAATGAATGTTGTTAACACAAGAACCAACATTCTTGTATTCATGGTTGTCACACAAGAACCAACCATATTCATGGTTGTCACACAAGAACCAACCATAAGAAAATGTAAATTGTTACTAAATGTCTCTCACATATCCTGGAAACATTTAAGACATCATCATGTAAAGCCAAAGTTCAATATGCCAAATTTTCTTAAAAGATACCCATGCATGGTTGCATGAGGACATGCAACAAGTTCAGTTGGGGAGGATGTTGGGACTCAGAAATGTCATATTTTCATCCACCTTTTTCTTCACTATTCCTTACATTTCATCATCCCATTAACCTGTTATCATATCACTTTCATACATACATTTGGGTTTCACCTTCTTATTTTCCATTTTATTCATTTTTGTATTATAAGTGAATTTATGATTAATTATTAGAAAATGTACATATTTTTATATATCTCAAGAATATGTGAGTTTTGTGATGTGTAGGAAATATGTGAAGAATTAATATCTCCTCCACCATATCAAGGAGATAATTATGCAAGCCTTTTTCTACGGAGAAAATCATGGATGTATATCTTTTTCTAAGGAGAAAATCATGGAGGCATATCTTATCCTAAGGAGAAAATCATGGAGACATATCTTATCCAAGATATGTGAGAGATTTGTGGGATCATGTTTGAGAGATTTGTGCGATGATATCTTGTAATAACGGGAAACTAGTTGAGAGTGCTTGAGAGAATATTGGATATGTAATTATGGAAGGGTTATCTTCCTCATGTATATAAGAGAGTGCTCTCTCTTCATTGGAATAAGAAATAATAGAGAATGGAGATTAACTTTGATTCTTTCATGATTTGTAATTTAGTTATTGTAATATAATTTGACATCGTTTTATTGTTTTGAGCTCATATCTGTTGTTTGCCATTCACTTCTTCACATGTTGTATTGCTTTTCTTTTATGCAATTTCATGCTTTCCTAGTTAGTGTTTCAATGCTTTAATTTGATTTCAGTAATTTAGATTAGATTAGATTAGTTCCACTTCAGTCCTGCATATATAGTGCATGTGTCTCGTAAGTCTACGAACCTCGGATTGACAAATTAAATAGTTGGGTAAGTACTACAACGGAATTAAACGAACATAGTTTCACCCAACAGATGGTATGGAGGACCAATAGTGATATGACCGGTGAACGGAATAACCCAACCTGACTCAATTATGGTGATGGAGTGAAAGTGTCATGTTCAAGAGCAACCTGCTACCAATAAAGTTTCTTCAAGTTTTCTTCCCAATTTTTCCCAGTCATTGCTGACCAATACCTCTTTATTTTTGTCAAGATTGAGGAGGATAACATATTCTTGTTCTATAATATGCCCTCCGGGCAAACCCGTTGCTATGTTCTAACGAGCCTAGTGACAGTGAAACTCGCTCTTGTCTGCATGGACAAGTTTGTCGCTATTGTTTTAACGAGTTTAACGAAAAAGATAACTCGGTCCTTTTCAATTTTAGAGAGTCTGAAAAGAGACAGAAAGGAAACTCTAGTAATCCTTTTTCATAATATAATCCCTTAAGTCCGAAAAGGTACAAAATAATACAGAAGGGATGACATTTCGATAGTTTTAACGAGCCAAACAAGACAAGCACTCAATCTTTTTGTGCAATGATCCCTCAAGTCCAAAAAGATTAAAATCTAGAGGAGGGATGGCACTTCCAATCACTTTAACGAGCTGGAGAGGCCAATTTCTCGGCAATCTTTCCATATTTTACGAGTCAGATGAAAGGAGCTTAAAGGAGACTCATTTTTTGAGGAACGAGTGATGTTTTCGAATAGCAACTGGTTCTAGGTAAGGTTTGGAACTTTTCAATCACGTCAGTGTAAAGAAGATGTCTAGTAGAATCACTCGTTGCAGCTGTTCCTCAAAAGGGGTAAATAATTAAATGGAGGCGTATGATTGGCTAAAAAAAATGGAGGTGATGCTAAGAACCCAACCAAGGTTCAAAAGCTGATAATTATGCAATCGCAATGGTTATTTACCAAAGGTGGGTTCACTTTTTAATGAGCTTAAACTCTAGTGGAACATATGCTCATCGCTAGGTTTATTTTCTAACGAGCTTGAACTTCATGTAAAACTACTCATGCGAGTCATATAATAAGGATATCTCATCGATAGGTTCATTTTTTATGGAGCTTGCTCCATTCGAAACTTCGCTCCAAGGCATTTATTATACAAGCTAGGAACGACCCACCTACGAGGTCAAAGGGTTGAGAGCCTACAAATTAAGGAAATAAGCCTACAAACTATGAAAACAAAAGGTCGCTTTTCACTTGCATGCAAAAGGTTTGCATGCCCCTAGGTATAAAGAAAATTAGAGTTTCCAGGTTACCATATGAAAGTTCTCGCATTTGCAAGATTGCTCCATCCGCATTTGTAGACAAAACACTTCCTTGGCTCTGTCCATCAAAATAGAAAAAGGTGAATGGTGGGATGCATCCATTCACATAACTTTGACGAAGGAATCTTATTCCAGTCTAATCCCATTTTCCTAAATGGACGGGTGTGTCAGACTAGTCATATATCCTCCGCGGAAACCTACCTTATACCTAAAGTTTTCCTGCCGAAGCAGACCAGGGTGCATGCCCCCTGGGTTTCAATCACAATCATCGAAACACTCGCACTCATCAGGTGGATGGACTGCAGATTTATGAGACATTCCTTGCATAAAAAGACCAGTTATGGATGGAATTTGACTAATAGTTGTGTTTGAACTAGGGAATGAAAGCTGGTCAACTAGGTGGACCACTCTACCTTCATGTGGAAAACACATCACTCAAAAGAGCGAGGAAACAATAGCTCCCATGCTATAAATGTAGTCATGCCCAAGGAGCTGATTGTAATCTAAAGGTCCTTGGACTACCATCACGTTTAGATGAACGATTTTCCTTCTCAAAGTTATAGGAAAATTTGGAAGGATCCCTAATGGTTGACTAGTTCCTTTATTGAAGCCTATCAGATTTCGAATCTTAGGCAGAAGTGATGGCAAACCAAGCACTTTCCAAGTAGTTGAGGAAAGGATACTCACAGAAGCCCCTTCATCTATGATAGTACCAACCATGATCATTCTGTAAGCTTGTACTATGATTTGGAATGGTACATTAGATGGTAGGTGGGGTCTACCTAGTAGATTCCAATCAAAGGAAACGACTAGATTTCTTGGAGGAGGGACCGAATAAATGGCTGGGTAAATCTCTTACGAACTTCCTTCCTATGGTAAAGGAATGGGTAGATTGCCCCGATGCTCATAAGATTCTGTGTTAACGAAAAGAATTTGAACGGTGTCATCCTCATTCTCTTTGGTGACTGTATCATCTGAAGGTGGACCTTCTGAAGACAAGACTGGGTCGACTACCATCTCGACCTGTTGACTTTGGTCTGGTGTGGACTCAGAGGGTTTATCTTCAATGATAGGTGCTTCAACCAATAATAAAGGTGTGTCAGTCAGATTTTCAACTAGCGATGGACTTGGCAAGAGTTTCTTGTATACAAGAGGAAGTCACTGCAGTGACACAGGATGGTTATCCAAGAATCTTTCATCTTCGTACAAGAAGGGACAATGGTGGAGGGCATGATCGCCTTCACACAGTCTACAAGGAAATTTAGATCTTCCTTTCTGTCCATTGACTTCGTTTTCACTAGTTGATGGTGTAATTTCAACATGATCATTAGAGGTTGAGGACACTGGATTGTGCAAGCGGGGAGACCAGTCCCTTAAGATCTGTGGGATGCAAGGACAATATCGATGATAGTGGTCTCCTTTACAAATGACACATGGAAAATTAGGTTTGGATGGTGCAGTGTGTGGATTTTCACTAGACGATGATTGGTTGCCCCCTTTCGCCATTGGCTTCTTCTTCTTCTTCTCCTTCCCTTTCTTCTTCTTCTCAGTTACTTGGTTTTTCGTGTTACTGGCTTCACCAAGCAAAGAGGAAGAAGGAGAGAGAGAAATAAACAAAGTAGAAGGTGGGGGAGTGACTTTAGGATCATCTCGTTGCTTATTTGATTGCTGAGGAATCACGGTGCTTTGAATGATAGAGGTCGAGAAAAGCCATACTAGCAGGCCAATTATAAGTCCTGGAAGAGACAATGTAGCCATATGAGGTGCACCAACATCTCCCCAAGAGGAGAAGGGACTAGGATTCCCCCCAAGGGGAAATCCTTGATTGGTAGACTCCATTTTATCAACCTAAGACCAATGAGGGAATAGTGACATTATTCTGATTAAAATAAATTTTATGATGTTTTGACACAACTTGCTTTTTCAATTTTTAAGATTCGAGAAAAAAGCTAAAGATGACTCTAGTCGCCTTCGATTTTTAATGAGCCTGAAGTGACAAGTGCTCAGATGGACCTTTTCTTTTAAGGAGTCTGAAAAGGAACGAAAGTGACTACTCTAGAAATATAGACAGAGGGATCACCAAACCAATCACAAAATTGTAGAATACGACAGTCAATCTTCCCGAATGCTGTGTTCAGTGCATTGCGATCATAAGGGCAGCAGACACAACTTCCTAAAGATAAAGGATATACCCTATTGTGGTCTCCTAATATATACTCGACGGTATGTGGGAGCACAAGTCCGTACTGGCACTTGTCATATCAAAGAGGAGGAATCACCCAATCTACGATGAAAAACAATAGTTAATAAGCTTTACGACGCTAGAATACGTCTCTAGCCTAGACTTCTAGATGTTGTGCGTTAGGTTCCAAAGCATTTTTATGTTCATTGAAATTTATTTTACAATTGATCTTTCTTAAGAAGTTTTCCTTGAAGGTTCACAGCATGATGTAGATATACAATTCCTAAATATGCAAGCTAAGATGATAAACAGTCATTTATTTTCTTTTTGCAATAAAATCCTAGCTACTAAGGAAAGAGAAGTGAAATTCTTTCAGCATAGAGCAGAGAGCACACACTAAGATGCACTGTCCTAAATAAATTTCTGCATGCAATCTAAATGCAAATGCACATGCATGTATTTGTTTTCCGCTTTCCCAATGTGTGAATGACAAAAAGAATGCTAAGTGTAGATCTGAACTATTTTTCTTTCAAAGCGACAGTACAAACAATTTTCTTTTCAAAAAACGAAAGGAAGATTGAGACGACACTTTGTGATTTCGAATTCAAAAATTGCTTTCGACACTTGAAATACTATTAATTCAAATCAAATAAAATGGAAAAAGTGTAATCGACTATCAGAAAGAGGAAGACTCTTTTCTTTGACTGAAACGACACTTGTGACACTTTCAAATCAAAATATGACAGTTCGATTAAGCTATTGTTTGCAAAGGAAAACTGTAAATGGCGAAAAATACATAAAAACATTCACAATTCTTTATCAATGGAGGCTGAATAATGCAAAGGAAGGGAGTCTCAAAAGTGATATACTGATCACAGACAGAAAAACTACTGAATAAAGCTGAAGACAATGAAGAAAAACCAAAATATGGAAGCAGAAACAGTCTTACCTAATCATCACACCTGTAACACAGGGAAACAGGGATGCAACTCACCTACAACACACGGGAGGTGCGATGCATGCAGACTACCAATGAGAGATAGTGCGATGGTCTAGAGAGGAGACTAAGCTTGGTTTTTGCTCATAGTTTGTAGCTAAGTTTAGGGGTTTAGGCTGAGCTAATGATGGGCAGTAAACACAAAGTATAGGGGCTGATCTAATGAGGTTACTTGAGCTACCACCAAGGCACTTAGGATGTTTGCAAGTCAGTTGTTCAGTTCATAAACAAACCCAGAGATGGACTAAAGCATCATTGATCTACTTTACAGTTGCATAGAAAAAGTAGTTTGAAGGCTAGCTAGCTTAATTTCAGGCTCCGTCTGTAGTTTATAAATCAAACAAATAGAAAGAAGCAAACAATCTATTTGCTCCCCAATGGAGTCGCCATTTTGTTATTGGGAAAACTAGTGTCCATTTAGAGCTACTAGTCCCAATAAGACGGGTAGCTATCTTAGAAACAAACAAACTAAAGTTACTTGTGTTTTCCTTTATGAGAGATAGATGAGAGAAAAGCAGAGAGTACCAACCTCAGTCTTTCGCTTGTCTCCTTGCTTGTTTCCTCCCTCCTTTGACAGAGCTTTGCCACTCCTTCCTTACTTGTCCAGCTTCAAAGATCACATGTAGAGTCAAAGCAACATAATACCATAAAGGAATAGAGATCTATAACCATAAACAATATAGGATCAGATGTATATTAACCATACAAATGCATATATCAATACAAGATTCAGAGATATACAAGAATATGGAGGAAAACTCAAATAGCTTTATTGATAGAAGTATTACAAGAGAGGATTACAACCCATTAGTCTGACCCAGCGCCATCCTCCCAGCATGAAAGCCCTCTTCACCTCATGAAAAGCTAGATCACCCAACAATACAATGTTGTACATAGAAACCAACATCACTTCCTTACAAAATACAAAATTCTAGCCTCTGGATCTCTAGGATAAGGGATCCATATGTAGATATTTGCAGAGGGTGAGTTAGCTTCTAGGATTTTGATTAGTGACATCTCTCTGATAGTTCTTGGTTCCACTTGGAGATTTCATGATCTCTTACTCATCCTTGGGAAAATTCAGAGAGGCAAGTATCAAATGGTTAGTTTCTAGAAGATTCTCTGGGTTTCCACCTAGCCAACTACCTCTGCCATTTGTCTGCTCTCGCTCATTGCACACTACAGAAGGGATTTTCAGTATGCATCACACTTTTTGCATGTGGTAGGTGAGATGCATCACACCCTTAGCACTAAGCAGTTTGTATGGTCCAGTTTTGACCAGTTCTGAGTAGTTTTTCAGGGAGAACTTCTGGGAGATGATGTAATCAGCTGACCTTGTTCCTTTAGGGTATGAAACAACACTTGTAGGGGCTTATAAGCCCTCGGTTTATGGAAATATGAGATTGGGGTTGCAGTGCCCAAATATGCCTATAACACATCCTCCCAGCATCAATCTTCACCTCATGAAAAGCAAGATCACCCAAAAATACAATGCTCCTTCTCAAAGACAAACTATCAGCACTTACAAATTACAAAATTCCAGCCTCTAGACCTCTCAGATGAGGGATCCATTTATAGATGTCTGCAAGGGTGTGAGGCATCTCTGGGTTTTGGATTAGTGTCATTCCACTTGTTGTTCTTGGTTCCACTTGGAGATTTCTTGGATCTCTTACTCATCTGTGGGCGAATTCATAGAAGCAAGTGTCATAGGAGAAGTTTCTAGAAGATTCCATGAGACTCCACTTAGCAAACTATCTCAGACATTTGTCCATTCTCACTCATCGCACCCTGTAGAAGGCATCTTCAGTACGCATCACACTTGGCTAGTGTACAAGTCAGTATGCATTGCACCCTGACAGTGGAGCAGTCAGTATGGTCCAGTTTTGGCCAGTTTTGAGTGGTTTTTCAGGTGGAACTTTTGGGAAATGATGTAATCAGTTGACCATGATTCTTTAGGGTATGAGACAACACTTTCAGGGGTTAAAGAGCCCTTGGTTTATCGACATATAATATTGGGGTTGAAGTGCCCAAATATTTCTATAACATAAAGTTCATTTTGTCAAAACTTGACAAATTTTATATGGTTTCAGCCCTTCTCGACACCACAAACGCAATGGCGTTATGCATTTCTCCATCTGAGTTCTGCATTTTTTTGTCCATTTTTCCAAATGGAGGTATAATACTCCTTTTTTTGTAACTGATGACTGTATTTTTCTTTTTCATGCCATTTAATGAATGAAGGCATCCCCATTGATCGAGTAGGGCCCGGAGACATAGTCCAAGTTGGACAAAATCTGTTATCAAGTCTTGTTATCTTCTTTCAGGTCTTATGTGTTTCTTCTTCTTCTCTCATGCGCGCATTAGATTTCTATGGTTAAGCTGCAATTTCTACATGTGATTCTTTAACACATCTATAAGCAAAAGAGCTTGGATCATTGCATTTCACGAAGTTGGCCGAGAAGAGGCGTAATGTAAAAGCGACTACGGAGGTAAGGGTTGTCCATGAGGCAGCAAGGGCAACCGTGCAGTAGGCAAAGGCCGCCGAAGTAGCAGTAGCAGTGCATGCAACAAGGGGCACCACAATGCAAGACAAGGAGGGCTAGGACTTGTCTACAATATAGGAAACAGAGGACACAGATCTCACAGAGGAAGGCGCAGACCTAGGCACAACTTCCACCCCACTGAAAAGGTCGCATGTCACAGAGAGATTGGGTCCATGAAAAAAGGTCAAGGCCTCCAAATTGGCCATCTATCCTATCACATTAATAGAAGGCTACCTCTACGAAATCGGTGACACGGTTTGCGAGGTCACTAAGGAAGTGCTCCAGGAAGCCATGTTGGAGCAGCAGATTATGTTGGGGGGGCCTAAGGGCATTGCTGTAGGAACTACAGATGCAGCCCCCAAGGAAGAAACTTTAGCAACCTACTGTGTAGTAGGCACATCAGTAGCAAAGCAGCGGCTATGCGCAAAGATGGCCAACACCATAGTGCTACCGGAAGGAGTGCTAAGAGCAGGGAATGGGGACAATAGAGCCGTGGTGGGCAGGATCAAGGGACTTGGCCTTAATTTGGCTGCCCTTCCATGAGACACATTGTGCCAACTATAGGATGGAATAACAACGGAGCTCTATGCTAGGTAGGGCCGTGTGGTTCAGGTGATGAGTGAGAAAAAGATCAACAGTGAACAGCTTAGCCTACAACATGACAATTTGGTGTCACAGAACCAGTAGATCATGCAGACAATTGATGAAGCATGTCGACTAGTCCCAGAGTTGTCCATCACCACACACCTACCAACAGATATGTGGATCGAGTGTCTGGAAAGTGGAGTCTGAAAGGCGCACGAAGAATGAATGCATGTGCAGCTGGAGTTGAATCTCTAGATTGCTGAGCTATGGCTGAAGGCATAGCCTTCCACTCATCCGGAAGTTAGAGAGCAATGCGTTAGTGCTATTCAAAAAGGATTGGAAGAAATTGGAGGGGCAGTGCAAGAGTGTACCGGTATGTTGGACCAAGCCTTTGGCATCCTCACATCCTTTCAGGAGGACCATAACATATAGTGCCTGGAAACAAAGGTGCACGAGCTTCAGAAGCAGTACGATAATGTAATGGGAAATGCATAGATAGTCGTCCTCAGACAACGACTAGAAAAAATGCAGCAAGCAAGGGAATCGAAAGAGCAGGTGGATGCCACAAGACAAAAAGAGGCACTTCTCAAAGCGCGAGTCTAGTCATGGATTGATGAGGCCTTCACTATTATGGCAGATATTGAGGGAAAGCTCGCACAGATGTAGGGACTCTATGCGTTAACACACGAAGCTGATCCTCACAAAGAAGCATCGAAAGAGCACATGCAACTAGTCTAGCAAACCACAAAACAGTGCGCCAAGGACATCCGAGCAGTATGGGACCAATTGGAGGGGCTCCGTGCCAAGATCACCCCACCAACAAAGTGACTCAAGATGAGTCACGATGATTATGTTGGGGTCTGTTTGATCCAGGTGGATATTGGTGGCCACCTACCATGTCCACTTAGACCCCCACCATTGTTTCTTTCAAATTTTTAGTTTCCTTAACTGTAGCACAATTTACTATTTTTAGGAGCTTTTTGGGTCCTGAACTTTTGGAGCCATTTTGAAGCCCTAAACAATGTTTTTTGGGAAAACTAGGAGAAACATTAGCCCCATGTTACTCTTCCAAAAATAGTAGTTCTTGGATAGACCTTTCTAATGAGATATCGTGTGCATCAAACAGAGATCATATGCCAAAGTTACGACCCTGGCAAGTTGATGTACCAATTTACCCAAACGAGGCCCACAGTTTGGCATTTCATCTTCTAGGGATCAGGTTTTTGATGTTTAGGTTTTTCCATTGTTTCTCAACGATAAATAGGTCTTTGAGCCTCATTGTAACATAGTTTAGAGGCATTTAGCTGCCACATCTCTTCTCATAGATAAGCTACCATTGCCCTAGTTGGTTTATTTCCATTCTTGTTTGTAATCATATTTCAATATTTTACATTAATGAAATGAAGTATTATTTCCAATTTATCTCTATGTTTATGGCTATCTCTGTGATTTGTTTCATTCCTGTTTAAATCTAGATTAGTGGTATCAGACCGGTCTAATTTTTCTTTGTTTTTCTTTGCATGTCCCCAACGAGGTCGGGATATAAGGATTTAGGACTTGAACTAGTCGAACCTTTGTAAGACCAGCATCACAAATCCCGATGGCCTCCCATGGCAGATAAAAAGAAGGATGAGGGGGGAGAGATCTTATCAAAATCTTGCTCGAAGAAGCCCTTGAATGACAAAGGAATGCGATGATGGACAAATTTGCCTAGATCCTTCAGCGGCTACCCCAGGGGTGATGCATTGGCTTCCAACAATTACTCTTGAAATGCCACATCGTTTAAGGTACAAGTAAATTTTGAAATACCCATATTCGATGGTCAGATAGACGTAGATGCAACTGATAAATGGTTAAATCTACTAGAGGGTTATTTTTCTGTTCATGATTTTTCCAGTCTGGAAAAGATTATTTTCACTCTTCTCAAAGTAGTCCCCCACGTCAAGGACTGGTGGGAAATGTACTACAAGTAGAAGGATGAAAGTACAGGCTCACTATTTTCAGCCACACCCACTTGGGATTCATTCTGAAATGCCATCAAGGAGTAGTACTACTCTGTCAAATGCTATGAGGATCAATACATAAAGTGGACCATGCTACGACAGGGGAGGGTCGAAGACGTGCGGGAGTTTACCAATATTTTTCATACCCTTCCCACAAAGTTTGGTATCAAGGATTTGGAGCAGCATTTGGTACTCAAATACCATGGCTACCTGCACAAGTACATCTAGGAAGAAATAGAATTCCTGAACATCCCCTCGCTTGGCACAGCATACCGATATGCCATCAAGGTCAAGCAAAAGTTTAAATAGAAGAAGCGAGACTTTGGATCTGTGAATTCGAAGCAAGGAAAAGGTGACCACAAACTGCAAAGCAAAGGAAAAATCCAAGGCGAGGCACCCCAAGACAACCCGCCAAAGCTACAAGCAAAGAACAACATCGTGAAGCTGAAAAACGACACGGGAAAGTGGTGTGAGTTCCATAAGAGCTCCATGAAAAACACGAGTGTCAAGCCAAGCAGTCATTGGTGGATGAGCTAAAGGTTTTAGAATCAGATGCTTGTTCCAACTCTGAGGTAGAACCCAACAAGGGGAATGGGAAAGGGATGTAGATTACCGATGCAGAACCCAACGCGGCCGTTGCCACCACCAAGATACAGAAGGAGGAACCCGAAGCTCTAGAGGAGGAGGAGCATCTCTTCTTCTCCTAAATGTGGGTAAAGGGCTCCCTGCTATAGTTCATTATCAACAGCAAGAGCCAAAAGAACCTCATTTCAGCAAAGGTCACAAAGCAGCTAGGCTTACCGACAACAACACATCCACAACTGTACACCATCGGGTGGCTTCACCAAGGATGGGATCTTCATATGAGTTAGCAGTGTCACCTTCCATACAACATCAAGCCCTTCACGGATGAGGTATTGTGTGAAATTGCTCCCCTTGAAGTTTGTGATGTATTATTAAGACAACCATACTTGTGGAACCGACATGCTGTGTATGAATCAAGGCCCCATGTTGTTATTGTTACTTTTGGAAATAAGTTGTATAGGATACCAGAGGTAGCACTGCCTATCTCCATCTCTTTGGTTATTGCAAAACAATGTAGTAAGCTCATTTCCAAAACCGGTAAATTTGTTTTCCTAATGATACACCGTCAAGGAATGAAGAAGATGGTGGCCACGACCTCCAGACAGGGCCCTCCACATGACAACTACAGATGGACAAGGTCATGGAGGAGTATGAGGACATCTTCACCTTCCCTGCAAAGGGTTCCTTTACATTGTTAGGTCAAGCACTCCATTGATCTGACCCCAAGTGCGTCATTTCCCAATGGACCAATCTATCGACTCTCCATTCTGGAGAACAATATATCAAGAGGCAGATTCAAGATCTGCTGCAGAAAGGTGACATTCATCCAAGTTCATCACCCTATGGGAGCCCGATCGTGTTGGTGGAGAAGAATGATGGGACATGGAGACTCTGTATTGACTATAGGGCATTGAACAAGATCACTGTTCGTAATAGTTACCCGATCCCACGGATTGATGACCTCTTGGACCAACTGAAGGGGGGAAAATATTTCAGCAAGATCGATTTGAATTCAGGATATCACCAGGTACCAATCAAACCCTCTGATGTGTGGAAGACTACCTTCAAAGCCAAGGAGGGCCTTTTCGAATGGTTGGTTATGCCTTTTGGATTGAAGAATGATCCTGCAACCTTCATGAGACTTATGGATGATATCTTGCAGACATTCACCAACTCATTTGTAGTGGTATAGTTGGATGACATCCTGATCTTCAACCAGAGTTGGGAAGAGCACCTCCACCACATCTGACAGGTTCTCCAAACACTGTGGCAATACAAGGTATGTTCCAATTTGGAATGCACTTTTGGCATGACCGAGGTTCAATATCTAGGATACATTATTAATGAATAGGGGGTGCATGTGGATTGAGCCAAGATCCAAGTCATTCAAGATTGGCCATCTCCAACCACTATGACAGAGTTCTGTAGCTTTCTAGGTCTTGCCAACTTCTACCACAGGTTCGTGTTGGTATTTTCTCATATCACTTGGCCCTTGAGTCAAGTCACCAAGGGAGGAGTGAAAGAAATATTATTTTGGTCGGAATCTCAACATAAGGCATTTCAAAGAGTTGAAATATCGCCTTTGCACAACACCAGTGCTCACATTACCATACTTGCAACAACCATTTGAGGTCGAGACAGATGCCTCTGACTTTGATATTGGGGTAGTCCTTACTCAACACGGGCATCAGTGGAATATCAGAGTGAGACACTTTCAGACACAGTCCAGAAATATGCCACTTATGACAAAGATATGTATTCCATTATGCAGGCTTGCCGACACTAGAAGCATTACATTTTGGGGATGGAAACAACCATCCACATAGACCACTGATCCCTGCAGGTCATATAGACCCAAGGGAAATTGCAAAATGATCGCCATCAGAAGTGGTCCACATACCTGCAACAATTCCATTTGAATATCAAGTATAAGAAGGGCAGCACCAATAATGTTACAGATTGCCTCAGTCAACCACTAATCATGGCATTAACCACCGTGCTCAACTCTTGTGGGCATGAGACTTCTGATTGGTGACTTCTCTACAAAATAAACCCAAAATTTGGCCACACATACCAGAAACTCTTGTAGGGTCAGCATGTTTCATATTTTCACCTCCAAGATGCCCTGTTATGCCACCTCGGTCACCTTTCTATTCCTTCAAGCGAGCATGCCAAGATGATTTGGGAAGCACACTACAGTCAGGCTGTTGGGAATTGTTGGGTTGAGAAAATGGTGGCAGTACTACAAAAGTATTTCTATTGGCTAAATTTTCACCGAATGTCGGGAAGTACATCAAATCATGCACTGCATGTGCCATTTCCAAACCGACCATCAAGAAGCAAGGCCTTTATACCCCATTGCCTACTCCTAGTCGAACTTGGGAATCCATCTCTATGGATTACATGTTAGGCCTTCCTTCCACTAAGCATGGAAACGACTGCGTTTTTGTGGTCATCGACAGGTTCTTGAAGATGGGCATTATGGCAACCTGCAAGAAGAATATCACATCAAAAGCCACTGCTAAACTCTTCTTTGAACAAGTGTGGGTACACTTTGGGATCCCACAATCTATCATCTCAGATTGGGACAACATATTCCTCAATACATTTTGGTCTAGTCTCTCATCGATGCTGGACACCAAACTCACTATGTCCACAACCTTCCATCTTCAAAATGATGGCCAGACAGAGGTTGTCAACAGGATGATCGTACACATTCTATGCATGTAAAACTCAAAGCATCTACGCACATGGGACGAGAGCCTCCCCTATGTTCATCACAGCTACAACTGGGCTCTTCATAGCTCGAATGGCTACAACCCCTTTTAGGTGGGCTTAGGATTCTAGCCACTATGTCCCATTGATGTGGTCATGCCATTTGTAGCTACTCACATAGATATGTCTCATGTCCAGTTCGAAACAGGTAAGGCAACCAGCTTCACTGATCACATCCAACATATTTTCCAACATGTTCATGACATTCTAGAGAAATCAAATGCCAAGTACAAGCAGCGACATGATCAACATTGGGTGCCACACAACTTTCAGGCGGGATAAATTATTGATGAATAGGGGGTGAATGTGGATTGAGCCAAGATCCAAGTCATTCAGGATTGGACATCTCCAACCACTATGACAGAGCTTCGTAGCTTTCTAGGTCTTGCCAACTTCTACCATAGGTTTTTGTTGGGATTTTCTCATATCACTTGGCCCTTGAGTCAAGTCACCAAGGGAGGAGTGAAAGAAATATTCTTTTGGTTTGAATCTGAACATAAGGAATTTCACAGAGTTGAAAGATTGCCTCTGCACAACACCAGTGCTCACATTACCAGACTTGCAACAACCATTTGAGGTCGAGACAGATGCATCTGACTATGATATTGGGGTAGCCCTTACTCAACACGGGCATCAGTGGCATATCAGAGTGAGACACTTTCAGACACAGTCCAGAAATCCCACTTATGACAAAGATATGTATTCCATTATGCAGGCTTGCCGACAATGGAAGCATTACATTTTGGGGATGGAAACATCCATCCACACAGACCACTGACCCTGCAGGTCATATATACCCAAGGGAAATTTCAAAATGATTGCCATCAGAAGTGGTCCACATACCTGCAACAATTCCATTTGAATATCAAGTATAAGAAGGGCAGCACCAATAATGTTGAAGATTGCCTTAGTCAACCACTGATCATGACATTAACCACCTTGCCCAACTCTTATGGGCACGAGACTTCTGATTGGCCACTTCTCTATAAAAGTAACCTAGAATTCAGTCACACATACCAGAAACTCTTGGAGGGTCAGCATGTTTTAGATTTTCATCTCCAGGATGCCCTGTTATGCCACCTGGGTCACCTTTGTGTTACTTCAAGTGAGCGCGCCAAGATGATTTGGGAAGCACACTATAGTTAGGTTGTTGGGCATTTTGGGGTCGAGAAAATGGTGGCAGTACTATAGAAGTATTTCTATTGGCTGAATCTTTGACAGGATGTCTGGAAGTACATCAAATCATGCACTGCATGTTCCATTTCCAAACTGACCATCAAGAAACAAGGCCTCTATACCCCACTACCTACACCTAGTCGAGCTTGGGAATCCATCTCCATGGATTACATGTTAAGCCTTCCTTCCAATAAGCATGGAAATGACTGTGTTTTTGTGGTCGTCGACAGGTTCTTGAAGATGGCCATTATGGTGACCTGCAAGAAGAATATCACAGCAGAAGCCACTACTAAACTCTTGTTTGAACAAGTGTGGGTACACTTTGGGATCCCACAGTCTATCATCTTAGATCGGGATAACAGGTTCCTCAATATATTTTGGTCTAGTCTCTAGTCGATGCTGGACAACAAACTCACTATGTCCACAACCTTCCATCCTCAAACTGATGGCCAGATAGAGGTTGTCAATAGGATGATCGTACACATTCTGCGCATGTACAACTCAAAGCATCTACGCACATGGGACGAGAGCCTCCCCTATGTTCAACACAGCTATAACTAGGCTCTTCACAGCTCGAATGGCCACAACCCTTTTTAGGTGGGCTTGGGATTCCAGCCACTATGTCCCATTGATGTGGTCATGCCATTTGTAGCTACTCACGCAGATTCGGCTCATGTCCAGTCTAAAAAAGATAAGGAAACCAGCTTCATTGAGCACATCCAACATATTTTCCAACAGGTTCATGAAATTCTAGAGAAATCAAATGCCAAGCAAAAGCAGCGACATGATCAACATCGGGTGCCACACAAGTTTCAGACGAGTGATGAAGTTTGGTTGCATTTGCAAAAGAAACACCTTACTAGAGTGTATCGAAAACTCAGACCACTTTGATATGGTCCTTACACCATTACCAAGGCTGTGCGAGACAATGCATTTGAGCTCAGCATTCCCCCATTCCTTGGCCTACACCCAGTGTTCAATGTGGACCGCCTTCGGCCATACTTTTCACCATTACTAGACACATCCAACATTGCAAAACAACTCACACTAATGGATTTAAATCTAGATTGCATGGAAAAAGCTGCAACTGATCGGATCATGGACACACAAATCAAGCACACTCGCTAACAGAATATCCAACTGTATCAAGTTGTCAAAGCAGGCCAACACCTTCACGAGGACAAGTGGCTCACCAGGGACCAAGTTCAGCAGAAGTTTCCTCATCTCATGGAGGAACTCAACGCAATGGGGACCATTGCTTCCTAAGTGGGGAGGAATGATCCATGTGGATATTGGTGGCCACCTGCCAAGTCCACTTGGACCCCCACCATTATTTCTTTCAGCTTTTCAATTTCCTTAATTGTAGCAAAATTTACTATTTTTAGCAGCTTTTCGGGTCCTGAACTTCCGGAGCTATTTTGAGGCCCTAAACGACATTTTTTGGGAAAACTGGGACCAACATGGGTCCATGGACAAATGTTTCTCTTTCCAAAGTAGTAGTTCTCAGATAGACCTTTCTAACAAGATATTGTGCGCATCAAACGGAGATCATATGTCAAAGTTACGACCCCCACACGTTGATGTACCAATTTACCCAAACGGGGCTCACAGTTTGGTGTTTCATCTTCTAGGGTTAGGTTTTTGGATGTTTAGGGTTTTCCATTATTTCTCAACAATAAATAGGCCTTCAAGCCTCATTGTAACATAGTTCAAAATCATGTAGTTGCCACATCTCTTCTCATAGATAAGCTACCATCACCCTAGCTAGTTTATTTCCATTATTGTTTATAAGCATATTTCAGTATTTTACATTAATGAAATGAAGTATTATTTTCACTACATCTCTGTGTTTATGGTTATCTCTATGATTTGTTGCATTCCTATTTAAATTCAGATCGCTGTTGGGCATGGAATCCCCCCACAACATGTTTTGGGACTCAATGCCTAAGTTTTAGTCAAATGTATTGTAAGACTCCACGAATTAAAGGCACGGAGCAGGAAGTATAGGATGAGTCATAGGGTTGTCCGCCCTAAGTATTGTGAAGAAATGTAATGTCATGTTGGCCTACCTATAGTCAACGGACGATGGGATTGTATAAATAGAGTGAGTGTCAAAAGTTGTAAGAGGGGGGAATCAAAATTGGAGAGATAGATGAATACACATGGTTCAAGCATAAAGTAAGAGTCTAAGTGTATTGGGTCATAGTAGTAGGAAGAGGCTCTCCAGCTGAGTGCGCAGAGGCCTAGTAGAGTCTGAAGCTGAGTGCGCGGACCCCTACAGCTAAGTCCGGAGGACAGTGTCGAGTCTGTAATCTTGATCGAAGACCAATAAAGAGAAGTTGATTCCTATTTCTGTGTATCTGCTTATGTATTTCCTTGTTCACATTTATACATCTTTTTTATCACGCGCACTGGTATGATTGCTGGATATGCTTTAAAATTATCACTAATCTTACACAAATAAGTTGAGTAATAGGATAATAACAGATTAAATAACAAGTAACTTGGGTATAATATGGGTCACACCCTGAGTAGGACTACGCGGAAGCAACGTCGTAGGTTGTGAGGGACTAATAGGTGCTTGTAATGACGACTGCACAAGGTCAAACACGGACCTCTAGAAGCTCATCAGACATCGCTAGGGTGCGGAAATCTGGATCTAGCACCCTCCCATACTACTTTGGGTGAGACCTCAGTCCACGCTCAGCTGACTGTTGCTGAAAGGGCTAGTAGTACCGGGATTTTCTTGGTTAAATCACCTCTGAACTTGTGTCAGGCCCATACAAGCCAACAATTAACTACATGATCGTGATAAAGAAGACAATAGTGTTACACGAAATATTGTCACCATGACTTTCTGTAATCAGTGTGGGTCTATCATCACTCATACTGACCTCCTATGCAAGTCTCAAACCTCGGCGCTTCATGTCAAGCTTTAAGAATGAGAGAAAGTCTTTGAAAATCAATAAACTCTGGTTCTGCACTTTCTCTTACCATTACCTGCAATCCCGCACCCCTTGGTCATGTTACCTGTGGACCTGCCCGCTCTGTCTCTAAAGGAGTGGGTGCGGACCCCTGTAAAAGTAAAAAAGGCGCAAGTTTATTCTTAAAAACATAGTTTGGGTTAATTTAGGATGCTTCTAGAAGGAATCTTGACGTGGATGGTTCGCTCCTAGGTGGTTCATGCATCCCATAACTAAAGGAGCTAATCCCTTGATGAGAGGAGCTTATCCCTTTGAAGGAGGGCTCTATTCGTTTGAAGGTGGACCTAGTAACTTCCCTCCTCTGCTCTAATAATTGAGGCATTGGGCTGGTTGCTAGGGAGGTTGAAAGCTAAACATTTTTTAGGGTAAATGCTGTTGGAATTGAGACTTCCTAGTTAAGCGTGAGAAGAGAGATTACATACCTTTTGGCTTCATTGGGAAGAGAGTGAAACTTGTCAAAGTAGAAGAGATTCTTGTTGGACCCTGGGAGGAGCTTGTACAACATCAAGGCACCAAGGTTGTAAAGTTCTTCTTTGATTAAAGTTAATACAATCAGATTCATTTTTTTCAATAAATTGTCTTATATGGTTTATTTCATGAATTCCTTGATCATCATGATAAATATGGTTTATTATATTGGCTTTTCAGATGCTACTTGATGTGTGTGCATGTTTGTGTTTGCAGGTTCTTTAAAAGGGAGCTCGTTTGGATCAATGGAGCATGGCTTCCACAAACTAGCACTAGATCCGAGGTAGGCCTAAAACATCTACTAGCCTTTATTATAAATCACATATTTAGAGAAAGATAGAATTTGTTTAGTTTGCTTGTCACTAGATATCCATAGATACTAGGGAGGTCAGTCTTGTCCGCAAGAACGGCTTATCCGGCCGACAAAATGGCGACTCCACTGGGGACTTGAATTTTTGGTTTTATGCCTTTGCTTTTACTTTGACTTGAGAAACTGTTTCTCTATTTCTGGTTTTTTTCTTGATGGGGATTGGTTAGGTTCTGTAGATCTTGAATTATTTTTTGTTTTTCGTGCTTTTGGAAGAGGACCGCACCCTTTTCTTGTAACATAATGCGAACATACCTGCACTTTTGCTTTACATATAGAGCAATACCACACCTAGGTATACTGGGAGCCTGCGGACCCTGTCAAACTTTTGAAAAACTTAAAATTTTCTCTTTCAGTCAGCTTAGGATTTGTTTATATGTTTTAGCCACTAGCCAGATCTGCACGTGTCTTTTCAGAAACTTTTCATAGGTTAATTCCATTGGCATTTAGGTTTTAGGTGAATTTCTAGAAGCTTTGTGTGCCTGGCTTGATTTTTTATTGGTCTTTGTAGTAGCTCAGAGCTTAGAAGCCTTAGAAACCTCAGATCACCCTGGTTTTTACTGGTCTTCTTATGAGTCTGACCGATTTGTAAAATCTGCCTTTGTTGAGGAATACATCTTGTTTTTTCTCTTTGCGAAGCTTCGAAAGAACTTGTTTTGAAAGTTTTGGATTTCATTTTTAGAAAAGAAAACAAAAGCTGGTTGTTTTTTACTGATTTGTTATTCTGAACAAGTTAGTCCTTAGTTTGCTTATAGCTAAGTAAAACATCCTTGAAAAGAAATCTTGTAAGCTTTTACTTCAATTAGCTATTTAGAATTTATAGATCTCAAGATTAGATTTTTCAATAGTGTTGAGTGTTTTATAAAAATAAAAATAAAAATCTCTTTTAAAAAAGTTTGTTTTTGTAGTATTTGAGTGTTTGGAAAGAAAGGGAAATTTTCGTGAGCATAACTAGTTGTCTCATTTTTGAGTGTATTGGAAAAGAAAAAAAGTTCTTCTTTTTATTTGTTTGTTAAGGAAAGATTTGTTTTTACAAGCATTTGCATTCTCAAACTTTCTTTAGCTAGAAGTTTATTGAAGAAAAAGGATTGTTTATCATCTTAAGTGCAATTTTAGTGTTTTGGAGTCGAGTCTTCACAACATCTCTGCACCTTTTCACTTAAGAAAAAACCAATAAAAATAATGCTTAAAGTAAAATCTATCTAGTAATATTTTTATTTCTAGGGCTCTTTATCACCAACATAGGTTAAGCTAGTATCTTGGAGTAGGGAGTAATTAACTCTCAAAGATAGTAAAACAAACAAGTAGCTATATCTTGCGGTAGGAGATAAATTCCAATTGTTACATCTATGCTCTGGGAAGCTCCTATTAAAGGAGTCAAGCACGAGATCATATCCGAACAAGTGGGGTAATCAATCCTTCCTCATTGGGAATGATACAAGATATACACGTATTAAAAATGGTGAACCTCAGATTAACCATTGTCGAGGAGCCTGGGGTCACTTGTTGGTAAACCTTGGATTATGTCAAGGAGCCTTCAAGGGGATTGAGCTTGCTACTCTGCCCTTGCGTGTGTATCGGATCACAGACTGTTCCCCCAGGTATATTTCTTTCCGTTGGTAACCATAGTGACCATATTCTATAGGATTATTTCCTAAGGTGACGGTGGATGGAAGATCCCACTGTACCTAGAGCAAACGTCGGATAGACAAACTTGGATTTTATAGGGGGTTCTCTTCACTCAAGACGATTTAGTGGAGAAACTTGTGCCAGTCTATTCATTAAGCAGGTTGCCGGGGTAACTGTTCCAACCGCCATTTCTGTATTGAATTTTGCGATGTTGGATTTCATCACCAAATAGTGTTTTCAGTACGGAAAGTTACTGTTTGTGTATGGTTTGACCTCCTAGATTCTTTAGGCCTGTGATCCAAAATTGTTTGGTTCTTTAGAGACTTTAGGTGGTTTTCATTGAGATTTTTCTTTTTTTGCGTGTGAAGCAATTAAAATTTTTAATCGTGGCTGAATTACCGAGGAAGTCTTGTAGACTTCGGGGCCAGCCTCCTGAGTTTTCACCAAGCCATCTTGAAGGGCTACGAGCCCTTGTAACTCCTAGTGACAGTAGAGTTGGGTCACCTAAAGAAGGAGAGTCTTCTTTGGTTGTACATCCTGATTACCAAGTTCAAGCACCAGAATATATTATTGAACCTGTTTCATTTTCTGAAGTTACTGGTAGTTTTTATTCTACTAGTGAATTAGCCGAGGAACCTGAAATATCTGCATCGAAAACTAAACATGCTGCTACTCCTTCATCAGAATTTGCCTCTCCAACTTCCAGTCGTCCTGGTTCAGCCAGGGTAGAAAGAGTCACTATCCAAAATCTTCCTTTTGGACTTATTGCTATTGAAGAACTTGTTACTCTGGAAGAAGGTATACCAATCCCTGAAAATCAACCAGCTATAGAACTTAGAGAGAGTGAATCGATCTTTTACAGTCGACCTAGGAGGGATGCTTGGTATCTTTCATTGACCAATTTTTTGGAAAACCTGGGACTAAGTTTTTCACCACCTCGCATTCATTTTCATCCAACACCTAGAGGTTATTATCCTCCTTTGAATATGTCGAGACAGTCGTCCATGTTTTCTCAATCTCCAGAAACTTTTTTGTATGGTGGTCCCTCTGTTCCCTCTGGGTATCAGTCACTTACAGGTAATTTTTCAGGAGCATCTCCTCAACCTATTGAACAAGGGTTATTAACTGGTAATAGCAGAACTAAGCCATTAAGTGTAGAAGATATTCTTATGATGTCAGGTACTATTCCAAATCCGCAACCTCAAGGTGGCCAGTTACCACCTGGGGGGCAGCCTCAAGGTCCTCAATTATTGCCTAGGGGTCAACCTCAAGGTACCCAATTACCACCTAGGGGGCAACCCCAAGGACAGTGCATTCCTCAGGGACAGTACATTCCTCAGGGTCAACCCTAGACTCAGTATGTACCTCAAGGTAAATCCCAATATCAATATGTACCTCAAGGTCAACCCCAGTATCAGTACGTGCCTCATGGTTATCAACCTCAAGTTCAGTACCCAAACCAAGGTTTCCAACCACCTTCTTATCAATCCTTTGTCCAAGGAGCTGGAAATGTACCTTTGAATTATCAACCCTACCCTCAACCCGGTTATGGTCCTCAATATTCTCAACCTTCTATGGGTCCATACCCCGGAATGAATATAGTGTGGGATCCATCTCAATCTCAACAGATCTTGCAACCGAATGTGCAGTTGTCATCTCAATCTGGATAGCCCTTGGTTTCTGGTTCAACCCAGCAACCAGTCCAGTCTACTATTCAAACTTCTGCACCTTCTGTAGTTTCTCAGCCTGGGCCTAGTTCGCCTCGAACTCTGCCTCAAACGATTGCTGCACCATCTTCTCCATCTACCCCACCTATTTCTAGAGTATCGACAGCTTTGATTTCTACTATTCCTGCATCAATTCCTCAAGCATCTTTACCTCAGTTTGGACCCACAATTCAGACTTCGGTTCAAATTCCTGTAGGACAACCTGGTCCAAGTACGATTGTCACAAGTCAACCTCCATTTACTTATCAACCGTACTAGGGATAGTACCAATTCGGTCCTGCTGTGCAGAACCCAGTCTATCAGTATCAACAGTTCCATGGATATACTTATCAGCAACCTCAACAACCCCAGTACGATCTGGTTAATCATGGTTTTCCGGGAGGATATAATATCCCAAATGAAATTCCAATTCCTAGTTATCCTAGATATCCTCCTCCCAGGACTGGTCTCATGACCCAGGGTTTTAGGGACCCTAATCATCAGTTACCATTCATTGCAACTTTGGACTTGCCTGATTTGTCACACCTTACGAACTATTCGATTAATTATCTTCCATTTTGGCTGCCAATGCTGAATAAGTTTCCCAGTGAAATTCCTAAGTTTGAAGGAAAATCAGGAGAGGATTGGTCAAACCCTATGATGACTTATCACCTCTGGTGTGAATCTAATTCCATTTCAGATGATTCAATCCATTTACAACTTTTTCAACGCACTCTAATTGTCATGCAGCCAAGTGGTACATTGAGTTACCGCGAGCCACTTTTTATAACTTTAGTCAGCTAGCTACTTCATTTTTAACTCATTTTAAGTTGTCTGTCAGATATGACAATGGCACGGAATTATTAACTTCATTAAAACAGTAAACGTTCACTTATATTTCAGATCACTTTCATGAATGGAGACATTGATGGCATTTAGTGAAAGTTTTTATCCCGGATCAGATCTTAGAAGAATGGTTTGTTAAATCATTACTACCGAAAATCACTAAGGATGTAGCTAAGGTAGGAATGGGTTACTGAAGAGTAAGTAATTGCTCAAGCTAAGTACCTTGACCTCGTTTATACGTAGTCGGGTACATTACACGAGAAAATCTCCGATCTTCCTAAACAAAATCAAATAACTGCAACTCCTTTAAGGTCTCATGCTGCTGATGGTATGATTGGTATAGTTAATACCAAAAGTAAGAAGAAATCTTCCAAGAATTCTTCTCCTATCATAACTTTACTAGATTCCCCGACAAGAGATTCTTCCATTGAAATTTCTACCGATATTCATGTTGTAGAGTCATCTACAACCAAATCAAAATCTCGCGGTAAAAAGAAAGGGAAGAAGAAAAATAAAACAGATAAAAATTTGAAAGAGAAACCAGAAAAAACAGAATCTACTGATGAGAAATGTAAACCTCGTTATCCTTGTCTCATTTGTGACGAAGAACATTTTACAAGAGACTTCCCTCATCACGTTGAGGTTGCGAAAATCATCAAAGGCTCTCAAACACCTGCTGTTTTGAAGGATCCTTTTCCTAGTCAAGACAGTAAGATGATAGGTTCTTCCTCAAATGCTACAGAAGAACCCATAATGCTGATGTCCCATGTTAGGATTGTGACACGATCGCATCATTATGGAAGTAAAAGTCCTGTTGGTGGTAAGGAAGCAGAATCTTCTAATTCGAACCCCATCAACTTCAACTCCCGGTTCCGATCCACTATAGATCAAGAAACCTAACCCAGACTTGGTAATCAAACTGCCCACCAAGGGTATACTTCGAAAGTCAGCTTTCAATCCACATGTGAGAGCTGCTCAGAACTATAACATTGCTGAAGATTTAGCTATTTCACCTTCAGCAATGTTAGATTTGGAGGTGTTGCAATCATGTCCAGCACAGTGTAAATTGCTATTGTCGGCTATAGGAGCTGTTGATATTCAGGACTCGAACCTTATAATTGTCAATCTAGAAAATAGTACACCTAACTTACCTCATCAAATGGCTTTCTAGATTTTAGTGTTAGTTAAAAACAGACCTTTTTATAGGACTGTGATTGATGAGGGAGCCTCAACTTGTATTATGTCGATCCAGTGTTGGAGATCGCTTGGTTCTCCTATGCTTAATCAATCCCCGATGATTATAAAGGTTTTTTATGGCTGTGGGTTCCATCCTTTTGGTATTCTACAGGAATTACCTATAGGGGTTGAAGGCAAAACTGTTAATCTAGATGTGGAGGTGGTTGATGCCCCTCTAGATTACAACCTTCTCTTAGGTCGTAGTTGGTATTATGCTATGACTGCTATTGTTTCATCGGTCTTTCGGCTCATAAAGTTTCCTCATAATGGAAAGATCGTAACTATAGACCAACTAACTTACTTTTCATCCGACCCAGCCTCTTCTGAAAGTATCCAGCATGTCGGAAAAACAACTATCCCTTATAAGGATATTGGAGTAGGACTAGTTAAAGATTCTGGTTTACTAGGAACTTTTTCCTTTCCTCCTCCCAACATATCGCCTTCTACTGCAACTATTCATATGATTTCATCAGACACTATTGTTTATGACGATCCTTGGATTGTACCTTCCAAATCTGAGATAGATTCATTTGGTGATGCTATTCCTTTGAGTCCATATGAAATTGCGTATCAGACTGTACAGTCGTTTTCCAACCCTTCTTCAACTGAAACTGACTTAATGAATGTAGTCCATGAAGAATCACTTTCAATATTAGACTCAGATTCAACAACGTTTTCCGAACTTGTTCACACTGATGGGCAAATTCGTGAAACCTTGTTTGTTGATGATTTACCATGGGAAGATCTTCATAATAGATCTTCATTTTTACCTGAGATTGATCACTTTGAAAATGATTTTTCATCTATTTTTACGACTTATTATGTCAAGGAACCTCAGAATCCATTGCAAAATCCTGATTCTGAGTTAAATTTGGGAAATATTTCTCGAACTATTCCTATTGACATTTCGGTTAAGCCTGGAATTGTTGAAAACATTCATATAGGTGCCTCTTGTACGGAAGATGGAATTCAAATATATAAGGCCCTATTTCAATAATTATATGATGTTTTTGCCTGGTCATATGAGGAAATTCCAGGAATTGACCCAACAATTTTTGTTCATGAAATCAAGACTTACCCGGAGGCTAAACCTGTCTGGCAATGTTTGGGTCAGATCCACTCGTGAAAAGCTGTTGCTATTAAAGAAAAAATTGGAAAATTACTTAAAGCAGGTTTCATTTATCCAATTCCTTTAACAGACTGGGTATCGAATATCGTTCCTGTTAACAAAAATCAAGGAATAATAAGAATATGTATCGATTATAGGGATATTAATCGAGCCTGTCCAAAAGACAATTACCCAACTCCCTATATCGATCAAACCATTGATGATTGTGCTGGCAGTGAAATATTCTCCTTCATGGATGGTTTTTCCGGATACAATCAAATAAATATTCTACCTGCTGATCAACCAAAAACGACTTTCATTTGTCCATGGGGGACATTTGCTTATTGAAAATTACCTTTTGGGCTTAAGAACGCCGGTGCAACTTTTCAAAGAGCCATGTCTTACGCGTTTCATGACATCAAGCAAATTATGCAACCCTATCTTGATGATTTACCTGCTCATTCATTACATCGAGCTGATCATCTCATTCATTTACGAGCAATCTTTATGAGGTGTAGGCATTATCGAATTAGGTTGAATCCACACAAGTGTGTTTTTTGTATAGAAACGAGTCGGTTACTGGGTTTGTTGTTTCGAAAGCTGGCATTCGTGTCGATCCTTCGAAGGTAGAGGCTATTGTCAAATTTCCGCCTCCTTCATCTTTTCGCCAACTCCAAAGTGTGCAAGGCAAAGCAAACTTTTTACGTCGATTCATTCCTAACTACGCCGAGATAACAAAGGGTTTTACCCGGTTGTTGAAATAGAATACTCCATTCTTTTGGGATGAGATAGTTGACAAATCTTTTGATGCACTAAAACATGCATTGACCCATGCACGGTTATTGCATCCTCCCAACTACAACCAGGACTACTTCTTATATCTCGCCACCTCGCATTCAACCATTGGAATGGTGTTAGTTCAGGAAGATGAATTCGGTAGTAAACATGTGATATATTACCTTAGTTGAACCTTAAATCCAACTTAGCTAAAATATTCACATTTGGAGAAATTGGCCTTGGCAGCTGTTCATGTTGTCCAACGTTTTCGTCATTACATTTTACTACGCAAAACTACAGTAATTTCCGATTGAAACCCTTTGATGTATATTTTGACCAAACAATTGCTAGGGGGCAAGTATTCCAAATGGATTGTTATCTTGCAGGAATTCAATTTGGAGTTTGAAAAGTCTAAGTCAAAGAAATCTTTAGTTTTTCTAGAGTTAATGTGTGACTTCCCGCGTGCTGACACCGAAACTGTGGCAGAAGATCCCATTGCAGACGAATTCTTGTTTCTAATCAGCACATTAGATCCCTGGTATGGAGATATCATCGTTTATCTCCAAACCCAATCCTTTCGGCCTGAAATTTCATGGTCAGAGCGTCAGAAAATAAGATTCCAATCCCAACAATACAGAATTATTGGAGATACACTTTATCGTCGTGGGGCGGACTCTATTTTCCGATGTTGTTTAATTCATGAGAAAGCTGAAAGGGTTCTAAATGACTGTCACTTTGGAGCGTATGGCGGTCATATGTCTTGGTTTGCCACAGCCCAAAAGATATTCCGCGCTGGCTATTTCTAGCTGTCTTTGTTTAAATATTGTATTAACGCCGTCCGAAAATGCCACAAGTGCCAAATTTTTGATCGAAAGATGTGCGATCCACCTGCTCCTCTCCACCCTATAATTGTCATCAGTCCTTTTATGAAATTCAGTATCTATTTTATTACATGTAACCCTCACTCGGCTGGGGGGCATGCGTATATCATCCTTGCGGTAGATTATTTTACCAAGTGGGCCGAGGCGATGCCTACATTTTCGGAAGACGGCAAAACTACTGCGATTTTCGTTTTCAATCATATAATTGCTAGGTTCGGTGTTCCACAAGTGATTATCATTGATCATGGGTGTCATTTTCGAAACATTATGATGACGAAACTAACAGATCAACTTGGCCCGCGTCATGACAGTTCAACTCCATATTACCCACAGGCTAATGGTCTGGGTTGAAGCCATCAACAAAGTTATAGTCATCATGATCCGACAAATCAATGGGATTCATAGGCCGAATTGGCATAACATGCTTTTTTCAATGCTTTGGGCATATCGAACCTCAGTAAAAACATCAATCGGTTTCACTCCTTTCCAACTCGTTTACGGTTTGGAAGTTGTGTTACACATTGAATGCGAAATCTTGTCATTGCAAATGGCCATAGAATTACTTCTAGCCACTTCCGAAGAGGAGAAACGTTTGTTGTATTTGGCTCATCTAGATGAGAATCGACGTGATGCTGCACTAGTAATCGAAGCTCATGCCAAACGTATTAAAGCTCAATATGATCGAAATGTTACACCTCGTAATTTTTCGGAACGAGACCTAGTCTTACTATACGATCAAGAAAATGATAAATTAGGTGCTGGAAAATTCGTATCCATGTGGCATGGTCCTTATGTTGTCAAGCGAAAGCTGGCAAAAGGGGCCTATGAATTGGTAGACATTGACGGAGTCTCTTTAGGTAAACCCAGAAATGGTCTTTACCTGAAGAGATATTATGCTTAAATCTGGGTGTGGAGATTTTAGTTAGGTTAGTTTTCTTTCTAGCTAGTGTGTTTTAGATTAAAAAGTGTGCTTGGCTTAGAGAGCGTTTTGTCATTATTCCTGCTTATCTTGATTTTACTCTTGATATTGTAGATGTCGACGTCTTTCCAAACATACATTGGTTTTGCTGATGGTGCTTGTCATAATACACGGAACATTTCTTGTACGGCTTGGGTTATATATTCGCCCTCTCATGAGTTGGTATCTATGCATGGGGTAAGCCTTGGTCAAACAACGAACAACATTGCAGAGTATAGTGCAGTGATTGAGTTATTATCTGAATCCATCTCATTTGGGATTCGGAGTTTGATTGTGAGGTTAGATTCTGAACTTGTTGTGTTACAACTTAATAGAGTTTATGCCATTAGAAATCCAATGTTATTGGGATTATTTTTGAGAGTTAGTCTCTTGGAACGTGAATTTGACTATATTGAATATCAGCATATTCCAAGATATTTAAATACATTAGCAGATTCAATTTCTTCTCAAATGTTAAGTAGACATTTGAAATAATCAAACAGTAAATTAAAAAACATTCCATAAACATGTTTTACAAGATAACTGGTAATAGTGATATAGCATAGCATAGGAGTGTGTCAAATATACATCGTCTTCGATCATAGGTTGAAAAACACCTTATGATCAGCAAAAATGATAGTACAAAAAGAAAAAATGTCATATGAGTCTACAACATGCGATCATCCTATCACTGGTGATGATCACGATAAGAAACCACTACACGGGCCACCCTACAAAGGAACCTCCTGAAAGGTCCTAGGACCCCAATCACATAGCGTTGTAGCCTAAGAGGAATGTCATCTATGCTGGTCTCTGGAATGTCTGTTGTCAAATGCTCTAGATGGTTTTCCAATTCGGCGAGGGTCTCTGTAGATTCATCTTGTGGGGCTGGTGCTGCTGCAGCTGGCTGTTTCCTCTCATAAGGTTGGAGAGTGGATGGTCGCCGTGGACCTACATATACATTTGAAACTTTTACTATCAATTTTTGGATGGTTTAAAAACAAAAAAAAAATTAAATTAGAAAATGTTGAAAATGATTTTACCTGAGTCATCCCATTACTCTCCTGGTGGAAGAGCCATGTCTGGGTCACCACGATAATCCATCCCAGCATAAGGAAAATCCTGAATAGCAAAAAATTGGTTCTCTAACCAATGAAAATACTCAGGAGGAAATCGAACAACCTCTGAACCCTCCTCAGGATGACGGGCCATAACTGCAACCCAACGCATCAGTTTGGGCTCTCGGGGAAGTGCAGCTCTAATGAAAAGATGTTGTGGGACCAACATTGGGACCCTCTCTAGATCAAAGCTCACAACTAAGAAACCATATCCAAAGTTTTTCAGTTGTCCGTTCTTTTCTCTAGTTAGTTTTCCTTTTACATTAGCCAACAGCTTCACACTAGTTGAAGATGGTGCCCCGAAAGCAGGCTATTGCCATCTGCGTTTGGGATCCAGTGGTCGTATTTAGTGCTGCGCTTCTGCAGAGTCTGGTGACAGTAAATGAAATCACTTTGAGTTTAGGACGGGAGATGGTTTTGATATCAATCCCTTTGTCCTTGGTTTGGTCGTTATAAAGCTCTAGCCGGAGGCTAGCGACAGACTGGCCACCTGGCCTAGCCCCGAATAGGGTCAATTGTTCACCTCTCTTAGGAAAACTAGTCAAAAAGTAAATGTCTTCTGGATCCATTTCGAGTTGGTGGCCACCAATAAAGAAACACTGGTCCTGTACATTTCACCTGTCTACTAGCCACTGCAAAAAGTCCACTTGGGCCCTCATGCCAGGTATGGCCCAGAATTTGAATGAACTGCATGCCTTCAATGCATCAATCGAAGGTTGATGATTCATCACGGTGAGATCCACATCCTCATGCTCCCGTTCCCGCTAGTCAAGCATGATGTATACCCTACATTCAATAAAAAGGTGGATTAGAATATTATAAATCAAAATTTTTGGGTGGAATTTGAAAAATCTAAGTTTGAAAACGTATGTTGTGGGGACCACACCCTCTCTATTAGAGATAGTGCATAGGTCCGCACTCTGCCTTAAAAGCAAGTGCGGGCCCCTAACTTTTTTACTTTTATGAAAAAGTAGGGGTCCGCAGGTTTCCTATGCTATGCCTGCGGACCACCGCGCGAGGGTTTTTAACCTAAATATTTCCTAAAAATCAAAATAAAACCCTAAAAAAAAAATTCAAACAGATGAAATGGAAGAGTAGGATGATGTGGATTACCTAGAGGTGATGATGTTCGATTCCAACGGATGGATTTTCAACAATCTTCACGATAAGTTTCTTACCAAAAGCTCTCTTTTCTCACTCTGAAGTCAGATGGTAAAAATGAATTTACAAAAGCCCTTTTTATAAAATTTTTTGAATAACTGAATTTTTAATTTGTTTATTTTTCACTTTAAAGAGGTAACTTTTGAAACATTTTTATTTATTTTAAACAGGTATGAGTAATGTTTGATTTTTTGTCTAGGATAACAGATTTTTCAGGCAAAATTGATCATTTTTGACAAAAAACATTAGAGTCACCTTTAAGCTCTTTTCTTACTCCTAAAATATGAAAAGATTGTCGAGGTTTTTCTTTTTAAGCTTGTTAAAACGAAATTAAAAAGACGATCCACTTACAGCCCTTTTCTGACCGTAAAAACTTGAAAAGATTGCCCGATTTTTGTCGTTTCAAATTCGATATTGGTTATAAAATGACGTGTCATTGATTTCTTTTTTACATTTTCGAATCAGAGGCATTAATTATGAAAAGTAATCCTTGATCATAATGGTCAAGTGGTTCTCTCAAGTATTATTTTATACTTTTTCGGGCTTGGGAGACACAAATTTACGAAAAAGGACAACCATGGAGTTTTCTTAAGTTTTTTTCAGACTCCCTAAAATTGAAAAACGCTGAGGTTCTCCTATACTAGACTCGTTAAAATTTAATAGTAAAGGACCTGTTCAATTACAAACAGGAAAGAACCACTCCTTCTTAGGGTTCGAATTTAAACTAAGTTGGACTCATCCGAAGGATGAGCTTATAATCAAGCAAATGTTATCCTCCTCAAGCTTGTCAAAAATAAATAGGCACTTGCCAGAAATGGTGGGGGAAAAGAGAGAAAAATGAGCCTGTTTTTCATACTTTGTGTCTCAGAAAAACGTTTAACCACTCTTGAACACGACACTTTTTATTCACCTGGGTTTGGAAATCCTTTGCCTAATAGTTGATAAAACCATATTGAAAGTCTTCAGCCGGTTTCTGGGTATTAACTTTGGGTCAATTGTCGCCAAACCATCTGCTGTGTCGTTATGTGTTCAAGAGGTCAGTGCAAATAAACCATTCATCTACAAAATATTTGTCATCCATCTTGACCATCCCTGAGTCAGTCCTTGAAACTATATTTCTTCAAACATGATCTATGATTTCGTGTTGTGGGCTTGCCTACGATAGATCACTTTCTATCAAATTTAGCTCATTATCTAGAAAGATGATCTAGAAATCATCAATACCTTGGAATATGCATGCCTCAATGGCAAGTTATTTGCCTTCGACGATAGGTTGCATCATTGACCTTCGATCAAAGGACTCTGTGACATGTTTGACATCAACACATCTATTCACATTTCATGGATTGTACTGAGTACTTCGAGAGCCATTGACATTACTGGTGGTTTCTCTCACACTTCTTAACAATTTACATCATTGACTGGTAATCAAGTGGTTTCTACCATGTTCAACTTCGAAACATTCATTCACATCGATAGAATCATACTATTTCGGGAAGTAGCCCTGGATCTAGTTTCCACCATCCAGGTTGCGAGGAATTTTGTGTTCATTATACAGTGGACTATTCATAAACAGATGGCCGCATCCATATTGTGTCTACATGTGTCTATACTTGTGATGTATTGCAAAATCATTCCTATATCAGACCAGTTCAATTAGTTTTCTAGTCAGTTTTGATCTGAGTATGGGAATGCCTACCTCAGTGATGATATGATCTCATATATATATTTTGTATTGAATGTTTTTACAGGTTCCAACCAAGCTCTCCATAAGATGATCCTCGAAATGATAAAGTACTTCACTCTTCTTAGATGATGAATTAAATCCTCATCTACTAAAGACTTCGCACTTTAGGGGGCAATCTGTTACACGAAATATTGTCAACATGAATTTATGTAATCAGTGTGGGTTTATCATCACTCATACTGACCTCCTGTGCAAGTCTCAAACCTCAGATCTTCATGTCAAGCTTTAAAAATGAGAGAAAGTCATTGAAAATCAATAAAACTCTTGTTCTGCACTTTCTCTTACCATTACCTACAGTCCCGCACCCCTTGGTCATGTTACCTGTGGACCTGCCCGCTCTGTCTCTAAAGGAGTGGGTTCGAACCCCTATAAAAGTCAAAAAGGCACAAGTTTATTCTTAAAAACTCACTTTGGGTTAATTTTGGATGCTTCTAGAAGGAATATTGACGTGGATAGTTCGCTCCTAGGTGGTTCATGCATCCCATAACTAAAGGAGCTAATCCCTTGATGAGAGGAGCTTATTCCTTTGAAGGAGGGCTCTATCCCTTTGAAGGTGGACCTAGTAACTTCCCTTCTCTGCTCTATAAATTGAGGCATTGGGCTGGTTGCTAGGGAGGTTGAAAGCTGAACATTTTTTAGGGTAAATGCTATTGGAATTGAGACTTCCTAGTTAAGCTTGAGAGGAGAGATTACATACCTTTTGGCTTCATTGGGAAGAGAGTGAAACTTGTCAAAGTAGAGGAGATTCTTGCTGGACCCTGGGAGGAGCTTGTACAACATCAAGGCACCAAGGTTGTAAAGTTCTTCTTTGATTAAATTTAATACAATTAGATTCATTTTTCTCAATAAATTGTCTTATATGGTTTATTTCATGAATTCCTTGATCATCATGATAAATATGGTTTATTATATTGGATTTTCATATGCTATTTGATGTGTGTGCATGTTTGTGTTTGCAGGTTCTTTAAAAGGGAGCTCATTTGGATCAATGGAGTGTGGCTTCCACAAACTAGCACTGGATCCGAGGTAGGCCTAAAACATCTACTAGCCTTTATTATAAATCGCATATTTAGAGAAAGATAGAATTTGTTTGATTTGCTTGTCGCTAGATATCCATAGATACTAGGGAGGTCGGTCTTGTCCGCAAGAATGACTAATCCAGCCGACAAGTAGAAGAGTCCATATTGTAACTCTGGTTAAGAGTTGTGAGAGTCAAACCTAATCACTAGTAGGCTATTGGGATGTATTATAATCGAGCCACTGAAAGGAAAAGAGTTTCCATTCTTTCCAATTGCATTTTTTTCTATAAATTAATATAGTAAATGGAATGGATAGGTAGAGAGAACACATGGTGGATTTGTACATTGTAGTATCCCATGCACTAGAAGCCTTACTTCTTTATACTCACAACCTTTTTATATTTACATAAATAGCACAGTGTGACCTCACCTTCTAGCTAGCCTTTCTCCATAATGGATTTCCTTGGTTATATCTTGTGTCAATCATTATTTGTTATTTTTTATTTAGTTTTTTCCTTTTTTTCATAATTATAATTTGCATGCATATGCAATGAATAGTAATTTATAGATTTAGAAATATAAAGAGAAAAAAACCGTCACGGTGTATATTACATTTTTTCAAGTATAATTTTATTAGATATATTGTGACAAACTTTCTAGTGGAATATCCATGGCACTTTACAGATCATTTTCTAAGCAATTTTTCTCTGTATTCTCTCTCTTCTTTTAATATTTGGTTTGATACTGTTTCAATCATAAACCTTGAGTTAGTGCTTAAAATCCTACAATTTGATCTATAGGTTAAGGTCGTGAGTTATAAACATGAATCTATGGTCCTAAGTAGCCATAAATATGGTGTGTGGGAATAAGATACGGATATTTTATTCAAGAGTAAAGAAATTTGCTAGTTTACAAATAATATGATTCCTAGTTTGGTGGATGATCAAAATAAGTTTGTCATCCATAGGAGGAAGGATAAGGTTATAGAAGTCATAATGACCTACATACCCCATGAGATTCACTTTCATACAAACAAGATTGACCATCCAAATGAAATGTAAAAGAATATAATGGGTTTATTTAAGAATATTCACAAAAGATGAGATTTTTTAAACTAAGAAATAGTTTATCTATCTTAATCATGTCCCTTTTCAAAGAGTTGAATATTATTCCACCTATGGAAAAGAGATTCAATTGAAATTAGGTTAATGTGGATTAGGATTCTTGAAGAGTAACATTGAGTTCATAAAATTTGATCTTAATTGGCCTAAATATGCACTATGGTGTACCCTATTTGACATTCTATACTTGTTGGGCATCTAGAGAAAAAGGTTGAGTGGGAAATCAAGAATCATAATAAAATTGCATTTAATGGGCCAATAAGTGTTGTTGGGAAAAGTATCCAATTCGGAATGCCCCTATCCCACTCTAAGAGGTGATAGTGCCTTAGCAACAAACAAGGGAAGCTATCTGAGTATTCTTCTTTACGAAATGCAAACAGAGAAAGAAGGATGTAACTAACCGGTGTCTTCCGCTAGTTTGTCGATCCAATCACTCTCTCTCTTTTGTTCTCTTCCCACTGCCTGCTCTTTCACTGGTCCAACTTCACCCAGTTCCTGCAAGATCACAAGAGAGGAAAACTACACAAAAGATATATATTCACATTCATAACTAGTTTAGGATCAGATATAAACTAAATATGCAAATATAACAAAACATCATTGAAATACAAGCATATAGGAGAAACTCAAGTAGCTTTATTGATATGATAACAAGGTTCAAGAGGAGATACAACCAAATGAGTCCCGATCCAGCATCTACCTCCCAGCAAAAGAATCCATTCCTCTCCTCCAACAAAGCATAAATCACCCAATGTACTAATCTCAATCTCAAACCAACAGCAATTCTCTGCAAAGTACAAAATTCCAGCCTCCTGAAC
Organism: Pinus tabuliformis; assembly: GCA_031772625.1. Taxonomy (NCBI): domain Eukaryota; kingdom Viridiplantae; phylum Streptophyta; class Pinopsida; order Pinales; family Pinaceae; genus Pinus; species Pinus tabuliformis. Next base: position 1,245,742,978 of record CM062807.1, on the reverse strand, counting down.
CTCTGGGTGAGAGATCCATATATAGATGTAAGCAGAGAGGATGAGTCAACTTATGTTTTGACTTGTGGCTTCTCTCTATCAGTTCTTGCTTCCACTTGGAGGTTGAGAACCTCTTACTGATCACTAGTCGAATTCATTGAGGCAAGTGTTACTGAGGAAGATTCTGGAAGCTTCCAGGGTCTTTCCACCTCGTTGAATGAACTTGCCATTTGTCATTTCCCGCTCAACGCACCCTGGTAGTGCTTCTACCTGCGTTGCAGTGCACCTAGCCAGTGTAATCTCTGCATTTCAGCGCAGACAACTAGTGGAGCCTCTGAATTGATCCTGAATTGACTGTTTTTGAGTGGTTTTTGGTGGAGAACTTCTGGGAGAAGCTGTCATTGGTTTACCTTGTTCCTTTAGGGGTAGGAACAACTCATTTAGGGACTTTGGATCCCTTGGATTATGGACATTTCATGCTCAATGCTGTAAGGCACAAAAATGTCTATAACAGTTGCCCCCTAAAGTATGAGGCCGTTTATCGGGTGAAATGCTTTATTAGGAGGATCCGAAGTTCTTCCAATGCTGGGAGGAGACCTGTAATAAGATACAATACAATACATTATTTTTCGTACTGCTTTCATGATCTAGCTGAGGGGGGCATTCCCATGCTCAGCTTTATAAATTCATTTTTCTGTACATAGAACAGACAATCGTCTGATGGTAGACTGATTATTTTGATGAAATCATCATCCTTTTGGTAGGATGATTATCTGCTGCAATGATGTACATGTCAATGTCTTTATCTTTCCTGAATATATATCGCAGCCCGGATGGATGAAACTAGATCCGGGGTCTTCAATCTCATCCGATCTTCACTCTAAGTACAAGTCGATCCATGTGAGAAATGTTCTGAAGTCGAACATGGAAAGACATCACTTGATTACCAGTCAACGATGTAAACTGTTAACAAGCGCGAGAGGAATCATCGATAATGATAATTACCCTCAAGGTACTGCAGTACAATTCACGTGGTGTGAATAAAGGACTTGGCTTCGAACACCACGCGAAATCTTTCGGTCGAAGGTCATTGATGTATACCTGTCACCGGAAGTGAGAAACTTGCCATTGAGGCATGCAAGCTTCAAAGTACTGAAGGTTGTGTTCCTAGATCAACTTCTTGGATAACGAGCTGATGTCGACAAGAAGCGATCCGTCAAAGGAGGGCCTTAATGTATCCCACATCAGTGACACGGAATGGAGCAAATGATTTTGATGGAGGTGAAAACGATTTGATGATATATGGTTCAGGGTGGCAGTCATGAAAGGATGAAGGATAATGTATGGTAGTGGATGGGACATGGTTGACTTCTCTGGATGACTTCTCTTGAACATATCAACGACACTTGTGTGATGGATTGGTAGCATTTACCCCAAAGATGGATGGTATTGGCGAGACCATGGTGATGTGACCGGTGAATGAAACAACCCAACCCGACTCAGGCACGGAGTGGAAGTGTCATGTTCAAGAGCAACTTGCTACCAATAAAAGTTCCTTGAGTTTCTTCCCAATTTTTCCCCAGTCATTTCTGACCAGTACCTCTTTATTTTTGTCAAGCTTGAGGAGGATAACATATGCTTGTTCTATAATTTGCCCTTCGGGCAAACCCATCGCTATGTTTTAACGAGCCTAGCGATAGTGAAACTCATTCTCGTCTAAAGACAAGTTTGTCACTATTAATGCTTTTTAACGAGTCTAACGACAAAGATAACTCGGTCCTTTTCAATTTTAGAGAGTCTGAAAAGGTACGTAAAGATAACTCCAAAGTTCCTTTTTCATCATCTAATCCCTTAAGTCCGAAAAAGTATAAAACAATACATAAGGGATGAGTTTTCGATAGTTTTAACGAGCCGAACAAAACAAGCGCTCGATCTTTTTGTGCAATGATCCCTCAGGTCCAAAAAGATTAAAATCTAGAGGAGGGATAGCACTTCCGGTCGCTTTAACGAGTTGGAAGGCCAAAACTCGGCAATCTTTTCATATGTTACGAGTCAGATGAAAAGAGCTTAAAGAAGACTCGTCTTTTGAGGAACGAGTGATGAAACAGGTTAGAAGTTGATTCCAAGTAAGGTTTGGAATTTTCCAATCACGGCAGTGTCACAAGGATGGCTAAGTGAAATCACTCTTCGCAGCTGTTCCTCAAAATGGGTAAACAATCAAATGGAGGTGAATGATCGGCCAATGGAAAATTGGAGGTGACGGTGCAAACATGACCAAGGCTTTAATGGCTGATAAATTTACATTCATGGTGGTTATTTACCGGAGGATAGTTCATTTTTTAACGAGCTTAAACGCGGAATGAAACACTTGCTCGATCTTATGTTTATTTTTTAACGAGCATGAACTATGCGCTAAAACTACTCGATTAATCCAGTCATATGATAAGAATGTCTCATTTAAGATTCCATTTTTTATGGAGCTTGCGCCTTACAAAGCTTTGCTCCTGATTCCTTTCTTTATGCAATTTAGGAAATGACTAATCCAAAAAATAGATAAATAATCGCTCTTTGCTTGCACTCCAAAAGGTTTGCATGCCCCCAGGTATAAAGTATGATTTCAAGGTTACCCCTACTTCATTTTTTGCCAAAACAATTGTTTTACCGAGAGAGGTCTACCTCTTTCAGGTTACCCAAAGATTGTTCTGTTAATCTTTCAAACAAAACACTTCTTCGGCGATGTCCACCGAGATGAACAAAGGTGAATGACGACGCCCGCCCTTTCACATAACTTTGACAAAAGAATCTTATTCTAGAACAACCCCTCTTCCATCACAGATGGGGTACGGACTAGTCATATTCTCCCACGGAAACCTACCTTATACCCAAAGTTTTCCTACCGAAGCAGACCAGGATGCATGCCCCCTGGGTTCCAGTCATATCCTCCCGAATCACTCACGCTCATCGGGAGGACGGACCATGGGTTGAGACATTTCTTACGTGAAGAGACCATTTAGGGATGGTGTGTGACTATTTGCGATGCGTGATCCGGGAAATGAAAGCTGGTCCACGAGCTTGACCACTCTTCCTTCGTGCGGAAAACACATTACTCTAAAGAGTGAGGAGATGATGGCTCCCATGCAATATATATAGTCTCGTCCAAGGAGTAGGTTATAATCCAAGGGTCCTTGAACGACCATCACGTTCATTTGAACGGTCTTCCCTTTCAATGTTATCGGCACATTGGGGAGGATTCCTAAAGGTCGACTGGTTCCTTTATCGAAGCCTGTTAGATTTCTCATTTCAGGCAAAAGCGCTGGTGAACCAAGCGCTTTCCAAGCAATAGAGGAAAGGATACTCACAGATGCCCCTTCATCAATAATGGTGCCAGCCATTACCATTCGGTATATTTGAACTATAATTCTAAATGGTATGCTAGCTGGCGAGCGGGGTCTGCCTAGTTGGTTCCAGTCGAAGGACACAACTAGGTTGCTTGGTGGTGGGACCGAATAGACAGCCGGATATCGCTCTGACGAACTTCCTTCCTGCGATAAAGGAATGGGTGCGTTGCCCCTGTGTTCGTCAGAGTCTGTGTTGATGAAAAGAATCTGGATGGTGTCATCCTTATCCTCTTCAGTGACTGTATCATTCGAAGATAAATCTTCTGAAGGCAAGACCGGGTCAACTGCCGCCTCGACCTTTTGACTTTCGTCTGGTTTGGATTCAGTTGGTTCATCCTCAATGATAGACGCTTCAGCTGACCACTTGAGCGGGCCAGCTGGATTCTCAACTAACGAAGGACTTGGCAAGAGTTTTTGATATCCAGGAGGAAGTCATAACGGTGAGACCGGACGATCTTCCAAGACTCTTTTAGCCTCGTCTAAGAAGGGACAACGGTGGAGGGCATGGTTTCCTTCGCACAGTTTACAGGGATGTCTAGCCCTCCCTTTTTGTCCACGGACTTCACTTTCGCTAGTTGACGGTGTACTTTCAACATGGCTATCAGGGGTTGATGACACCGGATTGTGCAAATGGGGAGACCAGTCCCTTAGTATCTGAGGGATGCAGGGACAATCTCGGTGAAAGTGGTCTCCCTTGCAGATTACACATGGCGATCTAGGCCTGGTCAGTGCTGTGTGTGTGTTTTCATCAAACGATAGTTGTTTTCCCTTATTTGCCTTTGGCTCCTTCTTCTTTTTCTCTTTCTTCTTCTTTTCCTTCTTCTCCTTAGGAACTTGGTTTTTAGTCTTACCAGTTCCGTTACGCGAAGAGGAAGGAAGGGAGGAAGAATTATAAGAAGTAGAAGGTTGGTGGGAAATTATAGACTCGTCTAATTGTTGATTCGACTGTTCAGGAATAGTGGTGTTCTGAACGACATTGGTCGAGAAGAGCCAGATCGGCAGGCCAATTGTCAGTCTTGGAAGTGACAATGTGGCCATATGGGGCGCACCAACATCTCCCCAAGAGGAGAAGGGACTAGGATTTCCACCAAGGGGAATTCCTTGGTTGGTGGGCTCCATTTTCTTAACCTAAAGAACAACGCAGGAAAAAAGGGGGTGATTGTTCCATTTAAAATAAATTTTTAACGACGCTTAGACACAACTTGCTTTCTCAATTTTAAAGAGTCGAGAAAAAGCTAAAGATGACTCTAGTCTCCTTCGATGTTTTAACGAGCCTGAAGTGATAAATGCTCGGATGGACTTTTTCCTTTATAGAGTCTGAAAAAGGCCAAAAGGAACTGCTCTGGAGTTCTAGGTAGAGGGTGTGCCAAACTTTTCACAAAACTGCAGAATACTTTTTAGGGTACGGGCGGTCAATCTTCCTGAATGCTGTGTTCAGTGCATTGCGATCAGTAGGGCGGCCGACACAGCTTCCTATGGATAAAGGTTATATTCCTATAGGGGTCTCCCAATATATACGCGACGGTACGTGGGAGCACAATCCGTACTGGCACTTATCGTCTCTCAGGAGGAATCACCCAACCATCAGTGAGGCGACCAGTGACCAGGTTTTACGATGCCAGAACACGTCTCTAGCCTAGACCTATATGTTGTGCGTTATGTTACAAAGCGTTGTTAAGTTCATTCAATTTATTTTAGGTTGATCTTTTTAGAAGTTTTTCTTTTTGGATCACCACGAGATGTATGATACAATTCCTAAATGCAGTCTAAATATGATAAGCAAGCTTTTATATCTTTTCAACAATGAAAATCCTAGCTACAAGGGGAAAAGAAAGACACCATCTTTTCTCAAAGAGCATAGAGCACACAGTAATGCACTTTTCCCTAAATCAACATACAAACTGTCAAATGCAAATGCACATATGCATGTATTTGTTTTCGCTTTCTTAATATTGATGCCTAAAAAGAAAGCTGTTATATAAATTTGAATTTGATTTCAAGTGAAAACACAAACAAGTTCCTTTTTCGAAATCAAAAAGACGATTACGACACTTTATGATTTACTTGTTTCGACACTTGAAATGCATAAATTCAAACCAAAAGACAAAAGTAAAAGCTAAATCAACTGTGAACAACAAACAAACTCACTCCTAAGATCAAAATGACACTTACGATAGGTCTAGATCTAGGGGTGACAGTATGACTAGTTTACTTCTGTAATGGGAAACTGCAAATGATGTAACAAATACACAAAGAACAAATACAATTTCTTTATATAACCGAGGCGGAATTGAGGCAATGAAAAGGGGTTTCAGATAGGTACACTGACTGATAACAGGCTGCAAAAAACAGAGATGAAACTGAGCAAAAGGAAGCAGGGAACCACAGCTGCACAAGGAAAAGACTGATCAGCGCACTCCCAACACAGAGGTTTTGACATTCAGCGCAGGTAGCCTTCACGGGACCTGCGTTGAAATGCAGAACCTCTTCACAGATTCTGCGCTGAAGCAGAAACGAGAGTTGTTTTTGGGTTCTGGGTTACGGTTTGCAGTTTGATCTACAGTTTTTGGCCGGATAAAAGCTATCAATTAGGTACAATTAGGAGGATGATTTATAGGAGGACTAAGATCTATCACAAAGGGATGTTAGAGCACTTGTGGATCAGCTTCTCAGATCATAAACAAGCCCAGTAAGAGGACTAGAGTAGCTGATCTCTACTTTGCATTTGTAAATAGCAAACACAGTTCGATTCGGCACTCTTGAGTTTATGAAATGAATAGCAATAGAAACACAAATAAACTAACAAGATACTGTCCCCAGCGGAGTCGCAAATTTGTTGTTGGGAAAAGTATCCAATTCGGAATGCCCCTATCCCACTCTAAGAGGTGATAGTGCCTTAGCAACAAACAAGGAAAGCTATCTGAGTATTCTTCTTTACGAAATGCAAACAGAGAAAGAAGGATGTAACTAACCGATGTCTTCCGCTAGTTTGTCTATCCAATCACTCTCTCTCTTTTGTTCGCTTCCCGCTGCCTGCTCTTTCACTGGTCCAACTTCACCCAGTTCCTGCAAGATCACAAGAGAGGAAAACTACACAAAAGATATAGATTCACATTCATAACTAGTTTAGGATCAGATATAAACTAAATATGCAAATATAACAAAACATCATTGAAATACAAGCATATAGGAGAAACTCAAGTAGCTTTATTGATATGATAACAAGGTTCAAGAGGAGATACAACCAAATGAGTCCCGATCCAGCATCTATCTCCCAGCAAAAGAATCCCTTCCTCTCCTCCAACAAAGCATAAATCACCCAATGTACTAATCTCAATCTCAAACCAACAGCAATTCTCTGCAAAGTACAAAATTCCAGCCTCCTGAACCTCTGGGTGAGAGATCCATATATAGATGTAAGCAGAGAGGATGAGTCAGCTTATGTTTTGACTTATGGCTTCTCTCTGTCAGTTCTTGCTTCCACTTGGAGGTTGAGAACCTCTTACTCATCACTAGTCGAATTCATTGAGGCAAGTGTCATTGAGGAAGATTCTGGAAGCTTCCAGGGTCTTTCCACCTCGTTGAATGAACTTGCCATTTGTCATTTCCCACTCAGCGCACCCTGGTAGTGCTTCTACCTGCATTGCAGTGCACCTAGCCAGTGTAATCTCTGCATTTCAGCACAGACAGCTAGTGGAACCTCTGAATTGATCCTGAATTGACTGTTTTTGAGTGGTTTTTGGTGGAGAACTTCTGGGAGAAGCTGTCATTGGTTGACCTTGTTCCTTTAGGGGTGGGAACAACTCATTTAGGGACTTTGGATCCCTTGTATTATGGACATTTCATGCTCAATGCTGTAAGGCACAAAAATGTCTATAACAATAAGAAGAATCATGATTACTATTCATCCACTCTGAAGGCAGGAATAAGAATACCTATCATTATTCTACATAGTTAGGGCATATGGAGAATGCTTTCTCATGAAAGACTACACGACTAGAAGATAATGTCAAGAAACTTGAGGCAGATGTTCCAATTAGATGGTTGACTGATCTAACATATAACTTAAGAAGGAAATGAAAATAACTATACATTCTCTGTTAGTGCTTATGAGCCCTTTCATGATAACACTTCCAAAAGGGAATGAGTAACCAATTCAACTTGTAGCCATCACATGCATAAACACACCTATCTATTTTCCTACTAGGTAAGGCTACAGAAAAAAGTAATATTTGTTGCAAATGATTATTCTATTACTATATTTGGATGTGGTAAAATGAAAAAAATGGTGTGACCATTGATGTGTATCGTGTAACTAGTTCAAGTGCCAATTTGTTTTCTGCACCCCAACTAACTCAGACTAGAAAGAATATAGAATTTTAGCCAAATGTGTTTGTTTTGAAATATATACATAATAAATCCATTGTTTCTTTTCAGGAAATTCATGATATAAAGAACAAAGTATATAAGTTTTATGTTTTTCCTAGAAAATGTGTAGGACCTATTGCACTCATAGCTAACACTAATGATTTAAGCATAATTTGGCATGAAATACTTAGACATATAAATTTCTAAAGTATGACATTGACTTTAAAAGATGACATGCTTACTAGATTACCTAGCTACCCACACTTGTTGGTGTATGTAAAGGGTGTGTCCTAAGAAATAATCATCAAGCCACATTTGAAACAAAAATGGATTGGAGAGCAAGGAATCTATTATCACAAAATCTGCCCCTGATACTGTTTATCAAGTAAACTCTGAGTAACTCTTTCAAACCAATCTTTTGGTTGAGGCTCAGCCTCCTCATCCTGAGAGGGCTCTCTCAATAGGTTTAAGATTTTTGATTAATGATTGGATGGCTAACTCTAGGAATAAAAATGGACAAAAATGTATAACTGGTTGAATCAAAGATTAGCAAACATCTATTAGGCTATGGAGTCAAGATAGTCTTCAACAAATTGTCATAATCAGCTAAACATGGAAGTCAAGGTACTTGGAGTTAAGGTTTATAAGTGAAAGAGTAACACAGTGAATAAACATAGTTTACAAGCATGTGAAGGAAGTTAGAGCATTTTCCAATGAATTCTAAGTAACACATGCTCATACCACTACAAATAAGTAATTGAAAAAGGCCATAGAAATATCAAACACATAAACCCCTTGGGAATCATGAGTATTAAAATTGATCTCTGTATTATGTTTGAAAAACACACAGTCTACTACAATAACACAGCTTCTTTTGCTAATCAAATTGCACACCCTGTGTACATCGAAGTTTACATTACTTATAGGCATATAGCCTTTACAACAAGTTTTCCAAGTGGCTAGACCATTAGACTTTACAACTGACACCAAATTTAACTACTTACTAGATTCATGAAACTAGGACTGACACCTATTTGAATTAAGAGTTAGAGTCCTACTATAACACAAACACCTAATTATTACATTTAAACCAAAATGATCCAAATCTTCCTCGAAAGGAATCCTATCTTTTAACCATGTTGGCCATCAACCAGACATTAATATTCTGACTGCCTTAGTGAAGTTACTCTGCCTATCATTAAGGAGATATCAGTTTGATGACCTGGCACATGTAGACTAGTGTCTTCGAACTCTTCCTTTAATTGAATATCTCCACTTTTCAAATGACTGATATGATACTCTTTGTCATGCTCTGATACTCTTTTGCTGCTGATGTGGAACTGCTTTAAGTATGTTTTACCTTTCTCCCTAATACATGCATAAAATGCCCAAAATTCACTTTCGGTAGTTTCGTAGCGTGCTACGAAACTGCTGTGTATCCTTCCTTTAACACAATTTTCATAAATTTAAAGTTTGAAGATATTTAACATTCTTCAAGGATTGGTTTCAACATCGAAAAGAATAACAAATTTCCCTTTAAAGTGTTTTTCCTCAAAATTTGGTCTTCACCTTAATGAAAGACTGATCTATAAATTTATCATTTTCTGCATTGTTTTTATCTGAAAAATAGGTGTTGAGACATAGATTATATCTTTTGATCCCTAATAGCTGTTACAAAAAAGGAGGAGGTTTTTGTAGATAAGAATGTTTATAAGAAAAACCCCTCTCAGGTTTTTGCAAACCAACTTCAGTGGTCTGGAATCTGCATTATAAAATCATTTATAAAACAAAAAATTCAGAATTATGCAAATAGGTCTCAGAGGAAACTTTGAATCTCCAAATTGGTAGCACCTGGGAGAAATTTGAAAGAGAACATTGTTCCTTTTGATGTTCCTAGAAAAAACCTCCTTCATATTTTTGAAGCTCAGTTTCATTTGCCTGAAAATTCCTTTTGAAACCAACAACTCAAAATAGTCCAAGAAACACACAAATCCCCTTGCAGCTCCTCGTAGAAATACATGTAACCTATCCAGATGAAAGCTTGTGTGAAGTTGAGGTCATCCGTAATTAGTTAAAACTCTATAGGCTCCTATCCAAACACATAGCCTTTTTTTTATGCTTTCATCTTCATGGCAATTTCCCTTTATAACCCAAACCGCCCTCTTAAAAATATGACAGTTGTAAAGAACTTTTTGGATAGAAAGTTGTTTGTCACAAAGTTAAATTTTCAAAGGTGACAGTTGACTGATACATGCAAAGGTTGAAAATTAAATGACAAAGAGGAGTTTGGGTAACTAGTTTAAGGAATGATATTCGAATGTGGAGAGAAAGGTGACAAAATGAGGGAGTGGAAAGCAACAACCACTTCATCAACCAATAAAAATAACTATGTTTTTCCTTAAAGAGAAGGCTACACTCCTGTGCTCCTATCTCCTGATCCCTGATAGCTGTTACAAAATTGGAGGAGCTTTTTGTAGATAAGAATGTTTATAAGAAAAACCTCTTTCATTTTTCAAAAATGAGTTTTCAATTGCTCAAGAACCCCTTGGAAGTTGACTACTAAAAACAGAAAAAGTGGGTTTTTGCCTCATAGTGTGCTACGAAATTAGCTTTTTTTCGTAGCGTAAATCACCTTTTTTGAACTAGCTATGCTACGAAACTACGGATTCCTGTATGATTGAAAAAATTTAACCCTAAACTTAATGGAAAATGTGACCTATTTGACCATGAAGTGAACCTAAAGGGCTTTATTTGGAAATGAAAGATGACATTTTAAGACTTCAAACCCTATCACTTACCCTTTTATCAACACTAAAATGACTTTTAGACCTCCTTGAAATCATGACCAAAAGCAGAGTTGACACAATGATGTTTTGAGAATTTTTGGGTGATAGCACTAGCTCGACTAGGGATAGTGTGCCCCAGTGATATACTAAGAACCAATAGCTCCAGTGCTGCTATCCATCCTTTAGAATAAAACTCTAAAATTCTGCCCAATCTGCTCCTCAAGCTTTAATGATTTCTAGAAGAGGGACTCAAACTGCACCTACCAACAAATGCTCAGTCAACCTACCCTAAGCTTATTTTCACATTCCTACCTCCCTATCAGCTGCAATTTCCACTTTAGGTCAGGCAACATGATATTTCCAATAAAGCCAATCAATTGTCTTTTCTGATATTTGAGGCTTTTGACTGCATTTGACCTCAAAATAACCATGATAGTGAGATGACCAAATCAACTTATAATGTATTTGATCTTCATAATGCAAATAAAAATGAAATACTGGTGTGCAAAGCTTTGCCATGTATTCATTTATAGGGTCAAAGAGGACATGGTTAGTTTGATGATCATCATAACATTATATATCTTCAAACAACTGATTCTTAGCCACACAAGATTCCTTTGATATGCTATCCAACTACTTTTCTGAATGATTCCCACAAACAATGTAATTTTCCTCATTATTATGATCATTCTTTGATGTAAGCTGCTACAATGTATGACATAAAAAATCAACCTTTTCCTCTACCTAAGGGTTATAAAAGCTATCTTCCAGTATTTCTTCTTGGTGTTTGCAATAATTTTCATACTCTTTATGATCAAAACACTGGTAAGTTTGCTGCATCTTTACACTAATCTCAGAGGATGTAACATGGTTTTCATAAGTAAACCCCTGCTGATTTTCATGTTGCATTTTATGGGGCGTTATCCTTTCTTCTTGGTGTTGAAATGTATGGTTATGAAGAGCCTCTAAAATTTCTTCATCCATGAATTCATCATCATCATAACATTCCTCCAAATATTGAATAAAACTCGTAGAATTTTTATAGCAATCTTTGACCAGCAATAAGGAGGGGTGACACTATTTATACTTCTCATAGAATACATCATGGAAATGAGCAAGAGAACACAATGAATCATTTTACAAGCCTTTATACCAAGACCATGCCATTCCTTCTAAAGTGGTCATAAAAATCTTCATGATACAATCTTCAGGGAACTAAACCTTTAGACTGTGTAAATGCATATGGAACCTAACCAAATGAAGAGCAACATTGTCTTTCTTTTCATCTTTGAATATTGGAAGATCATCTAACCATTCGACCTTTGGCATAGGATTTGGAAAACCAGGAATATGAGACCGATTCATAGGGGCATACCTGGCATTCATTCTTGCAATGGTACTCATCTTGAAAATTCATCAAGCTACTAATCTTCTAGCAGTGGAGTAACCTTCCAATTTTTTATTTGATGTGTGGAGTAACCAAGGTAGATGCAGCCTTGAATAGCTTCCTGAGCTCCTGCTACCTTCAAAAGTTCAGCTTCTTGATTTCGAGAATGACTAATCTTCAGACTCCCGACAGACGCACCAAAATGTTATCACAAAATCTGACCCTGATAGGCTACTAATCAAGTAGACTTTGAGTAACTCTTTCAAGAAAATCTTTTGGTTGATGCTTAGCCTCCTCAACCTGAGAGGGATCTGTCAATAGGTTTAAGATTTTTGATTAATGATTAGATGGCTAACTCTAGGAATAAAAATGGACAAAAATGTATGACTAGCTGAATCAAAGATTAAAAAACAGCTATTGGGCTATGGAGTCAAGATAGTCTTCAACAAATCATCATAATAAGCTAAAAATGGAAGTCAAGGCACTTGGAGTTTAGGTTTATAAGTGAAATAGTAACACAATGAATAAACACAGTTTACAAGCATGTGAAGGAAGTTAGAGCATTTTCCAATGAGTTCTAAGTAACACATGCTCATACCACTGCAAATAAGTAATTGAAAAAGGCCATAGAAATATCAAACACATAAACCCCTTGTGAATCTTGAGTAGTAAAACAGATCTCTGTATTAAGTTTGAAAAACACACAGTCTGCTACAATAACACAGCTTCTTCTACTAATCAAATTTCCCACCATGTTTACATCGAAGTTTACATTACTTATAGGCATCTAGCCTTTACAACAAGTCTTCCAAGTGGCTAGACCATTAGAATTTACAACTAACACCAAATCTAAATACTAACTAGATTCATGAAACTAGGACTGACACCTATTCGAATTAAGAGTTAGAGTCCTACTATGACTCAAACACATAATTACTACATTTAAACCAAAATCATCCAAATCTTCCTCGAATGGAATCCTATCTTTTAACCATGCTAGCCATCAACCAAATATTAATATTCTGACTACCATCGTGAAGTTATTCTGCCTATCAGTTTGATGACTTGGCACATGTAGACTAGTGTCTTCAAACTGTTCCTTTAACTGAATATCTCCACTTTTCAAATGACTAATCTGATACTCCTTTTCATGCTCTGATACTCTCTTTCTACTGATGTGGAACTTCTTTAAGTATTTTTTACCTTTCTCCCCAATACTTGCATAAAATGCCCAAAATTTACCTTCAGCAGTTTCGTAGCACGCTACGAAACTGCTGTGTATGCTCCCTTTAACACAATTTTAAAAATTTTAAAGTTTGAACATATTTAACATTCTTCAAGGATTGGTCTCAACATCAAAAAGCATAATAACTTGCCCTTTAAAAGTGTTTTTCCTCAAAATTTGGTCTTCACCTTATTGAAAGACTGACCTATAAATTTATCATTTTCTGCATTGTTTTTATCTGAAAAATAGGTGTTGAAATAGAGCTTATATCTTTTGATCCCTACTAGTTGTTACCAAAATGGAGGAGGTTTTTGTAGATAAGAATTTTTATAAGAAAAACCTCTCTCAGGTTTTTCAAAACCAGCTTCAGTTGTCCGTAATCGGCATTGTAAAATCATGTATAAAACACGAAAATTCAAAATTCTACAAATAGGTCTCAAAGGAAACTTCGAATCTCCAAATTGGTAGCACCTGGGAGAAATTTGAATTTTTTTTTGTTCCTTGTTATGTTCCTAGAAAAAACCTCCTTAAAATTTTTGAAACTCATGTTCATTTGCCTGAAAATTCCTTTTGAAACCAACAGCTCAAAACAGTCCAAGAAACACACAAATCCCTTTGCAGCTCTTGGTAGAAATACATGTAACCTGACTGGATGAAAGCATCTATGAAGCTAAGGTTGTCCATGATCAGTTAGAACTCTATAGGCTCCTATCCAAACACATAGCTTTCTATTATTCTTTCATCTTCATGGAAATTTCCCTTCATAATCCAAATTGCCATCTTAAAAAGATGACAGTTGTAAAGAACTTTTTGGACAGCGAGCTATTTGTCACAAAGTTAAATTTTCAAAGGTGACAGCTGACTGATACATGAAAAGGTTGAAAAGTAAATTGTTAGCACCTAAATCTTCCTTAAGCTGAAGGAAGGCAAAAATTAGGGTAACCACAAAGCACGCTCAGTCTGGTAGCTAGCCCTACCAGAGCAGGAGAGGGCTCTCTCCAAGTCACGCTCAGCAAATGGATAGGAAAAATGGTCTGAGATGACTTACAATGCAATATTTACCTTAGGCTAGTAAGTGAAAAGGGATTTTGGAAAAGATTTTCTGAAGTGACCGAGCTTCTCGGATGTATATGGGACTGGCGCTCAGCAAAGAACAGAGAATTGAAAATGAAGGTACAGATTATTCCGTGAGGCAAGGTAGGCAGCAAGCGCAACAATTTCGGCTTAAGGTAACGCGGAATGAAAAGATTGCTGAAGAGGGTGAAAAGGGCATGGTCACATGAATCCTTTTCAACAGAAGAATAACAATGTACATGAAATTTTCCCACGGGCAGAGCAATATAAATTGAATTCTACCTAATCTCACTTAGAAAATTTCATTGAAATGAAGCATGAAATGAAATATGAAACATAAAAATATACATATGGAACATAAGAACACATTTTCTACACTCACGACCACAAGAATCGCATGAAATAGAGCCGCTTCCTTTCATTAATCCTCTGTAAAAAATACACAGTGCAGAAACAGAGTTTCTTTCCCACAGTCTCCCAGAAGTTACAAGCCAGCCAACCCTTTGCAAATAGCTTTCTTACAATATATAGAAATTTTATAGAAGAGATGGAATGCCCAAGGGTTGGGAAGTTACTCAAATCATTCTGAAAAGGAGATGGAGAGCCAACCATCAGCTACAGGTGCAGCGCTCTCAAGTATGACATTTGGCTGGGGTGACCATTTGCATTCTTTCGCCACTTGGATAGATGCCCACCTAGAGAGAAAATTCTTTAAAAGGCATACTTGGTGCCAAAAAACCAAAGAGTAAATGACCGGGCCCACTTGGAGAAGTCGCGACCCGAAATTTCGCGAAACGGGAGCAAACTGGGCAAAATCTCCTCTGTGTGTCGCGCGCTTTTCTCTGTGCATCATGCTACTTTGGGGCCTGTTTTGGGGCACTTGCAGGTGTCAAAAATGTGCCCAAGTGGGCTTGTTGGAAAGCTTGGCCTATCTAATTTCTAACCCCACTAGAATTTCTGAATTTGGTGCTCATTTTCCCCTCCAAATCTTCATTCTCCCAAGACTGCTTTCTGTGTGTCCAAAAAGTGGCAGAGAGGCCATTTTTGGGTGTTTTTTGACCTTTAGGAGACCCAAAACTTATCAAAATTTCTAGCTCGGACACCAGTAGACGTATTTTTCGATGCTGAATCCAAAAATGCAAGCCGTTCCTCGATTTGAGTTCTAGAATTTTAGCGCCGCGCGGGGTGCGCGACACACAGGGAGAAAAACCCTGTTTTTTGACCACAAAAATTCCAAAAACACAAAATTGCCCCAAATTTTTTGAAATTTGGGCTGGGGGCTTCCTATGGAGTGCCATGCTGAGCCAAGGAAGCCTCAGCCAAGATTCTAAGCATGTCTTGCTCTTTTTCCCATTTTGCCCTTCTTGTGGCTTTCCTTAATTTTTCTTTCAAACTCCTTATTCGGGATCTGAAACTCAAGTTCCGTGCCCTGTAATGACGAGCCATGTGTCTCAGCAGTGTGTTGTCTTTGTTGGCCTTGTTCAACATGTTGTCCAAGTGCATGTTAACTCTCTCGAGAACAGACTCACGATCATCAATAACCTGTTGCTCCAATGAAGTGAATTCAATCCTCCTCTGCTGGGCAGTTAGGCGATCCTCACGGATGTTCTGCAGCTCCATGATCACATGGTGGTCTTCCAGCTATTTTTTCCTCTGCTCCAATACTCGATGTTCCATTTGGCCATCTCCAACTTGAGTGTCAAGGATTGAATCTCTGTCTCTTGCTCCTGGAAGATCTCTTTCAGCTGTGGATTTTGTGGACGTGTATTTGAATCATCATCATCATGAAGGAGAATGAATCCAGTCTCTCGTTCACCTGGTGGCACACCTAAAGGCCCCTACTAATGCTTGGGCTTCTTGCCCTTGTCCTGTACCTGTGTCGTCAATGTAGGAATCAAAGCCCCTTCCACCCCGGGTGGAGATAACACTCGCTTTGCTACTGCAAACAAAGGCATGGTGCCTTTCAGATAGCCTCTCTGATATGTGATGGAAAATGGCACCACAGTGGTCTCATGGCGCTCATGCTGATGGGAAGGACCACCTATCTCATGCTTTACCTCTGATACTACCTGTGGAGTGCTGAAGAAGTCACCAAAGATGAAGTCCTCCCAAGAAATGCCCTGCAATCCCAACTGATGATCCACCAAAATCTGGATAAGGGCAAAGTGATATACACTGTTGAGCTGTTGCCGAGGGGTCTTGTGCTGCATGAACTTTTTCATTTTCTCTATGTTCTCGCAGATGAAAAATGGGAGGTTCATCATACGCACCCTGGTAAAATGCATGAGCAACCTGATGTGATAGGCATAAAGGCGAGAAAACCTCCCTTCACAACTGAAGTATTTCATGATCAATTTCATGAGCGGAGCATACTCATCTCTCAGAAATCTGAATGGGAAAACTCTAGTGAGCTGACTCAAACAACTGGCCTTAATGTAAGGCTCATAAAGTTCCCTCTCCACCTTCATCTTCTTGTGTCACTATTCTCCAACATTAGGTATGCCTGTTGCCACTGATATGGTTTCGAGTGTCAATGTGAAAGTGACCCCTGCAAAGATAGACTGACCTCCATGTAGGTGAAGTGCAAAAAGATGGGCCAACTCATGATGAATCCTGACATTTGCCACCCTCTGAAAAAATGAAAAACATGCTAAGTTCTGGAAACATGACATAGCGAGAGGGCATGCTTGCAACTCAGTGAGGGTGTTTGGTTCATCCCTGACATGCCTGCCACTCCTAGGTCTCCGGGGAGCCTGTTCTCCTGAACCTGTGTCACTGTGGGTCTCCCCTTCATATTCTGATGAATTTTCTGATGCCATTTTTGTTGCTTGTACCCTGAATTTCTTTGCTACGCTCTGAACCCACTGAATTGGTAGATGCTCTGCAAATCTCTCACCAAGGGGACAATAAAATAGGGAGTATTAGGAGGGGAATGATGAAATAGGGATAGGGGTTTAAAGGGAGAGATTTACCATGGAATAGGGAGTGTTTTAGGGTGTGTTTTTGATGGGGTAGGTGTAGGTTTTAACCCTGTACAGAAATTACCTGCATACGAATTCTTAAACAAAGAAAATAAACAATGCGAGAGCATAACCCATAAAACACATATGCACAGAGATTTTTCCCTGGATCCCAAAACCGGGACTACCAACTTGATTTTTCATTATGTTCCTTTCAATGTTACAATACATATTTATACATGCCTAAGCATCCAATACCATGGACCGAAAACCATCGCGTCCAAAAAACATGTGCGAAAATCATGCACAAAACCATAGGTGTGTCCACCCAACCTAACATATGGTCCAAAACCAAAATTTTCCAGGGCGCTGCCCCAGACCCCATAAACTGGGGTTACGAGTGCCCTTCAAACCCCCTATTAACTACGTGGAAAGAATATAACACAACCCAACAATCTCCCACTTGTTGTTTTCTTTCCACAGGAGAGTTTAGTCATTTTTTCAGCCCTGAGATTCCCATTGCTTCTCTACACCAAGAGAACTTCTCAGAGTTCACAGATTTTGTCAATGCATCTGCAGTATTCTTCAAAGTGTCCACCTTTACCAACAACACCTTTATGTCTTCTATCATATCCCTCACAAAGTGATACTGAACATCAATGTGCTTTGTCTTTGAATGATAAGCAGGGTTCTTTGCCAAGAAAATTGCACTTTGGCTATCACAGTCTATTCTTATAGCTCCCTATACTAACCCCATACTTGAACACAATCTCTGCAACCAAACTGCTTCCTTGCTTGCATGAGTGGCTGCCATGTATTCTGCCTCTATAGTTGATAGTGCCACTATAGATTGTTTCTTACTCATCCAACTGACTGCACCTCCAAATAGGTTAAACACATACCCACTTGTAGATCTTCTCTGATCCAGATCTCCAGCCCAGTCTGCATCAAAAAAGCCATGAATATCCAACACTCTGTCCAATCCTGGTCTTCCTTGGTAGCACAAACCATAATCACTAGTGCCACACAAATACCTGAAAACCAACTTCACTGCTGTTCGGTGCTCCTTCCCAGGTTTTGACATAAACCTGCTCAATACTCCCACTGCATGTGCAATGTCTGGTCTAGTACAGACCATTGCATACATCAAGCTACCCATTGCACTTGAATATGGAACATGGGACATGTCCTCTTCCTCTTCTTGTGTCTTGGGACACTATTCAGCAGATAACCTCACACCTACAGGAATAGGAACCTTCACCGGTTTACTATCATGCATATTAAACCTCTGGAGTATTGTCTCGACATACTTCCTCTGGTTTAACCAGAGCTTCCTCTTTGACCGATCTCTTTTAATTTCCATGCCCAAAATATAGTTTGCAGCACCAAGATCTTTCATGTCGAATTTGGAGGACAATTGGGTGTTCAAATCCTGGATAATTTCTTTGTCATTTCCAACCAGCAACATATCATCCACATACAAGACCAGATAAATAATACGGTCACCAATTAATTTAAAATACACACAATGATCTGCTTTGCTTCTGGTGAAGCCAAGTCCCCGTATAAATGTATCAAATTTCTGATACCACATCCTTGGTGATTGTTTTAACCCATACAGAGACTTCTTTAACTTGCATACCAGTTCTTTCTTACCCTTCACCGCAAAGCCTTCAGGTTGCTTCATGTAGATTTCCTCTTCCAAATCCCCATGAAGAAATGTTGTCTTCACATCCATCTGTTCTACCTCAAAATCAAAAGCAGCAGCAACAGATAAAAGTAGTCTAATATAAGTTACCTTGGCAACAGGAGAAAAAATATCACCAAAATCAATTCTCGGCACCTGGGAATAACCTTTTGCTACCAACCGAGCTTTGTATTTCTCCACCTTTCCTTCTGCATTTGTCTTCTTCTTGAACACCCATTTGCTGCCAATGGGTTTCCTTCCAGCCGGCAACTCCACCAGATCCCAAGTCTCATTTTTGTGCAAAGATGCCATTTCATCAACCATGGCCTCTTTCCAGACTTTTCCATCCTCTGAATCCACTGCTTCCTTCACAGTTCTGGGATCATCATCAGTAACAGACAAAGAAAAAGCAGATGGACTATACCTTTCTGGTTGCCTTCTTTCTCGAACTGATCTTCTCACAGCCGGAGTTTGTGGCTCTTCATCTTCTGATTCCTCCTCTGCTGTAGAGTCTGATTCTTCCTCCTTTGGCTCAAACTCTATCTTCTGAGGTTCCTTTGGTTGGACTTCATGTTGAATAACATCTTTTACCTCTCTAAACACCACATCTCGGTTATACACAACCTTCCGTGTGACTGGGTTCCAAAGCTTATAACCCTTTAAACCATCCTTATACCCAATAAAGATGCACCTTTTTTATTTACTATCCAACTTGGTTCGTTTCTCCTTTGGAACATGTACATATGCATCACATACAAATACCCTCAGATGTGAAAGAGAGGGTTTCTTACCAGTCCATACTTCTTGTGGAGTCTTATCCTCCAACGCTGATGAAGGTGACCTGTTGACCAGGTAACATGCAGTATCCACCGCCTCTGCCCAGAATTCCTGTCCTAACCCAGCACCACTGAGCATGCTTCTTGCCCTTTCCATCAACATCTTGTTCATTCTTTCAGCGACTCCATTTTGCTGAGGTGTATATGGAGTAGTCTTTTGCCGTGCTATACCACACTTCTTACAAAATTCTTCAAATTCATTGCTGCAAAATTCTCCACCATTATCTGTCCTCAACACCTTTATCTTCTTCTCTATCTGATTTTCCACCAGAGTCTTAAATTCTTTAAACCTGTCAAAGACTTCAGATTTCTTCTTAAGAAAATATATCCATGTATTCCTTGAGAAGTCATCTATGAATGATACATAGTACACAGACTTACCCAGTGATGTAACCTTCACAGGTCCAAACACAGCACTGTGCACAAGCTCTAATATCTGTTTCGTCCTCTTACCACCAGAGGGGAAACTCACCCGATTCTGCTTCCCATATACACAATTTTCACAGAAATCAAAATCTAGAGAGCTATTATCCATACCTTCTACCATACCTTTACCATGAAGTATTCGAAGGCCCTTCTCTCCAATATGTCCAAGCCTTTGATGCCACAACATGGTCTTCTCTCCAGAGACCACTAGATTTTCTACTCCATTTTCATGAACCATATAACTATTGCACCCATCAACAACAGTGCTACCTTGCAGCTTGTACAGAGTTCCAATCCGAACTCCCCGCATCAATATCAGTGCTCCTCAAACCATATTGCAGGTATCTTTCTCGAACACTGTCTTTACACCTGCATCATCCAACTTGCTTACAGAAATCAGATTTCTGGCCAATGCAGGAATATGTAGAACATCCGGAAGTGTTCTAACCCTTCCACCTTGCAACTTCAACTTTACTTTTCCCCGACCAATGATTCTAGCCTTCCTATCATCTCCTAAGAAGACATCACGACCATCATATTTCTCATACTCGCAGAACCACTCTCTATGGGGAGTGAAGTGAAAGGACGCACCTGAGTCAATCAACCATGCCTCATGATCTACATGTGTACTTGAAGAAGCCAAGTACACATCCCCACCTTCATCTGAGGTGGTTTTCGCCTCTGCAGAAGGAGCATCATCAAATCCCTTTCCTTTATCAGGAGCTTTAGATTTACAATCCCTTCTAAAGTGCCCTTCCTTTCCGCATTTCCAGCACACCACCTTTGTAGGTTTTCCTGGAGATTTAGATCTCCCTCTAGATTTATATCTCCCACTCGATGACTCATTTTTGTTTATGTTCTGGGACCGTCCTCTTACAGACAAGGCATCACCATTCTAGTTGTCCATATTTTTCCGTCTCATCTCCTCCATCAGCAAGGCTGAGACTATTTCATCAAACTGCAAAGCAAATGCATTGCTACCTATTGCAATAACCAGACTATCCCACGAATCTCGTAGAGAACACAACAGACTGATGCACTTATCTTCATCTGAAATTTTAATATCAACAGATAATAACTGACTTACCACAGTATTAAACGCATTCAGATGCTCTGTCACCGAGTCTCCATCTTTCATCCTCAGGTTATACAACTTTTTCCGCAGGAACAGTTTATTCACCAGAGACTTAGATTATAACAAAGTCCCTAACTTGACCCACAAAGCCTTTGCCGTAGCTTCCCCTGATACATTCAACAATACTGAATCCGAGACACACAATCTTATTGTGCTCTTTGCCTTTCGATCCAACTTCTTCCATTCTTCATCGGTCACTCTCGATGGTTTAGTACCCGGATCTACCACGATCCACTGATCTTTATCCACCAACAGATCCTCCATCTTGAGTTTCCACAACTCAAAATTCTGACCATTGAACTTCTCAATCTCTATCTTTCCACTGCTCGCCATCTTCTTTCACCACCAGAATCGATCTCGCAGATCTCCCACTGAACAGGGTCTACCACAGGCCCGAGCAAAATCCCTCAGCAATAAAGGCGTCCCCTTGAAGCCAAAACAGCTCTTATACCAAATGTAGGTTTTAACCCTGTACAGAAATTACCTGCATACGAATTCTTAAACAAAGAAAATAAAAAATGCGAGAGCATAACCCATATTACATATGCACATAGATTTTTCCCTGGATCCCAAAACCGGGACTACCAACTTGATTTTTCATTATGTTCCTTTCAATGTTACAATACATATTTATACATGCCGAAGCATCCAATACCATGGACCGAAAACCATAGCGTCCAAGAAACATGTGCGAAAATCATGCACAAAACCATAGGTGTGTCTGCCCAACCTAACATATGGTCCAAAACCAAAATTTCCCGGGGTGCTGCCCCGGACCCCATAAAGTGGGGTTACGGGTGCCCTTCAAACCCCCTATTAACTACGTGGAAAGAATATAACACAACCCAATAGTAGGGTTAAGGAACTTTTGAGCTATATGAGTAAAGGGGACAAAGGGATATGATTGCCATGTAGCTAGGGTAACTACCAGGGGAAAATGCTCCAGGGAAATCAGCTGATCAAGGTAAGGTAGGAGCTTATTTAGCAATTGTGTTACTGTAGCAAAAACCCTAGATCTTTTTGCCCTTTTTGTGTCATTATTGTGTTTGCTTTATCAAAACTTTTTGCATTTAATTCATAGTCTTAAAATCCTAGTACTCTTCTCAATTTTAATGCCAAGAGTGAAGGTAGTTGGTCTACCTCTCAAGCTTGATAGGCATTCATAAAATTTTAGGCAAATTGGTAGATTTTCGGGCTTGTAAGTTTGTGCGCCGCGAGCACTGCCCAGTGCGCCACGCGCTCTGGGTGCACCGCGCCAGTGGCAAATTTAAACTGTGAACCAGCTCCCAGTGCGCCGTGCACAATGAGTGTGCCGCGCCACCATGTGTGTCCGCCGCGCATTGTTAAAGTCGCCCAAACTTGCTTGGAAAAATAGGGAAGAGGGTTTAGGGCAGTTTTTGGGAAAAATGGTCAAGGGAAGATGAGGACAAATGAGAGGAGAGGAAAAGAGAAAGGGAGGGGAGTGACCTTGGTGCTTTCATCACAGTTTTGCAACCCCAGCCTTCCTATTCTTATAGATTTTCTCATGGGTGACATTATGCATTTTAGGTGAGATTTCAACCTCTTCACAAACACCATATTTCTGACAAAACTTGATGAGTAGGTGATGACACAAGGCTTACCTCTCAATTTGATCGCTTTTTCCAAATTTTGAAGTGGTTTGGCACAGTTTTGGGCCGCTGGACTGTGTGCGCCGCACGCAATTCCCAGTGCGCCGCGCACCTTGTATGCACCGCACCCATGTAATCTTTCAACGGCGGGCTGGATGTGTGTGTGTCGCGCCTGGTGAGTGCGCCGCGCTCCTACCTGTGTGCGCCACGCTTCCCAAATCGCCTCCCAACTCACTCAAACGCTCACCATATCAACTTCACACCTTTGCAAATGTCTTCTCCAAGTCATTTAGCAGCACAATACCTCTGCTTTGGGTCAAAACATGTATATATAGGCTTGAGAGAAACTGGTTTGATTTTTTCTTCGTTGAAAACCCCCTTTCTAATGTTTTTGCTTTGCACTTTTCATTGACTTTTAAAACACTCTGTTTTTCCTTTTTCTTTGAAATTTTAGCTCTCATGATAAAATTTTCGGTGTTTCTTTGCGGGGACTATGTGACTGAGCCTCTGGCTTCGAAATCCATGACGGCATCTAAAAATGTCAATTGTCGAATTTTGGAAAATTTTGTCATAGTTGACCTTGTTTGAATTTTCTTCAAAACAGAGTTTTGAAGAAGAGTCAATGTCTCTTGTGGTGATTATGAAGCTTTCTGCACTGTCGGTGTATAAGATCTTCCTCTGGCCTGCATGACTTGTTCTAGACATGTTTTCAAAGACCAAACTAATGAATTTCTAGACCCAAACAATAAAAAATTGACTCTCTCCTACAATATGACCAGTCCTTGACTATCATGAATTTCATTGATTACGGATCATTTCACAAACCAGCAGAGGCCAGACATGAGGGGAAATGGGTAGCATGACTTTCTTCATCAGGTCAGGGCATGTACCTAGTGAAAAATGCAGCTTTCATGGATGGAGCGGGACACCTAAATTTGAAATTCATAAAGAGATTTGATCTCTGACGGAGGGCTGACCAGACTGACTCTAACATTGGCTCCAATGGGGGATGGTAGCTCCTTGGAGGTGCCAAGAATAGCAGATCTATTGAGGAGCTAGATAGTGCATCTTTGTCCATTGGGCTATGGAGTCATCATTTGATAAATAGCATAAGACTCTGACTTATTTACAAAACTGGAATAACTAAGAAATTGACTCAAACTTGACAATTGGAATAACTCAAAAACTGACTTTACATACTGAAACCAGACTGAAGTAAAAATGGTATTTACAATGACAGTGGAAGCAGTGTTAATAGATCAACAATGATACCGCTTGAGCAGCCGACCATTGATCGGCCCTCCAGAATAATCTTCCCCATTCATTTCTTTAAGAAGAAAGGCATTTTGACCCCGGTATGCTGCGATCTTGAAAGTACCTTTCCACATATTTTCGAACTTTCCGTGCTTTCCCCTCTCCTCATTTCTTGCATCCCACTTCAGCACCACATCATCCAACTAAAATTTGTTCGGTTTTGCTTTTCTGTCATAGATTTTCTTTATCTTCTCCTGCAACTTGGATGTGTTTTTGAAAACTTTGTCTCTTGTTTGTTGTAAGTGGATCATTTGATTCAGCCTTCTCTGCATGGGATCTTCCTCACTGCCGGCCTCCTGAAGAAGTTTGACCACCGGGACAGCAAGGGAAGTGGGAAATACTGTGTCCACACCATAAACTAGCTCAAACGGTGACATACCAATAGATTTTTTCTGACTGATTCGATCTGCCCAAAGTGCATGAACTAGCCTCTTGTTCCAGTTCTTTTTATTAATTTCCAGCAGCTTCTTGATGATGTTGACCAAAGATTTATTCGAACATTCCGCCAATCCGTTGCCTTGCGGATGATAGGCAGTTGAATGACCCAAAATTATGTGGTATTTGTGACAAAATTCTACCATCCTTTTCGATTTAAAAGCTGCTGCATTATCAGTGATTATTTTGTTTGGACAACCAAAGCGAGACAAGATGTTATTTTTGAGAAATGAGATGATTACCGTGTCTGTCGTTTGTCTGGTAAGTGCTGCTTGAATCCATTTTCTGAAGTAGTCCGTGGCTGTAAGGATCCATCTATGCTGTCCGGAAGAGGCGGGATGAATTTCCCCAATGAAATCCAACCCCCACTGCTGGAATGGAGCGCTCACTTCGATAGGCTTAAGTGGCAAAGGCTGTAATTTCTGTTTCCCTTCGAAAATTTGACACTTATGACAACACTTTACCATCTTATGCACATCAGCAAACAAAGTAGGCCAGTAGTACCCTGCTCTCAAAATTTTGTTAGCTGTTGATTTCCAAAAAGGATGACCACCACACTCTCCTCCGTGGAAATCTTCCATGGCTTTATTTTCCTCCTCTTCCACCAGATAGTTTAACAAAATACCACCGGGATCTTTCCAATACAATGCAGAATTCAAAATACAAAACTCGGCAGCCTTCAATTTGAGTGTTCTCCCTTTGTTTCTAGCCATGCCGGGCGGTGGTGAGCACATATATTATATCAGAATACCATGGGGACAAAGAAAACATTTCGAATACCTGAACTGATGTTCCTTCCTCATTCTCATCAGACAAGGAAGTGATCAGATTTATGTCTAATGCATGCAAGTTTGATTCAGCCATTAGTTTTGCCAACCCCTGTCCTTTGACCAGCCTTGTAGGCTTTATCTCTACATCGTATTCTAGCAAGGCTGTGATCCATTTGCCTATTCTCCCTTCCGGATCGGTCTGCACTAAAACATCTTTTACAGCAGTATTAGGAACATAGGCCAGAATGTGAGAATGTAGAATATACACCCGGAAATCCTTCAGTGCCTTCACCAATGCCAGGGCTTGCTTCTCAATGATGTTGTACTTCAAAGTTGCATCCCTTATAGCCCTGCTGAAGAATGCAATGGGTCTTTCATGATCATCCCTTTTCTGCAATAGTACTGCCGCCATAGTGTGCTCAGAAGTAAATGAAAACAATATGAAATCTTGAGTGTAATCCGAGCTGACGAGAACTGGAGCTGAAGAGAGGGCCAATTTGACCAAGTTGAAAGAATTTATAGCCTCATCCATCCATTTCACCTGGCTATCCTTCTTAAGCATGTTGTTCATTTCTTTCAAGTGTTCCGCAAGATTAGGCATAAACGACGTAGAAAATTCATCTTACCATTGAATGATTGTATCTCCTTTTTGTTCCTAGGTAGATCGATTTGCTGAATTGCTTGGACATGTGCTGGGTCTATGCGAATGCCATCTTTTGAAATGATATGGCCAAGTAGTTTTCCTTCCTCCATGGCGAACAAGCTATTCTTAGGATTCAGCGATAGGCCATAATTCCTCCATTTTTGAAAGAAAATTTTTAGGTGATGCATATGCTCTTCATCAAATTTTGAAAACACTGTCAAGTCATCCAAGTACACCACCAAAAACACATCCTTCTCATTTACAAACGCCAAGTCCATTGCACGCTGAAATGTGGCACCTGCATTCTTCAAACTGAAGGGCATTTTGGCATAGTGAAATTTTCCCCATGGAGTTGCGAATGTTGTCTTATCCCTATCATCTTCATGGACTGAAATTTGGTTATATCCGGAATAACCATCAAGCAGTGACATACGAGATGCCCCCACTACTCGCTGAAGTATATGGTCCATCTTGGGAAGCGGATAGTTGTCCTTCAATGTGACCTTGTTTAGATTTCTGAGATCGATGCATAGGCGGATCTCACCGATCTTCTTTCGTAGAGGAACTAAGTTAGATATCCAATCTGAAAATCTGATAGGCACAATGATACCTGACTTGTACAA
The DNA here is from genome assembly GCA_031772625.1 of Pinus tabuliformis. Classification (NCBI taxonomy): domain Eukaryota; kingdom Viridiplantae; phylum Streptophyta; class Pinopsida; order Pinales; family Pinaceae; genus Pinus; species Pinus tabuliformis. The sequence goes on along the minus strand of CM062807.1, from coordinate 1,245,716,322 downwards.
CCTATTTACCTCTTTTTTGATTGATGGCAGCAACTTTGGATTGATCCTTATCAGCTTTTGTTGAAATGGTTTCTGATTGGGCTTGATAGGTATTGTATGCTGAATGATATTTGTATCATAGGTCTTTAGATCAGAATAATCCCAAGCAAATACATCTACAAATGAAGCCATCAAACTTATATATTTGTCCTTCATCTTTGGCGGTATGTCTTGGACAATTTTACCAATTTTGGAGTTGCTGCTATACCGATGTTGACTTCTTCTACACCTTTCTCCATGGGCTGCAAAGTTGGCTTGCAGGCTACATCATCCTGATCGAAAAGTTATTCTAGGGGTATCAAGCCTTTAGGAATGATGTTGTTTTTTAGCTGCAATACGTCCATTTGATTGATTTGAACTTCTTTTGTACCATTCCCTTTGTTCTCATCATTTTCCACATCGATTAAGATTTCTTTGAACTTGCCTTTGTTGAGCAGGAAATCCTTAATCTCCTCATCATCTTGGAACACGTGCCAATGTCGTTGATTGTCTGGAATGGTTGGACAGTGCTTGACATGGATTTCAAACTTATTGCTGGAGTTCATGGGGATCTTCAAGCTGCTCGCTGCCTTGGCAAGAGCATCAACAATACTATTTTGTACTCGTGGCACACATGTCAAGGTGTATTCAGAAAATAGCTTCAAAATGTCCAAAACTGCATTACGATAGGCCCACATCCTAGGATGTTTTGCTTGGTACTCACCTCTGACCTGTTTTATCACCAACTCGGAGTCGCCATATACTGAAATCCTCTTTGCATTCAGCTTCCTAAGAATCTTTAGGCCAGCAATCAGAGCTTCATATTCGGCTTCATTGTTGGAACATTCAAAGGCCAGCTTGTAGGAGCAAACTCTCACGCTACTAGGTACTTTGTTTGGGGCGGAGAAAGGACTGTGTAACCAAATACCAATACCAGCTCCATCATTCCCTACTGCTCCATCAAAATCCATGGTCCATAAGCCTTCTTCTTCTTCTTGCAAGTGCTGAAAATCTTTTTGCTGTCCATTGTTTGCTTGTTGTCCATCATTTGTTTGTTGTCCATTGTTCATTTGTTGTCCATCGTTTCCAACTGATTGCCCAATCTTTTGTTGCTTTTCTTGTCTTTCTTTCTTCAAAATCTCTCTAAAATTTTCTATTATCTCTGGAATGTCATCTGCTTCTACTACCTAACTATCTATTTCATTTAAGCTATCTGAAAATAAAACAAAAGACTCTAAATTTGTATGTACATAGTTTATAGGATGATTTATTGGTTTCTCCTTGCTTGTGATCATATACTTAATCTTTTGTTCCTGATAGAATTTCCTCATCTATCCAAACACCGGGATTGTCGCATAGGAGAAATCCAGCTGTAGTGTCCCCTTCAATTTTTCCACCCAAGACCTGGAAAGAAGCATACCAAACCTTGGAGGAATGTCTGCTACCACTACATCCATCAGAACATTTTTCATAGGAAGCTGATCTAGACTCACAACTAAGTCTTTGATGAGCCCTATGCACCTTACTCTGCTGGAATCGAATGAATAGAGATCATGATATTGGCGGGTGATGTCCAGACCAAGCTTATCCATGATAGCCTTGGGCATGAGATTATGAGAGGCTCCGGAATCAAACATGGCATTGTGTAGTACAAAGTCATGCAATCGTAAACTGATATAGAAGGGTGGCACTTCGCTCTCGGGAGACTCACCATTCTTCACTGGCCCAAAAGTCATTTCAGGCTGATCATCTTCCACGTTTACCATGTCGGACATTGGGTCCAAGTTCAACATTTTAGAAATCTATCCTCTATAGCTGCTCTTCTTCATGATTTCAGTCAAAGGGATGGATACCTTTAGCTTAGAAATCTAATTCTCTAGGCTGAAAGCGAGAGTTCTTTCTACCTCCTTGTTTGGGATCTCTTTCCTTTCCTTCTCTTTTGAGGTGGCTGGTTGCTGTGATTGCTCTGTTGATTTCGATTTGCCACTCTCCGGAACAGCCGCCTCCTTTCCCTTTCATTGTGTAGCAGATGGATCTTTCTTTGTTGTTTCATCCTCCTTCTTTTTTTGAATTTGTTTAGCCGGTACATCTCTGTTTCGAAGGGAATATCGTTGTTGTTGTGTAGACAAAGCATTCATATACCCCCTTTGATATTCTTCTGACTCTTCTTCCAACACGGTTTCGTTAGCTAGGACAAAATCAGTGCCTTGGTGTGTAGCTGAGTTCACTGCACATTCTTCTTCTTCGGTGATGTAAGTAGGGAGCTCATCTGGAGTAAAAATATGGTTTTCCTCACCTATTACATTCCCCTCCTCATCTGATTCTGGTCCATGTATGAAATTCTGCTGCAAAGGTGTTTGTATCGGCTGTTGTGTTGTTCGCTCTTGAGTCTGCTGATCTCGTTGTCTTATCCTATATTGTGGATGTTGTTGGCCACGAAAGTTAGGATTCCTAACTTGTGGCTCTGGCTTGTCAAGTTTTACCCTTTCAAGCATCTGTTCTACCTTCCTGAGCAGGTGATCCATTGAAGAAGATTCTTCTTTCAGCGTGGTTTTCTTCTCTGATTTCGCTCTTGCTATTTTGGACAGCAGGTTAGCCTCAATGCTGATTGCAATTTTCTGCATATCTTCCATTGTAGCCGGTTCTCTCTCTCGTAATTGGTACGCCATGCCAGCATCAAAGCCATCCGGAAACTTCATCATTGCTAGTCCCACCGGTGGCTTTAGATGGTCTAGGATATCATTGTAAACTGCATTAAATCTAACACAATAATCTTGGACCGACTCACCGGCATTCCGCTTGATTTGTTCATACTCGGCCAGAATTTGAAGGGGATTCTTTTTTACTTCCCACTTGTTCAAAAATTGTCTTTGTAGCTTAGCCAAGGTAGTGATACTTGCAGCTGTCAAACCTCTGAACCATTTCCTCACATCACCTGTGAATGTTTGTACAAAGAGACTCATTGCCACGTTCCCTGCATCGATCTCATGAAGTTCATAGAAATCTGCCATCTTATCCACATGTTGTTGAGTTGTAACACCGTTAGGAGTGCCATCGAAAAACATGATTTTACTTTGATAGTCATTTGGCATGTCATCTAGGATTTGGGGCAGAACAAGAGGAGAAAAACAGGCAGCCATCATTCTCAGTGGATTTGGCCTTGGAGGTGTTGGAGGAGTGTGCACAGTTTGCAAGGGGCTTGCACTAGGAGTTTGGGGCTATGTTGCAATGTAGTTATTGATTAATCTATTAGCTCTTTCTGTCTCAAGTTCTACAAGAAATTGCGGATTGGGGACGGTGTAATCAACAACCTTTTCGGATTTAGATTCAAACAGTGATACCTCAAATCATTCGTCAAACTCAAGCTCCTCAAGATACTCAAAAATGTCAGGACATGAAGGGGATTTCAACACGGGGGTTATGGTGCTTTCTTGACGAAGGAGTCTTGGGATCAAATTGGGATTTTTGTAAATGTGAGGAGGATCCAGGTCTGGATTCGCTCTGGTGTATTGTCTTGAAGCCAGCGCGCTATTGAGAGGAATTACGGGACACAACCAACTTACTCAGCCTTTCCAATCCTAAGCTCATCATCCGGGAGCCTACAATTCTTATGAAACTAGGGGATTTGATTTTCAACTTGGTCCCCAGTATGGTCGCCCAAAAAAAAAAAAGCTAGGGTTTTTGCTATAGTAACACAATTGCTAAATAAGCTCCTGCCTTACCTTGATCAGTTGATTTCCCTGGAGCATTCCCCCCTGGTAGTTACCCTAGCTACATGCCAATCATATCCCTTTGTCCCCTTTACTCATATAGCTCAAAAGTTCCTTAACCCTACCCCATCAAAAACACACCCTAAAACACTCCCTAATCTATGGTAAATCTCTCCATTTAAACCCCTATCCCTATTTCATCATTCCCCTCCTAATACTCCCTATTTTATTGTCCCCTTGGTGACAGATTTGTAGAGCATCTACCAATTCAGTAGGTTCAGAGGGCAACAAATAAATTCACGGTACAAGCAGTAGAAATGGCATCGGAAAATTCATCAGAATATGAGGGGGAGACCCACAGTGACACAGCTTCAGGAGAACAGGCTCCCTGGAGACCTAGGAGTGGCAGACATGTCAGGGATGAACTAAACACCCTCACTGAGTTGCAGGCATGCCCTCTCGCTATGTCTTGTTTCCAGCACTTAGCATGTTTCGAATTTTGTTAGAGGGTGGAAAATGTCAAGATTCATCATGAGTTGGCCCGTCTTTTTGCACTTCACCTATATAGAGGTCAGTCTATCTTGGCAGGGGTCACTTTCACATTGAAACCTGAAACCATATCAGTGGCAACAAGCATAACAAATGTTGGAGAATAGTGGCACAAGAAGATGAAGGTGGAGAGGGAACTTTATGAGCCTTACATTAAGGCCAGTTGTTTGAGTCAGCTCATTAGAGTTTTCCCATTCAGATTTCTGAGAGATGAGTATGCTCCGCTCATGAAATTGATCATGGAATACTTCAGTTGTGAGGGGAGGTTTTCTCACCTTTATGCCTATCACATCAGGTTGCTCATGCATTTTACCAGGGTGCATATGATGAACCTCCCATTTTTCATATGCGGGAACGTAGAGAAAATGAAAAATTTCATGCAGCACAAGACCCCTCGGCAGCAGCTCAATAGTGTATATCACTTCGCCCTTATCCAGATTTTGGTGGATCATCAGTTGGGATTGCAGGGCATTGCTTGGGAGGACTTCATCTCCCGTGACTTCTTCAGCTCTCCACAGGTAGTATCAAAGGTAAAGCATGAGATAGGTGGTCCTTCCCATCAGTATGAGCGCCATGATACCACTGTGGTGCCATTTTCCATCACATATCAGAGAGGCTATCCGAAAGGCACCAGGCCTTTGTTTGCAGCAACAAAGTGAGTGTTATCTCCACCTGGGGTGGAAGGGGCCTTGCTTCCTACATCGACGACACGGGTACAGGACAAGGGCAAGAAGCCCAAGCATGAGGAGGGGCCTTCAGGTGTGCCACCAGGTGAACGAGAGACCGGATTCATTCTCCTTCATGATGATGATGATACAAATACACGTCCACAAAATGCACAGCTGAAAGAGATCTTCCAGGAGCAAGAGATAGAGATTCAATCCTTGACACTCAAGTTGGAGATGGCCAAATGGAACATCAGGTATTTGGAGCAGAGGAACAAATAGCTGGAAGACCAGCATGTGATCATGGAGCTACAGAACATCCGTGAGGATCACCTAACTGCCCAGCAGAGGAGGATTGAATTCACTTCATTGGAGCAACAGGTTATTGATGATCGTGAGTTTGTTCTCAAGAGAGTTAACATGCACTTAGAAAACATGTTGAACAAGGCTAACGAAGGCAACGCACTGCTGAAACACATGGCTCGTCATTATAGGGCACGGAACTTGAGTTTGAGATCCCGAATAAGGAGTTTGAACGCAAAATTGAGGAAAGCCACAAGAAGGGAAAAATGGACAAAAGAGCAAGACAAGATTAGAATCTTGTTTGAGGCTTCCTTGGCTCAGTATGGCACTCCATAGAGAGTCCCCAGCCCAAATTTCAAAAAAATTGGGGCAATTTTGTGTTTTTGGAAATTTTTTGGTCAAAAAACAGGGTTTTTCTCCCTGTGTGTCGCACACCCCACGCGGCGCTAAAATTCTAGAACTCAGATTGGGGAACGGCTTGCATTTTTGGATTTAGCATCAAAAAATAAGTCTACTGCTATTCGGGCTAGAAGTTTTGATAAGTTTTGGGTCTCCTAAAGGTCAAAAAACACCCAAAAATGGCCTCTCTGCCACTTTTTGGACACACAGAAAGCAGTCTTGGGAGAATGAAGATTTGGAGGGGCAAATGAGCACCAAATTCAGAAATTCCGGTGGGGTTAGAAAGTAGACAAAACAAGATTTATAACAAGCCCACTTGGGTGCATTTGGGACACCTGCAAGTGCCCCAAAATAGGCCCCAAAGTAGCGCGACGCACAGAGAAAAGCGCGCGGCGCACAGAGGAAATTTTGCCCAGTTTGCTCCCGTTTCGCGAAATTTCGGGTCGCGACTTCTCCAAGTGGGCCTGGTCATTTACTCTTCAGTTTTTTGGCACCAAGGACACCTTTTAAAGAATTTTCTCTCTAGGTGGGCATCTATCCAAGTGGCGAAAGAATGCAAAGGGTCACCCCAGCCAAATGTCATGCTTGAGAGCGCTGCACCTGTAGCTGATGGTTGGCTCTCCATCTCCATTTCGGAATAATTTGAGTAACTTCCCAACCCCTGGGCATTCCATCTCTTCTATACACTTTCTATATATTGTGGGAAAGAAACTCTATTTCTGCACTATGTATTTTTGACAGAGGATTAATGAAAGGTAGCGGCTATGTTTCATGAGATTCCTGTGGTCGTGAGTGTAGAAAATGTGTTCTTATGTTCCATATGTATCTTTTTATGTTTCATATTTCATTTCATGCTTCATTTCAGTGAAATTTTCTAAGTGAGATTAGGGAGAATTCAATTTATATTGCTCTGCCTGTGGGAAAATTGCATGTACAGTGTTATTCTTCTGTTGATAAGGATTCATGCGACCATGCCCTTTTCACCCTCTTCAACAATCTTTTCATTCCGCATTACCTTAAGCCGAAATTGCTGCGCTTGCCGCCTACCTTGCCTCACGAAATAATTTGTACCTTCATTGTAAATTCTCTGTTCTTTGCTGAGCGCCAGTCCCATATACATCCCAGAAGCTTGGTCACTTCATAAAATATTTCCCAAAATCCCTTTTCACTTACTAGCCTAAGGTAAATATCGCATTGTAAGTCATCTCAGACCATTTTTCCTATCCATTCACTGAGCGTGACTTGGAGAGATCCCTCTCCTGCTCTAGTAAGGCTAGCTACCAGACTGAGCGTGGTTTGTGGTTACCCTAATTTTTTCCTTCCTTCAGCCTAAGGCAGATTTAGGTGCTAACATAAATGACAGAGAGGATCTTGGGTAGCTTGTTTAAGGAATGATATTCGAATGTGGAGAGAAAGGTGACAAAATGAGGGAGTGGAAAGCAACAGCCAATTCATCAACCAATAAAAATAATTCTGTTTTTCCTGAAAAAGAAGGCTGCACTCCTGAGCTCCTATCTCTTGATCCTTGATAGATGTTACAAAAATGGAGGACATTTTTGTAGATAAGAATGCTTATAAGAAAAATCTCTTTTAGTTTTCAAAAATGAGTTTTCAGTTGCTCAGGAACCCCCTTGGAAGTTTACTAATGAAAAAAAGAAAACAAGGTTTTTTCCTTATAGTGTGCTACGAAATTAGCTTGTTTTCGTAGCACAAATCACCTTTTTTGAACTAGCTGCGCTATGAAACTGTAGATTCCTATATGATTGAAAAAATTTAACCCTAAACTTAATGGAAAATGTTACCTATTTGACCATGAAGTGAACCTTAAGGACTTTATTTGGAAATAAAAGATGACATTTTAAGACTTCAAACCCTATCACTTACCCTTTTATCAACACTAAAATGACTTTTAGACCTCCTTGAAATCATGACCAAAAGTAGAGTTGACACAATGATGTTTTGAGAATTTTGGGTGATGACAGAATCAATTGGAACTTATCCATAGTGACTTATAGACCCTAAAAAATGGATCACAAGAAGGTCCAAGATATGTTTTCACATTCATTGATGATATTTCTAGGAATATTTTCTTACCATTCCAAAAAGTAAGGATCATGTTATTGAAAATTTCAAGGAATTTAGGGGATTGGTTGAAAATCTATGTGGTTAACATATGAAATGTTTAAGATTAAAATACGGAGGAGAACATGTGGGATATTTTTTTGAAAAATAATGATCGTATCAAGGTATCTCTTGGAAGAGATTAGTACCTTACACACCTCAAAAAATGGTGTTTTGAAAAGGAATAATGAGACATTGGTTAAAATTGAATGGTTTTTACTTTAGACAACATGGAGAGTAGATTTTGGGATAAAGTTGTTTACATACTCAAGCTATCATCTAAACATCGTTCCAACCAAGTAGCATGTGACATGATGCCTTTTGAGAATTGGGGTGAGAAAAATCCTTCAATTGGGCACCCAAAAATGCTTGGATGTATAACATGTGCTCATATTCTACATGACAATATAAATAAATTCAATATAGGGATTCATGCCACTCTAAGTAGTCCAAGGCCTACAAGTTGTTTGGTCCAATCAAATTATAATGATTCGTAAGAGATATGTGGCATTTGAGGAGAAGATACTAGGTGTATCTTTGTTGAATTCCTCTCATGGTTTGTTGAATAGTAATCCACTAGAAATTATATATAAATATAAATCCACTAATTATAACACACTATTATTGATTCCTATATGGAAACCAACTTGTACTCAATCATCCGTTCGAGAGTAGACCAAAAGTTTTGGAACCCTTATTCAATCCACTAATGAAGAGTTTCGTATAGATAACTTTCTAGGAAAATAATTTATCTTCCCAAATGGAAGAATAAGATAGTTAACTCTATTGTCAATGATGTGAGATATGTAAATGATTGAAGAAAACATGGATGAGAGAATGGTATGGTAGTGTTATTATAATGGTATGTCTGCTAATGGCATGTGATTTTAATACCTATGAAAATGCACATTGTTGATGTAAATAGGATAGTATTATGACTATTGATTAACATTCCTTAATAGTGAAGCAAGCATAAAAATTAGTTTCTTAATTGCAAATAATGTATGTGGTGAAGTGTTGACATATCTACTTGAACGAATTCATATCTAAAGTTGTTGTTGAAACACATAAATCTCAATAAGGAGCCATCAACTACACTAAATCTTTTCCCCTGATCATAAACATGATTTTTTTAAATTAGTTTTTTTACTCACTACACATTTTGGATGGGCACAACATTAGATGTATGTTATAATGAATTTTTACATAGGGTCTCACTAAGGATATTTATGTGGAGCACTATACTAGGAGAGTTGAAAAAAAAATTGATTATGATTTAGAGTTGAAGAATCTAAGGCAAGATGAAATTAATGATTCTTATAACTATGATTCTTGGAAGGTTAGTCTTCAGTGAGCTTTGACATGTATGCTACATATCCTGTGTATATTTTTGGTTTCTTTCTCTCCTTGAATATTCATCTTACCATGTGACCTTCTACTTATTGAAGTGTAGAAGTTAACCAATTAGGTATTTTTCTTCTTTTAGGGAGAGAGATTGGTTCATTGGGACCTTATTATTCATGATGAGAAACTTCCTCTTCCTTGTTAGCTTCTTTCTCAAACATAGGATGATCCTCCCCATCAGAATCGTATGGGAGATCCTTAGATTTCTTGAAAGAAATTATCTTATAAAAAATTACATCTCTTCTTACTTCTATTTGATGTCCTTCCTTTATGTAGATCCTGTAAGCCTTGGAAGAGTTGTTATATCCAAAAAATGTTCCTTTCTTTCTTGTGGGATCTAGCTTATTTCTTTTGTTCTAAGGAATGTGAATATATACAGGACACCCAAATATTCAAAGATAATCAATATTTGGTTTCTTCCTAGTGAATACTTATTCTAGAGTTATATTTCCAAGTGACCTATGAGGACTTCTATTTTGAATGTATACTACAGCCTTTGTTGCTTCTCCCCATAGGAATTTTGATAGATCTTGATCATGGATCATAGCCTTGACACTTTCTTCCATAGCTCTATTTTTTCATTCATCTACTTCATTCTTCTTAGGATTGTATTGAACTATAATCCCCCTATTTATCTTAACCTACTTACAGAAAGAAATGAGTTCTTTGGAAGTATACTCAACTCCATTGTTTGACCTTAGAATCTTTATATTTTTTCTTTTGTAAGATTTTCTACCTCTGCCTTGAATTCTGGAAATTTGATGAATACTTCATCTTTGGATTTAAGTAAATAATCGCAAGTTTTCCTTGAATGATCATCAATGAAATTAACATAATATAGATGACCTCCAAGTGATTTAGGCATGGGACCATATACTTCATATTGGATGAGATCTAGAATCTCTTGAGCTCTAGATGTAATATTTACAAATGGTTTCTTTGCATTCTTTCACAGAGAACATCCTTTGTAGACTCCTTCATGGTCTTCTTTGAGATTTGGTATCCCATTTACAATGGATTTTAGAGTTGATAGGATCTTGTAATGAATATGGCCCAATCTTCTATGCCACAGTTCACATAGACTTATCTCAATGTGGACAAGTGCTTGACTTAGAGATGAAAGAATGTAGAGTATTCATTATCGAAGTCCAATGGTTCTAGCTTTTTCAATGCTAGAATCTTTAGCCCAAACCACTACTTTACCATCTATAAAGGCAACTATATCTCATTCTTCTTCTAATGATGAAACATAAATAATATTTTTGCACAAACTTGGAACATATAGAATGTTTTTGCGATGAATGCTACCTCCTCTTTCTAGCTCAATTAATGTAGATCCAATGACTTTTACCAAATATCTTTTGTTGTCACCAAGCTCCACAGAGTATGAGGACCTCCCTTTGGATAGGGTTTTGAGTTTCTTGTGATATCGAGTCATGTGCCTTGAAGCCGCACCATCTATCACCCATATGTTTTCATCTTGAAATGTTCTGTTGAGGGCTTAAAAAATCCTTCATTCTTTGAAGATTTGAGATCTTTGGAAGAGAAGATACCATTCCATACTTCCTTGAAACTTTGATTTATGAGACTTTCTAATGATGAACACTTCTTTTCAAGTATATTCATAATATGGTTGACCTTATTCATGCATTGTGTGAACCATAGCTCTAATAACATGTTGAAGAATCTAAGGCAAGATGACATTAATGATTCTTCTAACTATGATAACTGCTTGTGATGTCTTTTTAATTATTATTATTATTTTCATCTTATTATTATTATAGTGTGTTCTTTAATCATCAAATAACTACCAAAACAAGAAGATCAGCAAGATACAATTACACAAGATGTAGGCTCCAAGTGAGGGAAAGACCTCTCCTCTTGAGAGGAAAACCCTTCAATCTCTTCTTACAGATTCTTTATTGACAAATACCAAGACCCTTGACCAACATTGAAATCCTTCCAAGGCCAAGGTCAACCTCTCAAGAATGTGCTTGATTCACTGCTTTCTAAACCCAACAGAATCTCTTCCGACAACACTACTTCAACCTCCAGCCAGAATGTTTTAGCCCTAACTACAGATCTGCAACTTTGCCCCCTCACAACGGCTTCTACCTCGCACATGTGGAATATAACTTCTTCTTCTTTGCCTCCGAATACCTCACTTGAACTAATTTGTCTTCTAGACCTAGAAGGGAACTTTGTTGGCCCTTCCTTCAGATCTTTTTCATGAGGTCAATCCTCCACAATGAAAACCTAGCTTGGTAGTGGAAACCCTAGCGAAAAACTGGAGAATTTCAGCCCTCTTCTTCCCATGTGTGGAGAGAAAGAGAGAGAGAGGAACCCAAAACACTTCTTCTCCTTCTTTTGCCTTCCTTGTTTTCTCTTTTTCTGCTTCTTCCTTTGCATGAGAGAGAGGGGGGTGAATGTGTCCAAATGAGGTCGAATTTTATCTTATATATAGGTTTTCCAGGGGTACGAATTTGAGCTTCTAGGCTGATTTGACAGGTTGGTAGGTTGACTTGGTCTTGGAAGGCTGAGTAAAATACAAAAATAATTCTTTTTACAATTTACAAGATGCCCGATGGGGTCTTCATATTATGACAATGTCCGTATTTGACTTCTTGAAATAGGACAATACTAGAAGCACTTTTAATTAGTTCTTGACCTATAAAAAAAATTTCTTGGGCAAGAAACCCAAGCTCAATAATAATGATAATCATTTTTCTTTATTTTACAAAATACAAGAATCAAAAGTACATTTCATATTTATGAAGACTGAACCTAGTTACACTTTGTTCAACAATTATGACTATTGATTGCCATTTCTTAATAATGATTCAAGGAGAAGAATTGGTTTCTTGATTTCAAAGAAAGTAGTTTTTAAAGTGTTGACACGTCTAATTGAAAAAATTCATATCTAAAGATGTCATTGAAACACATAAATCTTAATAAGCAGTCATCAACTACACTAAAACATTTCTCCTAATCACAAACATTATTTTTTAAAATTAATTATTTTTCTCACTACACATTTTGGATGGGCACTACATTAGATATATGTGATAATGACTTTTTACACAAGGTCTCACTAAGGAGATTTATGTGGAGCACTATACTAGTAGAATTGACAAAACATTTGATTATAATTTGTGCATAGTCCACTCATAAGCATGGAAAGGTAGAATTAAAGGACGTTAATACAAGGCCAAGAAAATCAAATTTCATCATGTTTTCCTCTTAAAATTATATATATATGTGTGTGTGTGTGTGTGTGTGTGTGTGTGTGTGTGGCCTTATAAAGTGATATATAAATGAAGATATTGGTATGTTTTCCACATATGTTAAGCGATGTTCGTTTGTGCTCGTTAACTGTTATAAAAATGTCTTTAAACCCCAATTCTTGTTGAAATGTATAGCCCTTCAATAGACTAATTCTCTATTTCTCCAATGCATTCAAGTTATTCTACAACCTTTAAAAATAAAATCATACATCATCCCTTTATCGAGCAATTTGAATATGATTCATTCGATCTAAAATATTGTCCATATGACACTTTGCAAATAAATCCCTGATGGAAATATAGCAAGAAATCAACCTTCAATGAATTTGGATGAATTAAATTTCTATAATGCAATTAAAGATTATTTTCACTAAAGGTTGATACAAATTGTTGGGTGTGTGTTATATTCTTTCTACGACTAGTCACATGCATGGGGCCATAGTGGGGATGATAATATCCTGTGTTTGTTGCATTGGTCGCAACAAGGGGGTGATAGGTGGGGCGACAAGCCATCCCCTTGTGAGGGGCTTTACACGGGCATGGTAGCCCCCCTTTATGGGGCCCGGGCGGCGCCCTAGGATTTTTTGTTTCCTATATATATGGGGACCCAAAGATGATGGGCGGACCTACCCATGGTTTTGTGCCCAAGGTATTTTGTTGTAGATCAAGTCAAGAGAACTATGGTTATGTTCTAATCCAAGGTTAATGGATTGAGGTTTATGAATTCGACATGCATATATATGTATTATAACATTGAAAGGAACATAATGAAAAATCAATCTTAGTCCCGGTTTGGGTATCCATTGGAAAATCTCAGTGTATTTGTTTTATATTCTGGATATTGTATACTTTTTGTTTTAAGAATTTGTTTGCGCTTAATTTTTGTACATTGTTAAAACCTACACAAATAAATAATTTGTGCACCAATTGATATTATTCAATCACAAACACGAGATACATGCCACATAAATAGTACTTTATGACATCCAACAATTTATGAAGTGAGAGATTATTGTTGAGAAAATATGTCAACAAGACAATCCACTCAACCAACCAATCCTACCTATATACTAATGTAAGCATTATTCTAAGTCTCAAGTTTAATGCTTACATTACATTATTACAAAGATTAATAGAAAAATGATAAATTACAATTCACAAGTCACATTTGTTTGAGTGGTCTTATTGGACACTTATCCCCACTCTAAAGTCTCATGGACAAAGCTATTTTCATGACCATAATATTTAAGCTTCCCATTCAACTGATTTAAGACATAACCACCTCTACCATCTTTTATTAACTTTGTATAATTGACACTTCTCGATGTTCCAAAGGAAAATCTAGATACCGGACCACTCTGTGGACAAAATCCCTTCTATCAAAATGTAGGGAACTACAATTTTGATAGTTGTATAGGTGATTATTTAATCTGCATATTCAGAGCATATTCAATAGTAACTAACCTTTCTACATACAAGGATCTCATAACATAACTTGTAACCAATGCTCTTGAAGCCTAAAGCACAACAACATATATCAACACATAATAAATTCACACAATTAATATAGCGATGCAAGAACATCTAAAACCACTAATTTAATTATATTTTTATGTTCATTAACTGGTTTTCCAAGTTTTACAAATAAAAATTACACACCAAAAAAAATGAAACTAATCTTCTCCGCGCCATAATAAAAACAATATTCTGCACAGTAAAGTGAAACAAAACTCTAGAAATAGATAGCCAACACTGGAGCAAACTGTGAAGGGTATTCCACACTGTGAAAAATTCGACGGGTGATGATTTGAAACAAAGTTAACTTTTCAACTTCTTGAATTCAGTTTGAACTTACGTTGGCAGTAAAACTGTCTAACGTATAATCACTAGTTCATGCTTCGATGGGATTCATCCACACTGTGAAAGGTTCGACAGGTGATGATTCAAAACAAAGTTAACTTTTCGACTTCTTGAATTTAGATTGAACTTGCATTGGAAGTCAAACTGTTTTATAATCACTAGCTCATGCTTAGATGGGATTCATGAGGGATGTCAATAGTTGCATATGGAAGGCATGAATTGGCAAACAACACTGGAGGAGCTCATAGGTGCAGATCACCAGGAGCTCCTACAAGAAAATACGCCACTTAGGCTTCACATTAATCTCCCATAATAAATAGATACACTTAGTTAGGGATAGTAAATCAAATTCCTGAATGATAGGAACTGAATGTCAAAGAAAAGCACAATCACAACTATGTAACAATAATTACCTAATCTCCATTAATTCTAACATTCCCCCTTAATGGAGAAAGGGTTCTTAAACACACCTAATATGTCCCTAAACAAATCAAAATTCAATCTTCACAGAGGCTTAGTAAATATATCAACCATATTATCACAAGAATTACAATATTCAACACAAATCTCTTTGGACTGCACCTTCTCCCTGACAAAATGAATTTGAGTGTCTATGTGCTTAGTGTTTTTATGAAACACAGGATTGTAGGCTAGTTTGATAGAACTTTGATTATTGCAATTGATAACTGTAGCTTCTATCTATTCTTCTCCTGCATCTTGGAGAAGTCTATGCAACCAAACTGCCTCACATGTTGCTGCACACATAGCTTGATATTCTACTTCTGCTGAGGATAAGGCTACAATATGCTGCTTCTTGCTACACCAAGAGATGACCCCGGACCCAATGCTGAAGGTGTAACCTATAATTGATCTTCTATCATCTAAATTTCCTACCCAATCATAGTCTGTATAACCTATTAAACTAACATCAAATGAGTCAGAATACAAAATACCAAAGGATGAATTTCCTTGCAGATACCTCAAAACTTCTTTCGCTGCAATCCAATGGTTGTCATGAGGTCAAGCCATGAACTGACTTAAAACACTCATTGCATAGGCTAGATCTAGTCTCGTTGTAGTCAAATAGATAAGACTCCTACCAACTGTGTGTACAATGTTGCATCTGTATATTTCAAATCATCATCCACCTAAAGTTTATTGTTCTGCTCTAAAGGCACAAATGCAGCCTTGCACTCATCCATTTTGAATTTAGTCAACAAACTCTTAGCATACTTACCCTTGGACAAGAAAGTTTGGCTTGAATCTCTCCAAACTTCTAGAACTAATCAGTAATGCAGTTCTCCAAGGTCCTTCATCTCAAATTTTTGTGATAACTGTTGCTTGATTTCTTCAATGAGATTTTTTGCACTCCTTGTCACGATCAGATCATCTACATATAAAGAAATCAACACTATTTTTCCCTCATCATTAAACACAGTATACAAATTGGGATCATTTTTGCTCCGTTTATAACCATTCTTGAGGAAAAGAATCAATTTTTTTGTACTAGGATCTATTAGCCTGCTTTAAACCATATAAAGTTTTATTTAATCTACATACTAAGTGCTCTTATCCCTTCTTAATCTCTTAGGCTGCACTAAGTATACTTCTTCTTTTAAATCACCATTTAAGAAAGCAGATTTAACATCTAATTGATGTATTTTCCAATGATTCTTAATGGCTAAAGCAATAATCAATCTAATGGTATTTAGCTTTGCAACAGGGGCAAATGTTTCCTCAAAATCAATACCTTCCTTCTGGGAATACCCCTTTGCCACCAACCTTGCTTTATGCTTATCAATAGACCCATCTTCTTTAAATTTCAACTTAAATAACCATCTGCAACCTATGGGTTGTTTACCATTAGGAAGTTTTACTAGATCCCAAGTATTGTTCTTAATAATAGATTCATATTCCTCTTTCATTGCTTCCTTCCTTTCAGAACTCTTACTAGCTTCGTAAAAATTAGAAGGTTTTGTAATGTTTAACATACCAGTCATGAGCGCACAATCCCTATATCGAGCTCATAACTATTTTGGCTTGCTAGATCTCCTGAGCGATGGGGGTTCAACTATTTTGCTGTGTTCTTCTCTTTGTGGACTGAATTCGATTTCTTCCTCTTTATCCTGCTGTTGTTGATGTTGTTGTTGCTCAGTGACTCACTATCCTCATATGGAAGTAAGGGTACATGCCATTCTTCATTGTTTTGAATAGGATTTCCATCATCAACCTGTTCATGGAATACTACATCTCTACTAACAAACACCTTGTGAGTAGAAGGATCAAACATTTTATAAGCCTAATATCTAATGAAGGTACATTTAATGACCTTTGAATCTAACTTCTTCCTGTTCTCTTTGGGAACATGCACAAAATATTTACAACCAAATATTCTAAACTGAATTACTGGCAACTGCAGGCTTGAAGCCAAACAATGGTTCAAAAGGAGTTTTATAATCGAGACTTTTAGTAGGACTCCTATTCTTCAAATATACTACACTATTGATAGCTTCTGCCCAAAAACCATTAGTTAGATTCATACCTTTCAACATACTGCAAGCACACCTCACTAGTGTTTTGTTTTTCCTCTCAACTACTCCATTCTGCTGAGGAGTGTAGGGTGTTGTAAATTGTTTTTGTATCCCATGCTCGTTGCAGTGTTTGATGAAAACCCCTTTATTGAATTCTTCGCCTTCATTTGATCAAAGAATCCTGATGAACTCATGTCTGCTTCTTAATAATGTTTCTGAATTGCTTGAAATATTCAAAAGCGTGACTCTTTTGTTTAATAAAATATACCCATGTGAATCTTGTACATTCATCAACAAAGATTAAAAAATAATAGGCCCCACTTAACGATCTTGTTTGCATCGAGCCACATAAGTCAGTGTGTACAAGTTCGAGTATATCCCTCTGTTTCTTATCTTTAATAATAGGAAATTCATCTCTATGATGTTTACTAAATGCACATGCTTCACAATCAATATGCAATTTTTTCAAAACAAGAAGACCATCTACCATACCTTTGTTCTGCAACAGAAGAAGGTCACTGAAATTGATATGCCCAAGTCACTGATGCCACAAATTTTCGGCAGACTTATCCGATGACATCAAGTCTTGTTGTGGCGTACTCTTCACATCCAGTTTCTAGAGTCCTCCTATGTGAATACCTATAGCAATAGGCTTCATCTGGTCCAACAAATCTTTAATAATACAATGAGACTTAAAGAATTCTACCTTGAGATCTTCATCTGTAATCTTTGATACAGAAATCAAATTCTTCTTAATACCAGGAACATACCACACATCAGATATATTCCTGATCTTTCTATCAGGTAGAGTAAAAAGGACATCTCCATGTCCCTTGATCTCATACCCTCTATTATCTCCAAGTTATACTTTTACTCCAGTGTTGGATTCTCTAAAATTTCTAAACCATTGCTTTTTACGTGTCATATGTGAGCATACTCCAGAATCTATGAACCAAATATCTGATTCATCCTCCTCATTAGCTAAAGCAGTCTCAGCTTCAACCATAAACAATGACATCCTGATTCTGATGTGCATTTGCATTAGCCAAATGGCCTGCATGTCTTCTCTGCTTGTACCTCTCCCCATCTACCTTTTTTTTATTGCAAAATTTAGCAATATGGCCTATCTTACCACAATAAAAGCATTTAGGAGTAGAGTCATGTTTATGTGAGGTGATACCTTGTAGTGTCCTTTTTCTTGATGTGCCGCCTCTCCGGTGATGAGCCACTGCTTTCCCCCTTGAACTTTGTCATCAATGTGATATCTGGAATTTGAGGTTTGAGAGACAACCTCCTTTCCTCTTCTTGTAGCAAAATCCCAATGAGATCTTCAAAGCTTGGAGGCTTTTCTCTTGCATTAAATCCGGTTATAAACATCTCATAATCATTTATCATGCTATTCATAGTAATCGTCACTAGATAATCATTTGCCATGGTCTGACCGTAGTTCATCTTTAACTTCCTTTATCCCGGATATGAATGAAGAAACAAACTCATTCTCCATCTTCATTGAGAGAATCTTCTTCCAGGTGCAAGGTTCTACTGGTGTTCTTGATCTCGTACATCTCTTTGAGAATCGTTCAGATGTCTGTCTTGCAATCCCAAATGTGAGGGATGATGCAATCTTTGACTCATAACTTAAGTAATACATTTACCTTCATCTCCCTTTTGTCCCAATCTTGAATTGTTGTATTCGATCCACCAGTTGCAGTTGTAGTTGGTTTGACCTCATCACTGGTGGCAATGCCATAGGCATTCTATCCCTCAAGCAGAGTCTTGAGCTTAAATTTCCAATTTGTGTAATTGGAACCATCAAGCTTATTACTCTCATTGAGATAAGCTTCAACAATTTAATTATTAATCTTGAACAAATAAAATCTTCAACAATTTAAGCAACCCTTAAATTTCAATTCCAGATCTTCTTTTTAAAAAATATCACTCCAAAATTCTCACAAAAAATAAGCACCCTTTTTCTTTTTACAAGATAAGGAGCCCTCCAATTAACAAAAAAAATCTAGAGATTATGTTTTTAAATTAAAATGTTTGAAAAACTTCAATTAAAAAAAAATATAATTGTATGAGAGATGATTATTTCTTCACCACTGTGGGGAGGAGGAGGAACAGCAAACCTCTCACTCGATGCTACCACACTAACCGAGCTTCTTTCGGTTAATACACTTCCTCTGCGCAAACAACAAACAAAAGGGCACGCGCAGCCCCTTCAACGTAGCAAGTGTCTTAAAGATAGGTCCAGCCCAGGCAGCAACGCTAGGCTAACTCCTCTCTGCCTTGCGGCCTTCCAATTAAACACACGATCTAACGCCTTCCTCCATGCGGACTCCTTCCTCCTCGACGCAAGCCTCCTATGTTGGTGTGAGCTCCTTTCACTTTGAAAGTCTACACAATAGGCAGTGTCGTCCACCACCGGCTCCTTCATGTAGCACGGTTGCGCTCCTTCATGCAGCACCACTAGGCTCCTTCGTGTGGCAAGACTGGGGCGATCTCCCCCTTCTACAAACAGCCTCCTCAAAAGAAAACGTAGTCCACAGTTTTCCACAGGGCTTTCAGCCTTAGAAAAAATGCAACACAATCGTCGCAGCTATTTACCTTACATCCGCGACTAGTAGCGGAGGTACACCAGAATCGTGTGACGATCCATCGCAGAGGCACACCAAAATCCTGGGACCTTGCATCCGCGACTAGTAGCGGAGGTACACCAGAATCGTGTGACGATCCATCGCAGAGGCACACCAAAATCCTGGGACGATGCAGCGAAATAAAAATGGGTGAGAGGTCACATTCCTCCGGTGCCTTTTCTTCGTGTAGCTCTGATACCATGTCAACAGTTACATATGGAAGACATGAATTGGCAAATAACATTGGAGAAGCTTACAGGTGTAGATCACAAGAAGCTAGTACAAGCAAATAGACCACTTAGACTTCACATTAACCTCCCATAATAAATAAATTCACTTAATTAGAGATAATAAATGAAAACTAAATGTAAAAAAATACAATCACAACTACTTAACACTAACTATCACCTAATCTCCATTAATTCTAACCAGGGAGAGCTGGGTGCTTCCTCCCATCTTAAATCATGAGAGAACGCTATTTCCTTTATTCACCACAAGGGATTACACAGATATTCTCCAGCATTGATGAACGAGAGTGTCAACCATATACGCAAACAGAAAAACCTTTGAACGTTTCCAATTCCTCTCATTAGAACTGAAATTGTCTCGAGAAACCCAATGCCAACGGGCTGAGGTTCTGATCGCATTACCGAAATAAATGTGTTCCAAACAGAGCAATAACTCTGCAATCAATATACATGCCATATAAATAGTTATAGTACTTTATGAAATCTAACCATTTTTAAAATGGAAAAATTATTGAGAAAATATTCAAAATTCTGAGAAGCATTCATGTTATTCTACAATCTTTAAAAATCAAATCCTGCGTATCCCTTTATCGAGCAATTGGAAGATCGTTCATTCGATTTAAACTCTCGTCCACATGACGCTTTGCAAGTAAATCCCCGCCGGCAATATCGCTAGAAATCAACCTTCAATGGCCTTGGATGCATTAAATTTCTATACTGTAAGGGCCTTGGATGCATTAGCTTTCTATACTGCAATTCATGATCATTGTCATTAAAGTTTGATATAAATAAAGTAAATTCACCAATCAAATTACGATGTTCATACAATTTATCATGTTAATTAATAGGAGACATGAATGTGCAGTTTTCCATCTCTTTGGATGCATTAAATTTCTATACTGCAATTCATGATTATTGTGATTAATGTGTGAACTAAATAAAGTCAATTCACCAATCACATTACGATGTTCATGCAAATTATCATGTTAATTAATAGGAGACATGAATATGCAGTTTTCCATCTCTTTGGATGCATTAAATTTCTATAGTGCAATGGCCTTGGATGCATTAAATTTCTATACTGCAATTCATGATTATTGTCACTAAAGTTTGATCCAAATAAAGTCAATTCACCAATCACATTACGATGTTCATGCAAATTATCATGTTAATCAATATGAGACATGAATATGCAGTTTTCCATCTCTTTGGATGCATTAATTTTCTAGGGTGCAATGGCCTTGGATGCATTAAATTTCTATACTGCAATTCATGATTATTGTGATTAAAGTTTGATCCAAATAAACACAATTCACCAATGACATTATGATGTTCACGAAAATTATCATGTTAATTAATATGAGACATGAATATGCAGTGTTCCATCTCTTTCCTTTTAAAAAAAATACTATCATTAGTAAGAAAATCTTGAGATTCGATTTATTACAAAGGTTGACAATGAAAAATTTCGACTACTCTCTTCGCCTAATTATCCAATTATATATATATATATGAATGTATATGATAAAAATCTGTATAAACATGTAAAAGGAAGTTAACTCACCCTTACGTCCAGGCAATATATCTGCGATGGAAATTCGAGAAGCAATTTCAGAAAATGCAATATTGGATGGTTCCCAATGGATGTATTTGCTCTGATTGATCCGCTCACCACATTATTAAACATTAGATGAGAGAGAGGATATCACAGGGAGAGGTTATGAAAGGAAGAGCTTTTGTTAATTGTTTTCAACATCATTGCTTTTAATTACAAATATTTTTGCATATTAGGGTTATTATTATGCATGGGAGGTATTAGTTTATTTTTAAAATTATAATAGAATTTTAAGGTTTTTGAAATAAAATGGTTAAAGTAAATATATTTTATTTTTAATATGAATTAATAATAATTAGTTAATGGTCTTTTTGTAGAGTGGTTGGAAAAAATGATTATTATCAATTTTATATAGGTTCAATTTCAGTTAGTAATATGCATTTCAAAAACCAGATTATATATATTCTTTATATAAAATACATAAATATTTCCCAATAATATTAATTTAAAAATGGAAAAAAACAAATTAAAACAAAATATAAATAATAATATTTAAATATAATATATTGGAAAACTATAAAAATAATATGCAAAATAAAATGAGTAAAATATAACAAGATAAATAAACATGTAAAAAATAGTATAAATACAACTGAGTGACATGATAAAATAGTCAAAAATAATGAAAAATCAAAATGTAACAAATAGAAAAAACAGTTTAGAATTAGTGAGTGGTATTCACAAAACAAAGGTTGAAATTTATGATCAAAGTAGTAAATCATGTAAACCATTGTCATATGAAGTGATTTATGGTTATTTTGGCATGATATTGATTACGCCCTTTCTACCATTTTAATGAATTTGATTAATAAAAAAATCATATAAACAAGTTTCAAATTAAATGAGTTATGATTATTTTGGCGTTTTGGCATGTAGTATTCATAAAAGATGGTCTTCCCATAATATTATAGAAAATCATTTTTATAGGTTAATAATCCCAGTAGTAAAATGGGATAAATGATCATAAATAAGAATGTAATTCTATAATTATAACATTTTTCAGTAAAAATCACATAGGAGATAATCTCTTAAACCAATTTGCTTCATCTTATTTTATGTTTTTATTTATATTAGTTTATAATTATTATTAATAATAATAATTTTTAAAAATTACATTTTAGTTAGTTTTTATGATTTTATCTTTATAGTAATGTCATATGATCATGAATTAAGTTTTTGTTGTTTATTATGTATTGATGCCTAACCACTTTACCCATCTTTTAAATTACATGAGTGCATAGTATATGTAGACATAAACAAATATGTCATTTTCCTTTAATTTAGTTATCAATAATCTTCTATGAAATATTCTATAATATTCTTAGTAAAATACAGAAATTAAAGGTCGATATTTATGTTTTTACTATTTTAATTAAAATGATTAATTTAAAAAATATGAAATTGAAAGAGTTATGGCTTTTTGGGCATTTAGTATTGATAAAAAATGGTATTGGCTATGATATTGTAACAAAATCTGTTTACAAATTAATCTCTATGGTAATGTGTGATAAATCTCCATATATAATAATGTTATTCCATATTTTTCATGATGATGATGATGATGGTTAACGTCGGTTGAGACCAAATATTGGTCTATTGGACCTAAAGAAACAAATTATTTATTTTGATTTGAGATTTTATTCCTATGTTCAAAAAGCTTGGAGAGAAGCCTCCTGAGCTCACTATAATTTTGACATATATATAATTTATATACCACCTTTTTTATAATCAGTAATAATAATAATAATAATAATAAAAATTTAGGGTGGTTCACCCACATTGAGTGGTGGCTACATCCACAAAAAATCCACATAGATCAACACCTGGTCAACATACTAGTAAGGCTTAACCCCAAAGGCTTCCAGAAAATTTAACCTAGTAACCTCCCTATAAACTACATAACCTAAGAAGCTTGACAAACTGAGCTATGTCTTAAAACTATAAATTAATAATAATAATAGTACTCAAAATAAATTTATAATTTGTCCACATGGGGTAGCTCAAGCGGCAAGGGCCGTGGAAATGAAGTCTCACCGAACCGGAGATCTTGGGTTCAAATCTTGGGCTATCCTTCCCCCGTAGAGGGGTACATAATGGACATGTAAATCGGAGAGTCCCACCCCAGCCTAAAAAAAAAAAAAAAATTATAATTTATGTTGAAATATTAATTTCAACTGCGCATTTATTGCAGCGCTGTTTTGCAAAACCATCCAGACTTCCCATCACCTTTTGCAAAAGTGGTATTTCGTGGGGAGGCTTCGATCACCCCGACTTGTAGCCACGCGTCCAAACCACCAATCCCCCGGGACCTCCGGGGAAATTGTGTCAACTGTCCGAGATCATGGCAGTAGGGTACATGGTTCTTGGTTATCAGGCTGACCTCCGTGCGATTGACGTGAATGTTTTTGTTTTGACCGTAGAAGTAATTAATGTAAATATTAATGTGATAGGTAAAATGTTGGTAAGAGTTTTAATTTTATTGTTTTTATTGACGTGAATGTTTTTGTTTTGACCGTAGAAGTAATTAATGTAAATATTAATGTGATAGGTAAAATGTTGGTAAGAGTTTCAATTTTATTGTTTTTTAATTTACCAAAGGTATGGGCACAAAAAAACACATAGGTTATGTTTTGTTCTAGTGGTTGACTTTTTTTTGTAATGGAATGAAAAACGCACAACTCGTGAGAACAAAAAAAAACTAGAGTCTCTTGTTAATGAAATGCACAGCAGTGCATAAGAAATGCGTTGTTCATTGTAATGTTTTTTTTTGTTGACTGTGAAATGAAGAAGGGCGAAAACGCAACAGCGTGGTGTTTTTAGTTGTTCGTTGAAACAAATGGGAATGCGCAGTAGCGCAAAGGTAAATTTTTTTGATTGAATATGCAATGTGAAATACCGAAAATTTGAATGTAATGAAAAATTTCACACAAGAGTGAATGTAAAGAAAATTTTTACACAGCAGCGTAAAACTTTTTGAGAGTCGAAGTAATTTTTTTTTTGGAACTGGTGGTGAATCCCTCTATTAAGAGGAAGATGTTTTGTAATAACAGTTTGTTTTATTAATAAATACAAAGTGTTATCTATGTATGTGTGAACTCTGCTCTTCAGCAAACATTATTTTTGGTTTCCTGGGAGAAACAAAGCATTTTCTCTGTTCATTTTGTTTGAAATTACTAGAAATTTCCAACATGGTATCAGAGCAGATCTAGGCTCTTTGAAGGTGTCAAAGAAGCTGAAGGAAGGAGTCTTTTGCTGCAACAACTTCTCCAGCAGAGTGAAGTCTCAGGCAAAAGAATCCAAGGTATTTCTCAAAGTTTTTTTGTATAGCTGTTGAAGACAGTCAGTGTTTTTTTTTTAAATACACAGTCAAATATTTGAAGCATAGCTGAGAATGCAAGGAATGACTAGCACCAGCACTAGCATGGGTATTTTTAGTACTCAACTCCCACAGTTTAATGAGAAAAACTATGTCTAATGAGCAATAACCATGAGAGCCATGTTTGCTTCTCAAAATTTATGGGAATTAGTTGAAGATGGTTTTGAAGAACCAACAGATGAAGATAAGTTTAATAGGTTAACTCAGACAGGGAAAGATCTATTGAAGAGTAACAGGAAGAAGGATTCAAAAGCCCTTGTATTTTTGTATCAAGCAATGCATGAAACTGTGTTTCCAAGGATAGCAATAGCCAAGACATCCAAAGAAGCATGGCAAACTCTCAAGACAACCTATCAAGGCATGGAGAAAGTGAAGATAGCAAAACTGCAGTTGCTGAGGAGAGATTTTGAGAACCTGTGCATGAAGGATTCAAAAAATATTGACTCATTCTTCATACATGTGATTGGTCTGGTCACACAGATAAGGACTCATGGAGAAGTTCTTGAAGAAAGGAGGATTGTGGAGAAAATATTGAGGGTCCTACCCTCAAAGTTTGATGTCATTGTCACCACCATAGAAGAGACAAAGGATCTCACAAACTTTTCAGTTGATGAACTTCATGCATCACTGATAACACATGAGCAGAGGTTGAGTAGAAATGTAAACTCATCTCTAGAGCAAGCCTTCAAGACCCAGATGTCCTTTGGAAGAGGAAGAGGTCAAGGCAGAGGAAACAAGAGAGGAAGAGGCAGAAGCCACAACAGAGGTGGAAGAAACAGTCCAGCAAACACTCAAGGAAGAGGCAGCAATCCAAATCAGAACCAAGGCCAAGGCAGCAACAAGCAAAGTGGACAACATAATGCTCAAGGACAAAGGTATGAAAAATCCAATGTCCAATGTTATTATTGTAAAAAATATGGGCATTATGCAAATGAATGTAGGAATTAACAACATGATATGAGTAATAGATCTAGTGCAAATATCACTAGAGAAAATATCAGCCAAGATAATGTGTTGTTAGCTTGTAATATGACTAAAACAAACAGTGAAGATATATGGTTTCTAGACTCCGGTTGCAGTAATCATATGACAGGAAACATAGCCCTGTTTTCTGCTTTAGATCAAAATGTGAAATCACAAGTCACACTTGGGACTGATAATAAAATTTCTGTTATGGGAAAAGGAGAAGTAAAAATATTTACAAAGAAAGGTGAAAATAAAACCATAGAAGATGTCTATTATGTTCCTAGAATGAAATGTAACCTCTTGAGTATTGGATAACTTGTTCAAAAGGGGTACAATGTTTTCTTTGAGAATGATGTATGCACCATCATGGATAGAGCACTCAGCAAAAGATGTATTGCTGAAGTGAAGATGACGAGGAACAGGATGTTCCCTCTCAGAATAAGGGCAGATTTGAAAAATAAAGAAGTAATTGCAGCAGTTACCCAAGAGGCTTTCCAAAGCGTACCAAAGGATGAAAATTGGTTGTGGCACTTGAGATTTGGACATCTCAACTTTGGAGGTCTTAACTTGTTAAGTAGAAAATGAATGGTAAGAGGATTACCATTGATAGAGAAACCGGATAGCCTTTGGGAAGGTTGTATTTTGGGGAAACAACATAGAGAAAGTTTTCCATCCGGGAAAAGCATAAGGGCAAAAGCACCCTTAGAGATTGTCGACTCAGATTTATGTGGACCAATGCAAACTCCATCATTAGTAGGAAGCCAATATTTTCTAACATTCATTGATGATTTCACCACAAAGACTTGGGTTTATTTCCTAAAGAAAAAAAGTGAAGTGTTTGAAAAATTTTGAAATTTCAAAGCACTTGTAGAAAACCAAAGTGGGCTACATATCAAAGTTTTGAGAACTGATAGAGGAGGTGAGTATATCTCCAAGGAATTCATACGGTTTTGTAGAGAAAAATGGAATTCATAAGCAATTTATAGCTAGGTACACCCTGTAGCAAAATGGAGTTGCCGAAAGGAAGAACAAGACAATCATGGACGTGGCGAGGAGTATGCTAAAGGCAAAGCATTTGCCAAATGATTATTGGGCTGAAGTTGTACACTGTGCAGTATATATTTTGAATAGGTGTCCTACAAAAGCAGTCATGAACAAAGTGCCGGAAGAAGCATGGAGTGGGAGAAAGCAAGGAGTCACCCACATGAAAGTTTTTGGATGTGTGGCTTATGCACACATTCCAAATCAGCTAAGGAAGAAGTTGGACAACAAAGGGGAGAAATGTATTTTCATTGGATATAGTGAGGAATCCAAAGCTTACAGGTTGTATATCCCATCTACCAAGAAGATTTTTGTGAGTAGATATGTTCAATTCATTGAGGAGGAAGCTTGGGATGGAAGCATAGAGAAAACAATGAATGTTAAAAATTGTTTGTCTCATGATGAAGATGATAAGGAGACAGCTGAAATACATCCCCAAACAGTAGCACCAACACAAGGACAGCAAGAGACACCCTTGAGGAGAAATGAAAGTGCTTCTTCAAGCACACCACAAGGAGGAAATTCAAGTGCTTCCTCAAGCACTTGCACACCAAATGAAAGAGGTAAAAAGTTCAGAAATTTAAATGACATTTATGAACAAGAGGCAGCAAATGAAGGTATGAATTCTTTGTTTGCATTATATTGTCATGTTGATGACCCTATTCATTTCGAAGATGCAATTAAGGATAAGAAATGGATAGAAGCTATGGATGAGGAAATCAATGCCATAGAGAGAAACAAGACATGGGATTTGGTTGAACTACCAAAAGGTAAAGAAATCGTTGGAGTCAAATGGGTCTACAAGAACAAGAGCAATTCTGAAGGCAAAATAGAAAGACACAAAGCAATGCTGGTTGTTAAAGGATACAAACAACAGTATGGGAGAGACTATGAGGAAACTTTTGCATCGGTTGCAAGAATGGAAACCGTGAGAACAGTGTTGTCCATAGTAGCACAAAACAAGTGGAAAGTTTACCAAATGGACGTGAAGTCAGCATTCCTAAATGGAGTGTTAATGGAAGAAGTTTATATTGAGAAACCTCTAAGCTATGAAAAGAAAGGCCAAGAGCACAAAGTGTGCATATTGAAGAAAGCTCTTTATGGGTTGAAGCAAGCACCAAGAGCATGGTACAGTAGGATAGATTCCTATCTACTGGAAAATGGATTTGACAAATGTGAGGGAGAACCCACCGTCTACATCAAAGAAAAGGATGGTAAAATTTTAATTGTTGTGTTATATGTTGATGATGTTATTTTCACAGGTAATGATGATCATCTCATTGAAAATTTCAAAGCAGTCATGAAATAGGAATTTGAAATGATTGACATGGGTTTGCTGAGATACTTCTTAGGAATAGAAGTAGATCAAAATGAAAATGGGATTTTTATCTCACAAGCAAAATATGTTAATGAAGTGTTGGCAAGATTTAACATGCAAGACAACAAGGCAGAAATCACTCCCACAGTGATGGGATTAAAACTCAGCAAAGAGGACAACAACAAGGATTTTGACCCTAGCTTGTATAAGAGCATAGTTGGCAGCCTCATGTATTTAACCGCAACTAGGCCAGATATAACGTTTGCTATTAGTTTAATTTCCAAATTCATGGATAGGCCAAAAGAAGCACATTGGCAGGCAGCAAAAAGAATTCTGAGGTATTTTAAAGATACTAAAAGATTTGGCATTTTATATACTGTCTCAGAATGTTCAGATTTAGTTGGATACACTGATAGTGATTGGGCTTGAAGTGTAGATGATCGGAAAATCACATCCGGTTATGTTTTTCACATGGGTTTATGAGCCATTTCATGGGCTTCTAAGAAGCAGCCTATTGTAGCGTTGTCTACAATAGAGGCAGAATATGTGGCAGCTACAGGAGCAGCATGTCAAGCAGTTTGGATGAGAAGGATGTTAAGGAGCTTAGGCCAAGAGCAAGCAAAAGCAACTGTGATTTTTTGTGGCAATAGCTCAGCTATTGCATTATCCAAGAATTCCATGTTTCATAAGAGAACAAAACACATTGACACAAGGTTTCATTACATCAGGGAATTGGTAAGCAATGGAGAAATTGTTTTACAACATTGTAGGACTTAGGAACAGGTCGCAGACATTTTGACAAAGCCATTGGACCAGAAAAGCTTTGAGTTTTTGAGGAAATGTCTGGGTATGACTGATAACCCAGCAGTTGAAATTAAAGGGGAGTGTTGAAATATTAATTTCAACTGTGCATTTATTGCAGCACTGTTTTGCAAAACCACCCAGACTTCCCCGCACCACCTTTTTCCAAATGTGGTATTTCGTGGGGAGGCTCCGATCACCTTGACTTGCTGCCACGCTTCCAGTGTACGTTTTCAAAACCGCTAATCCCCCGAAACGTATAGTTCGTTCAAATGGGACCTCCGGGGAAATTGTGTCAACGGTCCGATCAAATCAACAATCATGGCAGCAGGGTACATGGTTCTTGGTTATGAGGCTTACCTCTGTGTGATTGACGTGAAAGTTTTTGTTTTGTTTTGACGGTAGAAGTAATTAATGTGATAGGTAAAATGTAAAATGTTGATAAGAGTTTTAATTTTATTGTTTTTTAATTATGTTTTTTTTAATTTTTTTGTTTTTTAATTATGTTTTTTTAGTGGTTGACTTTTTTTGTAATGGAATGAAAAATGCACAACTCGTGCGAATCTCTTGTTATTGAAATGCAGAGCAATGCATAAGAAATGCGTTGTTGAGTGTAATGTTTTTTTGTTGACTGTGAAATGAAGAAGGGCGAAAACGCAGGAGCGTGGTGTTTTTAGTTGTTTGTTGAAACTAATGGGAATGCAAATGTAAATTATTTTGATTGAATATGCAATGTGAAATACTGGCAGCAGCTTGAATGTAATGAAAAATTTGACAGAGGAGTGAATGTAAAGAAAAATTTTACACGGCAATGTAAAACTTCTTGGAGAGCCAGAGTAAAAAATTTTTGGAACTTGTGGTGAATCCCTCTATTAAAAGGAAAATGTTTTGTAATAGCAGTTTGTTTTATTAATAAATACAAGTGTTATCTGTGTATGTGTGAACTCTGATCTTCAGTAAACAATATTTTTGGTTTGCTGCAAGCATTTTCTCTCTTCATTTTGTTTGAAATTACTACAAATTTCCAACCATTTAAATTTATAATTTAATAAATTAAATTGTATTCTGGAAAAAATTATTTAAAATTTAGGATGAATTATTTTTTATTAATATCTACCCACTGGTTCATCTAGATTGTTGGGCTAGTTTCATGATTCCTTACTAATTTACACCGAGATCCAGTAAAGAATCGTTTTTTTCAGAGAGAAAAAAAAAAAAAGAAAAAAAGAAGACGACAAGACGAAACTTTCATTCATTTGAGTGTGAAAGTTTTATAATGGTAAGTTCTTTATCCCGTGTAACAGTTCAGAGAACATATATCAGGTGTATATCAATATGGGTGTGGCTAGTGTGGTGCAGAATACACATTCAAAATAAGCTGAGTGCAAGAAATAAAGTAATATGGTCTAGGAATCTAACTAGACAATGTTAAAAGCTGGTACCATCCCGGCAGAAAAATTAATAGTCCATTAATAGCTCCCAGCCATCAACCTCCCGCTCGTATACCATGATGCCCAGGGAAAAAGAAAGACCTAATTTAGAAAGTGCGTCAGCCAAACTGTTTTGTTCCCGGTACGATTGCTGAAGGTAGTTAAGAGATCACTGGTTTGTTGCATCCAGTTGCACAGCCAGAAAACCTCCAACGTGTGCTTCCCCTTAAATTCATACTTACATTTTCATATTATATAAATTAAATCATATTCAAAGAAAATCAATTTAAGACCTGTACCTTTTTGATACAAGATCCTAATAGTGAAAAACACAGATTTTAATTATCTTACAATCACAGGCATTGAACCTGGAGAGTTTTAATGGTGACGAGAGTTTACTCCAAAGATTGTAGCTATTATATTGTAATTATCGATGTCTATATAAAAAATCCTCAAAGCGACAAGTGCTACTCACGAACTGCAGGAGCTTGTGCTCTTTCTGCGTCCAGAGGATGACTCGGTGGGCGTGGGATCCGGGGCACTCAGATTGCCCGTTCAGACTGAGTGCTCCATATCCGGCACCGACTCGCTGGTTAGAATACAATATGGAACTTGGCAGAACAATCTAATTATTACTAATTTCCTACAATTACACGACAGTCATGGGAGTGCACTATAGGAGCTTGTTTCATTGATACATGGGGCCAAATTGTAGTATAAGATTTTCAGTTAATTTGTGTATTGTCTTATCGAAATACAGAACTCATTGCATTCCATTAAAACGACCTGTAGTGTACTATCCTATAAAAGCTGCAGAACATGGACACTATTATCGTCACTTCCCATAAAAACATGGTAGGGAGAGAAAACTTAACTTATCCAGGGGAGAAAGCGAGTCGACCAATGCCCTTATATCGGTTTATAGACGATACTGCGTTTTACAATGTTGTAGCCGGACACAATTCTCAAATTTTCACGTTGGAAACGATGCCTTTCTGACTGGTCACTGTTAGATTTGGCGCCCTGGTCAGTATTAGATTTTGCTGCAGATTCAATGGAAGAAGAGGGTTGGTCCTACCATATTTTCTTAATAGAAGCCACTAAAATGCTGTACTTTCATATACTAAATAATAACAACAGTAACCGCTTGTATGACTTTGACAGTGCAAACAATTAGTTCAAACTCTGCAAAAATTCTGAGGCCTGCAAATTCATCAAAAACTGCAGCACTCTGACGTTGCTTCACATTTACTCAAAACGAAAGCTGCTCAACCTTTTGGTCAGAATTTAGGGTTTACGGCTTCAGGTTCAGACACTTGAATACTGCAATTCTTGATATCAAGGATAACTTTGCATTCAATTCGACATATACACTGCAAGGTTTTGATACGCTCAAAAGAAAACGATGCCCTGCCATGCTGATTATATGTTCCATACTTCCAAGTTACAGCGCTGATGACATAATACGCACGCCTATATATGTATATATATATTCACCAACAGTACATTTGGGCAGGCGGTCTTTGAAGGCCTTTGAATATATAATTTCGCAACTTTTGCAGGTTGATTCCTTTAGTGTAGGCATACTATCATGAAAGATATAAGTGTCCGGGCAGTGGTTCATCCGTACCGTTTTACAGAAAAGCGGTCTCGTTCATAAATATTGTACCAAATTGCAGGATTGGTAGCAACGTACCTGCTATGTCGGCGCCTACATGTAATCTGACTTCAGAACACCTAGCTGACAGAATTTTCTGCTTTTATAGCTCAACAGGCCTTAATGTTAATTTCTCAAGGCAGCAAACGCTGCAACCAGCAATAGTTGATTCTGTAGACCAGGGACGTTCAAAACGCTAGCTCTTGTTATGTGTTGGTATTTATTATGAGTAAATGTGAATGCAGTGTCTCATATTCTTATCCATTTTGATTTCTGTTGAAATCCTTTCGGGTGAATTGGCTTTGAGGTTTTAGTCCAGGTCCTGTAATTATCGATCATAAAGACTACTCTTCAAACATAAAGCGTCCTTGTGTTGGAATATGGTCATTCAGCAGTAACCAGATAGGAGTACAGTGCCGAAAGTAATTCCATATACACCATTATATAGTGCACCTGCATGGAATCTTGGTTAAGGCACTCAGTTACACGCAGGTGGTCTTTTACAGATTCTTTTTCCAGTCCTGTAAACAAACGGATGGAACCTAAAACCGCTCGATTTCATGGAGGTGGGTCGTCTTCTGGTTAAGGATTTTCTTTTTGCCAAATTTGAGTTAAGGATCTATATACCTGTACACATAGGGTGGGGACTTTTAAACCCGCATGTTGGTCTAGGCCCAAAATTATTAACCCCTCAAATAAGAACGTAGTGAAGCTGTGTTCCTAGGAAGTTATGTATTGCCATCACTAAATTGAACCTTATCATAAATCACATTTATTATTATAATGTTAATGTACTTCTTATGCTATTATCAATCATAAGTACAATATTTATTATAGTAGAACAACATCCTTCATTCACTCTTTTACTATCACAAAGCATTGAATGAATGTCATTTATACGTAAGATGGCTAACATTGGTGCACTAATTCAAGTCATTTAGAGCATTGAGCATCATCCAATAGCTTCCATGGTTCCATGTTTCATTTGACATCCCTATAAAGCAACTATCTACCATCTACAAAATTTAAGGAAGTCTAATGGATTATTTGTGAAGTTTTTGTTCGGAAAAAACACTAGATGGCTAATGCATCAAATATATTTCAATTTTTATTTTTATGATGTTAAGTATTTTGCATTATGTGTAATTAGTCTACCCAAAAGGAAAGAGAAACTAATCATAAGTTACAAGTTTTAAGGTTGTTAAAACATTGTGTAACTAAAGAATCTTCTAAATAAAACCCCATATAAAAAAGGTGGTTGTACCAAACATTTGCAACATAGCTAAACAAAAAAGGCTTTGAACTCTAAACAAAAAAAGACTACTAGAACTTATTGGCATGCATAAGGGATTCCCATGTTAAGAATGAATTAACCAACAAAAAAAAACGTAAGACACCCACCTTTTTAGCAATGTAAGGCTCACCCTACCCATTTATGACACACTACAACCAACCTATCACTATTATGTTGAAGATATAGTTTATGGTTATTCATGAAAAGAAATTGTGCTTAACAAATCCATCATTTACAAATATTTAACATATCTAATTTTCATAGAAGGAAATTGAGGTATACCCTATTCTGCCCAAATAAATCCATACTATGTAATATATATATAGGGAAAGAAACATTATATTTTTGTTTATCAATTCTATTCTTAGAATCTCTTCTATTAAATTCCTTATTTAATTAATTTCCAATAACATTAATATTTTTTCTTATATTTCACATGTCCAATTACCACATGCATCCAATTTAGTCTCCTAAAGTATGTATTCCCTTATATAACAATGATTAAATCTAAATTCAAATCAATACTAGTACATTGTATGCTTCTTCCTTAATTCAGGGTTACTTATTATAAATTTTACTAGGATACTTTATGTTGTTCAAATGATACACTTAGGATACTTTTTATTGTTCAAATGATGCATTCCTATATATATGCATGAATCTAGTTCCATTAAGAACTAAGAATGAGATTCATACTAATTTTATTCTCAGTCGTACTTGACATATATGTTAATAAATTTACAACCCCTTTTCAAAGTTTATTTACTTTTCCTTGCACTTTACATTAGTTTATCAAAGTTTTCATGGCCCAACCACATTTATTAATCATCTACATAATATTTAGCTTAAGTCCACACCTACCAAACTTTATAAACCTTGCCAAAACACAATGTATGGTTACATTAGTTTGAGTTTCTTGTATAATATGTTATGATTGTTATTCTCCAGAAGTAGGTGGTATATATTTCTAAATTTAACTAGGTCCTTCATGAACCTTTGATACTCTTCGATCTGTTCCATTTGCTGGTCATGCCAGAATGATAGATGTACACCCTGATGAAAATGGCAATGTTTGTATTAATGAAAATAGAACCCACTGGTCAGCTCTACGAAAGAGAGTTTGAACCAGGAGAGTTTGGCTCTGCAGAATGCTCTACATTGTTCATCAACATTACACATTAAATAGAATACATGGTTTTAGGGAAGTTAGAACAACATCCTAAGAAATAGAAACTAATTCCTATCCTAAGGCTATGTGAACCAACTCTACCTATTCTAGGATATTCTCCATTATCTTCAACACTCCTCCTTCATGGAGAATGGGTTCACATATATCTCTAATGTCTCCCTAAAGATTTCAAATTTTACTTTTCCAAGGGGCTTAGTGAAAATTTCCACAACATTATCACGTGTATTACAATATTCCAGATGAATTTCTTTAGATTGCACTTTCTCTCTTACAAAATGGAATTGAGTATCAATATGTTTCGTGTTTTTGTGAAACACCAGATTGTTGGCCAACTTGATTGAACTTTGATTGTCGCATCTGATTGTTGTTGCGACTGTCTGTTCTTTCCCAACATCCTAGAGAAGTCGCCGCAACCAAAACATCTCGCACATTGCTACACACATGGC
This sequence comes from Pinus tabuliformis, assembly GCA_031772625.1. Lineage (NCBI taxonomy): Eukaryota > Viridiplantae > Streptophyta > Pinopsida > Pinales > Pinaceae > Pinus > Pinus tabuliformis. The sequence goes on along the minus strand of CM062807.1, from coordinate 1,245,681,461 downwards.
TTGATACTCTGCTTCTGCTGAGGACAAGGAGACTGTGTTATGCTTCTTTGATCACCCCAGATCCAAGACTGAATGCATAACCAGTTATAGATCTACGATCATCTACATTTCCTTCCCAATCTGAATCTGCAAATCCTGCCAGTCTAAGATCAGAAGAGTCAATGTAAATAATTCCATAATCTACAGGACCTTGTAGATACCTCAAAATATTCTTTGTTGCATTCCAATGGCTTTCAAGTGGCTTAGACATAAATTGGCTTAACATGCTGACTGCATAAGCCAAATCAAGCCTAGTGGTGGTTAGGTCTATCAGACTCCCAACCAGCTGTCTGTAAAGTGTTGCATCCGCCACTTTTGAGCCATCCTCACACTACAATTTGATGTTTTGCTACAATGGCACCAGTGCAGACTTACACTGATCCATTCTAAACTTCTCTAACAGGCCCTTCACATACATCGCTTGAGACATAAATGTTTGATTTGAATCTCTCCATATCTCGAGACCTAAATAGTACCTGATTTCACCGAGATACTTCATCTCAAACATCTGTGACATCTGCTACTTGATTTCATCAATTAGATATATAGCAACACCTATAATTATCAAATCATCTACATATAATGAAATCAACACTACGCACCCTTGTTCATATTTCATGGTGTAAAGATTAGGGTCATTCTTACTTCTATGATAGCCAACTTGTAGAAAAGTGAATCAATTTTCTCATACCATGACCTGGGAGCTTGTTTTAGTCCATAGAATGCTTTCTTCAACCTACAGAGTAAATGTTATTTTCCCTTCTCGACAAACTCTTCTGGTTGCTCTAAATAAACCTCTTCTTTCAGTTCCCCATTCAGAAATGCAGAATTTACATCTAGTTGGTGCATCATCCAATGTTTCTTAGTAGCTAAAGCAATTAACATTCTGATGGTATTCAATTTAGCTACAAGCACGAAGGTTTCTTCATAATATATCCCTTCTTTTTGTGTATACCCCTTTGCAACCAACGTAGCTTTCAGTTTTTCTATAGTTCCATCTTCATTGATTTTCGATTTATATAACCATTTGCAACCTATGACCTATTTTCCTCTAGGCAATTCTACCAATTCCCAAGTGTTATTTCTGATTATTGAATCATATTCCTGTTCCATGGCTATTTTCCATTCACATCCATTTGCTTCTTTATAACTAGATGGTTCAACAACATTCATCATACTACTTATAAATGCATTTTCCCTATATCTTGCAGGCATTTGAGCTTTCCTACCTGATCTCCTAAGTGGTGGGGTGGTGGTTTCAAACCTTATTTCTTCCTGCCGCTACTGCTATTGTTGTTGCTTCTGTTGTTGTTATTGTTGTTGTTGTTGTTGTTGTTGTTGTTGTTGTTGTTCATCCTCTGCCTTTGTTTGTTGCTGGCCCTGATTGTTCTCTACTTCTTCTTCTTAAAAGTACGGGATGTCTCATCCATCATAGTGCTCATCAGTTTCTTCACCATCCTACTCATGGAATTTAACATCTCTACTAACAAAGATCTTCTGAGTAGAGGGATTAAATAATCTGTATTCTTTATATGGCTAACAATACCCTATAAAAGTGCATCTGATGGCTTTTGAGTCTAATTTATTTCCATTTTCCTTTGGTATGTGGGCAAATGCTTTACATCCAAATATTCTTAAGTGTTTTATTGCAGGCTTATATCCATACAAAGCTTCAAAAGGAGTTTTAAACTCAAGACTTCTTGTAGGACTCCTATTTTTTAAATAAACCACAGTACTCACTACTTCAGCAAAAAAACCATTTGAAAGATTCTTAACTTTCAACATACTTCTTGCACATTCCACCAGAGTTCTGTTCTTCCTTTCCATTACTCCATTCTGCTGTGGAGTATGGGGTACTGTAAACTGGTGCAAAATTCCATGATCTTTACAATATCTGATCAGCTCATCTTTCTTAATTCTTCCCCTTGATTAGAACGAAGATTTCTTATCTATTTCCCTGTTCGTCTTTTAATCATATTTTTAAACTGCTTAAAGTATTCGAATGTATGACTCTTCTTACTTAAGAAATACACCCAAGAAAAATTTGTATAGTCATCAATAAACAGTAGGAAATACATTGCTCCTCCTAATGATTTTGTCTGCATGGGACCACAAAGGTCTCTGTGCACTAACTCCAGAATATCCCTCTGTTTCTTTTCTACTCTAATAGGGAATTCTTCTGTATGCACTTTTCCTAAAGTACAAGCATCGCAATCATTATGTACTTGCTTTAACATAGGAAGATCTCCTACCATTTCTTTCATCTGTAGTAACAACAAATCATTGTAATTGATGTGGCCGAATCTCTGGTGCCAAAGCTCTTTTGTAGTCAAACTCGTTGTTGTCAATGCTCGAACCGGTGCAGGTCTCACATCCAACTTGTACAGTCCTCCTGTTCGGATCCCTGTAGCAATTATCTTCATTCCATCTAGCAGATCCTTAATGTAATAGTTAGATTTCTAAAATTCAACTTTCAAATCTTGATATGTAATCATTGATACCTAAATCAAGTTCTTTGTTATGCTAGGCACATACATTACATTATAAATTTGTTTGATATTACCATTAGATAGGATAACATAAACTTTCCCACATCCTTTGATTTGATTGCTTATGTCATCTCCTAGGTAAATCTGTGTGCCTTTGTTTATCTCTTTGAAATCCTCCAGCCAGTGCTTGTTCCCTGTCATGTGTGTTGACGCTCCTGAATCTACATACCAAATGTCTGCATCAACATTTTCATCACGATCTGCCATGAACAACCTCAAATTTTGCATCTAATCACCATTCGCGAGATGACCTACATGTCTCTTTGGCTTCTGTTGTTCTTCATGATACTTCTTTTTCCTACATCCCTGGAAATATGACCAAATCTTCCACAATATAAACATTTAGTTTCAAAGTAGTTTTTATTTGCATGCATACCTTCGGTTAGATTTGGCTGTTTAAGTGAACTTGCTTCATTTTGTTGTTGTGGATCTCCTATCCCTTTGTAGAAGTTCTTCCTCGCCACCAATACAAGATCAGCACTCTGGGGCTTTAGAGTTGCTCTCCTCTCTTCTTCCTGCATCAATATACCTGTCAAGTCTTCAAATTTTGGGATCTTCTCTCTGGCATTGATCCCAGTGATGAACATTTGATAATCATCAGTGACACCATTCATTGTAATGGTCACAAGGTCTGTGTCATCCATTGTATGACCAATATATGATAATTTGTTTTTCAGATCCTTGATCCTTGCTACAAATGAAGAAATCATTTCATTCTCCTCCATCTTCATGGACAGGATCTTACTCTTGAGGAACAAAAGATGATTTAAATTTTTGATCTCGTACAATTCCTTCAAAGTTCCCCAGATCTTGTTATTTGACTTACCTTCTCTGATTTGCGGTACAATACAATCTTTCACTGACATCTTTAACATTTTCCTTCTTCTTCTTTCTCGTTTCTCCCAATCTGGGACCGATGCTGATCCAGCCCCGGGCCTCGGCTCATCCTCATTCACAATCATCCAAGCACTATGCGCTTCTAGCAGAGTCTGCATATTAAACTTCCAATTTGCATAATTGGAACCATCAAGCTTCTTATGCTCGTTTGTGCATGCTTCAAATATATTGTTATTCATCTTGGCAATTTAGAAAAAAAAATTCAACAGGTAAAAAATGTTAAATTTACCCCAGATCTGTGACAGAGATAGATCACTGTTGTTCAATCTCGCAACACACGCGTAGAACACCGTGGCTTTCTTCTCAGCCTCCCGAAAACCTCCTGTTGCTAGCTACAACGTTGTTCTTGGATTCCCCACTCAGCTTCTCTGACAGCTACAACCTTGTTCTTGGCTCCGTTTGCAACTTCTTTGATTTACACGATCATCGCAGATATTTGTCGAATATCTCAGACTAGTGAATCGTCATAGAAATACACCAATTTTCCGAGACTAGTTGTAGATATACACCCAATTTCTGAGACCGTTGCAGAAATACACAAATTTTCTAAGACTAGTTGCAATCATCGCAGTTGTACACTAGAAAAATGCGACGATCGAAAAATGAAAATTTCGAAGTGTAGTAGTGTATCGTCGTGGCTATCCACTCAAAACCTGTGATGTTTTCGGTTCAAAGAACCACCCACTAGCCAGTGTACAGGTTCCTCCACCCTGATGCTCTTATAACATGATAAAAATGGCAATGTTTGTATTAATGAAAATAAAACCCACTGGTCAGCTCTACGAAAGAGAGTCTAAACCAGGAGAGTCTAGCTCTGTAGAATGCTCTACATTGTTCATCAACATTACACATTAAGTAGAATACATGGTTTTAGGGAAGTTAGAACAACATTCTAAGAAATAGAAACTAATTCCTATCCTGAGGCTACATGAACCAACCCTATCTATTCTAGGATATTCTCCATTACCTTCAACACACCCTAATATCTATGATTATGATCTATTCATACTTGATCATCTGTTCCAAAACAATTAGGGTTATTGTGAAACACAATGACTATCACTCGTCGTCATTTTTGCTGAGTTTTTCTGCAATTTCGACTTTTTATCAACGGAACTCTGAAAGTTTTATAGTATGAAACTATCTCAATGGTTATCCACCTGGTTTTATGTTACGTGGTGTGCGTTTTTTTGCTATTAAACATTCATTCTTTTAAGCGTTCTCAGTTCTTGTCTTAGGTGCTAGTAATGTGTTCCCTTGCATCAATTCAGGGCTCTCTCCTCCAAGGTCAGTTCTCTTTGTCTTTACATATTTACATGTTAAAATATGACCTTAAATTTTCCTTTTATAAACATATTTTGCTAAATAATCAGCTACCAATGTGTTCCCTTACAACAATTAAGGGATCTCTCCTCCAAGGTCAAGGTCAATTCTCTTTGTCTTTACATATTTTTATGTTAAAATATGACCTTAAATTTTCCTTTTATAAACTTATTTTGATAAATAATTAGTTTACTAATCTTTTTCTTTTTATTTGAGTCTTCATGGACTACTTAATGTTTACATTTCAATTGTGGGTTCTTTTAAACCATATTCTATTCTGTTTTGGCCATGCATTGGCATTGTTTGGGAGTTTAGGTCAACAATTTGTCAACTATCGAGTAATTTATGAAACCCTAATATTTAAATCCTTCATGGGAAATATATATTTAGGGTTTTAAGACTTTTGAACCATGACCTTGCATTCTCCTTCTATAATTTGTATAGTTACATTTCTATTTAGTGTTTTAGAGGAAACTTTTTTTATTTTCAAATTTAAAATGACATAGTCAGTGCTTTGGATTAGGAAATATTTTGTGCTATTTGAGTTTGTATTTTATTAGAGTTGGGTTTCATTAGTTGAAACCCTAAATCTGTAAGAGTTTACCAGTGAGATTCTATAGGGATTTGTCACTGTGAACCTTACTTAAATGACTCTAGCAAGTCTTTTATGATATCCCTTGGCTTGATGTTATTATTTAATTAATTGTGCATAAGTGTGTTTCTTTTTCTTTAAATGTTTAATTCTCAAAAAAATTTGAAAAATTTAATTATCAGTAATTTATTAGTAAAAATGACTTATTATAGATATGTCATTATGATGTTTTTATTTTATAAATAAATACATATGAAAATTTTATTTTTGAGTACAAATGGCTGAAAGAGATGAGGTTGCAAAATTATTGGAAAATTAATTATCCATTAATAAGTTCTAGACCTCTAATCTTGATGATTAGATGTGTTGACAAAATTAAGGAATTGGCCAATTAATTGTTTCCCTAAAAGATAATAGGTTGTCTTTAGGAGTGAGAAATAGAAGCTCATTAAGGAGTTGGTAACTAGCTGCTACTTATTGGTGAGGTGGAGGTGGTTAGTAACCATCAACAGAGTAGTAGATGGGTGATTCATAAAAATATTTTTGTCTCGTTTCTTTTTTCTCATTATTGCTAAAAGAGGAGAAGATAATGATGAGAGACAATTGTGAGGAAGACAAGAAGGAGATTCCAAACCTGTTATGCTCAGAGGGATATTAGTTGAAGGAAGTATCAAGTCTAGGAGGAGCCAAGTACTCAACTACTAAGAAAACACTTGTCAAGTTAGTATCCTTACCTTATAATATGATTAAAAGAGTAAAAGATAGAGCTTTGTTATCTTCCTACTTTAAATTGTTCTGGAAAAATGAGAGAGAAAAGAATTAGAATGATTGATTTCCTTGATTTATTATGATTAGAAATCTGAAATAAATATGAGATAAAAGAAGTAGAGAACTCTTACAATTGCATTTAGAACATTTTGTTTTCACATTAAGAGGATTTAAAAATCTTTGAAACAAATATAAAAGAAGAATGTTGTTTTTGTTGTTTTAATAATAATTTTGGTTATGTCTATATAAAGTTAGTAGTGAGAACTATATATAAGATTTATTATAGAAACACTTTGTATATATAAATATATATATTTATAGAAAATAAGAAAAATATATAGACATGTATGCATTCTAGATAAGACTAAAGAATTCTAGTTTTCTAGCCATCACCTTCACAAAAATTTATGGAAATATTTATAGATATATTTTAATAAAAATAGACAAAATATCTAAATATCGAGATATGTATAAATATGCATATCCAATTATTTCTAGATAATGAACAAAAATGACATAGAACAATTTTTTTTCAAACTTAAAATACAAACAATGTCTAAAAGACATTACACATTTTTGTATAACTCTATAGAAGGGAAATTCACTAGAAGGCATGAATGGCCTGAAAAGAAAAATATACAATTATTGAGTGTTCTACTCAAGAAGAATAGGTGTTTATAGTTACAAAAATATGGTTCACAACCATGATAAAAACTCTCTTCCATTTAGGAAGAAAAGTTATATTATAAAGACATAGAAGAAACAAATTTAAGAAACTCTCGAGAATTGTCTTCAAGTTTTGAAATCACGTCTAGGTGAAACAAGAGACCAAGGTTTGGAACCTCTGATCTAGCAAACAATACGACCAAAAAAGTAATTAATTGTAAAGAATATAAAGAGAATTTAGTGAATAATGTTGCACAATTGGTTTTGTCTAAATGGTTGGTGGCTCTCAATATGTTGGCATTGATGTCAACGAGATTAGAAATATGTTGGGATTGGAATCCCATGGTTATTGCAAAATTTTATAGATAATCATCATAGTAATAGGCTTATTGCAGAAGCCATAAAAATATGATTATGATAGTTGGGGAGTCTCACACTTTGGAGGAGATTCTATCCTAAGAGATCAACTTAGTTTCTCATGAAAGTGGCATAGTTGGAAAGTGATTGGAAAGATATTTCCAACTGGATGTGGAAGTTTACAAATGGCTCTCTCGATCAAAAGTTATGGTTAGTAAAATTATGCAACTTTAAGTCATAAGTAATAGTGTGTAAAACCCCAGAAGGCCTGAAAGACCAAATGTTTATTTAAAAGAGTTACGGGATGGCATTGACCTAGGTAGAAGGAATAATTCCCAAAAGCTCAAAGGTTTATTTAAAAGAGTTATGGGATGGAATTGAGTCAGGGTAGCCCAAACAGAGCCCAAATAAGGCCGAAAACCTGGAAACACGCAAAGAATATGTAATTCAGGTAAAAAATGTTAAATATATATATGAGTGGGGCCTATAGGCATAGGCCATAGCAGCGTAGCTAGCGGTGTAGATAGGTGGGCAAGGCTAAAAGTAAGAAAACCTGTAACGAATAAGTAATTCATTTTATAAATGTTACGAGCATGCGAGCATTCAATATACAACTATGCAAGGGATAATAGGCAGATAAAGGATAAAGCATAAGGATTTAATGGCAAGTGACAGAGCGTGGTAACTTAAGCTTTTTCCAACATTTGACAGGTTGTCAGAAGTTGAAAAGTGTTCTAAGGACCTAGTTTTGTAGTGATTTCACAATTTTGTGTGATGAAGGGGCATGTGCTAATAACAAAAGAAATAACATCACGGGAGTATGGTAATGGATATGGTGGGCCATACTGGTAGGTTATTGCTAAAAATTTTGAAGAATTTCATCTTATAAAAGGTTACAGACATGTGGGCTTCCCGGTTCATGCTTTATGCTATGATTTGGATGACTTAGTAGCTCTTTGTCCTATGTACCATATTTGGAAAAAAATCATAGTCATGGATGTGTTGAAAAATCCATGACACAGTATTAAGAGGATATATGAGTCGACATCTGAGTTAAATGTGTGCAGTAAGGTGGGTGGCTAGATTAATGGTGACTGCAATTTTTGTCCTAGGTAGAAGCAAGCCTCCTCTATTCTCACTCACATGCCACAAAGAATTAAATGAACGAAATGACTCAGGGACACCATACCAATGAACTGACGGGATTTGAAGAAGAAATGAAAGACATACCTGAGGTACATTGTGAGCCATGTGGGAATTTGAGAGAAATGGAGGACCAAGTTATCTGCACAAGAAAAAAATTAAGAGAAGTACTTGTTGATTATGCAGAGTCGACTGAGATTTATTTCTCGGCATGAGGAGACACTCTGATGCTCATTCTATAATTTAATGCAACTAATATGGTTAATTAAATAAATCCCATTTTCAGAGTTTAAAGCAATCATTGTGGCCTTGCACTTTATTGGAATAATAACATGTAGAGCCATGCAAATTCACACTTTCATGCATTGTGTTGCAGATTTTGTAGAGGAAACGGAGACAACAAAGATGGTCGGAGGAGAGTAGAGACAACATCAACCATTATGTAGAAGAGGAAAAAAACCCTGGATTGTCATTGAGCAAGTATGGATGCAACAATTGTGGTGAGGCTAAGTGTGAGAGGAGATGGTAGCTAAGTGCCGAGAGTTAACTATTTTTATAAAGGAGCTAAGGGCAGAGACCATAGATTAGAGAGAAATGAAGAACGCAGTGAAAGTGGAAGTGCAGATCAGAAGGGAAGGTGTTATAGCTCCAAATATCACCCTTGGTATTTGTGATGCTTGGCTTATGGCCTAGGGAAACCCCTCGTAGACTTGGTCCAAATATTTTAAAAATAGTGTTTTACTCCCTGTACGCTACTTTGCGCTATGATAAAAGCGTGTACACGCTGGCTAGTCAATATCAAACCCACATATATGTGTTAAAACACTTAAAAAAATAAATTTCCTTAACTATGGGCAGAGCTCACCGGTTTTACCTATTGATTACTTCCTAGTGCCCATGGCCCAACTGTTTCCCAACTAAAAAACTAATTGGGAGAAGTATAAATAGACTTCTATGGGAAGGCCTTTAGGAGGAGAAGAGATAGAGTTATTATACTGAGATTATCCCCTGACTGAGTCTAAAGTATCCCTGTGCTTCAAGCATTTCCCCAAGTTTCAGGAAACCCTTGTTTCCTTGAGTGTTGATATTCTACCACTTGCTTGAGATATCATGGTATTGGTTATGGAAGCAGGTTGTTGAATACTGGGACTGGATGGACCTAGAGGACAGTTCCGCTTGGAGCCGGAAGAAGAAGACTCAGGTGAATTCTCTCCATGTTTATTATAGTTTTCTACAATAAAAGGAAACATTGTCTTGTTCCTGAGATTGACCTTGTTTATGCATTAAATGTTGTTGCAATTCATGTATGAATTTCATTTTGATGTATAACTAATCATATTACTGATATGATATAAAGTTGATTTCATTAAAATGCTTTATCTATATGTTGTTATGTATGCTCAAATTGGTTGATTTACATATTCAAAGATCATCAGGAGTTGCAAAGGGTCTAAACCCTACTGGAACTACCCAAATGAAGGACAATTGGGTATGTTCATCCTTACATAATTTGTTTATTTAAGCATGTTTCCTGAGTTGTATGCGTGTTTCTTGCTATAGATTGCTCTTGCTCTATTAGGGTCCTAACCCAAAGCCCTAGGGTACTTATTCCCGTAACAGAATTGGCAACTCCACTAGGGATAACAATCTTATTATTCCTAGTTTGGGTTGTTTAGTGTCAATCAGGGCCGAGTGCTTGGTTTGCTTGCTATGAAAGTATTGCCTGCTCCTATAGGAACTCAGACCTCAAGTCTGATCTTTTTGATCAGGCCTTGTTTTTTATTTTTCTTGCAAAACTCATTATACACACCTTTGCCTATTTATAGTAGCATACACATGCTTGTTTCTGTGAAGTGAAACCGTGTATATGCGAGTTTCCTTTGTCAGAAGAGTGTGTACATGCACCTATGTTTGAACACAGCTGCGTATACCATTTTTTGCATGCTTTTTTCAAATCTTTCTGCCCAGAAATATTTTTTTCTTGGCATGTTTGGTTTCTGAGTAGTCAGTTCCTATCTTTAGAATTTAATTATTCAATGAGCTTACTATTTTGAATTATCTTCTGCGTTGAAATGTTTTGGCCTAGGTTTGGTTTTGAGTGAATTTTATGATTTGTAATTGAACACACAAGACTTCTTAAAGAAGTTCTTGACTATTCTGGTCCTCTAGAACAACAGATTGTTTTCAATCTTTGTGTCAAGCTTGATTATTAATCTACTTGCTTTTCTTTCCATCATTTCATGGCCTTACAACTTTTCTTGCTTTCTGAAAGTTTCTTTTTGATGAATTTCAATGTGTTTCTTTCCTAACTTCTTGGTTAGTTTCTCAAATATATTTTGCCACTTTTGGATCGTTTAGTGCAAGTGAAGCCCCTTTTGTTCAATTTTTCATTCATGTTGAATTGGTAACTTAAAAAGTTTCTTTGTGCTTTGCTTTCGGTCTTTGAGTCTTTGGTGGCATTTTGAGTGCTTTTGAAAAGTTGTTTTCATTGCTTCTTGAAAAATAAAAGTTGTTAAAAAACATTATTTTTGCTTTCTTTTACTGAGTTTGATTTTGGTTTCATTGGTTTTGTGAAAGTGAATTGTGATTTTTTAAGATTTGCCTTTCTTATTTGGAGGAAAGTTGTATTTGAAACTTGCATTCTTTTCAAACACTTAATTTGGCTTATTAAAAGTTATAAACAATTGCTTTCATTTCTTTTTTAGAGTAATTCTAAATCTTGCATTATCATATACACCTTACATTAGGGTAGTTTTGCATTATTAAAGCATCAATAGTCTTTTTAGTTTTTGTGAGTGTGTAATATGCTATAAGAAAAGAAAAGGAATTTTTTTTTCTTTATAGAAGTTTCTTAGAACCCAAGTAGAAATTTCTTTTCATCGAAGAACAAACAATTGCATTTCATATAAGTTAGTTTTTCATTAATTTCTTTTGTGTCATACAAACACCATTGGTATCATTTCCATATTTTCCCTTTCACTTAAAAAGAAAAACCACACAAAGTCAAGCGCTTAATAAAATAAACTAGAACTTTTTGTATTGTCATCGAAATACACCAACAAGTTATAGGTTTATTTAGGGCCTTGGATTAGGCTAGAGGAGAGTAAACTCTCCAAGGCCACTCTAAATTGTAAACATAGAAGTCTGATTAAAGAGTGAAATCCAATAGCATTAGGGAGACTAGGAAAGCTCCATGACTGGGAGTTAAGCACGAGGGTTCATGAAGATAAGGACGAGAGATACGCTCTTACTTGTTGGATCCTACCTCATGAGTATTCCACCCGGCTTCTGAAATGAGTTAGTGTCTTTAGTTGTCTATCCTAGGGATCTACACAGATGGCTGTGGAGGGGAATCCCATGGCACCTGATGTTAACATTGCATCACGTTCAGTAGTACTTCTAGAGGGCACCTTTGTGAAGCTTGGGGGCTTGCACCGGCAAAGGTTGTTGTCTAGAGGTCAACGTGACTACCTCTGATACCTTCGCTAGTAGACCTAGGGCATAATTACCCCAATCTATTTTCGGAAGGCCCTTATTATTAACTTTGTTGTATTTTGGTGTCCGGTCCTAATCACCTAGAGCGGAAATTCTTGGAAGTTGCTTGATTGATGATCTATTTAGGGACATTTTTAGTGTGTGTTCTGTGCTCCTATTCAGCCTAGCTTTTAATTTTCTTGAGTCTTTACGTAGATCTTATAAAAACAATTCAAAGTGGATAACCAACCATCTCGACGGTCTTAGAGACTTCGTGCGCTTTCACCTACGATTCCAGAGCCTTCTTTGAGAAGGCATAGGAAAGATTATACCAGTGGTAGCATGTGCATTGGAGATTGATCTTCTGCTTGGGGGCATTAGTTCACAAGATAGACCTGGTACTACCACAAAGTTAGAGAGGAACACACCAGTTATTTCTCAAGTACTCTTCCAGGCGGAAGAGAGTATTGAAGTAGAAGAGCTTTTAGAGTCGGTTGCAGCTCCTAATTCTCCTCTCCCTCCTGATCATCCAAACATATTGTTATACGTTGGAACTTTGACTCACAAGCCTTCGAGCACAGGTCCACACACATTTATCCCTTCGATGACCACTGCTGGAAGCATGGCATCCACCACGAGTGTTGCGAGCATGCAGACTCCCATATCTGTGCAAGGGGGAGGAACTATTTCCATCCCTTCTAACACTCCTAGCACATCCTTATATAGGTCTACTTCCATTCCATCGATGAGTGGAAGTTCTAAAGCTAATGCATCCAGTTTTGGATTTTTCCGTTTTGGGATGCCCTCTCAAGGTATTCCTTCAGTTCCGTTGAATAAAACATCAACTGCGTCCACATCCATGATGAGTGGATCCGCTTCTTTTTAGGGTTTCCCATTTGGAAGTGGTCAAATACCACATTCCAATCTGACAGTAGGGTCTATGCCTTTTCCTTTCACAAGTCAAGGCAGTAACCCCTTTCAGAGTTGGACAAATCCTGGGGTTAGTGGGATAGGGGATAGGAATCATTTTTTCGGCCAATAAGGGAATGTTCTGTATTCCTCGGTTAATTCATTTGAAAGTTTTCCTCCCCTAGTTAACACTTGCAACCCTTATGAGGGGCTGTCAACTCCTTAAAATACTTTGTTAGGGGGAAACATTACCAGTTACAGAGGATTTTTAGCTGGAGTTGGTCAAACTCCAAATTTTGGTGGACCACAAGGGTCACGTTTTGGTCCAGTAGGTTCTACCAGTTACTTTAGGAAACCTGGTGCCTTTCAAAATCCAGGTCATTCTTTTTAGACTTTTGGGAACCCCACCCAATCTGGGTGGAGTCCCTAAGGTCCTCCACGACTTCCTTTTCTGGCCACGCTTAATCTGCGAGACATAACTAAGTTGACAAATGATTCAATTAAGTACAATCTGCCTTGGCCTCAAGTCCCAACCGAAATTCTATCGGATATTCCAAAATTCGAAGGGAAGAATGGTGAATACCCAGGCGACCATGTAACCAAGTTCCATTTATGGTGCTCATCCAACTCCCTGATCGATGATTCGATCAGGTTGAGGTTATTTCAGTGCACTTTAACTGAGAATGCAGCTAAGTGGTATATAGAGTTTCCAGGGGGCACCTTTACTTCTTTTGCTGATTTGGCTAACATTTTCTTAAACCATTTTTAGTTGCCTCTCCATTCTAAGCTTATGGCCAAATTTCATCAGGACACGACTACTCACATTTTAGATCATATCTAGGAATGGAGATGGAGAAATGGGCTTATCGAAGCATAAATTCCACCAGAATTCTGTCTCAAGTTGTTTATAAAATCATTACAACTCGAGATATCCAAGGATGTTTCTCTTTCTGATGTTTATTTGGAAGAGTAGGCTATCTTTCACGCCCAATAGTTAGAACTGATATGTTCTCAGTTTGGGACTCTAGATAAAATCTTACTTGATGCTTCTAGATCCATGATTGATGTAGCCAAAGCAAAGCCAAGCCCTCATGCTGATGGTATAGTTGGATTGGTTGATGTAAATATGGTGAACCTTTTTAACCAATTGCAGTAGTTGTCTCTGAAAACTGCTTCTTCTAACCAAGTTGCACCATCTACTCCTTCGCCTTCCCAACCTTCTTTTATAAACGTCATTCAGGCATCTAACCCCAAAGGAAATCAACAATCCGAAGGGAAGAAGAAGGGACAAGGTAAAAAGAAGAACGAGGAAGGGAAGGGTAATGCGAACAAGCCTGGAAATGGTGTTAGTGACGATAGAAAAGAGTCTAAGAAAAAGGTTAAATTTCCATGCAAGTTATGCAATGGAGATCATTTGACTCATCTCTGCCCAAAAATTCAAGATGCTCTACACTTGTTAGTGCAGCAAGGGTCTTCTAGCTCCAAAGTTATCCTAACTAACCCTTCCCCCAAGGGCAACAATTACTTGTTGGTGCAAACTCAAACCTTGATACCTCCGCAAGGGGTAACCAGGAAAGGGACAATTCCTCAAATGTTTTCATGACGAGTTCTCATGTCAATATGGCTACACGAGCACGTGATTATGATGAAACAAAAACATCTAAGGATAAATTTTTTCCTAGAACTATGGACCCACTTCATATTGAGCGACCCTCTATCGAGTCTATACCTCGGATATTAAAAGGTTCCACCAAGAACGCAACTATTAACCCTAATGCTAAGGTAGTGTCACACAAAATAAGTCGATCTTGTGGACAAGATAGACCTTCCTAGAATCTAAAGAAGACCTAATGACAAGCAAACCAACCAGACACTATCTTTCTCTAAATATGCTTTGATAAACAATAGCAAACAAGTGTTTTTAGGGCCTACCTTAGGTCCAACGCAAGCTTGTGGATGCCCTCGCTCCTTCGATCCAAATGAGCTCCTTTGTCACGAATCTGAAAACACAAACAAGGCAAAAAAATTAAATAGCACTTGAAAATCCAATTGCATAAAACATATTTAACATCAAAGTCAAGGAGTCCATGAAACAAATAACATGAGATACTTGTTGAGAAAAATGAGTTTCATTGTATTAATTCAAAATAAGAAGAACTTTACAACCTTTGCCTTGACGCTGTACAAGCTCCTCCCAGGGTCCAGCAAGAAGTCTCCTCTACTTTGACAAGTTTCACTCAAAGGTATGTGATCTCTCCTCTTAAGCTCAACTAGGAAGTCTTGATTTCACTAGCATTTACCCTCAAAAATGTTCAGCTTCTAACCTCCCTAGCAACCAGCCCAATGCCTGTATTTATAATGCAATGGAGGGAGGTTACTAGGTCCTCCTTTAAAGGGATAAAACCCTCCTTCAAAGGGATAGCTCCTCTCATCAAGGGATTAGCTCCTTCTCTTTTGGGATGCATGAACCACCTCAGAGCGAACAATCCACGTCAAAATTCCTTCTAGAAACCTATAGAATTAACCCAAAGTGAGTTTTTTAAGATAAAACTTGCGCCTTTTCACTTTCACAGGGGTCCACACCTACACCGTTAGGGACAGAGCGGACAGGTCCACAGTTTTTGTACACAGAAGGTGCGGGACCGTAGGTGACAGTGAGAGAAAGTGTGAAACCAGAGTTACATTGATTTTTAATGTCTTTCTCTCATTTTCAAAGCTTGATTTGAAGAGCTGAGGTCTGAGACTTGCTTAGGAGGACAGTACAAGTGATGATAGACCTATGCTGAATGCAAATAATCATGGTGACGATATTTTTGTGTAACAGATTTCCCCCTAAAGTGCGAAGTCTGTAGTAGATGAGGATTTCATTGATCATTTAGGAAGAGTGAAGTACTTTATCATTTCGAGGATCATCTTGTGGAGAGCCCGGTTGGAACCTGTAAAAACATTCAATGCAAGATATATATGAGATCATATCATTGCTGAGGTAGGCATTCCCATACTCAGATCAAAACTGACTAGAAAAACTAACTACTGCTCTGATATAGGAATGATCTTGTGAAACATCACAAGTAAGGACCGATGTGGACACAGTATGGGTGCAACCATCTGTTTATGAATAGTCCATTATATAATGAATACAAAATTCCTCATAGCCTGGATTGTGGAAACTAGATCCAGGGTCTTCATTTCTACTTCCCGAAACAATACGATTCTATCCATGCGAATGAATGTGTTGATGTCGAACACGATAGAAACCACTTGATTACCAGTCAATGATGTAAACTGTTAACAAGTGTGAGAGAAACCACCAGTGATGTCAATGGCTCTCAAAGTACCCAGTACAATCCATGAGATGCAAATAAAATTGTTGGTGTCGAACATGTCATGGGATCCTTTGATCGAAAGTCAATGATGTAAATTGTCGTCAAAGGTGAGAAACCTGCCATTGAGGCATGTAGATCTCAAGGTACTGACAATTCCTAGATCATCTTTCTAGATAATGAGCTGACGTCGATAGAAAGTGATCCGTCATAGGCAACCCCACAACACGAAATCATAGATCAAGTTGAAGAAATTTAGCTGCAAGGACTGACTCAGGGATGGTCAAGATGGATGACAGATATTTTGCAGATGAATGGCTTATTGGCAGTGACCTCTTGAACACATAACGACACGACATATGGCTTGGTGACAATTGACCCAAAGTTAATACCCAAAAAACCGGCTGAAGACTTTCAATGTGGTTTGATCAACTGTTAGGCAAAGGATTTCCCAACCCAGGTGAATAAAAGTGTCGGTTCAAGAGTGGTTACAAAGTATGACAAACATGCTCATTTTTTTCTCTTTCCCCCACCATTTCTGGCAAGTACTTATTTATTTTTGACAAGCTTGAGGAGGATAACATTTGCTTTATTATAAGCTCATCCTTTGGATGAGTCCAACTTAGTTTAAATTCGAACCCTAAGAAGGAGTGGTTCGTTCCTGTTTGTAATTGAACAGGTCCTTTACTGTGAAATTTTAACGAGTCCAGTATAGGAGAAACTCTGCGTTTTTCAATTTTAGAGAGTCTGAAAAAACTTAAGAAGACTCCAGGGTTGACCTTTTTCGTAAATTTGTGTCTCCCAAGCCCGAAAAAGTATAAAATAATACTTGAGAGAACCGCTTGATCTTTATGACCAAGCAGTACTTTTCGTAATTAGTGCCCTTGATCTGAAAAAGTAAAAAAGCGATCAATGACACGTCATTTTATAACTGATATCGAATTTGAAACGACAAAAATCTGGCAATCTTTTCATGCTTTTTAGGGTCGGAAAAGAGGTGTAAGTGGACCGTCTTTTAATTCCATTTTAACGAGCTTAAAAGAAACACTCGGAAATCTTTTAATGTTTCAGGAGTCAGAAAAGAGCTTAAAGGTGACTCTAAATGTTTTTTTGTCGAAAATGATAGATTTTGCCTGAATAATCTTTTATCCTGCACAAAAACACAGACATTACTCATACCTGTTTGAAATAGATAAAAATGTCGCAAAAATACCTTTTCAAAGTGAAACATAAACAAATTTGCAATTTATTTACTCAAAAAACTTATAAAAAGGGCCTTTGTCATTTCATTTTTATCGATTGAGTTTGGGTGAGAAAATAGAGCTTTTGCTCAGGAAACTTCCCGTGAAGATTGCGGGAAATCCAACTGTCGAAATCGAACGTCATCTTCTCTAGGTAATCCACATCATCCCACTCTTCATTTATAACCGTTTAATTTTTTGTTTTAGTCATTTATTTCACTTTTGGGAGGGTTTTTAGGCACAAAACCCACGCGCGGGGGCCCGCAGGTTTACCATTGCGGGCTTGCGGACCCCGACTTTTTCTCCATTGGGAAAAAGCTTGGGGTCTGCACCTTCCATGTAGACAAAGTGTGGTCCCACGCACTGTGTCTAACCTGGAGGGTGCGGTCCCCATCGCAAGGGTTTTTAACCCAAAAATTCTCAAAAATGGACCAATCAAAATAATTTCTAGCAATTTAATTTATCCTTATACTTGATGCAGAGAGTACATCATGCTAGATTGGCGCAAACGAGCGCATGAGGATGTGGATGCTACCGCATGGAATCATCAGCCTTAACTTGATGCTTTGAGGGCGTGCGGCTTGTACAAATTCTGGGCCATTCCTGGCATGAGGGCTCAGGTGGATTTCTTACAGTGGATGGTTGACAGATGGAGTGTACAGGACCAATGCTTTTTCATTGGCGGCCACCAGCTCAAAATCGAGCTGGCGGACATATATTTCTTGACTGGTTTGCCTAAGAGAGGCGAAGACTTGACTCTGTTTGGGGCTAGGGCAGGTGGCCAGTCTGTCGATAGCCTCAGACTAGAGTATTGCAACAGCTAGGCTAGAGACAAAGGGATAGACATAAAGACCATATCCCGTCCTGAGCTCATGGTGATTGCATTCACTGTCACCAGACTTTGCGGAGCTGCCGCATTACATATTTCCACTGGATCCCAGATGCGTATGGTAGTTGATTGCTTTCAAGGCACCATCTTCAACTAGTGCGATGCCGTGTTGGCCAATGTGAAAGGCCAACTGACCAAGGCCAAGAACGGATGACTAAAGACCTTTGGTTATGGGGCTTTGGTCATGAGCTTTGACATGGAGAGGGTTCCTATGTTGATCCCATAGCACCTTACTGTTGGAGCTGGGCTTCCTCGAGAGCCCAAACTGATGCGATGGGTCGCAGGTATGGCCCATCACCCGAACGAGAGGACAGAGGTTGCTCGATTCAAACCTGAGTATTTCCAATGGCTAGAAAACCATATCTTTTCTATTCAAGACTTCCCTTACGCTGGGATAGATTTTTACGGTGACCCAGACATGGTTCTTCCACCAAGAGAGCAGTGGGATGTGTCAGGTAAAATCCTTTTCAACATTTTTTCTATTTTAATTTTTTTATTATTTTTCCATCGTCTCAAAACTGATAGTAAAAAATTTCAAATGCAGATGTGGGTCCACAGCAACCAGCCGCTCTCCGGCCTTACGAGAGGAAGCAACCAGTTGCACCCGCGCGAGCCCCACAGGACGAATCAGCAGAGGTTTTGGCCGAGTTGGAGGGTCATCTCGAGCGCTTGACAAGAGATATGCCTGAGACCACTATAGACGACATTCCTCGTCGACTTCAGCGCTATGTGATTGGGGTCCCAGGACCTTTTAGGAGGTTCCTTTGCAAGGTGGCCCGTGCAGTGGTTTCTTATAGAGATCATCACCAGTGATAGGATGATTGCCTATTGTGGGCACATGTGACATTTTTGTTTTTTGTACTTATCATTTTTGCTGATCATAAGGTGTTTTTCAACCTATGATCGAGGACAATGTATTTTTTGACACACTCCTATATATATATATATATATATATATATATATATATATATATCACTATTACTGGCTTATCTTGTAAATCATGTTATGGAATGGTTTTAAATTTACATGTATGATTATTGCAAATGTCTATTTAACATTTGAGAAGCAATTGCATCTGCTAATGTATTTAAAGATCTTGGAATATGCTGATATTCAATATAATCAAATTCACGTTCCAAGAGACGCACTCTCAAAAATAATCTTAATAACACTAGATTTCTAATGGCATACACTCTATTAAGTTGTAATACAACGAGTTCAGAATCTAACCTCACTATCAAACTTCGAATCCCAAATGAAATAGATTCAGATAATAACTCAATCACTGCACTATACTCGGCAATGTTGTTCGTTGTTTGACCGAGGCTTACCCGATGCATAGATACTAACTCATCAGAGGGCGAAAAGATAACCCAAGCTGTGGAATAGATGTTCCGTGTACTACGACAAGCACCATTAGCAAAACCAATGTCTGTTTGGAGAGGCATTGACATTTGCAATATCAAGAGTAAAACCAAGATAAGCACGAATAATGACGAAAAACACTCCCTAAGCTAAGCACACTATTTAAACTAAAACACACCAGCTAGAAAGAAAAACTATCCTAACTAAAAATCTCCATACCCATTCTTTTAAGCATAATACCTCTTCAAGTAAAGGCCATTTCTGGGTTTACCCAAAGAGTCCCCGTCAAAGTCTACCAATTCATAGGCCCCTTTGGCTAGCTTTCGCTTGACAACATAGCGACCATGCCACATAGAAACAAATTTTCCAACGCCTAATTTATCATTAGCTTGATCATAAACTAAGACTAGATCTCCTTCCGAAAAATTTCGAGGGGTCACATTTCGATCATACTGAACTTTCATGCATTTTGCGTGAGTCTCGATCGCCAATGCAGCATCACTTCGATTCTCATCTAATTGAGCAAAGTATAACAAACGCTTTTCCTCTTCGGAAGTGGCTGGAAGTAACTCAATGGCCATTTGCAGTGATGGGATTTCGCATTCAATGGGTAACACAGCTTCCAGACCATAGACTAGTTGGAAAGGAGTGAACCCTGTTGATGTTTTTACTTAGGTTTGGTATGCCCAAAGCACTGAAATAGCATGTTATGTCAATTCGACCGATGAATCCCAATGCTTCGTCGGATCATGATAACTAAAACTTTGTTGATGGATTCAACCAAACCATTCGCTTGTGGATAATAAGGGGTTGAACTATCGTGATGTAAACCAAGTTGGTCTGTAAGTTCGGTCATCATAATGTTTTGAAAATGACGTCCATAATCAGTGATGATTGCTTGCGGGACACCAAACCTAGCAATTATATGATTGAATACGAAAATTGCAGCTGTCTTGCTGTCTGCCTCAAATGTAGGCATCACCTCGGCCCACTTAGTAAAATAATCTACTGCAAGGATGATATACGCATGCCCCCTGGCCGCGTGAGGGTTACATGTAATAAAATCGATACCCCATTTGGCAAAAGGACCAATGGCAATTATAGGGTGGAGAGGAGTAGGTGGAGCGCACATCTTAGTCTAGGCTGCAGAAAGGCTAGGCAGGCAAAATTTGTGCAATTTCTGGAACGAGTGGGTAGTAGGAGCTTGGTAGAAAAATTGTGCAATTCTTGAGGGGAACTCACCGTTACACACTGGGTCACTAGCACCAAGAACTATGCAATTCCTGAGGGGAACTAGTAGTTAGCTATTGGATCATTGGTAGGAAAAGCTGGGAAATTCATGTGGGGAACTGGTAGTTAGCTACCGAGAGCTTGGAAGCAAAAACTGTGCAATTCCTGGAGGGAACTAACAGTCAGCTGTTGGAGCTTGGTAGCAAAACTTGCGCAATTCATGGATGGAATTGTCAGTCAGCTGCCTGGAGCTACTGGCGGGAAAAACAGCATTGATGCTAGGAGGTTGGCTTGTTGGCCACATCTCCATAGTTTCTGGGTTGAACGGACTGATGGGAAGTAGATGAATTTCTCATTAAAACTACACAATTTTATGGGTGCACAACCTATCGACTATCAGGAGGGCTAGCTGGAAACGTTCTACAATTTTTTGAGGGAGACAGGGATGAGCACTGGGTGTCTATCTAGCCTGTCTACATAATTTTCTCAATCAGTGGAGCAAGAAAGGTTTGCAACCTCTACAGAATTTTTGACGTGAGTCAGTCCCAAGCTGGCCGTCAGGTCAAACTCTCTGCTTGACTAGAATGAAGGTTGATTGATTTTCTTGCGAACATCACATCTTGAAATGTCTTTCTTGGTGCTTCTATGTTGTTCTGGGTGACAGTCGATCGAGTCGACGGCGGGGTGATGGTCTCGCCATCATAGGGGAATTTAGTTGCCAAAAATTCTAGAAAGTGACTAAGTGTGTGAATGAGCAAAACATGCATACGTAATCTTGCAAACACACACTTACATGCCTTGAAAATGAGACGACTCAAACCATCCAGACACACATGCTCAACATGACTGACCACTGGTGTAAGTGACAAGCGCGACACTTTTGATTGATCATTGGTCAATCGTGATGACGCTTTCACAATAGTGTATGTGACTCCATCTGTGAGTGCGACAGATGTTTACATAGCAAACACAACAAGTATACATGAACCGAAGACCCTGAGTATAACCAAAACATGGTCACAAGAATGACATAGACATTAACATGCAAAACTTGGGTGAAATGATCAAGCAAGGTGGGCAGGAAGACTTGCACGAGCTCATGGAGTGAACCTAAGTGTGCACAACCATAAAGTGAAACTCTCAATGGAGGCTTCGAAATTATATGCAGACCAAAATTTTGGAGGGTGGTTGTTGTTGCTACAACACTTGGCGACACATTGGTACTACTATAACTTCTCTATTTTGGTTCATTGATAGAACAGGGCCTTTGTATTTCAAGGAGTATTGAATTGTTGTTCGGGTTACTCCATCTTCCCCACTTACCCCATGGACATACATGGTTTATATTTTTCCAAATCAGTCAAACACAATCAAAAGTTGAGCTTGATCATAGTATTTCAAATTTGAGAAGGATAATTTAGCTCATGAGTTGAAGATTTTCAAAGTATAAGTTTTCATCTCTAGTGTTGCTCCACTTCGAGCAGGCTTGGATAGTACCTCGACGGAGTCACACAGGAGCACATGCATTGCTCCACTACCAGCGGGCTTGGTCAATACCTTGGTGGAGTGGCATGCTTCACCTCTCTACAGCGGAAGCCTTTCTCTTCTTTCGCCTTTGTATTTTTTCAAGAGGACTATGCATAGGAACTTATTTATTTTTGCAGCGAAAGAGGGATCCTAATTTATTAAGAGAAGAGGAGGTTGTTCCTTCAAACAAGCATGTAATACCTTTGACATAGGTTTGCTCATTTAGATTTTCCCCTTCTCCGTTTCTACTAGTTGGATGAGCTTGAACACATAGAGTAGAAGGCTGAGTGCAATCATGGGGATTCCTAGTGTGGACATAGGTTCATGGTTGGACCAAAAATTCCCTTGCAGACAGCTTGTATTTTCCATGAAGACTTCATCAACCAAAGGTTATAACCGAGAACAGAGAAGACGAACAAGACTAGCCAAGTGCTGCAGTGTCACAAGTCTCTTCAAATCTCAACCACATACTCTATTCAAAATCCAGAACGTAGTAGTTAGCAGCACTTATTACCATAACCAAAATAGTGAGGGATTAAGTAAACCAAACAACAAAAACAAAGAAAGTAAGCAAAGCAAACAAAGTGAAAACAACAACAAGCAAGCAAAGAAACCATGTCAGCAAGCAAAGAAACATGCAAACCAGAAAGCAAAGACAAGTGGAAAAGCAAACACTACTCCTACTCCTACGTTAAATGGTCAAGGTTATGTGAAATAAAATTTTGAGTGAAGCTACCATAGGTGTACCCGACATGCAGTCACAAATATATAAGAGATTAAAATAGATAAAAAATAGTGTGTAATAGAAAATGAAAAAAATTGGAAAACTTGCACTCGAGAGAGAAGGTCTCGCCTTTCGGCGAAGGATGTGTCACAACCACCCAACACACATGCTTACCTCTTCCATGACTACTATTTTTCAACAAAACTCAGAGGCCTCTTACGAGTGTGTGTTGTTCTGCACAAAGTTTCTTAGTGAGTGTGAGGAAATACTGAAGCTTGTTACCTGCAACACGGCTTGCCAAGTAAGATTGTTCCAGCCATTCAACGATTGGATCCTAACATTCATGACAACTGTTTTGAAATATTTCTGATCTTTTAGAATATGTATTCTTGATTTGAGAGAGGGGATCATGATGGGAATCTGATACGAATAAATAGATCTATTCATTCTCATCAATCATGTCAAGACAGTAAGGGTCTGCCATAGCCATTAGCGCAAGCGGAGGTTCCTCACTTGCTTGACATAAATCTAAGAATAAAGATGTTACACAATGAAAATGATAGTGTGAAAAACGATTGTCATTGGATGTAATGTTAGGAAAATGATAAACTGCATGACAGCCACCCAAGGTAGAAGAAAAATCAAACCAGTCGATCGAGATGGCAGATTCCTAGTGTGACATGAACAAAGAAAGTTTTTGAACAATCGTGCGAATAGTCTGAATGAGGGAACCAAGTTCGTTGTCCACTAGACATGATATAACACCCACCTGCAACTAGTGAAAAAGTGCGTAGGCATCATGGTAATCACAGAAATGTAGGAAGGATGCTAGCACTATGAATGTGTGAAACTAGTTGGGGTGTGGTGAAATGAGAGTAACTTGATTCACGTGATAGGTTATGCACTCATCATTAGACGGGGAGATTGTCGGTGTGATGAGTGGGCATATTTGACGTGCGAAATTTGAAAAAATAACAAGGAGCTGATTACGAGAGAGAACATTTGATAAGTATGATTCCAGATAAATATATTCTTTGAGATGATAAACTTTGCTATCCCATGATTGAATGAGGGACGAACAATCCTAACCTAAATTAGATGTAAGAGAGGTGCATGAAGACAAAAATTTTGTAATGGACTCGTGGATTCAATAATTAGCGGAAATCTGAAATTTTGAAATATCACACCTAGAATAGTTAATATTCTTTATACTGGTATCCACATCTAGTGAAACCATGAATATATACGGGTTGTGCATGAGAAACGAGATCTTATTTGGTTTGGTGGGCTTACCAGAGTCATGAGGTCCTGACATAACAATCAATGGAGGTTGAAGTGCCTCGACTCCCTGGCATGTCCCAAAACTTTCTAGAATTGAAAATTTTCATTTTGAGATGTGAACCAAATCCTACATGGCTTGAGGATGGTTGTTGTTACTAATTTCAAAACTGCTCTCAAGATGACATCCATCTCTATCACAAGCTTCATCAAAATTTTCAGCATGCTGACTTGATGAGTTGTCTTCATGAAACACACAAGATGATGATGAATGGGAAGAGTCCTGTGTGTTGATACTATTTTCATCGTGGGCAACCTTGTTGCCTTGTTCCGATCGAGGAGATAAGTCACGGGTTGAAGAAGCATGAGAATGTGGAATATCTCTGATGCATGTTGATGTGCTGTGAATGATAGGACACACAAGCAAGTGAGGTGCAGAGGAAGCTTCGAAATGGATGTCTTCTTTGACTAGTGCGCATTCGAGATCTGAGTTAGAATGTACATGAGATGACAGTAGATCATATGATGTGTTTGGGAATTCATCACAACATACAGAAGCATTGGAGTGATGACAACCCAAGATTGGAGGTTGATCAAAAGAATTGATTTTGCGTGATGTTTCACCAAGGTTCATGGATTAAGAATTGATCAAGAATGGAGGCTCAATGTTTTGAGAGGAATTGATTATGTCTTCACTATCCTGCTCCTTCGTTTGTATGATGAGACTTCCTTGCACATGATTTCAACTTGAGCCAGTAGATCGAGAATCAAGAGAGTGCGCACAACTAACTTATGAAGCAGATCACTCAAGCGAGTGATGGTGAAAGGATTCATGGCTTGTAAATGGTGGAGGATGGTAGAGATGTGGATTAGACTCAAGACTTGGGTTATGAATGGTGATGTCCTCTTGCAGATGGAGGGATGAGTTTTCGCCATAGGCTTTCTACACCATTCTAGAATCTCCTCTATTGAGGTGGGAGACATTTGAGAAAATGGGTTGGGAACATGCTGCATAGATTTCTAAGCTTTGCAACCACTATGAGGGAGTACCCACTACGCAGATTTCTTAGATTTTTGGTTGTCACAAGGGGGCACCCTCTTCAGGAAATTAGGTGTCTCGTGATCTGAAAGAGTCCAGGAAGAAGGAAAATTAGGAGGTTCGCCGTTTTGGGAGGCATGAACCAATCATTTCAGCTCTTGGCTCATGAAGTCAAGGTCCACAAACCATTCAGGAATTTCGTGACATAGGTGAAGGAAGTAGGTAGCAAAGTCCTCAACTGATTTTCTAGGCTTCATTCTTAAATGAAAGATTCTTTCATAGACATCTTGGTGGTCACACTCATCAAAGGCTTGATGGAGATCCTTGAGGAAAGTCATAAGGGAATGGACAAAAGTAGGTTGCAGGGTATGACACCACCGATTAGTAAGACCTTCAAAGGTGAGGAAGAAGAGTATGCAAACAAGATCATCACTATAGATTTCATGAGATTCACAGAAATGAATAAAATTAGAAATGTGCTTGGTTACAGATGTTCTATCCTCACCATCAAAATTTAATAAGGAAAAGTGATGCAGAAGATCATTGGGGATTGATAACTGATTGAGGGATAAATTAGAGAAACACCCTAGGAGAATGAATTGTGTATTATTCATTGGGTAAGAGATTCAACCCATATGTACGGGCTCAGCTTGCCATCTGGAACTCCTTTTAGCGCCAAAATGTTGATGGTGCTGGACCTGCGAACATTAGTGGATCGCCCCAGTATGAAGTCCCAACTAGACCTCACATTGTTTGGTGTGGGAGTCCCATCTGGTATGATGGCCCAGTTTCCATTATCTTAAATATTTTCCTCCACTCTTGCTTGTCAACACAGGAGAGTAGTCTGCTTTCTCTTATGAGAATTAAGGTTTGCATGCCTGGTGATTGTAAGTGTCTCTTGTGTCAATGGTTCTTTCACCATAGAGGGGGAGGGTGGGAGTGAGTCCTAAATCGGTTGGGAGGAGTCCCAACTCTGCTAGGAACACACAACACAACAAGACATGCACAACTTCCGGCGGAACAATCTAAATGGATACGGTAGTCACAACACACAAGGGAAGATAACACGTATAACACTCAAGGGATTAGTCCACGCGAGTAAAATGGTTGTTATAACATGTTTTATGTGAAATTTTTGTATGTTGTTTGGGAGAGTAGTATACATGTGAGAGACAACGTTAATAGCATATATAGCACATTTTCATTAACATATATGTATTACAACAAGTGAATTATTTCAGGTGTTAAACACAGGTTACAAGCAACATGTATTACCGGTGCTAAATATTACTCCTATGACAGTTATAATACATGTGTGAAAACGTGATGGCTTGTGGGTAGGCTTATGAATTAAGAAAAAGTTCCAAGACACATCGTTACACCATACATCACTAACCCTGCGTGCGGAGCGTTCGAGCCACTACTTACTCCCCAAAGAAAAGACTACAGACACTCACGGCTATGTGGGTGGAGCTGAGATGAAAATTCCTTTGAATGTACAAATGAGGGGGTATTTATAGCCAAGGGTGAAACTGAACCTTGTGGCTATTCGAATACCCTCATGATTTCTTGACTTCCATGACTTTTCGACTTTACATGACGCTTCGTAAAACGTGTTAGAGAATTATATATTACAGAGCACTGGAACACATAAAATATTACAGAAATATAAACACAGAAAACGCATAAAACAAGAGAGACATAGATATACGTGGTTCACCCAGTTTGGGTTAGGTCCATGAAGAAACAACCAGTCCTTCTTTTATATTATCCAGCAAACTGAAGAGATACAACCTATAGTAGATCCACTGTAACTCCCTCTTCACTCTCAATCCCCTCTCTCTTCCTCACACAGAATACACATATACATAGACACAATAAAATTCCATCATATATAGTGACGGGTTGCATTCTAGGGCAAAAAACCCTAAATTAAACATAACCTCTACCGTCAGATCTCTGCCTAATTAATGGCCCAGATTGACTACAAAATTACAACATTTTACAAGGCAATTTTACATCTATTCTTAGCTTCAGGGGCACTGCCCCTGATTCCCCCAATAAGGGGGGATCCCAAAGGTCACAGCCGCCCCCCATGGAACCCCCTACAGCGAATATTTTACGGGTAGTTTTGTCGCCCCATTATGAACTAGGGTCCAATGTGGCGATACTTTTGAATATAGAAGATAATCAAGCTCCACACCCAAAAAGGCATGTGGGTCCCTTACACTTACATGTTAAATTACATTGATTTACAATATGGCCCACAGTAGACATGTGGACGACATGACAGTGTTGGTACATTCATGATGTTGTTGGTGTGCATGTCGAGCTGCAATGTTGTTGGTTGGTGGATGTCCTCATTGTTAGAAAATTATATATTACAGAGCAATG
The DNA here is from genome assembly GCA_031772625.1 of Pinus tabuliformis. NCBI lineage: Eukaryota > Viridiplantae > Streptophyta > Pinopsida > Pinales > Pinaceae > Pinus > Pinus tabuliformis. The sequence goes on along the minus strand of CM062807.1, from coordinate 1,245,653,733 downwards.
GAACACATAATATTGCAGAAATATAAATACAGAAAATGCATAAAACAAGAGAGACACAAATATACGTGGTTCACCCAGTTTGGGCTACATCCACGAAGAAATAACCAGTCCTCCTTTTATTATATTATCCAACAAAATGAAGAGATACAACCTACAGCAGATCCGTTGTAACACCCTCTTCACTCTCAATCTCCTCTCTTCCTCACTCAGAATAAAGATATACGTAGACACAATACAATTCCCTCATATATAGTGAGGGGTTGCCGTCTAGGGCAAAAAACCCTAAATTAAACATTACTTCTACCATCATATCATCCACCAAATAAACAACCAAGACCCCCCAGTTGGGGGGGATTAGCCCCCTTGGACCCTCGCGGGGGGGACAAGTCCCTCCCACACCCCCTTGCGTTGAGGGGTGTATAGTCTTCCTAGGGTATACATCCGTCTGAGACCTTTGAATACATAAGATAATCAGGCTCCACACCCAACAATCTCCCACTTGGAGACTGATTATAACAACTCCACTACTGCTTCATTTGCTAGACAATGGCTCCACTTTGGAATTGGATGTTTCTCATCTTCTTCATCATACTTGAAGACCAATTGAAACTCAGAAGATTCTCAGTTTCTCCCTGGTTACAACTTTTGTTAGCATATCTGCAGGATTTTGGATAGTGTTTATCTTTTCCAGCTTCAACTGTCCATCTTCCAATGCTGACTGTATGAAATGGTACTTGAGCTGTATATATTTAGTCTTGGAATGAAATGCAGAGTTCTTTGCAAGATGTATGGCACTCTAGCTATCACTGTATAACCTGCCCAACTCCTGCTTCTTACCCAATTCATCCAGAAACCTTTGTAACCAAATCATTTCTTTACTAGCCTCTGTAGCAGCAACATAATCTGCTTCTGTTGTTGAAAGTTCAACAACACTTTAAATTTTTGAAACCCAATTGACAGTTGTTCCACATGCAATAAATACATATCCTGTAGTTCTCCTCCTGTTATCTTTGTCACTTGCCATATCTACATCAACATATCCCTGTAGAGAAATGTTTGAACCACTAAAACATAATTCTTGATTTGTGGTACGTCTCAAATACCTGAGAATCCACTTTACTACCATTCAATGTTCTTTTCCTGGATTGTTCATCAAATACTTGAGAATCCACTTCACCACCATCCAATGTTCTTTTCTTGGATTGTTCATGTACCTGCTTACAACTCCCACTACATGTGCAATATCAGGCCTTGTCCAGACCAATGCATACGTTAGCCTTCTAACTACTGATGCATATGGAACTTTATACATATGAGCCATTTCTTCCCGAGTTTTCGGACACACCCCCTTACTTAATTTGAAATGGCTAGCCAAAGGTATACTAACTGGTTTTGCATTCTGCATATTAAACCTTTTCAACACCTTTTCTATGTATTCACTTTGAGACAATGTTAATTTTCAATTCTTGCTATCTCTAGTTATTCTCATACCAAGGATTTGTTTTACAACACCCAAATCCTTCATTGCAAATGAGTTTGCCAATTTCCTTTTGAGCACATTTATTTCTTGCATGTTAGAACCTGCAACAAGCATGTCATCCACATACAATAACAATATAATATAGCTTCCATCATTTTTCCTTTTGAGATAAACACAGTGATCAACGTGACACCTAGTATAACCTTGTTCAGACATAAATCTGTCAAATTTTAGATACCACTGCCTTGGAGCCTGTTTTAAGCCATACAAGCTCTTCTTCAACCTGCATACTAGTTTCTCCTTCCCTTTTACCTCATATCCTTGTGGCTGCTGCATATATATCTCTTCCTCCAAACCCCCATGGAGAAAGGTTGTCTTTACATATAACTGTTCAAGATGCAAATATTTAGCTGCTACTAGACTTAGAATAGTTCTGACTGAAGTCATTTTCAAAATAGGAGAAAATATCTCATCAAAGTCTATACCCTTTTTCTGTGCAAACCCTTTCACCACAAGTCTAGCTTTATACCTTTTTCTATCTCCATCTTCTTCCTTCAGCCTGTAAACCCATTTATTCTGTAATGTTATTTTACCTACAAGCAACCTGACTAAGTCCCAAGTCTAGTTATGTGCTAAGGAGTCCATCTCTTCTTTCATGGCTTTCTCCCACTTCTTCCTTGTTTCTACCTACACTGCTTCTTCATAACATTCTGGTTCACCAGAATCAGTCAACAATACATAATATAATGAAGGAGAGTATCGTTGAGGGGGTCTACTTATCCTGGTAGATCTTCTAACACCACTTTCAGGTGTTTGAAGTGCTTGTTGTTGTTGTTCTGGATGTTGATCATTATGATTTTTAGGCACCATCACTTTTTCTGTGATCTCATCAAGTACTGTGTATTCTCTTTTTTATTTTTCCTATTTCTTTTCCTGCAGCTGATCCTTATACAAAACCTTTTCATTGAATATGACATCTCTGCTCCTAATTATTTTGTGTTTTTCATAATCATAAAAGTGATAACCAAAATCATTAACACCATATCCAATAAAGGTACATTTCTTTCATTTTTCCTGAAGCTTTGTTCTATTTTCTTGTTAATGTGGACAAAGGCTTCACAACCAAAAGTCTTTAAAAATGAGTAGTTTACCTTTTTACCTATCCATGCCTCCTTTGGAATACCACCATCCAAGGAACTTGAAGGCCCTATATTTCTTTGATAAACAACAATGTCTATATTGTCTGCCCAAAATTGTAAAGGCCCTTGAATGAGGCCCTTGAATCTACCACCTAGGCATCAATAATATTTTCTAATGAAAGAATGAAAGCATCTTGCAACACATCACCTATTACATTCACTTCATGATTAGTTTCTTGCCGCGCGTCTCCTTATTTTCCCTTTAGAGACTTGCAATCTTTCTTCAGGTGTCCTTTCTTCCCACATTTACAACACAATATCCCTGATCTGGACTTGGATATGCCTTTTCTTGACTTAATGTGATATCTTGAGCTCTTTCCTCTTTCCATTTTTCTTCCCCTAGTCTCTGTAGTCAAAGCATTGCCTGATGTCTCACCGGAGATTTTCCGTCACATTTCCTTGCTAAGGATTGCACCGACAACATCATAAAACTTTAAAGTACTAGATCCAGAGACATAGTTACTAATGGCCATAAATAAACCATTCCAACTTTCTAGAAATGAGCACAGAAATAAAAAATCCCTAACTTCATCATCAAAATTTACCCCTACAGAACTTAACTAACTTGTAACTGTATTAAAATCATTTAAATGATCAGAAACAGATTCGCCTTCTAACATCTTCATATTAAATAAACGCTTCATAAGAAATACCTTATTTGAGGCCAAGGGTTTTTCATATAGTTTGGCCAATGCCGACATTAAACCCTCTATTGCCATTTCCTTTGAAATATTAAACGCTACCAACACCGCTAGGCACAACCGTATTGTTCCAAGTGCCTTTCTGTCAAGAATATCCCATTCTATGTTTGTCATACTCATCGGCTTCTTTGTCTTTTCGCTCAATGCTAGGTATAGATCTCTCTGATACAGATAATCTTCCATCTGCATCTTCCACAGCTGGTAGTTTTGGCCATTGAATTTTTCGACCCTAAACCTACCATCTTTTGCCATTGATCTCACTCGAACCAGGAAGCCTTCTCTCCTGTGAGTTTATCAGCCAAATAGACCTTCAGCTCTAATACGAGTTGTAAGAAAATTATATATTACAGAGCAATGGAACACATATAATATTGAAGAAATATAAACACAGAAAAAGCATAAAATGAGAGAGACACAGATATACGTGGTTCACCCAGTTTCGGCTACATCCACGGAGAAATATCCAGTCCTTTTATTATATTATCTAGCAAACTGAAGAGATACAACCTATAACAGATCCACTGTAACACCCTCTTCACTCTCAATCTCCTCTCTCTTCCTCACTCAGAATACAGATATACATAGACGCAATACAATTCCCTCATATATAGTGAGGGGTTGCCTTCTAAGGATGGTAGAGGGAAAAACTCCCCTAGGGCTTTTTGGGTGAAACCCTAGCAGACTGAAAGTTTCCTAATCAAAGAAACATACATTCATACAGCCATTATGCTATTATAGGCAGATTCTATGATGAGGGTACGTACCTTTAGTCCTACGTTTGAGAAGGCCTTTAGAGTCCAAACCCTTCTTGGAGTTCCCTTCTTCTCCTTTGTCCTGCAAAACAAACAATTCAAAGAACACAACAGTACATGGACAAAGACTTATAAAGAAACCATCTTCATGTTACAAAGAAAGGTAGTTAGTTATGAAATCCAAACAACCGTTTACACATGAATTCAAAACATGAATATCATTAACATAAAGAGGATTCAATTCGGGAACCAAGACATGTGTTTCTTTTATTATAGACAAATAAAGTACATAAAAAGGAATATGTTCACCTGAGTCACCTTCAGCAGGCTCCAAGCAAAGCTTCCTTCCGGATCCGTTCCAACCTCAAGCCTCTAACAAATCTCCTTCCATGACTCTCTCCATGATGTCATAAATGGTGGATGAACATCAACACACAAGGGAACAAAGGTTTCCTGTACAAAATGGGGGAAGTGCAGAAGGCACAAGGGACTTGAGACCTGGTCAAGGGGAAAATCTCAGCATAATAACCTTTCTCTCAATTCTCTCCTCTTAGGCCTTCCCTTTGAGGTCTTTTTATACCATCTCCAAAGTAGTTTTTTAATTAGGAGTTGGTTGGGAACAGTTGGGCCACGGGCACTAACAGGTGATCAGCAGGTAAAACCCGCGATCTCCGCCCGAAAAGAAGGAATTTTATATTTTTTTAAGTGTTTTAATACATACACGCGGGTTGGATATACACAGACCCACGTATACACACGTTTAACTCAGGGCAATGTCGCGTATAAGGAATAAAACACTGTTTTTTAAATTTTAGGACTAGGTCTGGAAGGAGGGGTTGCCCTAGGCCATGAGTACAGCATCAAAAACCATAAAAGTGAGATTTGGAGCTATAACAGATGCCCCCTAATATATGAGGTCAGAAGGGGTACATGATGGCCGAAATATATTATGCGAGTACATAGAAAGGAAGTTTGTCAAAAACCGAGGAGGACTTCACCAGAATTCATCCTGCCGAGCCACCAAAGGAGATCAGAAAGAAACACTGTCTGAGGCGGGCATACCCATGCCCAGAAAAAGTAAAGCATGTCCACATATCAAGTACAAGCGGATCCACTAAGTATACAAGTATAAATGACTGAAAAATACATAATGGATCATCTGATCATAATGAGCAGGTACATGTCTGAATATCACATATAAGACTGTCAATGATGCTGAAAGATGCAACGGATCACTGATATCAAGGACTGATCCAAAAAGATACCAACTGAACATGATAGAATAGGATGGTACTACACTGCAAACTCAAGTGCCAGCATATAGAATGTCGCCATAACTGACTGCAACATATAAAGTGGAGTGGTATCAACTAGCAGCAACAGGAGCAACTGTCAAGTGAACCAATGAATGCTGATACAACCTGAGGTCTTCACCGACCGCCGTGGTACATTTCTACACCATGGGAATAAATGATCTGAATTCGACCATGTGAGAAATCGTTTGATTACTGGTCATTAATGTATACCGTTAACAAACGCGATACTACTCACCGATAATGATAATGAGCGTCAAGGTACCCAGTACAATCTAACAAGTGTGAATAGATGAGCTGGAGTCGAACACCTGTAAGAATCTATCGATTAGGAGACAATGATGATTTCCCACTTTCGATAGCGAAGGATCTGCCACTAATGACTGCAAACCCCAAGGTACTGCCAAATGGACTCTAGATCTTTGCCCTAGAGCAATGAGTCGAAGTCGATAGGGAAAGATCCGTTAGAAGGAAGGCATTAAGGCATCCTTCATCAATCTAGCATGAGTGTAACCCGTAGGCCAATAATGTGGAAGGAATCGGATGAAAAAGATGTAGTAACCCAACCAAAGTACGTTTCCAGTGTACACAAGATGTGGCTAGCGCACGACAGAAACCCTCTGAACCAACCAATAATGAAAGCCGACACAGAGGCGAGGTATCCACCAATAGGGTCAAATGGAAACCAAGGTACTGTATGAATCCCAATGTGTGATAATGTAAGCTGATGTCGAACACAAGGGAAACCACTTAGTCAAAGACCCATGATACTGATCGATGCTGAGCACAAGGTGACCTATCAATAATGAAAATAGGGCCAGGGTGCGGCTCTAGGCCTGTCCTCAGAGCAAGGTGTCGTCGTCGATAAGGACAAGACCCACCAGCAAGAAGTCAATGGGGACCTTCTCAAACCGGCACGAGTAAAGGACCAATATAACTGATGTGATGATAGACATGACACTGACAACCAAGGATGGCCGACTGAAAAATGAATCAAGAGACACCACAGAGAGGCCGACTCAGGCTAACTTCCCTTGAACAAAAGCATGACTCAATGTGACTGTGTGGCAGCATATGATGACTCTGTATAAGTTCGCCATTCAGGAGGCACAAACGAACCCTCCATATGATTGGAAGAGATAACCAATCGGGGGAGAACTGACTCAATAACAAGGTTATGGCGTACCTAAGTCAAACTAAATCCCACCCATGCGGAGGAGACATTGTTTTGAGTGCTTTATTCAAGGGAGACACGACTGACTCTAGCTGCCGACAATAAATGGAAATAATGTCCCGTTCGCGCTCTTTTTGGAATATTTAATTTTTTTGTCTTTTTCTATTAAGCCGGAAAAAGAATAAAAGAATGCTATGGTACAGTGGAAAGAGTGAGTGTCAGTGAAACAGATGATCTAGTTCTCGGGACAGGAACGTTCCTATGCTCAATGCAGGGAGGTGAACACTGGTCAGTGACACTCAAAGGTATGCTCCTTCCACAGGTCAAGGTGTGTCAAGCTGCAAAAGTCAAAGGTATGCAAGGTTGATTTTGCAGACGTCATGGTCAAAAGTTGGCTTAAACACGAGTCCAAGTGAAGCCGGCTTTAGGCCAAAAGGTGCAAGTGGTCAACATGCAATGCAGTAGTACAACTCAACACAAAGGAGCCTCTAGGGTATAAGGCCAGAACAAAGCGGAGAAGCTAGAGGAATGAGTCTTCAACGCATAAGTCATGGCAGGACTACAGAGGACTCCCGAGCCTACTCAAATCGGAGCAGCATGGGCAACAAATGTCAGTGAGGTGCTAACTAGGATGCCCATGTAAAGGATGGCTCTACCATCGTGTCATGATTTAAAGAATCAACGAGTGAAGATGGCTTGCGAACCATAACACGATGGGATCGACCCTATGGAAGATGTATCGGTCAAATGGAGGCTAGTATGCATAATGCAACGGAGAAATGGTGTCGCTAACCTATATGCCAGTTAAAACACGATACCTGCCATGACGGGTCAGCAGTCATGGAACCATCTCGAACTGTCGAAAAACGTCCAAAATGTCTTGAAAAACAAACCAATCTCGACATTCCAAGCTCCCAAGTTAAAAGTCACATGAGGCCAAACAAAATAAAATTTTGAAAAAATTTTGCATTTTCAAAACTTATAAAAAGCATTTTGGACTCACCATTTTTACCATTTGAGTTTGAGAGCAAAAGGAGCAATCTTCCCACAGCCAAATTCAACCGTTCAAATTCGTTGAATACCTCCTGGTAACCCTTATACTTAGCTTGCAATTGATTGTGATAGTTTTTAAGATTTTTGATTGAGGTTTCACCGTTGAATTTTTGTCAAAATTTCGCTCGCGGCGTATACGTGGGTTGGTAATATTGAACCCGCGTATACGCAAGCTCTACACGTGACTGCGTACAAAGGAACTCACATATATGCCGCGAATCATTTTAAACAAAAAACTAACGGTTTAAACTCAATTTTCTCTCAGGATGCCTATCACATGGCGTGAAAGAGAACATGCAGTGGTAGACAATGAAGTTATGAACAGTCCAGAGGCATTGGATGCACTCCGGGGATGCGGTTTGCTCAAATTTTTCAAATTGCCAAATATGAAAGCGAACACGCGATTGCTCGAGATGCTTATTGATTATTGGGATGTCGATGAGGAAGCTTTTATGATCGATCAGATGCCACTCAGGGTAGAAGTGGAGGATATCTATTTTATCACGGGCCTTTCCCGAAGAGTGCCCTCTCTATAGAGGACTATGTACAGATATACTGCCCTAGACATCCCAAGAAGGTTGGGAGCCAGATTTCCATTACACATGTGGCAAGTTTGTCACTTAGGATAATCCTGTTTACCATGGCTCGGGTGAACGGATCATCCTCTCTGCATCAGGCGTCACGGCAAAACATGAGCGTGGCAGTTGACTGTCTTACTACTGTGTTTGACTGGTGTACTCCTCTTCTGGCCAACATGAAGAGCCAGCTCACTTCTATCAGGAGGGGTTAGACTAAAAACTTTGGCTATGGAAGCATTTTGTGCACTTTCTTTTTCGAGAAGGTTCCCGCACTCCGCCCTAGGGTAGCAGTTTCCATCAGCAACCCACGCGATCCACGCATGGGCCGGTGGGATGATCTGATGAAACGTCTGGGGGGTGGGGAGGTCCCAAGGACTGCATTTGACGATGACTTCTTCACCTGGTGGGATCAGCAGATCATTGCCGTGGACGACTACCCCTATGCTGGACTGGATTTCCGAGGAGATCCTGATTTAGCGTTGCCACAAAATGCAGCATGGGGCGAGATCGGTAATATTTTTTTGATTTTATGATTTTTTGGATTTTTCAAATATAATGATAAATTTTGAAAATTATTTTTTGATGAGATTCAAATGACTGATATGATGATCATGTTCTAGACATTGGGCCTGTACGACCAGATGGATTCCCGCGGCATGGACGGCGTGGCCGAGGAGCCGAAGAGGCGGCTGCTGATACAGAACGGACTCTAAACAACGTCCAACGACACTTGGCAAGACTGAGCTGCCAAGTACCGATGGCCGTCATAGAGGACCTTCCTCCGGATATGCAGCGTCATGTGGTTGGCATGCCACGTGACTGGGTTCGCATCTTTCGGCGCGTGGCCACTGCTATAGTGACATACTTAGACACTCATCCTGAGCCGAGGCGTTAGATATGCCGGATATGATTATGGGAATTTGAGTCCCAATTTTGTATATTTTTGGACACACATATGTACACTCGAGACGCTTTACGATATATATATATATATATATATATATACAGTTTGACTTTTTGATGCGTGATTTTATTGTGATGAATGATTAATATGCCAGTCTAATGCTTGATTAGCAATAGAATCAGCTAACCAATTATGAGATCTTGGAATATGCAAATAATTAATATAATTAAATGATCTTTGCAACAACCTCACCCTTAAATACTGGCGATATAAAGATGGATCCCGTACCCGATAAATGTTATATAATTGAGACACTATCAATTGAGAATCAAGATAAACTACCAACGAGTCGATCCCATGAGAGATTGCCTCGGATAATAAATTAATAACAGCAGTATACTCGGCCATATTGTTTGAAGCAGGACCGATGCACACGCCTCTTGATACCATCAACTGACCAGTTGGATAATAGAGTACCCAAGCTACGGAAGCAAGATTCCGAGTGTGCTGACTAGCACCATCGGCGAACCCAAAATAAACCAAATCATCCATCAACACCTGCCAAAGCAGACCAAAAAGTGCTGATATCAGAAAACTCTCGATGATATATGTACAAATATACATAAAATACAAAGAAGCCATTGCCTGATGAAACTAAGCAAAGTACTTCTTTAGGTAGAGCCCATTTCGGGGCTCCGCCAGCTTGTTTCCTTCAAAATCAATTAACTCATATGATCCTTTTTCTAAAACTCGTTTAATGATGAAAGGACCGTACCACATAGGCTTGAATTTGCCTGCCCCCAAGGCGTCCTTATCTTGGTCATAGACCAGGACAAGGTCACCTTCAGAAAAGACTCGAGGACGGGCAGACTTATCATACTGAGTTTTAACCCTTTTCTTATGGGCCTCATTCATCGTGGCAGCATCTCGACGCTGCTCATCGAGATGTTCCAAGTGAACTAGGCGCTCTTCGAGACTCGAAGTCTCAAGAAGAAGCTCAACAGCCAACTTAAGAGATGGAATTTCACATTCGACCAGAAAGATAGATTCCATCCCATAAACCAACTGAAAAGGAGTAAAACCGGTAGCCGTTTTGACGGAGGTTCGATATGCCCAAAGAACCAAATACAACATAATGTGCCAATTGGACCGATTTTTATCGATTGTCTGTTGGAGTATCGTCTTAAGGGTTTTATTGACTGCCTCGACCTGTCCATTGGCTTGAGGATAATAAGGGGACGAATGCTCTTGACGGAAACCTAATTTAAGAGCCAATTCGGACATTAATTGATTCTGAAAATGACTGCCATGGTCAGTGACAATCTCTCTTGGGATACCGAATCTTGAGATAACCTGATTGAAAAGAAACAAAGCTGCCATGTCACTGTCGTTCTTATAAGTAGGCATGGCCTTAGCCCACTTCGTAAAGTAGTCTACAGCCACGATAATGTACTTGTGATTCATCGCTGAAGGCGGATTACAAGTTGTAAAATCAATACCCCACTTAGTAAAGGGACCGACGGTGACAACGGGAAAAAGGGGAGCTGGATGGGCACGCATCTTGCGAGTAAAAATTTGACACGGGTGACAGTGTTTTACCGCTTCCACACAGTCCTTAAAAAGTGAAGGCCAAAAATAGTTGGCACGTAAGATGCGTTGGGCTGTAGCAAGCCCTGATAGATGACCACCACAAGCTCCACTGTGGCAATCATTGAGCACAGACTCTGCTTCCTCTAAGGTTAAACAGCACTGAAGGATTGAATCAACCCCTCGACGGTATAATGTGTCACCAATGATAACATAGTTTTTAGCCAGGTGACGTAATTTGCGACGTTCATCCTTGGAGAAAGTAGAGGGAAACTTCGAAGTCTGGAGATAAACAATGATATCTCCATACCAAGGGTCGAGTGAAGAGATGAGGAATAGATGTTCGTCGGGAAAACTTTCCTCATAAATAGTATCCTCTCCACAAGGAAGCTCAGAGATTAGCTCCGCGAAAACCATAGATTTCTTGGACTTGGCTGACGAGAACTCGAGATCGAATTCTTACAAAATGACTATCCATCTATTATATTTGCCCCCAATCACTCGCCTACTGAGGACAAATTGAAATGGATTGACCGTCGCTAAGACAAAAGTTTTGCGAAGTAAGATATAATGACGGAGCCTCTGGACAGCATGGACAGCTGCCAAGGCCAACTTCTCAACTGGAGAATAGCGGAGTTCAGGACCTATTAAGCCCCGGCTCAAATAATAAATCACGTGCTCGGCAAGAGCATCGTCTTCCTGAACTAGAACCATACCGATGGTTGATTCTACTACAGCGAGATATAAAAGGAAGTCTCTACCATAATCCGGTGGACTCAAAAGCGGGGCAAAGACTAATGCCTTTTTCAAAGAATCAAACGACCGCTGCGCAAAGTCATCCCACACAAATGGAACTCCTTTTCGTAGCAAACGCATGAACCCTTTAGTGATCTCGGCATAGTTTGCTATAAACCGTCTTAAGAAATTAGCCTTCCCTTGAAGACTTTGAAGCTGACGAATTGAGGACGGCGGAGGCAACTGAACTATTGCCTCAACCTTGAAAGGATCAACTCGAATCCCTTCATTAGACACTATGAACCCTAACAACCGACTGGATGTAACCGCGAAAATGCACTTGTTGGGATTCAACCGGATTTTATAAAAACGACAACGTTCAAAAACCAATCGAAGATGACTAGGATGATCAGTTCTCTTTCGAGAACGAGCAGCGAGATCATCCAAGTATGCCTCGATGACATGTTTGATGTCATGGAAAGAATATGACATGGCCCGCTGAAAAGTGGCTCCAGCATTTTTAAGACCGAAGGGCATCTTTCTATATGCAAAGGTACCCCAGGGACATATAAAAGTTGTCTTATGTTGATCTTCAGGACGGATAGAGATTTGATTATAACCCGAAAAACCATCCATGAAGGAAAAAATTTCATTACCCGCACACTCGTCGATAATCTGATCAATGAATGGCGTGGGGTAATTGTCTTTCGGACAAGCCTTGTTCAGGTCCCTAAAATCGATGCATACTCAGATTGTTCCTTTCTTTTTGTCCACAGGGACTGGATTAGAAACCCAATCAGTAAGAGGAACAGGGTATATAAAACCCGCCCTTAGCAGCCTCTCAACTTCAGCTTTGATAGCCGCTGCTTTCCTAGGGTTGACCGACCGAAGCCTTTGACGAACTGGTTTTGCGTTTTCGTACGTCTTGATCTCATGTTGAACTATTGAAGGATCAATGCCAGGCATTTCCTCATAAGACCAAGCAAATACATCTCGATATTCCTTGAATAGGTCGGTGTAAATTTGAATTTCTTCAGGGGAACACTCAATTCCGATGAAGATATTCTCGATGACGTTAGGGTCCCTAGAGATGTTTATAGGTATCTTTTTTGGAATTACCAACATATTACCTTCGGCACAAACGTGTGCTAGAGCCAAAGGGTTCGACACCGTACAAACATCACTAGTGAGGAGCTCGGAGAATCTAGATTCTACTTCCTGCAATGGAGGAAGAAAGTATGAACGATGGTGTAAGTCTTCCCAAGGTTGATCTATACCCATCATTACTTCGAGGATTGCTTCTTCAGAAGGCAGAACCAAATCTAAGCAGTCCAAGGCAGAGTTAGAATCAAGGCTCCAAACCGGGGCCACATGACCATCTACCTCTTCTTCAGAAAAAGGAGTAGAATGGTTGTCTGTAGAGTCTACGATAGACTGATATCTAAGCTCAGCTGTAGATATAGGGAATGTCATTCCATTTACTTGTCCTTCAACTAATGTGGTCGTAGGTGAAGGCAAGGTCCAAGGGTCTAAAAAATAATGAGTTCGGAAGAACTCTTCTGGAGGAGACTCCTTAGATGATGAAATAGTATTAATTTTAGCAAAAGGAGAGGGAAGATCAAATGTACCCATCAATGAGGAATTCATCCCTACTCCTAAATTCTCAGTCGGCGGGCGAGGGTTATCCACTAAAGGGACAGTAGAGTCAGAGCTTGCTTGAGGATCAACTAGACAATAGTCCAATTGATCAACCTTAACGATTTTCCCCTCATGAGGAAAGAAAATTACACGAAACAGAGTCGAAACAACGGCATCCATCTCGTATACCCAGTTCCTTCCTAATAGGAGATTATAGTCTAGGTTAGCGTCTATGACCTCTACTTCAATATTGACGACCTTTTCCCCAACACATATAGGAAAGGTCGGGATAATCCCATGCGGCTTGTGAGAATGACCGTCAAATGCAGTCAAGATGGTGGGTGAAGGAACAGCCGAAGGTGATCCAATAGCCTTTCAACATGACATCGACATAACACATGTGGGAGCTCCTTCATCTACTACAGTGCGAAAAATATTGATTTTCCAGTATGTTGACTTTATTTGGAAAGCCATATGATGAGGGAGTCGCTTTTTGACATTTAACATGTCAAAAGTGAGCACTAAAAGAATGCTATATTAAACCGTCAGGTCATCCACCTAATGAACGACCCAAATTGACTAGAAATTACTATAATTTTACAAGGAGCACTGCCCCCGAACCCCTGCCAGGGGACCGCTGGCTCTCGGACCCCCCAGTCGGGGGGGATTAGCCCCCCAGACCCCCACTGTGGGGACAAGACCCCCCCGCACCCCCCTGCGTGGAGGGGTGTACAGTCTTCCTAGGGTATACATCCGGCTAAGACCTTTGAATACAGAAGATAATCGGGCTCTACACCCAACACTCATGGTGTGTCACAACTTCACCTCCACATGGAAAAGTGTGTGGAGTCTACGATGGTAATTTTTTTTCTTAACATTGCATTCACATATTACTCCTTGCTTGTATGTTGGTAAGCTTAACAGGTTCATCCGTCCATCCATTCGTGAACACATCTTGCATGTTTTATCATCCATCCATCCATGAACACATCTTCACATGATCATCCATTCACGAGCACATCTCTTTCCATGCATCGTCTATTCATCCATTAGTGAACCTGTCCTTCTTCATGTGCTACCTTTCTTCATCCCATCCATCGTAGTGCCATGTTTGTTTGTGTACCTGTATCCGCAGTCACTCATGAGGAGATGAAATCAAATCCATAAACCTCCTAGTCCACCATGATGCATGATCATTTCGAATGTAGGTGACTAGGAGAGCTGACAAGGTTACAAGGTAGGATAGAGGCTTCGGGAATTGGTGATGAAAACTATGCAAGAGTCATTGGGTGATGAAGATGGGCAATCTAGATCGGCAGTGACTATCCGTGGGGTCTGGCTCAGCTGGAGGGAAAAACTGAACAATTTATTAGAGGAAAAGTATGGGCTATGGAAAGGCTGGGTAGGAACAATCTGCGCAATTTCTAGAACGAGGGGGGAGCGGGAGCTTTATAGAAAAAACTATGCAATTCCTAAGAAGAACTAGTAGGCACCTACTAGATCACTGATAGAAAAAATTGTGCAATTCCTGAGGGGAACTAGACATCAGCTTTCGGGAGCTTGGCAACAAAAACTGCACAATTCCTAGAAGGAACTAGGAGTGAGCTACTGGAGCTTGGCAACAAAAACTATGCAATTCCTGGAGGGAACTGTCAGTCAAATGCTGGGAGCTGCTGGCAGGAAAAACTACGTTGATGCTGGGAGGCTGGCTTGCTAGTCACCTCTGTGTAGCTTCTGAGTTGAGTGGACTAATGGGCAGCAGAGGACTTGCTCATGAAAAATGTGCAATTTTTTGGGTGAGCACCCGATCAACTGTCGGGAGGGCTGGCGAGAAAAGCTACGTAATTTTCTTAGGGAGACAAGGATGGGCACTGGGTGTCTATCTG
Organism: Pinus tabuliformis; assembly: GCA_031772625.1. Lineage (NCBI taxonomy): Eukaryota > Viridiplantae > Streptophyta > Pinopsida > Pinales > Pinaceae > Pinus > Pinus tabuliformis. The sequence goes on along the minus strand of CM062807.1, from coordinate 1,245,638,733 downwards.
GCCTGTCTACGCAACTTTCTCAATTAGTGGAGCAAGGAGTCAGTCCTTGGGTGGCTACTAGGTCAAACTCTCCGATTGACTAGCATGAAGGTTGATTGATTTTCTTGCAAACAACGTAGCTTGAAATGGCTTGCATGGTGCTTCAGCACTGTTCTGGGTGGTAGTCGATCAAGTCGACGGTATGATGATGGTCCAGCTATCAGAGGGGAATCTGGTCGTGAGAACTTCAAAAAAGTGACTAAGTGTGTGAATGAGAAAAATATGCATGCCTTGACGATGAGATGACTCAAACTATCCAAACACACATTCTCAACATGACTGAATGATGGTGTAAGCTACAAGTGCGATAGTTGTGATTGATTGTTGGTCGATCATGACGACGCTTGCACAACAATGTATGTGACTCTGTGTGTAAGTGCGAAAGATGTTTACATAGCGAACACAACAAGTACACATGAAGCAAAGACCCTGAGTAAAATCAGAACATGGTCTCAAGCATGACATAGACATCAACATACAACACTTTGTTGAAATGATCAAGCAAGGTGGATGTAAAGACTCACACGAGCTCATGGAGTGAACCCGAGTGTGCATAGCCATTAAGTGAAACTCTCAAGGGAGGCTTCGAAATTGGGTGCAGGAAAAAATTTTGGAGGGTGGTTGTAATCGCTACAACAATACCTTCATGTAGAAACTCATGAACCTTCCAGCTTCAAGTATTATAATTTATTTTATGGTCATTTTTATAAATTTAATATATTTGGAGATAAAACTATTGATTGTAGAAGAGTCGAAGTTGAAAGAGACGAAAATTTTAAATACAATAAGTATCAAAATTTTTGATCTCAAAAATCTCCTCTTGGAACTAGAAATCCCTTCTCTCCCCTGATGGATGATGTTGAATGATCCAAATGTAATAATTTTGGGCACACGGTGAGTGTGTGTAAAAGTAGGCTTGAGTATTCACCTGAATCCCAAAATTCTTGGCAGCCAACGTTTCCAAAGGATAAGAAGAATTGGAAATGTAAGTCTAGAAAGAACATGGAATGTGGGTTTTCCCTTTCAGCACATGATCAAGAAAACAAATGGTATGTGGATAGTGGTTGCTCTAGGCATATGAATGGGGATAAAAGTAAATTCCAGTCTCTAAAAGGAAATGACAGAGGGAAATGTGCATGAGTCAGCAGCTCGGTGTTATATGGAATTTGCATAATGTTGAGATGAACAAAAGGAAACTAAATGCACATGTAATCAATGAATCTTTTTGCAAGAAATGAAGACTTTACAATAGTTCCTTTTCGAAAGAAATGAAGACTTTACGACACTTCCTTTTCATAAAAGATTAATCAACTATATGCTAACTCTGACAATGAATTGATAATGATAAAGAAATAGTTTAAGAAACACTAAACAATCAAGGCCAAAGTAGGGCTAGGAAGAGAAATACAACTTGATTTCATAATCACAAGAATCATTGATCTTTCAGCAAACAACAAGAGAAGCAACTTTGGAAAAATCAAACCAAAGGTGGGTTTTTTAGCCTAAAAGGAATCAATGCAGGCCAAAGAGGGAGACAATGCACTACAATGCACTGTCTTTAAGGCATGGGCTGCTCTGCAACGCACTATGTCAAGACCAACATTTCACTGGTGCTAGAGATTCAATTCAAGAGACATTCAAGCACAATTTTTGACTAAAAACACTTCAAAAAGATTGAAATAATATCAATAAAGCCAATCAAAGTCTACTAGGTATAATATGATGAGGGTAAACCACAAAGAACAACAATCGTTCCCCAATATGGTCACAAATTTGTTATATGGAATTTGCATCTACAGATAAACACATTTTCCCTAGGTGGATGACTACACCTAGAACAACAAAAAGAAAGTAGTTTAAGCTTTTCTTATAGAAGATATATGAGATAAAGGAACTTACTTGTAGTCTTTTGCTTCTTAGATATGTTTTGAATCGCTCCCATCGCTTCCACTTGAACTAAATCCACTCAAAAGGTACTTGTATCAAGAGAAACAGAAATGGGAAATGATCAAAGCATACATGATCTATCAACTATAAAACAATGGAATCGAAGATATTGAAACACATAATCATCACAGATATGAAAAATCATATGAGAAAAGGAATAAACTCTTTATTAATGTAGAAGGAAGAGTATCACCCAATACAATTCAATCCTGTTCCACTCCTCCAGCTTTAGTCCAACTCTCACCACATCAAAAGTACACAACTCCAGCAGCATAACATTTCTTAACATAAACTCGATCCTCAAACCAACGGAATTTCCTTACAAACTTTAGATTCTAGCCCCCTAATCACTATGATGAGTGCTCAATTTATAAGAAATGGAGGTGGTTTTGTCATAAATGAGGGTATTGAATGGCCTTCCAAACTTGGAGTTAGTTTCCATGGAGCAAGGGATGAGAGGGTAGGAGGTTAATAGATCCTTACCCTATCCAATTTCAAGCTCACAGGAGGGGATAAGAGATGGGAACCTTCTAGAATCATCTAGAATAAGGGAATATTTCCAGAACCATATGAAATTTTTTCTCAATCTCGCCCAATGTAGGCTAAAGAGGGCCTAAGTGCATAGTAGTTCAATCCATAGTGGGATTGCCTACTCTACAATGCATTGTATCAAGGCTTAGGCTATGTTGGTGTCCCAAGGAGGCATTTCAGGAAGGCTTCAAGCCATGAAACTTTCATAGAAGGAAGCATTCACTGAGTTGACTTGTTTAGGGCACGTAACAAGTGAATTAGGGTTTGATGAGCCCTAATAGTATTGATCTAAATGTCAGGAGTGATGTGCCAAAATAGACCTACAACACTCAATTAAATGTGCATGGTAAGGTGGGTGGTTGGATTAATGACAACTGCAAATTTTGTCATTAGCATAAGGAAGCCTCCTTCATTCTAACTTGCATGCCACGAAGAATTAAATTAAGGAAATGGCTTAGGGACACTATACAAACAAATTGATGGGATTTGATGGCTTGTAATAGCTAAAGCGGAAGGAAGATAGATATCTGAGGTACATTTTGAGCCATGCAAACATTTAAGAGGAATGGAGAACTAAGTTTTTCGCACAAGAAAAATTCAATAGAGGTATTTATTGAGTGTGCATGGATGATTGAGATTTGTTTCTCAACATGAGGAGACACACTAATTCCCATTATGTAATTTAATGCAACTATGATGGCTGAGTAAATAAACCCCATTTTGAGTTTAATGTAGCCATTGTGGCCTATCACTTTGATGGGAAAACAACATGTAGATCCATACAAAAGCTCACTTTCAGGCACTATATTAAAGAGATTGTACATAGAGAAAATATAATAGAGACAATAGGAGGACAGTAGAGACACAATCAACCATTTTGCAGAAGAGGAAAAGAACCCAATATTTCTAATGAGCATGTGGGGATACAACATTTGTGTTGAGGCTGAGTGTGTGAGGAGCTAGTAGCTAAGTGTTGAGAATTAATTGTTTTTAGAGAAGAGATGAGGGTAGATACCATAGCTTGGAGAGTAGTGGAGAAGGAAGTGAAAGTGGAACTGCAGAGCAGAGGAGAAGGAGTTGGTGCAACAGTTTATATTTTTGATCATTTGTTTTAGTCCTCTGTTTTCAAGTCTAAAAATTGTATGAAAAGTGAAACAATGGCTATACTAGGTAGTGGCCTACATTCATAAGAGGTTGGTGCCTCTTGGAAAGTGGTGGCTCACTATATTAAGGGGCTTGGGACCTCCTATGTGTGGGTTCTCATAAACAACTTGATGTAATTAAGTGGGTTCTTAATTTACATCATAATAACTAACATATTGGTGGGTTTCTACCTGTAGGTTTCCATGTAAAAATACCTATGTTTTTGTTTCTCAATTGATGGATTGTGTGCTTATGTGAATGGTTTAATTTACTCTACATATATATTACAGTCTCAATGATGTCACAAGTCACTAGCAGAAGTAAAAGGAAATATAAGAATTGAGCTTAAATTTTAACAACATCGCTATTAGTGATTCACCCCCTCTAAGTAATTCCTTATTCCAACAAATAATACTTTCATATAATGAAAAGATGAAAAAGGAATAAGGGAGGAATATGATATTATTACCTATGATAAGTTAAACCCCAAAGAGAACTCATAACTCTATGGATAGGAAATGAGAAATCCATTAAAAGAGGTATAGGAATTTCAAGACTAAATGTTAAAGGAAGATAATAATATCTAAGTATATGCAAAGCAATCGTGAGTATCAGAGAGGGTTGAACTCTTGAAAGAAGAGTTGATATTTTGCAAATACAAGAATATGAAATAATCTTATTCCTTCACAGGTAGGAATGAGTTGTCGAATTGAACTAGGCCATAAAGGCAAATAGAAAATACAATGATTAAATAGAATTTTATTAAGAGAAAAAGAGAATTAACCAACAATTATCATAGTAATGACCTTGTGTAGACACTAGAGCATGAAAATAATATAGTAAACTATTTATAAATACAGAGTAATATTTTCTTAAATTTGAAACATAATATGTACATTAATAACAGACAAAGTCACACCTCATGAACAGTTACATAAGCACCTATGGTGAATAATAAATTGTTAAGTTTTTACAGTGAATCTTCGTTTTAGAAATAAAACCCCAATAATATTTTCCTGAAAGGAATACCGGTTCATAATAAAAATCATATAGCAAAACGGTTGAGATCATAAACTAAGAAAATTTTATTTACAAACTAAGGACTTAACATATACTGCTCAACAACAAGACCAATGGTCTGTCAAACTGAAAAGAGTTGAATACTGTATGTGGCTTTGATAAATTTAGGAACACAGGAGAAACCCTAATGCTAATCAAATAAAAAGAAGAAACTTAGTGGTTTTACATAATTATTAAGTAGAGACCATAAAATATCAACCTAATAGTAAAGGAAACATGCAAATAAAATGGGTAAGACCTTAGAGGATGATTTCTAAATATACACATAACCCAAATAAGAAAAGTGAGACAAAACTGCACAAATTTACTCAGAGGTGTAAAAACCTAGAACATTGATGAACTTCGTATCTAAAAAGAACCAGAAAATATGGACTAAAATTTTACCGATATGTAAAGAATTAGAACCAGAGCCGTTTGTAAAATAAATTTGAAAGAAAACTAACAATAAATAAGGTTGTTTGTGAGATTTACATGAGAATGCCATCATTCTAAAATATATGAGAAACACATATTAACAAAAATAGTCTCCCAATGATATTTAAAGGTCACAGGCCAAGAATAGGGTAACAAACCCTCAAACAGAAAACATGATAATCATAGTATGCACCTATTAAAAATAAAAAATGGTAGAGAAGTTAGCTCAAAAGCTTCAACAATTAAAAGAAAATCTGTATACAGTTGTATTCAATGAAAGTTGTGCACGAAAAGACAAAATGATACATCTGTTACAACCCACACATTTTACAATGCTCTATTGTCTAATGGAAAAGCCATCAAAATGATTGAGAGAGGCAACAAAGGAAAATAAAATGCCTCTATCACATTAATTTGGAGTAGAGCCTCTAAAATATTTACTTATAGAGGGTCAACTCACAAAAATTGCAGAGAGAAAATGAACGAGTTGACAAGGTTTGTTGGCAAAGTAATTAAAACCATAATAAAACCCTGCACTTGTTAAACACTATCAATTACCCAAGACACATCTCATCCCTTGAATCATTAGCTGGAAAGGAAAATACTTGGAAGACCATAGAGTTAACACTTACCTAGTTTGGAAGAGACTAGAAGGTATCTGTCGAAAAGCCAATACTTATATAGTTTAAAAAATATTAGCCTGTAAAAACTATAATACCATCTATAAACTGCAAATGCCTAGTCCAAGCTTTAATGTATGCAAATAAAATCAATGTACTTCAAAAATATGGGTACATTGTATCATATATATGGTTGTAGCAAGATATATGTTCATTCAAGGGCTAAGATAATAATGGATTGTTGAGATAACATATATAATGCTTATGATACTTTAACATTATATAATTAAGTATAAGAAAAGAGAGAAAATGATATTGTATATAAGGTGAATGTGTTAAGAAATGAAAGAGACACATGTGTTGACTAGGGAAAACAACACTTTACGTATATGTATAATATTGTGCCAAATGATAAAATAATTATAGTAAAAAAAATATTAGAAATTGTGGTATAATCCACATGAGAGTATATTTGGAGGTCCAATGACCTATAGAATGTAGAAGAATATAGAATGAAGAATAACAATAATCATCAAAACAAAATAGGATTATGTTGATGGTGCTAGATCCACCAACATGTCACGGGATCTCTCCGGTAAGAAGTCCCAACCAGACCTCAGACCATTTGGAGTAGGAGTAGGAGTCCCAGCAGTGGGTAGTGTGGTATTGCCTTGACCGCAGTTGCGCACAGAGGTAAGTAAGATTTCCTTGTTGGAAGAAAGGGTGTGACCTTACAACAAGCCAAGGAAGGTGCATGAAAGGTTCTAACACACGGAAGGGGGGAAGAGTGCACCCCTTCGAAACATGTGATAACACGCAACTTGAAAGGGAACACATGAGTAGAAAAGAACATCACGAGATGGAAAGTAAGATAGTCGAATATAAAAAGTGATGTGTTATACCAACAACACACTTCGATAAGGTTCATACAAACACATACGGAATAGTCCATACATACATGCGAAACTTACAGCTACATACATCATTAGAGTAACTAGGATAACCGAACTATAATAACAACAAATGCATGGAACGTATTGGCTTTGTTATATTAAAAGAGTGAAAGATGTAATCATACATATAACCATGACTTCCACTAGCCCCGATAGAAGAACATTACGGTCACTGCTGCCTACTCCTACAAAGAGATGTACTAGCTCTGCATTATGGAAAAGCCAAGGCTCATTACAATACACTCCAAGCTTTCTCTAAGTTATACCTATAGAACGATTGGCTCCCAAAAGCCTGTAAAATGAGTTATGAAGTTCTATAAATAGAAAAGGGTGGGGTGGCCCTTGAAATTCCCGTTTGTGACTCTTCACCTAACCTCATGACTCTTCAACTTACACTTGACTGTTACATTCTACTAGTGACACTTGTTCTTTCACTTTTACAACATGTTTACATTAAAATATGCACATGTACCCATGTGAAGAAAAAATAGGCTTGAGTAAGCCATGCAAGACATCACTAAGACTCAAACAAATATGCGAAGACTAACTCTTCAACATCCTCTCGATGATCAATGATGACAAACTAACGCCAAGGTTGGTAGTCTATTATGGTGTCTACGTTCTCTATGGTGACATCCTTCTAAAAGTGAACTCTCACCTTTATTGCATCTAGGTACACTCATTTGGCACCTCTATCCAACTCATCGGATAACATGTGCATCATCTCTTGAGTGCGACCAAACCAGCAACATATTGGTGCATAGGGTTTGCGCTCATCTATAAGTCTGTGTTGGTGGTTATGCGCATCAATTGATCAAAGTACATGTCCAGCTCCAGTCGGACTTGGTTCTTTGTCTTCTCCTCGGTGAGTGTGCCAATGGATGGGTTTGCAACCGAGCACACAATGACATCCATGCTCCTAATCACTCATGCATGTGAAGCCTGTAAACTGGTGATCAGCTACTGGAGTTCCTCATAGTTACGGGTCTGACTTCGGATGTGTGCCTTCAACTATACTACCTTTGGCTTCATCATCTTTGGAAAGTGAAATGGGGCTACCTTGTACCTCATTGTCCATATTTGCATGTGATTTACAATAGTGTTTAGATCAAAAAAGATGCATTCTCTCCTAGCACAGTGTTGCTGCCAACCGTTGAGATGGGAAATTGACTTATGCACGGTGACGAACTTGAAATTATGCATGACTGTCTTTAGAGATGATACTTCATCTAGTATCACTCTCCTTAACTCTGTTCTAGAAGACGCTATAAATTTCTCTTCTCCTTGCTTGGTTGATTGTAACTCCTTAGCCATGTGCTCCTTCTCAACTATCAACAATCTACCACTCAAGCTGGTGGCTTCAACATATTCTTTGGTAGCATCAGACAATGCAGTTGGATGTCTGCACACATTGGACAATATCACTTGTTCTTCAAACTATGAAGGATATACATGGACATCTGGAGTGGGCACTCTACGTGACTGCACAACTCTGTGTTGTGACTTATCTAAAGATATGTTGTGCACATCCACTTCTGGATTATCCTCAAGGATTTCAGTGTCTCCTTAAGCACTTGCGACTTTCTCTACTTCTGGATCTGGTGAAGCTGGTGGAGTGACCACTTGGTTCTAAGGCATGAGGTCAATATCCTAATCTAAGTAGCACTGAACCATATCCGTTTCCATGCACTCTAGCATTTGTTCAATCTCATGAGAAAAGTGATGCTCTTGCCATTGCTCACCCTTTCTGCTAAGTGTTAGCAGTTCATATGAATTAATAACCTGTATGGGTGTAGTTTCATCAATATGTGCATGATGTGCCTACTGTTGTTCCCATCCCTATTGCACCTCCTTCTCTCTTCTATGTAGCTCTTGTTCTACCCTGAGCTTCTTCTTCAACTTCTGCAGGTCTTCTTATTATTCCTCCAGTTTTTGTTTCTCTCTTTGCCTTTACGTGATCGTCCTCTTGCACTATCACCTCTTCTCCTCAATCTCCAAAGCTACTTTCAACACAAGTGGATCTTCTTTGAACTTGCAATTTTTCTCCACCTCCACGCTGTCAACAACCTTCCTCTTGCCTTTTTCAAGTGCAAGTTTACTGCCCTCTACTACAGTTGATGATGTTTCTCTCTGTGATTTTTCTACCTTCTGCACTCCTAACCTCTCTACAACTATTCTTCCTAGTTCATTGAGCCTTGAGATATTTCCATTGGTCTTCCTCGGGCTAGTGACACACCCTGTGGATCCAAGGATGATACACTCTCACACAATGTTCCTTCACTAAGAAATACGGGTCATATGGATTCAAATGTCTGGTGCCGCAGGCGAATCTCTTAAATTCCTCCTTCTCAGCCTCAGCATGCTTGAGATTCTAGATCTCATACAACCTCATCTGTAAAGGAAGAGTAGGCCAAGGAGCCTACTTCCTCCTATGCAATCTCGTTGACAAGCCTATCGAAATGTGGTATGAAACCTCTTGCATGACCAACTTATCCATGGAAAAATTCGGTAAAAAATATGGAGTCTTCTCCGTGCTGTACATATGGATGAAGGTACGAAGGGGTGAGGCATACCAATCTACTATGTCAATCAATGCCTCCATCGTTGCCTATGACATGCAAGGCAAATCCTGCTCAAAGATCATCCTGTACATCAGGGTGATGAAGTGGTCTGATAGTTGTATGATAACTCCAAGAAAGCTCCATTCAGACAACAACTTGTAATAAGTGTGAACAGAGGTTTTTGAAGGTGTCAATGCCTAACCCAAGCCTGGGAACTATTGACGGGCACAAATCACATCAAGTATGTAAACGAACATGAAAAGCTTTGCTTGCTATCCCTTGGGCAGATTTCAGGCTTATGTTACTTGTTCCTTCAAGCGAAGATCCAACATGTCATAGCATTGAAAGGTCTTCCTTCATTCACCAGTTGATCCACCACAATCACCCAACTCTGCATGAATGTTTCTATACTCTCTTGGTCGTATTAGCGGCATGCAAAGATGACGAAGAGCTGATATTCCTTCTGCAGTATCCTTGTCTTGTAAACCTAGTTGGGTGTTGTCCTAAACTTAGATGGCTCTTTCACCCAACTCTTTAAGATATCTCTTGAGTTTTCACTACTGTTGGGTCTCGTGAAGGGTGTATCCATCGTGATCACCAACTGTGGAAAGTGATACATTGCCTGAAAGTCTCATTCCCTAAAGGTAGAAAGTTTTGTTCCACTAACACTTCTCAACACCATTTTATCTGGATCAGCATGTGAGGCAATCTAGTGGATCATGTCTACGCATGGAAACGAAGGATACCTACATGCAATTCTGTACAACCCAAACTTGTGTATGTTGACATAGACTCTGCGGTCCTCCAGATTCTCCTCAAATGTGCTTGAAAATATTTCATTGATGTCTTGCCCTTTCATCTTGATTTCTTTGTCTGTGAACAACTTAGTTTCTTCATAGATGGGCAAGCTCATAGAGAATTTCTCAACTGCATCTCCAGTTGCACTCTCAATGACGTCCTTTGACCCTTCTCTCTTTGAAGCCATTGTACCTATACTGCTGAGAGATGGATGAACACTTGTGATACCTGGAGACAAAAAAAAGTAGTGGAAAGCACCAATGTCAGTTGAAAACCAAAAGAAACTTCAGGACTAACATGCAACACACTTGGGTGACTCGCTGGAAGATTTGCGCAATTTTCACCGAGAGGCTGGGAGAGTGACTTCCAGAACTACGCAAAACACATTCCGGACTATCAGTGAGATGAATGAATGTTTAAATTACACAGAGCATAGTCCAGCTTGGCCTGCTGAGGGCTGAAAATGCATAATCGGCAGTTTCAGTCGGCTTGACTACAACTCAGTCAAACTACATCTATGTAATTTTAGGGGCCAACAAGCCACTGCCTCTCAAAAATGTGCAGAGAAATCCTTGGAGGTCAGTGTTAGGGAAGCTCTGTGAAATTCCAGGGAGGAAGGCAGAGCCTTCACTCTCATAAATGCGCAGTCCAAGCCATGCAAGGCAAGGTCCGGGCCAAGGCAGCCCAAACCCGCCGACGGGCGACTGAAAACATGAAAAGGCTTGATGCATGTGTGAATATGAGTGCAGACATGAGTGATTGAACATGCATGCAAAAAGTGAGTGCAATATTTAGTAAGCGGGAAAAAAATTAAGTGTGTGAAGTGCGTCATCACAATGGTCAACCTTAGTGCAAAAACAGTGTCATGCATGTGACAATGGTGAGATGCAATGAAAAACTGAAACAATGCTTCTACAAGCTAGCATGCATTAAAATGACAACAAGCATTCAATGAAACTAATCAAACAACACTCACAAAAACCAAAATACAAAAGGAAACAGAAAAGTAGCAAAAGACAAGAAAAGAGGACTTACCCAGAAAAAGATGAGCTGAGTGTGCTGAATGCTCCTAGATGCGATGTAGGATGCCAAAGCTCCAAGATCGAAGTGAAGAATGAGATCTAAAGCATCAAATAAATAGTTTTGACAAGATTGAGGCTTATGACGCACATGCCACAACTCTAAGAAAATGCAACACTTGCTAAATGAGAAGCAAGAATGTTCACCCTCTGGGTTTTTGGAAAATGTAGATGAAAAATCAAGTGGATTTTCAATGAAGATTTTTTCCTGTCCACTTTCAAATGATGGACTGATATTGAGGGCGTTCTATGAATGATCAGAAGTAGATACATCTAGGGATGAATATACACAAGAAAAATCGGAGATAGAAGAATCACAAAAGATGTCAGGAAAAAGTGGAGGAGGCATGGATAGAAGGGAGTCGTTTGATAACTTGTTATGCTTACAAGAACCTCCCACTCAGTTAAAAAAATAATGATTTAGCTTATATATGACATTTGCAGAATTAAATACTTGAAACATGTCTATTTCAGTGTTTTAATTCCACTTGTTTCTGCCGATATTAAACACATGTAACAGCCATATAATGTAGCAAATAAACTGTTGGGTCCCTATAATACTAGTGATTACCCCATTACTATTGTAGTTAAACCCCTTATTTATATTGCTGTGCCCCTATTACCCCCATGTTGTTATTTATGTGCCCCAAAGAATCCCTCTATTGTTATTTTTGTGGCTTTATATTATTATTGTTAGGTCGGTTGGATTATATTGTGACTCCTTAGACTCCTATATATAGAAAGAAGGTTTTGTCATTTATATCATCCAAGAATTGTTCATTTATGTGATGTAAAGGAGGTTTCCCCCTCGAAGAGGCTGAATTCTAAGGCGTGGATCTCTCTTTTCTATCTTTTTGTGAGCTGGTTTCATAACATTTGGTATCAGAGCTTTGGATTCTAAGGTTTCGCTGCTCCAAACAGGTCGTCGTGGAATTTTCGCTATAACCTTTTTTTCTATGACATTTCAGAAGTCGTAAAAAAAACCCATTTGATAAGAAATCACACTGAACCTTGGGTCCGAATTTCAGACCTTTTCGTGCGATATTTGCGGAGATATGATCTGAGGAAGTTGGTCCTTTTGCAAACTCCTAAATTACATTCAAAACAGGTGACCTGGGGAAAATCATCATAACTTTCTCTCTGGGGATCGGATTGAAATTTAGTAAGAAGGTATAGAAATAGGACAGACCTTAGTTTCTTTTATGTGTGTTTCAGATTCAAAGGTTGAAACAGTGACTCGTGGCATGTCGTACGAGTTCACTCTACTGAACTAGTCTAAAAGCAAGTCACTGTGGGAGATTTCACATAACTCTTCCTTGGAGAATCCAATTTGGGTCAGACTTGTGGCATTGGAAAGAGGACACAGAAGGATACTGTACGTCAAACTTTTAGAACTGGATGATCCGAAATTACAGAGATACATCAGATTCAATATCAGACTTCTATAAAGTGAAAAAAAGTTGTGTAGTTTTTTTTTTAATTTTTGTGTAAGCTTGGTTTAATGGAATTCAAAGGGCATAGTAAAGCATTATTATCAGTAAATGATGCCCCGAGGAAAGAAAATTCAAACACCTAGTAAGGAACCTGAAAGCTATAGCATCACTCATGAAGAAGAGGAAGAAATGCTCCATGATATATCAAAATTACAAGAACAAGTGCAACAAATGTCACGCTCACAAAAGCTAAGATAAGTGGCGTGGAATCTAAGATAAATGGCATGGAATCTAAGATAAATGGCGTGGAAGCTAAGATGGATGATTGGAAGATAGATTTGAAGAAAGACATGGCAAATTTGAAGACAGATTTGAAGACAGACATGGCAGATTTGAAGACAGATTTGACAAATTTTCTACAAGAGATACCTACTAATGGTGAAAAGGTTGTAAAGGAAACTCATGATGTGAACAAAAGTAATTTTAATCATGATTCCATAGATTCTAATGCTGGATCGAAGACCCACCATATTCCAAAAATCGATATGAGGAAGTTTGATGGCAAGGATCCCGCCACATGGATATTACAGATGGAGTAGTTCTTCGATCTCAATAATGTGCAAAACACACAAAAGGTATGTATGGAAACTGTATATTTGGAACCAAATTAGTTTGTATGGTATCAATGGCTTTTCTCTAGTAAAAAAATTATCACTTGGGCAATTTTTACGGAAGAATTGATAGCACATTATGAAGATACAAAAAGCAACACTTTTTTTAGCCAATTGATAAGTTTCAAACAAAAGGGTTCAGTAATGGAGCACATTGAGGAGTTCCAAAAATTGAACATAAGGGTAAAAGATATTCGAGAGGAGCATAGGATTGATGTGTTCATAGGGTCTTTAAAGGATAATATCCAACATGATGTTCGTCTTTGGGAACCTAATTCATTAGAGAAGGCATTCAGGTTAGCAAGAAAAATGGAAAGCAAAATTATGGCAACCAGGAAGCATACCACTTACAACTATAAAGACGGAAGTGTTGCTGCTCCTAGTCTTCCACAACCTATAAGGTTGACACCACAACAATTGGAAGAAAAAAGAGCAAAAGGGCTTTGTTACAGTTGTGATAGCAAATACACTAAAGGTCATAAGTGTGCTGAGAAGAAATTATTCTACATATATTGTGAAGAGGAAGAAGAAAAGGAGCAAGAAAGGTCAAAAGAAGAAGATATACTCCAGGAACAAAGCCTAGATGAAGAAAAAATAAATCCGACCATATCTTGTAATGCATTGGTGGGAATTACCACTCCTCAAACCATCAAGATAGAAGGACAAATCAAGAAGAAAAAGGTAATAGCGTTGATTGATTCAGGAAGCACCCACAATTTTATTCATTGTAGGGTTGCAAAAGAATTGAATTGCTTCCTATATCCAGCACCAGAGTGTCAAGTGATGATTGCAAATGGAGGAACAATAAATTGCTCTGGAAGGTGCCATAATATCAAGCTCTCAATGGGAGAATATGTATTGACTAGCCCAATGCTTTCCATTCCAATGGGAGGTGCTGATGTTGTACTAGGAGTCCAATGGCTACAATCCTTGGGTACAATAGCTTTTGATTTTCAAGAACTTTTCATCAAATTTTCTATGGAAGGAAAGGAAGTGGAATTAAGGGGTATTGCAGGGAAACCAGGAAAGATAATCAGCTCTCATGGTATGACAAAGCTTCTAAAAAAGGAGGAAAGAGGTGAAATTGCACAATTATGTTCGCTAGATGTTTCCACATTGGAATCATCAATTTCTCCAGATCTCCAAAAGGTCCTGGACAATCATTCCAAGGTATTTGAGACTCCCAAAGGTCTCCCACCTATGTGTGATCATGATCATTCTATTCATCTGATTCCAGGAAGTGTTCCTCCAAACATCAGGCCGTACAGATATCCCTATGTCCAAAAAAGTGAAATTGAATGTATGGTTGCAGAAATGCTAGAGGCTGGTATAATTCAACCAAGTCAAAGTTCTTTCTTTGCTCCAGTAGTATTGGTGCACAAGAAGGATGGATCATGGCGCATCTGTCTGGATTATAGGGAGCTCAACAAGCTCACTATTAAAGATAAGTTCCCCATTCCTACCATTGATGAATTACTGGATGAATTGCATGGATCAATTTACTTCACCAAGTTGGATCTTCATTCGGGATATCATTAAATCAGAATGAATATTGAAGACATTCCTAAAATGGCATTTAGAACTCATGAGGGTCATTATGAATTTTTGGTCATGCCTTTTGGCCTTACTAATGCACCTTCAACATTTCAAGGTTTGATGAATTCAATTTTCAAACCATTCCTTACAAAATTTGTGTTAGTATTTTTTGATGATATACTAATCTACAACAAGTCTTGGAAGGACCATGTTGAACATGTTGACAGGGTGCTACAACTATTTGAGGAGAAACAATTATATGCAAAAAGATCCAAATGTTTCTTTGGAGTCCAGGAGGTGGAATATTTGGGTCATATTGTATCTCATGAAGGAGTTAAGGTGGACCCTAGCAAAATTAAAGCCATTAAGGAATGGAAAATTCCCACATCCATAAAGCATCTGCGAGGATTTCTTGGGTTGATAGGGTATTATCACAAGTTTGTTAAGAATTATGGGAGACTAGCAGCACCTCTAACAACATTATTGAAGAAAGATTCGTTTTCATGGACTCCGGAAGCAACAAAGGCCTTTGAACATCTTAAAGAGGCAATGTGCCAAGCATGGGTCTTAGCTACACCGGACTTCACAAGAACCTTTATTGTGGAATGTGATGCTTCCGGAAATGGAATTGGTGTTGTTTTAATGCAAGATGAAAGGCCCATTGCTTTTGAAAGTCGTCCAATCAAGGGAAATTTTTTAAGCAAATCTATTTATGAGAAGGAAATGTTGGCAATACTCCATGCACTTAAGAAATGGTGACCCTACCTAATGGGAAGACACTTCAATGTAAAAAATGTATCATGATAGCCTTAAATACTTTTTAGAACAAAGATTATCCTCTGAAGAGCAACAAAAGTGGGTCACAAAGATGTTGGGTTATGACTTTGAGATCATCTACAAAAAAGGGAAGCAAAATGTGGTGGCAGATGCACTCTCAAGAAAGGATGAGGATGTGGAAGCATTGTTGTGCGCCATTTCTATTATCCAACAAGATTGGATAAACGAAGCAAGGGAGGAATGGAAGAATGATGAAGAAGTGTGGGCACTTATTCGAAAGCTACAACAAGATTCCAGTACATCTGATACATTTAGCTGGCAAAATGATTCATTATGGTCCAAAGATTGGTTATACCTCTGTAATAATTCCCAGCTAAAACAAAAGATTCTCATGGAATTGCACACTTCTCCCTTAGGAGGGCACTCAGGATTTTTAAAAACTTACCACAGGGTTAAGAAGGAATTTTTTTGGGATGGCCTTAAATCAGATATTCAAAAGTTTGTGGCGGAATGTTTAGTTTTCCAACAAAATAAAGTTGAAACAATTAAGACTCTGGGTCTATTACAACCTTTATCCAATCCAAGCCAACGTTGGGAGGAGGTTTCAATGGATTTTATCACAGGTGTTGTGGGGAAAAATGCCTATGCAGGATGATCCTATCCACCTAAGGCGTGATAGTGCCTTAGCAACAAACGAATGCAGCTACTTCGGTTTCTTTCCTTTATGAAATATGAAAAAGAGGAGATTGGTAGACTTACCGTTATCTTTCAGTTGTCCCTCGATCTAGATCCTCTCCCCTTTGTGTGTCCACAGCTACTTGCCTCCTTGCTTTTGCTCCCACGAGATCACAAGAGAACAGCTACCTGTGACAAGAGAACAGCTACATACAACAAGAGAAGGACACAATACAAAGGCAAATGTACATATTCATAAATGATTCAGGATTAAAAGTAAATCAAATACACTAATGCAAATCATACAATAAACACCAGCATATAGGAAAGAACCAAGAAGCTTTATTGATTGATAAACAAGGTTCTGGAAGAGATACAACCCATGGGGTTCCAACCCAGCATCTCCTTCCCAGCAGAATGGAATTCCTTCTTCAGCCCCTTTCAAAGCATAAACACCCAATGATCCAACCACAAACAAACAACAATTCTTTGCAATACAATCCAGCCTCCTTAGACCTCATGAGAGAGCTCTATATATAAGAGTTTTGGAGAAAGGATGAGTCAGCTTGAGGCTTGCATGAAGCTGACTAGTGCCCTCTCCCACTTCAGTTCTTGAGTCCGCTTGGAGGTTCTTGCTTCCACTTGGAGATTTGGAACCTCTTACTCATCACCAGTCGAATTCCTTGATCCAAGTGTCATTTTGGAAGCTTCCTGGGCATTGACACCTTGAGGAATGAGTCTGCCACTTGTCCAGTTACGCTCAGCGCAGGTGGCCTTCTTTGCAGTTGACATTCAGCGCAGGTACATAGTGGAGCACTTGACATTCAGCGCAGATGCTCAGTGGAGCAGTTGACATGATCCAGAAATTGCTTGTTTTTGAGTGTTTTCAGGTGGAGAACTTTTGTAAACTGCTGTGGTTTGCTGGCCTTGTTCCTCTAGGGGTAGGAACAACATGTTTAGGGACTTTGGATCCCTTAATTATTGACATTTCATGCTCAGTGATGCAAGGCACAAAAATGTCTATAACAGTTGCCCCCTAAAGTATGAGGCCGTTTATCGGGTGAAATGATTTATCCAGGGGAGTCCGAAGTTCATCCATTTGCTGGGAGGAGACCTGTAATGAGATACAATACCATACATTATGATTCATTCTGCTTTCATGATCTAGCTGAGGCAGGCATTCCCATGCTCAGCTTTATAAATACATTTTGGTACATAGAACAGACGATTGTCTGATGGTAGACTGATAGTTCTGGCGAAACTATCATCCTTTGAGAAGGATGATCATCTGCTGCAATGATGTACATGTCAAATGTCTTTATTTTCCTGAATATATTATCGCAGCCTGGATGGATGAAACTAGATCTGGGGTCTTCAAACTCATTCGATCTTCACTCTAAGTACAAGTCGATCCATGTGAGAGCTGCGCTGAAGTCGAACATGGAAAGACATCACTTGATTACCGGTCAATGATGTAAACCGTTAACAAGCGCGAGAGGAATCACCGATAATGATAATGACCCTCAAGGTACTGCAGTACAATTCACGTGGTGTGAATAAAGGACTTGGCGTCGAACACCACGCAAAATCTTCTGGTCGAAGGTCATTGATGTATACCTGTCGCCGGAAGTGAGAAACTTGCCATTGAGGCATGTAAGCTTCAAAGTACTGAAGGGGTTGTTCCTAGATCAACTTCTTG
This sequence comes from Pinus tabuliformis, assembly GCA_031772625.1. NCBI lineage: Eukaryota > Viridiplantae > Streptophyta > Pinopsida > Pinales > Pinaceae > Pinus > Pinus tabuliformis. Next base: position 1,245,620,777 of record CM062807.1, on the reverse strand, counting down.
GATAATGAGCTGATGTCGACAAGAAGCGATCCGTCAAAGGAGGGCCTTAATGAATCCCACATCAGTGACACGGAATGGAGCTAATGATTTTAGTGGAGGTGAAAACAATCTGTGACATATGATTCAGGGTGGCGGTCATGAATGGATGAAGGATAATGTATGGCAGTGGATGGGACCTGGTTGACTCTTTCTAAATGACTTCTCTTGAACATATGGTGACACTGATGCGATGGATCGGTAGCATTACCCCAAGTATGGATGGTGTGGCAAAGACCATGGTGATGTGACCGGTGAATGAAACAACCCAACCCGATGTGATACGGAGGAAAAGTGTCATGTTCAAGAGCGACCTGCTACCATCAAAGACTTCTCGATTTTTCCCCAATTTTTCTCCAATCATTGCTGACCAGTACCTCTTTATTTTTGTCAAGCTTGACGAGGATAACATATGCTTGTTCTATAACCTGCCCTTCGGGCAAGCCCATCGCTATGTTTTAACGAGCCTAGCGATAGGGAAACTCGTTCTCGTCTAAAGACAAGTTTGTCGCTATTTAGTGATTTTAACGAGTCTAACGATAAGGAAAACTCGGCCCTTTTCATTTTTAGAGAGTCTGAAAAGGTACATAAAGTTAACTCCAAAATTCCTTTTTCGTCATCTAATCCCTTAAGTCCGAAAAAGTATAAAACAATACAGAAGGGATGAGTTTTCGGTACTTTTAACGAGCCGAACAAAACTCGGCAATCTTTTCATATTTTACGAGTCAGTTGAAAAGAGCTTAAAGAAGACTCGTCTTTTGAGGAACGAGTGATGAACAGGTATAGCAGTTGATTCCAGGTACAGGTTGGAATTTTCCAATCACGGTAGTGTCACAAGGATGGCTAGGTGAAATCACTCTTCGCAGCTGTTCCTCAAAATGGGTAAACAATCATATGGAGGTAAACGATCGGCCAAATGAACGGTGGAGGTGATGGTGCACAAAACACGACCAAGGTCTTTTTACGGTTGATCAGGCTACATACTCAATAGTTATTTACCGGTATAGGTTCATTTTTTAACGAGCTTGAATGCGCCAAAACACTGCTCAATCTTATGTTTATTTTTTAACGAGCATGAACTATGTGCTAAAACTGCTCGGATCTTGCGTTTATTTTTTAACGAGCATGAACTTTATGCCAAAACTGCTCGTTATACCAGTCATAAGATAAGATTGTCTCATTGTGAGATCGCTATTTTTTATGGAGCTTCATCCCACTACGCTTTGCTCCGCACCCTTCCTTTATGCAAGTTTGGAAACGGCTAATCCTACGAGTTTAAAGGGTTAGACCTATAGGTTTAAAGGGAGGACCTAAAAAATTAAAAAATAAATAGTCGCCCCTTGCTTGCACTCCAAAAGGTTGCATGCCCCCAGGTGTAAATTACGATTTCAAGGTTACCTCTACTTCAATTCCATCGAAACTTTCATTTCACCGGGAGAGGCTTACCTCTTTCAGGTTACCCAAAGATTGTCTCGTTAATCTTTCAAACAAAACACTTCCTCGGCAATGTCTACCGAAATAGACAAGGGTGAATGACCATTGTTAAACATGTAACTTTGACAAAAGAATCTTATTCTAGAACAACCCCTCTTCCATCCATGGATGGGGTACGGACTAGTCATATTCTCCCGCGGAAACCTACCCTATACCCAAAGTTTCCCTGCCGAAGCAGGCCAGGATGCATGCCCCCTGGGTTCCGGTCATATCCTCCCGGATTACTCGCGCTCATCAGGAGGACGGACCGTGGGTTGAGACACTTCTTGCATGAATAGACCATTTAGGGATGGCACATGACTATTTGCGATGCGTGATCCGGGAAATGAAATTTGGTCTACGAGCTTGACCATTCTTCCTCCATGTGGAAAACACATTACTCTAAAGAGTGAGGAGACTGCTGCTCCCATGCAATATATATATTCTCGTCCAAGGAGTAGGTTATAATCCAAGGGTCCTTGAACGACCATCGCGTTCACTTGAATGGTCTTCCCTTTCAGTGTTATTGGCACATTGGGGAGGATCCCTAAAGGGCGATTGGTTCCTTTATCAAAACCTGATAGATTTCTCATCTCAGGTAAGAGTGCTGGCGAACCAAGCGCTCTCCAAGCAATAGAGGAAAGGATACTCACAGATGCCCCTTCATCAATGATAGTGCCAGCCATTACCATTCTGTATATTTGACCAATAATTCTGAATGGTATACTGGCTGGCAACCGGGGTCTGCCTAGTTGGTTCCAATCAAAGGACACAACCAGGTTGCTTGGTGGTGGGACCGAGTAAACGACCGGATAGCGCTCTGATGAACTTCCTTCCTTCGATAAAGGAATGGTGGCATTGCCCCCTTGATCATCAGAGTCGGTGCTGATGAAGAGAATCTGGACGATGTCGTCTTGATTCTCCTCTGTGATGGTGTCATTCGAAGATGGAGCCTCTGAAGGCAAAACCGGGTCAACTGCCGTATCAACCTTTTGACTTTCGTCAGGCATGGATCCAGACGGTTCATCTTCAATGACAGGTGCTTCGGCTGACCACCTGGGCGGGTCAACCGGATTCTCAACTAGTGAGGGACTTGGCAAGAGTTTTTGATATCCAGGAGGAAGATTCGCTCGTAATATCGGGCGATCTTCCAGAACTCTTTTCGCCTCATCTAAGAAGGGACAACGGTGGATGGCGTGATCACCTTCACATAGTTTGCAGGGAAATTTAGCTTTCCTGCTCTGTCCTGGAGCTTCACTCCCACTAGTTGACGGTGAACAATCGACATGGCTATCAGAGGTTGATGCTACCGAATTGTGCAAATGGGGGGACCAGTCACTTAGTATCCGGGGGATACATGGACAATCTCTATGGAAGTGGTCTCCCCTGCATATGACGCATGGCGATTTAGGCCTTACGAGTGCAGTGTGTGGATTTCTGTTAGATGACGATTGTTTGCCCCCAGTCGCCTTAGGCTCCTTCTGCTTCTTTTCTTTCTTCTTCTTCTCTTTCTTCTCCTTAGGAACTTGGTTCTTTGACCGACCAGTTCCGTCAAGTGAAGAGGAAGGAGGAGAGGAAGATGAAGTAGAAGGCTGGGAGGCAACTCTTGTCTGATCTAACTGTTGACTTGACTGTTCAGGAACGGTGGCATTCTAAACAACACTGGTTGAAAAGAGCCATACAGGTAGGCCAATTGTCATTCCTGGAAGCGACAATGTGGCCATGTGGGGCGCACCAACATCTCCCCAAGAGGAGAAGGGACTAGGATTTCCACCAAGGGGAATTCCTTGGTTGGTGTGCTCCATCTTTTCAACCCAAAGATCAACGCGGGAATAAGGGTGATTGTTCCGTTTAAAATAAATTGTTAACGACGCTTTAGACACAACTTGCTTTTTCAGTTTTAAAGAGTCGAGAAAAAGCTAAAGATGACTCTAGTCTCCTTCGATGTTTTAACGAGCCCGAAGTGACAAATGCTCGGTTGGACTTTTTCTGTTATAGAGTCTGAAAAAGGCCAAAAGAAACTGCTCTGGAGATCTAGGCAGAGGGTGTGCCAAACCTTTCGCAAAACCACAGAATACGTTTTACGGTACGGGTGGTCGATCTTCGTGAATGCTGTGTTCATTGCATTGCGATCAGTAGGGCGGCCGACACGGCTTCCTAAGGATAAAGGATATATGCCTATAGGGGTCTCCCAATATATACGTGACGGTACGTGGGAGCACAAGTCCATATTAGTGCTATCGTCCCTCAGGAGGAATCACCCACCTTCTTAGAGATCGACAGTCATTACGTTTAACGACGCCGGAACACGTCTCTACCTAGACCTCTACGATGAGCGTTATGTTGCAAAGCGTTGTTAGGTTCATTCAATATATTTTAAGTTGATCTTTTTAAAGTTTGTCTTTCAGGATCACCACGAGATGTATTGGTACAAATTCCTAAATGCAGTCTAAGATGATAAGCAAGCTTTATAATCTTTCAACTTTGAAAATCCTAGCTACTAAGGGAAAAGAGAGCGACTATATTTTCTCAAAGAGCAATCAGCACACTCTAATGCACTCTTCCTAAATCCAACATGCAATCTTATCAAAATGCAAAATGCACAATGCAGGTGTTTGTTTTCACTTTCTTAGTATAAACTCCTACAAAGAAAGCTTTTTGCACAACTTCGAATTTGCTTTTAAATGACTGAAAATAAACAAGTTTACTTTTTCCCAAATCAGCAAGGGTAGAAGAGATTACAATCACTTTGCGATTTTTTGAAAGAAATAATTGTTTCGACACTTAAAAGTGACAAATTCAAACCAATAAGCAAAAGCAAATGATAAATCAAACTGCAAACAGCCAATGAACTCTCTTCTAAGATCACAATCAATCACTCAATCAGATCTGAATCAAGGCTACAGGATGACTATTTTGCTCATGCAAAGGAAAACTGTAAATGACGCCACAAACACATAAAAACACTTACAGTCTTTTTGTACAAAAATGAGGCGGAATACAAGCAAAGAAAAGGGGTTTCAGATGTGGTACCTATGCTGGTTAAAGGCAGCAAAAACAGAGATCAAAACATGAAAAAGACAACAAGGAACCCCAGCTGCACAAGGCCACACTGGTTCAGCGCAGGTACAACACTGTCAATTTGAAATTCAGCGCAGGTAGCCTTCACGGGACCTGCGTTGAAATGTAGACTGCCTTCACAGTGCCTGCGCTGAAAGGAGAAACTCTCGTTTCTCTTGGTTTCCGGGTCATAAAATGCTCAAAAATCAACTGTTTCAGGCCAAATCAGAAACACAAGCAAGGTATAAACAGAGGGATACTTTGAAAGGGTACTAAAGACTATCACAAAGGATCATCAAGTCATTTATGAGTCCATTGTTAAGATCATAGACAAAAACCCAGTGAAGGATCAAAGCAGCAACATTCTACTTTGCAAAGCAGTTCGATTGTTGTCGTTGAGTCTATGAAGTAAATAATGATGCAAGCTCAAACAAAATGACTAAAACAAAGTTCTTCCCCAGTGGAGTCGCCAATTTGTTGTACTACTCTAGCCCAAGCGCGCTTAACTGCGGAGTTCTGATGGGATCCGGTGCATTAACGCTGGTATGATCGCACCCTCCCCAGCGGAGTCGCTAATTTGTTATGGGGAAAAATGCCTATGCAGGATGATCCTATACACCTAAGGCGTGATAGTGCCTGAGCAACAAACGAATGCAGCTACTTCGGTTTCTTTCCTTTATGAAATATGAAAAAGAGGAGATTGGTAGACTTACCGTTATCTTTCGGTTGTCCCTCGATCTAGATCCTCTCCCCTTTGTGTGTCCACAACTACTTGCCTCCTTGCTTTTGCTCCCACGAGATCACAAGAGAACAGCTACCTGTGACAAGAGAACAGCTACATACAACAAGAGAAGGACACAATACAAAGGCAAATGTACATATTCATAAATGATTCAGGATTAGAAGTAAATCAAATACACTAATGCAAGTCATACAATAAACACCAGCATATAGGAAAGAACCAAGAAGCTTTATTGATTGATAAACAAGGTTCAGGAAGAGATACAACCCATGGGGTTCCAACCCAGCATCTCCTTCCCAGCAGAATGGAATTCCTTCTTCAGCCCCTTTCAAAGCATAAACACCCAATGATCCAACCACAAACCAACAACAATTCTTTGCAATACAATCCAGCCTCCTTAGACCTCATGAGAGAGCTCTATATATAGGAGTTTTGGAGAAAGGATGAGTCAGCTTGAGGCTTGCATGAAGCTGACTAGTGCCCTCTCCCACTTCAGTTCTTGAGTCCACTTGGAGGTTCTTGCTTCCACTTGGAGATTTGGAACCTCTTACTCATCACCAGTCGAATTCCTTGATCCAAGTGTCATTTTGGAAGCTTCCTGGGAATTGACACCTTGAGGAATGAGTCTGCCACTTGTCCAGTTACGCTCAGCACAGGTGGCCTTCTTTGCAGTTGACATTCAGCACAGGTACACAGTGGAGCACTTGACATTCAGCGCAGATGCTCAGTGGAGCAGTTGACATGATCCAGAAATTGCTTGTTTTTGAGTGTTTTCAGGTGGAGAACTTTTGTAAACTGCTGTGGTTTGCTGGCCTTGTTCCTCTAGGGGTAGGAACAACATGTTTAGGGACTTTGGATCCCTTAATTATTGACATTTCATGCTCAGTGATGCAAGGCACAAAAATGTCTATAACAACAGGTTTACCCAAGTCTGAGGGAAAGAGTGTCATCATGGTGGTAGTTGATAGACTTACCAAGTATGCACACTTTTGTGCATTATCACATCCATTTAAAGCCAGTACAGTTTCTACTGCATTTATGGAAAGAATTCAAAAGCTACATGGAAACCCAAAGATTATTGTAAGTGACAGAGATCCCATTTTCACTGGAAATTTTTGGACAGAATTATTTTCTTGTCTTAGTACTCAATTAGCTCATAGCTCATCTTATCATCCTCAATCTGATGGGCAAACTAAGATAGTAAACAAATGTTTGGAAGGATATCTTCATTGCTTTGTATCTGATAAACAAACACAATGGGTCAAATGGTTGCCTCTAGTTGAATGGTGGTATAACACTTCCTTCCATACAGCAACAAAAATGACCACATTTATGGCACTTTATGGGTATCAACCACCATCCATCACATACTATTTAAGAGAAAATTCTAAGGTTTAGGCAGTGGAACATCACATCGAACATCAACAACAAGTCCTCCAACTCTTAAAGGATAACCTCGTGATGGCACAAAATAGAATGAAACAACAGGCAGGTCAAAATCGCAGTGAAAGAAGTTTTGATGTAGGTGATTGGGTATTCCTACGGCTACAACCATATAAGAAAATGTCCCTAAATCAAGCTAAGAAGGATAATAAATTATCACCAAAGTATTATGGTCCGTACAAGGTGTTGCAAAATATTGGTACTATGGCATACAAATTGGAGCTTCCTGCAGCTTCTCGATTGCACCCAGTTTTCCATGTTTCATGTTTAAGGAAAGTTATAGACAAAAAGCTCCCAGTTCAAACAATATTTCCAGAACTTGACGAGGAAGGAAAAATTATATTGGAACCGGAAGCAGTCACAGAAACAAGAACTCGACAGCTACGAAATCGATCAATTTCAAAGTATCTTATCAAGTGGAAGATCTTATCCGCTGAAGATTCCACATGGGAGGATGAGAATTTTATGCAGAAGTATCCAGAACTACTCAAGCATTGAGGAAAACACTTTTTTGAAGGAGAGGGGCATGTTGGGTCCCTATAATACTAGTGATTACCCCATTACTATTGTAGTTATACCCCTTATTTATATTGTTGTGCCCCTATTACCCCCATGTTGTTATTTATGTGCCCCATAGAATCCCTCTATTGTTATTTTTGTGGCTTTATATTATTATTGTTAGGTCGGCTGGATTATATTGTGACTCCTTAGACTCCTATATATAGATAGGAGGTTTTGTCATTTGTATCATCCAAGAATTGTTCATTTATGTAATGTAAAGGAGGTTGCCCCCTCGAAGAGGCTGAATTCTAAGGCGTGGATATCTCTTTTCTATCTTTTTGTGAGCTGGTTTCATAACATAAACAACAACACATAACAACAAATTTAATTTAGGAGCTCACCGAAATATCATGGGCTACATCTCCTTGATATTTTGTCATCTTGACTTGGCTCTTTGGGATTATGGAAAAGTTTCTTTTACAAGTTGCACACTTAACTCCAAAGGTTACTGAATTGAATGAATGGCCTTATAATACCATCTATATCACTGTCATGGCTGTCATCACTCTACAAACAGATCTAAGCTCCCTTAGACTTGATTCCTTCAGTTAGTACTCTGAGCTTCCTTGAGCTTCTTGGTGGCACTAACACCTTCAGAATTATTTAACTATCATTGAAACTTCATCTACTACCTCTAGCACATATTAGACACTGAAAATAGACTGTTCATTTTCTCAAAATGGGCACTACATCCCCAAAATAGGCCTTCCTCCACGGTTGGCACTAGGCTGCCTTAAACTTCCCTGTAGCTTCTCGACCTCTAGAAGTCTTCAAATCTTCTACAAATCCCTACAATGGATTTAGAAGGCTCATTAAAGTCAGGAATGACTTTTGGTTCACTGATAACGAGTATTGGTAGCTCCCACAATTGCCTCCCACTCCTGGTGGCCCTGAGCTCCAAAATCTCCCTGGATGAAAATATCTATGAAGATGACTTCGTCAGCTTCTTTGGACTATTCCATTGGCTTCAACAGGCTACAATTAGCCTAGGTAGCCTCTTTTTTCACTCTTTCTCTCGAAAACTGCTCCTAGAGTGCATTTAATCAATATCCCCTAGGGATACTCCACAAAATTTGGTGAACTGCACTTAACTCTAGTTAAATTTAGCATAACCGCCATTTTTACCCGCTCTGCCAAGCTAACCATCAAAGGTGAGCCATTACAATAACTACTTGGGCACCCATATGAGGTGGTATAATCAGGACAGTTAGGGATAATCCTTATTGGAAGGATTTCAAATAGCGAAATCTCCACCGTTGATCTATCCTGCTCGATCCAACGGATATCGCGTCATCTACTCAACTAACCCGGATGATCTCCACCGTCAATGTGACCCATCCAATCGAACGGCTGTCATGCAATCTTGTGCAGACTCTTACATGAATGATATCAGGTCAAGAGTGTGCAAGAAAATTAGTTTTCTCGTGCTACGTGTTGATCGCTAAGGTTAATCGGGTGAAATCATATAATACCATTTACAACTTTTCCTCAACGTGAGATACAATTTCCCACTTTCCAAATACTACCCACGTTCTCAATACGAAACTTAAAGGAATATGTTTAAGGAAAGGTTTAGTGCTTACCCAAAATGGAATATTCCAAGGAATATATTTTTTTACATTGTTATAGCTCCAAATATCACCCTTGGTATTTGTGATGCTTGGTTTATGGCCTAGGGAAACCCCTCCTTCCAGACATGGTCCAAATATTTTAAAAACAATGTTTTACTCCCTGTATGCTACTTTACCCTATGATAAAAGTGTGTACACGTGGGTTATTCAATACCCAACCCGTGCATATGTGTTAAAACACTTAAAAAATTAAATTTCATTAACTATGGGTGGAGTTCACGGGTCTTACCTGTTGATTACCTCCTAGTGCCCATGACCCAACTGTTCCTAACTATTTCCCAACTAAAAAGATAATTTGGGAGAAGTACAAAAGGACTTCTATCAGAAGGCCTTAAGGGGGAGACAAGAGATAGAATTGCTATACCGAGATTATCCCTTGATCAAGTCTAAGTATCCTTGTGCTTCAAGCACTTCCCCAAGTTCAGGAAACCCTTGTTTCCTTGAGTGTTGATACTCTCCCACTTGCTTGAGATATCATGGAATTGGTTATGGAAGGAGGCTATTGAATACTGGGACTGGATGGACCTGGAGGATGGTTCCGCTTGGAGCCGAAAGAGGAAGACTCAGGTGAACTCTTTCCATGTTTATTATAGTTTTCTACAATAAAAAGAGATGTTGTCTTGTTCCTGAGAATGACTTTGTTTATGCATCAGATGTTATTGTATGGTTCATGTATGAATGACTATTTTGATGTATAACTAACCATTTAATTATATGATATAAATTTGATTTCATTAAAATTCTTTACTATCTGTTGCTATGTGTATTCAAATTGGTTGATTTCCAGATTCAAAGATCATCAGGAGTTGCAGAGGATTTGAACCCTAGCTGGAACTACCCAAATGAAGGACATCCAGGTATGTTCATCCTCACATAGTTTGTTTATTTAAGCATGTTGCCTGAGTTGTATGTGTGTTTCTTGTTGTAGATTACTCTTGATCTATTGGGTTTCTAACCAGAAGCCTTAGGGGACTTAGTCCCGTAACATATATTTCCAAAAACGAAATTCATTTTTGTCGAATGTCCAAAAATTGTAGTTTACTAGACTTTTCAAATTTTGATAACTCCTTCATATGGCATAGGTTTTTTAAACCGTTCATGGCACCAGAGTCAAGAAGACGATATCTATCTGGTCACTCAGGTTCAACACTCTTTCAAACACTTTGAAATCTAAGCTATCATTTAGGTCATGGATCAATATTTGATCACTCCTTCCCATTAGGAATCTTCTGGACTCCAAAATATTGATTTACTAATTTGTACAATAGATGAGAGTACATCACCCTCTTCTTTTCAGCCTCCATACACTTTCCTTACATGGCTAGTGCCTTTGAACCAAAAATCGAAGGTAGTCGACACTTCCCTTCCTGTATGCGCTTGTCCTCCTATTAAGAACTGTTTTCCTTGAACTCATTCAGAATTTCTGTTGAGAAGTTTACAGAAGGTAGCTGAACATCACTTCCTTGATCATCGACCCAAGGTGGCTCAAAACAATGTGAGGTTACATCACAAATATATGCATACTTAACTGAAATTTGCATATGTACCAATGAAAGTATGTTTTACTGGGTTAAGAAGTCAAACCACTTCTTACCAAGCCACTTCTATGGAGAATTTTGATGCTGCAAATCTTCTTCTGACATCTTGTCAAAAACAACATAATGCAAGAAACAACTTAAAGACATAAATTCACATCATGTGAATCATCATCATATCTCTTACATCTTGTGCATAAATGTTTGACTAAATCACAAGCCGACAAAAACATAACTTTTTCAAACAACTGACTCTCCAAGTCAAGAATGTACAAAAAGAACTTGACAATTCTTTTTCAAAGTAGAAAGAATTCCATCTCTTGTGAAACACTTTATCATTATCTCCCTTTTCCAATATTGGAGACAAAATCAAAATTTCCAAGTTGATATGACATTGCATGCATGTTTAAACAAAGCAATCGACCATCAAGTCAATTACACATGCATGTTCAAATACAATGAAATCATCAACATACCTTCGTTCATACATACCATTCTCATGCATGTATACCATTCTTCAACTTTCTCTCAAGCACAATCATAATTTAAAGATCCTCAATCATATGTAGATGTACTTACAAAGCTGAAATGAACATAATTTTTTTGCAATAAAGTGAGTCTCATACTCAACCTTTTCCATTCACCTTTTTGGTAAAATCCTGCAACTTGCATTCCATTGGCAAAGAAATGTATCAAATGAAAAGACATGAAACATTTAATTGGATAAGAACTCTAACCATTTCCTACCAATCCACATTAAAGGTGCCTCCTTTAACTGCACATTGACATCAACATGTGAATCCTCCTGAAACACATCAATTATGGAAACTCCCTTTCCATTCTTTCCATTCTCTTTTTCCACCTTATTCAAATTTCGTGGAGGCATTATTGGGTTCAAAATCCAACACTTTTCAGCAATATTTCCTTGCTTATGGAAATAATTGCAACACATGTTGATCATCTTTACAGCGTAATTTTCCTTGTCCAATGGACCTTTGGCTTTTTTCCTCCTTTTCTTCAAAAGTTTCCTATATGTCGCCATTTTCTTCCAACATCTAGAAACACTATGGTTAACCAAACCACAAAAGGAACATGCAATTTTTTTCCAATGCTTATGTGGAAATTTACCATTCATTACATAATCAAAAAAAGTGTGATTGAAATCAGATTTGTACCTTCCTCTTTCACCCTTTTTTCCTTCATGAAGAAGTGGCTCCCTTTGTAACACCATCAATCTCTTCAATGATTTTAGAGCTTTCACAACTCCCTTGTTCAAGTGCATGCTTATGAACACCTTCTTCTTTCAAAGTATGTTTCAAAAAATTGCATTCCTCATGAGTACAATCTTTACAAACTTGAGGTAGAGAATCTAAAATGAAACTCTTTCTACGAACTGTTTCAATTGCCTTCATGGCTGCTTTGGAACTTTCTCCATAAGATTTTCCATAGCCAAGACCCAAATACTTAAGCCTTTCCTCAACCATTATTGGCTCAACAATTCCCTATGCATGTTTACCCAATCCTTTTCCTTCATAGCCAATTTTTGACATCAACTTGGACCCTATGCCTCTTATATATTTTTCAAAAGAACGAACATAAAAATTTTGATAGGAAATTGAAAAAAAACTAGGATTGTTTACCTCTTCTTCAAACTAATGCATGAATAAGGCTTATTTGGCAACAAGGAGTTTTGTCTCCAACTCATGCATCCTTTCTAGGTTCATATTTGCAATATGAAGTTGGCTCTCCATTTCCTGCAATTTGTCAAAAAGCAACTGCTTCTCTTCCTTTATGGAATTCAACTGCTCTCGAAGTTTGGTGCTCTTCCTTTCATCTTCATACATTCGTTTCACCATATCCATCACGATGAACAAGTCTCACTTCATATCTTCATCAAAGAATCTTGTGAAGGAGGAGGATTTTGAAAACTCACTTGTAGAAGTTGTTGTCCTTATAGAAATGAACAAAATAACTTCAACAAAAGTCACAAAGCTTTCAAAGAACTAATGGCCGTAGAGTCAAAATCTTATTCAAGTAGCCTTTTGCAAACAAACCCTCTTGTGCTTCAAGGGTTTCCTTCAACTCTTCTTCCTTGTTGTCCTCTCCTGGACTTAGCTATCAGTAGCTTTCCCTTCACCTTTTTAAACTCAACCAACAATCAGTGTTGGCTTCTATGGGCCTGACCCAGGTTTGGAAGAGTTATTTAGTGGAACAAATCTCGTAGCTACTGGCCCTTTCGGCAACAGCCCGTGGACCCGGACTGAGGTCTCACCCGAGGTCGCAGGGGAGGGTGCTGGAACTAAGTTTTCACACCCTAGGGATGTCTTGGTGTGGTCTAGAGATTTCTCACATTGGTTTACAGCTCCGCACTGCTCGGTATTTGCACAGATTCAGCCTGAGTATATATTTCTTATTAGTGCACTCTTCTATGGGAGGATGTAGTTACAGATTAACTAGGTATTTAAGAAAACATTTAACCAACACAACTAATTCGCGCATTAAAATGAACCTAGATTTAAACCATAAATATATTAAAATAAATAGAGATTATAACAGCTCAGAAGAAACGCAGAATTTCAGAAGAAACTTATCTTTATTTCCACTTTATCCTTAATATATCCAGATTCTTCCTGCACACCCAGCTGCAAGGGTCCGTGCACATAGCTACGAACTTTCCAAACCTTTGCACACATAGCTACAGAGCCTCTACCTACTACCCTGACCCTTGACTTGGACTTACAAACGCTTTTAGACTATCTTCTTAAAAAACCCATTACATTTCATATTCCAAAAATGACTTCCCAACTTCTACTCTCTCTACCCATAGAGCCTCACTCTATTTATACCCTTCCTTGGACGGCGATCCCTGTGTGGGCTGACTCTATTTACATTTCTTTACATTATTTTCATGAGAACTACCCTTTGACTCGACCTACTATAATTTGCGCTCCATGCTTTCCGCGGAGTCTTTCCCTATCTTTACCCAAAATGTCTAGCTTTGCGCCCCCTAACCGTTGCGCAAGGCTTCCGCTACCCAACAATCCCTCAACAAAATCATCGTGGCTCGTCCCGAGTCACTTGGCTAGTCAAACGATCTTCTCATAGAGGTCAGTTAACAACTTCTGCACAACGCATGTTTCCTCAAAAAAATTTGCGACGAACCGTTGCACCTGTTCTACCCGAGTCACTAATGAATCTGTGTCAGTTGGATTTGTCTACTCGGAATCGCATACTGCCTACATATGTGCTAACTTACTCTTGATCGTGGTAGAGATAGCAAACGATTCATCGAGCCAAGGCTGAATGTGTTCTTTAAGTTTTGCCTCTTGTTGTTGTGCAATGTCCATTTGTGCTTTGAGAGCCTGGGCCTCCTGCATTTTGGCTAGCCACTGTGTGAGAGTGACCATTTGTGCATCTCTGCGAGCTATATCATAGGCCTGTTGTAGTGTGCATGCCTCAGCTTCTACATATAGTATGGTGCAGTCTGTTATCGGGAAATCTAGTGTCTATGCAGAGTTGCTAGTCCCACTAAGGCTGGTAGCTACCTTAGAAACAAACACACTAAAACCACTTTCGTTTTCCTTTATGAGAAGTAGATAAGAGGGGAAAAAAGGAGACCAACCTCTGTCTTGTGCTTGGTTCCTTGCTTGATTCCTCTCTCTTCTGATAGGTCTTTGCCACTCGCTTCCTCGTCTACCCAGCTTCAAAGAGCACCTGTGGAATCAAAGTAGCATAACACTATATAAGAACAGAGATCTACTATCATAAACAATATAGGACCAGATATATATTGACCGCACAAATGCATATATCATCAATCATACAAGAATGTGGAGGAAAACTTGAATAGCTTTATTAATGATCAAGAATAGCAAAGAGGATTACAACCAATTGTTCTGACCCAGCGTCATCTTCTCAGCAAGAAATCCCTTCTTCACCTCATGAAAAGCGTAGATCACCCAACACTATGATGTTGCACCAAGAAACTAGCAGCACTTCCTTACAAGATACAAAATTCCAGCCTCTGGATCTCTGGGATGAGGGATCCATATATAGATGTTTGCAAGGGGGGTGAGTCAGCTTTTGAGATTTGATAGTGTCCTCTCTCTGATAGTTCTTGATTCCACTTGGAGATTGATGATCTCTTACTCATCCCTGGGCGAATGCAAAGAGGCAAGTGTCACAGGAGAAGTTTCTAGAAGATTCCATGATCCTCCACCTCACAGATTGACCATGCCATTTGTCCACTCTTTCCATCGCACCCCATAGAAGGGCTTTTCAGTATGCATCGCACTTCCCGTGTGCATTTAGGTGGGATGAAACGCACTTTGACCATTGAGCAGGTGAGATGGCCCAGTTTTGACCAGTTCTGAGTACTTTTTCATGGAGAACTTCTGGGAGATGCTGTGATCAGTTGACCTTGTTCTTTTAGGAGTTGGAACAACACTTTTAGGGACTTAGGAGCCCTTGGTTTATGGACATTTATGATTGGGGTTACAGTGCCCAAAAATTTCTATAACAGTTGCCCCCTAAAGCATGAGGTTGTTAATCTTTTGATGTCAGTTGAAATGCTTTATCATGAGGATCCGAAGTTTTTTCAAGCTGGAAGGCGACCTGTAATAAGATACAATACAATACATTATCTTCATAATATTTTCATGATCTAGCTGAGGCGGGCATTCCCATGCTCAGCTTTATAAATTCATTTTCATGTACATAAGACAGACAATAGTCTAAGTGCAAACTGATGATTCTGGTAGAGCCATCATCCCTTGGATTGGATGATTATCTGTGTAGCAATGATGTACATTTGATGTCTTTATTTTCCTGAATATATATCGCAGCCCGGATGGATGAAACTAGATCCGGGGTCTTCAATCGCATTCGATCTTCACTCAAAGTACAAGTCGATCCATGTGAGAGATGTTCTGGAGTCGAACATGGAAAGACATTACCTGATTAGCAGCCAATGATGTAAGTTGTTAACAGGTGCGGGAGGAATCACCAATAATGATGATGACCCTCAAGGTACTACAGTACAATTCACGTGGTGTGAATAAGGGACTTGGTGTCGAACACCACGCAAAATCTTTCGGTCGAAGGCCATTGATGTAAACCTGTCACCGGAAGTGAGAAACTTGCCATTGAGGCATGCAAGCTTCAAAGTACTGAAAAGGTTGTTCCTAGATCGACTTCCTGGATAATGAGCTGATGTCGACAAGAAGTGATCCATCATAGGAGGGCCTTAGTGAATCCCACATCAATGACACGGAACAGAGAAAATGACTTTAATGGAGGTGAAAACGATCTGATGACATAAGGTTCAGGGTGGCGGTGTTATAGACATTTTTGTGCCTTACAGCATGAAGCATGAAATGTCAATAATCTAAGGGATCCAAAGTCCCTAAACATGTTGTTCCTACCCCTAGAGGAACAAGGTCAGCAAACCACAACACTGAAAATCAGTTCTCCACCTGAAAACACTCAAAAACAAGCTATTTCTGGATCATGTCAGCTGCTCCACTGAGCATCTGCGCTGAATGTCAACTACTCCACTCTGTACCTGCGCTGAATGTCAAAAGCAATGAAGGATACCTGCGCTGAATGTCAAAAGCAATGAAGGATACCTGCGCTGGGCGAGATTGGCCAAGTGGCACAGTCATTCTGCAAGGTGGCAAATGCCCAGGAAGCTTCCAAAATGACACTTGGATCAGGGAATTCGCCTTGTGATGAGTAAGAGGATCTAGATCTCCAAGTGGAAGCAAGAAACTCCAAGTGGACTCAAGAACTGAAGTATAACTAAAGTGGGAGAGGACACTAGTCAGCTTCATGCCAAACTCAAGCTGACTCATCCTTTCTCCAAATCTCCTATATATAGAGCTCTCTCATGAGGTCTAGGGAGGCGGGAATCTTGTGAATGTAAGGAAGTGCTGTTGGTTTGTGCATAGAACTATTGGGTGATTGCTTTGAAGGAGGTGAAGAGGAGATTTCTTTCTGCTGGGAGGTGTTGCTGGACTGGGCCTCTTATGGTTGTAACACTCTCAGAACTTTACTTCTTCCATTAATAAAGCATTTGAGGTTCTTCTATATGCATGTGTCTCTATGGCGAATTGATGCTTGTATATTTGATTTATTCTAATCCTTGAATCAGTTATGGATGTATGCTTCTTGTAGTTTCCCTTTCTTGTGCTTTTGTAGGATCTTTGTGTAGCTGGGCCAGTGAAAGAGCAAGGAGCTGGGGGCAAGCAGCAAAGAGGGAAGATTGGATCAATCATTAGTGGAAGATAACGGTTAGTGGATCTCTTCCTCCTCTCTCTTACATCTCATAAAGAAGTAATCTTGAATAGCTTTGTATTTAGTTGTTGCTGAGGTACTATCACCCTTAGAGTGGGATAGGGTCATTCCGTATTGGATACTTTTCCCAACAACAAATTGGCGACTCCGCTGGGGATCGTATCTTGTTGGTTGTTTGTGTTTTTGCTATTCATTTCATAAACAAAGGGAGTACCGAATCAAACTGTGTTTGAATCTTTCAAATGCAAAGTAGAGGGCAGCTACTCTGGCTCAGTTTCTGGGCAAGTTTATGATTTGAAGAGCTGATCCACAAGGACTCTAATAAGCTCTTAGTGATAGCTTTTCATCCTCCTTGTCATCCCTTAGTGTGTCCTTGACTGATAGCTTCTGATTTGAGCAAAAACTGTGAATTTTTGAGCAATCTGTGACCCGGAAACCACCAGAAACGAAAGTTTCGTTCTTCAGTGCAGGCTGTACAAAGGCTGTCTGCATTTCAGCGCAGTTCCCGAAGGGGCTACCTGCGCTGAATGTCAAACTGACAGTGTACCACCTGCGCTGAACCAGTTTTGCCTAGTGCTACTGGGGTTCCCTGTTGTTCATTACCCTGTTTTCACCCTTGTTTTTGCAGCTTGTTACCAGTCAATGTACCTATCTGAAACCAACTTTCCTTGCCACTATTCCGCCTCGGTTGTATAAAGAAACTGTGTTTGTTCTTTGTGTATTTCTTGTATCATTTGCAGTTTCCCATAACGAAAGTGAACTAGTCTTCCTGTGGCCTCTTAGGTCTAGACCTGTGATTAAGTGTCGTTTTGATCTTAAGAGTTAGTTTATTTGCTATTCATAGCTGATTGAGCTTTTGCTTTCGTCATATGGTTTGAATTTATATATTTCTAGTGTCGAAACAAGTAAATCTTAAGGTGTCTTTTGATTTTGGACAAGCTTGTTTGCTTTCACTTGAAATTGAATTCGAAATTATACAACAGCTTTCTTTTTTGTATTGCACAAACATTAAGAAAGAGAAAAGAAATACCTGCATTTTGCATTTTGCATATAAGTTTGTATGTTGATTTAGGGAAAAAGTGCATTAGTGTATGCTCTTTGATCTGTGTGAAAAGATTTTGTCTCTCTTTTCCCTCAGTAGTTAAGATTTTCATAAGTCGAAAAGATTGAAAAAGCTTGCTTCTCATCTTAGACTGCATTTAGGAATTTGTATCAAACATCTCGTGGTGAACCTTGAAAGGCAAACTTTAAAAAGATCAACTTAAAATATATTGAATGAACCTAACAATGCTTTGAAACATAACGCAAACACATAGAGGTCTAAGTTAGAGACGTGTTCCGGCGTCGTTAAACGTAGTGACTGTCGATCTCGACGAAGGTGGGTGATTCCTCCTGAGAGTCGGTGGCACTAATACGGACTTGTGCTCCCACGTACCGTCGCGTATATATTGGGAGACCCCTATAGGCATATATCTTTTATCCATAGGAAACCGTGTCGGCCGCCCTACTGATCGCAATGCAGTGAACACAGCATTCACGAAGATCGACCACTCGTACCGTAAAACGTATTCTGTGGTTTTGCGAAAGGTTTGGCACACCCTCTGCCTAGATCTCCAGAGAAGTT
The DNA here is from genome assembly GCA_031772625.1 of Pinus tabuliformis. Taxonomy (NCBI): domain Eukaryota; kingdom Viridiplantae; phylum Streptophyta; class Pinopsida; order Pinales; family Pinaceae; genus Pinus; species Pinus tabuliformis. Next base: position 1,245,602,378 of record CM062807.1, on the reverse strand, counting down.
TCTTTTGGCCTTTTTCAAAGTCTATAACTGAAAAAGTCCAACCGAGCATTTGTCACTTCGGGCTCGTTAATACATCGAAGGAGACTAGAGTCATCTTTAGCTTTTTCTCGACTCTTTAAAACTGAAAAAGCAAGTTGTGTCTAAAGCGTCGTTATAAAATTTATTTTAAGCGGAATAATCATCACCTTTCCCTCGTTGATCTTCGAAGTTAGTCCACCACAAGTGGAAGTTCCTGTAGAATCGCTAAGAAATCTTTTGGATAGACTAGATATGTCTGAACAACCGTCGACATCTAGGACTATGTCGTCCGACACAGCAGCAGCAGAGCCTCTTACTGCTACTCCAACGATGTTCTCTGGTATACCATCTGTCCCGGCAAATTGTCAACAACAAGCCGGAGTCCCATCAGGGACGACGACATGGTTAGTTCCTATTTCTTCATCCGGATTATCATCTTATATTTCTTATGTTGAAACTCAACAAATTGATCCAATGTGTCTTCAAAGGCCAATTTACCCTTTAAGTACTGGATTTCCACCATATGGAGGGCAGTATGCTCTTTCATTGTTCCCTCCCAGAGAACAACCATATGGGAGTTTACAACAAAGTTCAGGTCAAACTGGAATTACATCCAGCGGTTGGGTACCAATACTGCCTCAGCAACCAGGGGTTGTATATTCAATGCAACCAGTACACCCTGTGTCAAATATTCCCACCATACCTACTATAATGAATGTGTCGCAAGTCTCAACGACTCAATCACAATCTCAGGGTAGTGCCTCCTTATCTGGAGCGACTCAGGCTCAAACAAGTACTGTGACTCCTCATCCTGGTCAATCATCCAGTATTGGTCAACAGCAAATGGTCCAACAACCAGAGCTGGTTCAATCTCAACAACCGCCATTCCAGCAATCATATCAAGGACCTGAGCAACAAGTCTTTGTAAGTAATGGGCAACCATGCTATAATGGTTATGCCCATCAACCTTGTCAAAGTTGTCAGCATTATGCTGGTCTGCAAAGACCCATTGCTCAGGCGATACCATCTTATCCTGGATATGCTTCGCCTAACCTGAACCAACAGTTGCCCTTTGTAGCAACTCTAGAACTACCAGATCTAAACCGGTTGACGAATGATCCAATTGCTTATGCCCCTTGGTGGCCAGCGATTCCGCATAAACTTCCGTCAGACATTCCTAAATTTAATGGAAATCCGGGTGAAGATCCATCGAATCATGTGATGACATTCCATCTATGGTGTTCATCAAACACCCTGAATGATGATTCGATACGTCTTCGCCTCTTTCAGAGGACGTTAACGGGTCCGGCGGCAAAATGGTACATTGAATTGCCTAGAGCTTCGTTCGACAACTTCAGTACCTTAGCCACAACCTTTTTAACCCATTTTCAATTACTGATAAGGTATGAAACGGGAACAGAACTCCTTACCAACTTCAAACAGATGACTGCCACCCATATATCTGATCATATACATGAGTGGTGACGTCGTCGTAGGATGGTAAAAACATACGTTCCCGATCAGCTATTAGCTGAATGGTTTATCAAGTCATTACTTCCTGCCATCACGGAAGATGTGGCAAAGGGGGGAGTCGTAACGGAAGAGCAAGTTATCGCTCGTGCACAATATCTGGACTTAGTTTATACTCAGTCCAGCACGCTCTACGACAAAATACCTGACGCCCCTAGACCGGAATTCTCAATTCCTCCTCCTCCTAAATCAAACAATGACTCTCGCGCCGGCGATGGCGTGTTTGGCAAACACAAAATTTCTAGTCAAAATGCAAATGAAGAACTTCTTGCCTCGGAAGTAAATGCCATGTCGACCGACAAGGGAAAACAACTGAAGCAACCAGGGGGCAAGAAGAAAAAGATGGGGAGAAAAAGGAAACCCTCGGCAGGGTGTCATATATGCGATGAGGATCATTGGACAAAAGATTGTCCACATATAGCTAAAGTTAAGAAACTCTTCAAGAGTTCAAAAACCCCAGCAGTATTGACTGATCCGTTTCCTAATCCAAGTCAAAATCTAGTTGCTAATCAAAATGTTTCCCGATCACAAGTGCTTATGTTGTCTACCTCAAAGCAGCAGAATAATGCTTTGACAATGAATAAAGATTACGGGAATCCACGGCTGTCGAATAACAAGGCTAATGAACAACCTAATAGTTAGATGACAACTTTGACCAAAGTTGTGCCACCCATCATTCCTGAACCAATGATAAAGTTGCCAAAAGGAGTAGTACAGAAATCGACATTTAATCCTCTTGCCAAAATAGCACAGAATTATAATATAATAGAGGACCTGGCCCAATCGCCGTCCGCTATGTCGACACTTGAGGTACCGCAAAATTGCCCCTCCCAAGAGCAAACTTTATTATCAGCAATAGGTGGGATTGGCCCAATGGATTCCAATCTTGTGGCCTTTGATCATAAAGGATATGACCCTAAGTTACCAACTCAACTAGCTTTCCTTGTTCAAGTGAAAGCCCTCAACAAAACTGTTCATCGAATAATTATTGATGAGGGGGCATCTACATGTCTTATGTCGATGAGTTTCTGGAAAAATTTAGGCTCACCACCCTTGTCGAAATCGTCAACGACCTTAAAAGCGTTTGATGGATGATCATACACTCCATACGGGATTTTAAGTAACTTGCAAGTTGAACTGGGGGGCAAAACAGTAGAAGTCGATGTTGAAGTAATCGATGGAAACCTCTATTACAACATCCTACTAGGAAGGCCCTGGATATATGCCATGGCCGCAGTCGTGTCGACCTACTTCAGGAAGATTGCATTTCCCTTTCAAGGAGGGATTACAGTCGTCGACCAACAAACTTTCCTCCCCGACAGTTCACAAGTTACGGGAAGCATTCCAATGATCCATGGAAGCGATCATTCGCTTCAAAATATTGGAGTAGGTCTCCTAAAAGACCCTGCCTTAATGGGTACTTTTGCCCTACCGCCTGCAAGAAATCTGGCAGAAGTGGCCACAGTGGAAACCTACAATATGAAATCTTCTATATCTAATGGATTTGGAAGATTGCTAAACGTTTTGTCAGCATGGATCATCGCCCTAATGGAAATACTGTAAATACAGTGGGCTCCGAGGACGGTTCTTATCTCATGTCAACCTCGTTAAAAAATGAAACAAGGAGTCTGAGGACGGTTCTTATCTTGTGTCAACCTCATTAAAAAATGAAACAAATCCCCTTTATCAAAGGTAAACCTTCATTCCAACCACCGAGTTGAATGCAATGAAGCTTGGGGGGCATGCACCTCGATTTGCGTTATTATGCTGGGGGCATGCGAACTTATCATCGAGCAGTTTTAGCATAAAGTTCATGCTCGTTAAAAAATAAACGCAAGATCCGAGCAGTTTTAACGCGGTCTTCATGCTCGTTAAAAAATAAATAAAAGCAGTGAGCAGTGTTTCCCCCAGAGTTCAAGCTCATTTTTAAATAAAAAATGGACCTATTCCGGTAAATAACCATTGTGATCGTAAATTTATTAGCCATAAAAAGCCTTGGTCGTGTTTGCACCTGCCACCTCCATTCCATTCACCCGATCGTTCACCCCCATATGATTGTTTACCCCTTTTTGAGGAACAGCTGCGAAGAGTGATTTCACTTAGCCATCCTTGTGACACTGCCGTGATTGGAAAATTCCAACCTGTACCTGGAATCTGCTGCTATCCCTGTTTATCACTCGTTCCTCAAAAGACGAGTCTTCTTTGAGCTCTTTTCATCTGACTCGTAAAATATAAAAAGTTTGCCGAGTTTTGGCCTTCCAGCTCGTTAAAAGGACCGGAAGAGCTATCCCTCCTCTAGATTTTAATCTTTTTGGACCTGAGGGATTATTGCACAAAAAGGTCGAGCGCTTGTTTTATTCGGCTCGTTAAAGTAATCGAAAACTCATCCCTTCTGTATTGTTTTATACTTTTTCGGACTTAAGGGATTAGATGACGAAAAAGGAATTTTGGAGTTAGCTTTCTGTACCTTTTCAGACTCTCTAAAATTGAAAAGGACCGAGTTTTCCTTGTCGTTAGACTCGTTAAAATGATTAAATAGCGACAAACTTGTCTTTAGACGAGAACGAGTTTCCCTATCGCTAAGCTCGTTAAAACATAGCGATGGGCTTGCCCGAAGGGCAGGTTATAGAACAAGCATATGTTATCCTCCTCAAGCTTGACAAAAATAAAGAGGTACTGGTCAGAAATGACTGGGGAAAAATTGGGAGAACCTCAAAGCTTTAATGGTAGCAAGTCGCTCTTGAACATGACACTTTGTCCTCCGTATCACATCGGGTTGGGTTGTTTCATTCACCGGTCTCATCACCATGGTCCTCGCCAAACCATCCACACTTGGGGTAATGCTACCAATCCATCACATCAGTGTCGTTATATGTTCAAGAGATGTGTTCAGAAAGAGTCAACCGTGTCCCATCCACTGCCATACATTATCCTTCATCCACCCATGATCGCCACCCTGAATCATATTTCACAGATTGTTTTCATCTCCACTAAAATCATTAGCTCCGTTCCATGTCACTGATGCGGGATTCATTAAGGCCCTCCTTTGACGGATCGCTTCTTGTCGACTTTAGCTCATTATCCAAGAAGTTGATCTAGGAACAAACCCCCCAGTACTTTGAAGCTTGCATGCCTCAATGGCAAGTTTCTCACTTCCGGCGACAGGTATACATCAATGACCTTCGACCAGAAGATTTTGCGTGGTGTTCGACGCCAAGTCCTTTATTCACACCATGTGGATTGTACTGCAGTACCTTGAGGGTCATTGTCATTATTGGTGATTCCTCTCGCGCTTGTTAACGATTTACATTATTAACCGGTAATCAAGCGATGTCTTTCCATGTTCGACTTCAGCGCAATTCTCACATGGATCGACTTGTACTTAGAGTGAAGATCGAATGAGTTTGAAGACCCCGGATCTAGTTTCATCCATCCGGGCTGCGATATATATATTCAGGATATAAAGACATTTGTTATGTACATCATTGCAGCAGATGATCATCCTACTCAAAGGAGGATAATTTCAGCAGAGAATTATCAATCTACCACCAGACGATCGTCTGTTCTATGTACCAAAATGAATTTATAAAGCTGAGCATGGGAATGCCCGCCTCAGCTAGATCATGAAAGCAGAATGAAAAATAATGTATTGTATTGTATTTTATTATAGGGCACCTCTCAGCGATTGAATGAACTTCGGATCCTCCTGATAAAGCATTTCACCCGATAAACGACCTCATACTTTAGGGGGCAACTGTTATAGACATTTTTGTGCCTTACAGCATGAAGTATGAAATGTCAATAATCTAAGGGATCCAAAGTCCCTAAACATGTTGTTCCTACCCCTAGAGGAACAAGGTCAGCAAACCACAGCACTGAAAATCAGTTCTCCACCTGAAAACACTCAAAAACAAGCTATTTCTGGATCATGTCAGCTGCTCCACTGAGCATCTGCGCTGAATGTCAACTACTCCACTCTGTACCTGCGCTGAATGTCAAAAGCAATGAAGGCTACCTGCGCTGGGTGAGATTGGCCAAGTGGCACAGTCATTCTGCAAGGTGTCAAATGCCCAGGAAGCTTCCAAAATGACACTTGGATCAGGGAATTCGCCTTGTGATGAGTAAGAGGATCTAGATCTCCAAGTGGAAGCAAGAAACTCCAAGTGGACTCAAGAACAGAAGTATAACTAAAGTGGGAGAGGACACTAGTCAGCTTCATGCCAAACTCAAGCTGACTCATCCTTTCTCCAAATCTCCTATATATAGAGCTCTCTCATGAGGTCTAGGGAGGCGGGAATCTTGTGAATGTAAGGAAGTGCTGTTGGTTTGTGCATAGAACTATTGGGTGATTGCTTTGAAGGAGGTGAAGAGGAGATTTCTTTCTGTTGGGAGGTGTTGCTGGATTGGGCCTCTTATGGTTGTAACACTCTCAGAACTTTACTTCTTCCATTAATAAAGCATTTGAGGTTCTTCTATATGCATGTGTCTCTATGGCGAATTGATGCTTGTATATTTGATTTATTCTAATCCTTGAATCAGTTATGGATGTATGCTTCTTGTAGTTTCCCTTTCTTATGCTTTTGCAGGATCTTTGTGTAGCTGGGCCAGTGAAAGAGAAAGGAGCTGGGAGTAAGCAGCAAAGAGGGAAGATTGGATCAATCATTAGCGGAAGATAATGGTTAGTGGATCTCTTCCTCCTCTCTCTTACATCTCATAAAGAAGTAATCTTGAATAGCTTTGTATTCAGTTGTTGCTGAGGTACTATCACCCTTAGAGTGGGATAGGGTCATTCTGTATTGGATACTTTTCCCAACAACAGGCGGTCATGAAAGAATGGAGCGTAAATGTATTGCAGTGGATGAGACACAGGTGAATTCTCTGAGCGACTCTCTTGAACATATCGGCGGCACTGACATGATGGATTGGTAGCGTTAACCCCAAATATGGATGGTGTGATGGACCAATGGTGATATGACCAGTGAACGGAACAACCCAACCCAACTCAGATGCGGAGTGAAAGTGTCATGTTCAAGAGCGACTTGCTACCAATAAAGTTTCTTCAAGTTTTCTCCCCAATTTTTCCCTAGTCATTGCTGACTTGTACCTCTTTATTTTTGTCAAGCTTGAGGAGGATAACATATGCTTGTTCTATAATTTTCCCTTCTGGCAAACCCTTCGCTATGTTTTAACGAGCCTAGCGATAGTGAAAATCGTTCTTGTCTGTATGGACAAGTTTGTTGCTATTCGGTTTTAACGAGTTTAATGACAAAGATAACTCGGTCCTTTTCAATTTTAAAGAGTCTGAAAAGGGACATAAAGAAAACTCCAATAATCCTTATTCGTCATATAATCCCTTGAGTCTGAAAAAGTATAAAATAATACAAAAGGGATGAATTTTTGGTAATTTTAACGAGCCGAACAAAACAAGTGCTCGATCTTTTTGTGTAATAATCCCTCAAGTCCAAAAAGATTAAAATATAAAGGAGGGATAGCACTTCCAGTCACTTTAATGAGCTGGAGAGGCCAATTGCTCAGCAATATTTTCATATTTTACGAGTCAGATGAAAAGAGCTTAAAGGAGACTCGTTTTTCGAGGAACGAGTAATAAATTTGGGTAGCAGCTAATTCCAAGTAAGGTTTGGAATTTTCCAATCACGACAGTTGTTAGCACCTAAATCTGCCTTAGGCTGAAGGAAGGAAAAAATTAGGGTAACCACAAACCACGCTCAGTCTGGTAGCTAGCACTACCAAAAGAGGAGAGGGCTCTCTCCGAGTCACGCTCAGTGAATAGATAATCAAAAACGGTCTGAGATGAATTATAGTGAAATATTAATCTTAGGCTAGTAAGTGAATAGGGATACAAGAAACCATTTTCATGAATGACCTAGCTTCTGGGATGGAATGGGACCAACAGTTAGCAGAGAACAGAGAATTTAATACAAAGGCACAGATTATTCCGTGAGGCAAGGCAGGCGGAAATTGTAGCAATTTAGTTTGAGGTAATGCGAAATGAATAGATTGCTGAAGAAAGTGAAAAGGGCATAGTTACATGAATCCCTTTCAATAGAAGAAAAACACTGAACATGAAATTTTCCCACAGGCAGAGCAATAAAATTGAACTCTACCTAATCTCACTCAGAAAATTTCACTGGAAATGAACATGAATTGAATTATGAAACATAATGAAATACATATGAAAACATAAGAGACACATTTTCTACACTCACAACCATAAGAATCTCATGAAACAGAGCCACTGCCTTTCATTAATTCTTTGTCAAAATTACACAGTGAAGAAACAAAGTTTCTTTCCCACAGTCTCCTAGAAGTTACAAGCCAACCAACCCTTTGCAAATAGCTTGCATACAATATATAGAATGTGCCATGAAGAGATAGAATTCCCAAGGGTTGGGGAGTTACTCGAATCATTACAAAATGGAGGTGAAGAGCCAACCATCAGCTACAGGTGCAGCGTTACAGACATGACAAATGGCTTGGGTGACCGTTTTTCTTCCTTCGCCACATGGATAGAAGCCAATCTGGAGATAAAATAATTTAAACGCCAAATTAGGTGCCAAAATCCTGAAATGTAGATGAGTGGGCCCACTTGGAGAAGTCGCGAATCAAAATTTGGCGAAACGGAAGCAAATTTGGCAATTTTTCATGTGTGCGCTGCACCATTTTCTCTGTTCGCCGCACTACTTTGGAGCCTAATTTGAGGCACTTTTAGGTGTCCAAAATGTACCCAAGTGTGATTTCTGGAAAGCTTGTCCTATCTACTTTCTAACCCAAGTGGAATTTCTAAATTTTGTGCTCATTTTCCCCTCCAAATCTTCATTCTCCCAAGACTGCTTCCTGTGTGTCAAAATAGGGGTAGAGAGGTCATTTTTTGGGTGTTTTTGACCTCTTGGAGACTCATATCTTGCCCAAATTTCTTGTCCAAGCACCTGTAGTCATGATTTTTCATTTTGAATCCAAAAATGCAAACCATTCTTCATTTGGAGCTCCCAATTTTTAGCGTCGCGCCACGCACAGGGAGAAAAAACCTGTGTTTTGCCCAAAAATTGTCATGTGACCAAAATTTCCCCAAATTTCTTGAAATTTGGGCTGGAGGTCCTCTATGAAGTGCTATGCTGTTCCAAGGAAGCTTCAGCCAATATTCAAAGCTGATCTTTCTCTTTTGCCTCTTTTGCCTCTTTTGCCTCTTTTTTTGTTTTGCTCAATTTTTCCTTCAAGCTCCTTATCCAGGCCTTTGCACTCATACTCACAACTGAAGTACTTCATGATCAATTTCATTAGTGGAGCATACTCATCTTTCAAATATTTGAATGGAAGGACTCTTGTGAGCTGACTCAAGAATCTAGCCTTAATGTAAGGCTCATAGTGTTGCCTATCCACCTTCTTCTTCTTATGCCACTGTTCTCCAACATTTGGTATGCTTGTTGCCACTAAGATAGTTTCGGGTGTCAATGTGATGGTGACCCCGACCAAGATAGACTGACCTCCATGTAGGTGAAGCACAAAAAGATGGGCCAACTGATGATGAACTCTAACATTAGCCACCCTTTGACAACATTCAAAACATGCTAGGTGCTGGAAACATTACATGGCAAGAGGGCATGCTTGTAATTTAGTGAAGGTAGTGGGCTAATCCCTAACATGTTTTCCACTCTCGTGATGTCTCCTGGGAGCCTGCTCTTTTGAGGATGAGTCACTTCATGTCTCCATCTCATACTCTAATGAATGCTGTGATGCCATGACTGCTGTGTATACTGTACTTGGGTTGCCCTTTTGGTGATGGTGTGAAACTAGGTGTTACTGTGATATCTGCCACCAAGGGGAACAATGAAAAAGGGAGTATTAGGAGGGGAGTAATGTGATGGGAATAGGGGTTATGGGGAGAAGTTTGTTTAGGGATATGTAGGGGGTTTGGGTATTTGATAGGGTAGGGTTTTTGGGTTTTGACAAGGTAGGGTTTTGGGGTGTTATGTTGACAAATAAGAGGAGGGATAGGGGATAGGGTTTGGTAGTATTTTAGGATAGGGATAATAGGAACAATGAGAAAGGAAGGATAGGGAAAAATGGTAGGAGAACAGAACCTTGGCCTCAATACCTCAATTATGCAACCCTAGCCACCATGGTTTTGATGTTTTTTGAGTGGTTTGTCTTATGAGTTTTGTGGCAATTGAAAATAGACAAGAACCACCATATCATCCATAAAATTTGATGAGCAAGCCATGATTTAGACCCTACCTGGCAATTTGTGTCACGTCAGTGTAAATTTACACTGGAAATTTCTCCTAGTGCGCCGCACTCTCTATGTGCGTCATGCCCTTTTCCAGGTGACTTTTGTAGACCTTCCCGGTGTCCCAATTGGACGCAGGATAGTGTGTTGGAAAGGTATTTGAGTCTACTTTCCAAACCAACTAGAATTTTTCAATTTGGAGCTCATTTTCCCTCTAAAAAATCAAAACTCCCAAGACTAGTCAAAATGTGCCAAGTGAGGCTGCCTAAAGGTATAGTGCTGTTACAGTCAACTTTTGAATGCCTTCCGCAACTCCAAATTGAGCTCATTATAGCTCATTGAAAATATATTTGTGTCTAGTTATCATTTGACTCATCAAGAAAGTCATTTGGCCAACTGAGCTAGGAGAAAATTTGAATTTCCCAAGGTCACTTTAGAGGTGCATCAATTCTCTCGAGGAAACTATATTTTTGATATTTCTCCAAAACCATGACACTTGTGTAAAAAGGGAAGGAGGGTTTTCTTCCTTGGAATATTTTGGATAAAAACCTCTCTTAGTTTTCAAAAATTCATCTCTTATTGCTCAGAAATCTCATTTGAGGGAAACCTATCCCGATGCGTGGAACAAGGGATTTGTTGAAATGAAGTGAAATGAAGTGGATAGGGAGTTTCTAAATTCTTGAGGAAATTTTGGGAAGTAGGGAGGGATGTTAGAAAGTAGGGGAAAGTGTAATATCAGAGATTGAGTGAGGGGAAGTGGTCCAGAAAGGCAAAACACAGGTCCAACCTAGAAAATTGCCAGGTTGTAGCAAGAAACTAGGGTTTGTGCGAAAATGAGGAATTTGGGGGATCTCAGTGATGGGAAGTGTTTAGTAAGGTACATTATGGATAGGAAAAGGTGTATGAACATCAGGATACAATTTTTTCCGATGATTTGACCATCCAAGAGAAATTAGCTTCAAAACCCTAGGAGAGGGAAATGAAGCTTGCCTAGGAGCAACTAAAGCATGAACAAGGTGTAAAATGGCCCAGTGGAACTTGACATGATGATGAAAACCCTTTGAGTGATGGTACACTCAGTTGAATGGTGACATGGACTGACATTTGGACAACTTGGACAGGAGTAAAAGCAAACCCTAGGCCTAATGCCTAGTGACCAAATTTTCCTTGAAGACTTACTGAAATGACAAAATTTGAACTTGACACTCTGAGACCACTTTGTAAGACCATATTTGATCAGAGGAAGGCTGCAAAGACTGACACTAACAGCAGTGTCACAAGGATGGCTAACAGGATCACTCTTCATAGCTATTCCTCAAAAAGGGTAAACAATCAAATGGAGGTGAATGATCGGCCAATACATAGTGGAGGTGATGATGAGAACATGACCAAGGCTTCAAAGGCTGATGATAATGCATTCACGATGGTTATTTACCATAAACTGGTTCATTTTTTAATGAGCTTAAACTCTGGGGGAACATTTTCTCATTGCTTATGTTTATTTTTTAACGAGCTTGAATTCCGCATTAAAATTGCTCGATCCAATCCTATAATAAGGATGTCTCATTTAAAATGGCATTTTTTCAAAGCTTGTCCCCGCATCCTTTCTTTATGCAAGTTAGGAAATGACCAATCCTATGAGTTTAAAGGGTTAGACGACCTACAAATTTAAAAAATAAATGGTCGCTCTTTGCTTGCATGCCAAAAGGTTTGCATGCCCCCGGGTATAGCGAAAAATTTCCAAGTTACCAAAGATTGTTCTATCCGTACTGCAGACAAAACACTTCCTCGACGATGTCTACCGAAATAAACAAAGGTGAGTGGTGCAACTGGATCCACTCACATAACTTTGACGAAGGAATCTTATTTCAGTCTAATCTCATAAACCAGTCATATATCTTTCGGGGAAACATACCCTATACCCAAGGTTTTCTTGTCGAAACAGACCAGGGTGCATGCCCCATGGGTTTCAGTCATGTCCTCCGAATCACTCGCACTCATCAGGTGGACGGACAGGGGATTGATAAGACATTACTTGCGTTAAAAGACCATTCAGGGATGGTATTTGACTATTTGCTATGTGTGAACCGGGGAATGAAAGTTGGTCTATGAGCTTGACCACTGTTCCTTCATGCAGAAAACACATTACTCTAAAGAGTGAGGAGACAATGGCTCCCATGCAATAAATATAGTTGCGTCCAAGGAGTAGATTATAATCCAGGGGTCCTTGGACTACCATTACGTTCATGTGAACAGTTTTCCTTCTCAATGTTATCGACACATTGGGAAGGATCCCTAACAGTTGACTGGTTCCTTTGTCAAAGCCTGTTAGATTTCTCATTTTAGGCAAAAGCGATGGCGAACCAAGCGATTTCCAAGCAGTTGAGGAAAGGATACTCACAAAAGCCCCTTCATCTATGATGGTACCGGCCATGACCATTCTATATATTTGAGCAATGATTCGAAATGGTACACTAGCCGGTAAACGGGGTTTGCCTAGTAGATTCCAGTCGAAGGAAACAACTAGGTTGCTTGGAGGTGGGACCGAATAGAAGGCCGCATATGACTCTGAAAAACTTCCTTCTTGCACTAAAGGAATGGGTAGACTGCCCCCATGTTCATCAGAGTTTGTGCTTAGGAAGAGAATTTTAACGGTGTTGTTCTTGTTCTCTCCGGTGACTGTATCATCTAAAGGTGGACCTTCTGAAGGCAAGACTGGGTCAACTGCCGCCTCGACCTTTTAACTTTTGTCTGGTGTGGATTCAGAGGGTTCATCTTCAATAATAGATGCTTCGGCCGACCACAATGGCATTTCAGCCGGATTTTCAACTAGTGATGGACTCGGCAAGAGTTTCTTATATCCAGGAGGAAGCCGAAACAGTGAAATCGGACGGTTGTCCAAAACTCTTTTAGCCTCGTCTAAGAAGGGACAACGGTGGACGGCATGATCGCCTTCACACAGTTTACAAGGAAATTTACATTTTCCTTTTTGTCCAGGGACTTCACTTTCACTAGTTGACAGTGTATTCTAAACATGATCGTCGGAGGTTAATGACACCGGGTTGTGCAAACGAGGAGACCAGTCCCTTAGGATCCGAGGGATGCAAGGACAATCTCGATGATAGTGGTCTCCTTTGCAAATGACACATGGCAATTTAGGCCTGGATGGTGCAGTGTGTGGATTTTCGCTAGACGACTCCTGGTTGCCCCTTTTCACCTTTGGCTCCTTCTTCTTCTTCCATTTCTTCTTTTTCTCCTTCTTCTCAGTTACTTGATTTTTGGCTTTACCAGCTTCATCAAGCGAAGAGGAAGGAGGAGAGGGAGAATTGGATGAAGTAGAAGGTTGGGGGTTAACCCTGGTATCATTTAGTTGCTGACTTGATTGTTCAGGAATCACGGTGTTCTGAACGACAGAGGTCGAGAAGAGCCATACGGGCAAGCTGATTGTCAATCCTGGAAGCGACAATGTGGTCATATGGGGTGCACCAACATCTCCCCAAGAGGAGAAAGGACTAGGATTTCCTCCAAGGGAAAATCCTTGGTTGGTGGACTCCATTTTTCTCAACCTAAGACCAACGTAGGAAAGGTGATGATTATTCAGATTAAAATAAATTTTAGATGCTTTGACACAACTTGTTTTTTCAAATTTTAAGAGTCGAGAAAAAACAAAAGATGACTCTAGTCGCCTTCGATTTTTAATGAGCTTGAAGTGACAAGTGCTCAGATGGACCTTTTCCTTTAAGGAGTCTGAAAAGGAATGAAAGAGACTACTCTGGAAATCTAGACAGAGGGATTACCAAACCAATTTCAAAACTACAGAATACTTTTTACGGTACGACAGTCAATCTTCCCGAATGCTGTGTTTAGTGCATTGCGATTGATAGGGTGGCCGACACGGCTTCCTATGGATAAAGGATAAAGCCTATTGCAGTCTCCCAATATATACTCGACAATACATGGGAGCACAAGTCTGTACTGGCACTTATCGTCTCAAAGTGGAGGAATCACCCAACCAACAATGAAAACAACAGTTACCAGGCTTTACGACACCAAAATACGTCTCTAGCCTAGAATTCTAAACGTTTTGTGTTAGGTTCCAAAGCGTTCTTAGATTCATTAAATTTATTTTACAGTTGATATTGCTTAAGAAATTTGCCTTTCAGGTTCACCGCGTGATGTAGATATACAATTCCTAAAATGCAATCTAAGATGATAAACAATTGTTTAATCTTCTTTTTGCAATGAAAATCCTAGCTACTAAGGAAAGAGAGATGATATTCTTTCAACATAGAGCAGAGAGAACACACTATATGCACTATCCTAAATCAAACCAACAAACAGTCTAAATGCAAATGCACATGCATGTATTTGTTTTCAGCCTTCCTAATGTGTGAATGATAAAATGGAAGCTAAGCGAAAATCTGAATTATTTTTCAAAGCAACATTACTAACAAGTTTCTTTTCAAGACAAAATGAAGACAATGACGACACTTTGTTATTTGGAATTTGAAAACATGCTTTCAAAACTTGAAAAACTATTAATTCAAATCAAATACAAGAGTAACAATGTAATCAACTATCAAAAACAATCGGATTCTCTTCTATGACTGAAAATGACACTTGCGACACTTCCAGATCAAGAAATGACAGTTCAATTACGCTACTTCTTTGTAAAAGAGCACTGAAAATGGCTCACAATACATAAAAACATTTACAGTTCTTTGCACAATGGAGGCAGAATAATTGCAAGGAAGGGGGTTTCCAACAGAGGTATACCGATTACAGATAGAAAAACTCCTGAATAGAGCTGAAAAGAGTGAAAAAACCAAAGTCTGAAGTCAAAATTATCCCTTTTTGATCAGCGCACCTGTTACACAAGGATTCCAGTATGCATCCCACCTACAACACATGGGAAGTGCAATGCATATTGATATCCTTGAAGAGAGGGTGCGATGGTACAGTGCGAGACTTTTGATCCAGTTCTTGATCACAGTTTAGGGATTTAGGCCGAGCAAGTGGTAATCAGTAAATAAATCACAGGGGTAGATCTAAGGAGGTTACTAGAGCCACCACAAGGGCAATTAGAGAGCTTGTAAATCGGTTGTTCAGTTCATAAACAAAACCCAAAGATAGACTGAAGCAGCATTGATCTACTTTGCATTTGCATAGAAAATGCAGTTCGAAGGCTAGCTGGCTTGACTTCAGGCTCCATCTGTAAGTTTATACAGCAAACAAATATGGACAAACAAACAATCTATTCGCTCCCAGTGGAGTCACAATTTTGTTATCAGGAAATCTAGTGTCTATGCAGAGCTACTAGTCCCACTAAGGCTGGTAGCTACCTTAGAAACAAACAAACTAAAACCACTTTTGTTTTCCTTTATGAGAAGTAGATAAGAGGGGAAAAAAGGAGACCAACCTCTGTCTTGCGCTTGGTTCCTTGCTTGACTCCTCTCCCTTCTGACAGGTCTTTGCCACTCGCTTCCTTGTCTACCCAGCTTCAAAGTGCACATGTGGAATCAAAGCAGCATAACACTATACAAAAACAAAGATATACTATCATAAACAATATCGGACGAGATATATATTGACCACACAAATGCATATATCATCAATCATACAAGAATGTGGAGGAAAACTTGAATAGCTTTATTAATAATCAAGAATAGAAAAGAGGATTACAACTAATTGTTCTAACCCAGCATCATCCTCTCAGCAATAAAAGCATTCTTCACCTCATGAAATGCTTAGATCACCCAACACTATGATGTTGCACCAAGAAACCAACATCACTTCCTTACAAGATACAAAATTCTAGCCTCTAGATCTCTGGGATGAGGGATCCATATATAGATGTTTGCAAGGGGGGTGAGTCAGCTTTTGAGATTTTATTAGTGTCCTCTCTCTAATAGTTCTCGATTCCACTTGGAGATTGATGATCTCTTACTCATCCCTGGGCGAATGTAGAGAGGCAAGTGTCACAAGAGAAGTTTCTGGAAGATTCCATGATCCTCCACATCACAGATTGACCCTGCCATTTGTCCACTCTTGCCCATCGCACCCCATAGAAGGGCTTTTCAGTATGCATCGCACCTCCCATGTGCATTTAGGTGCGATGCAACGCACTTTGATGATGGAGCAGGTGAGATTGTCCAGTTTTGACCAGTTCTGAGTATTTTTTCATGGAGAACTTCTGGGACTGTAATCAGTTGACCTTGTTCTTTTAGGGGTTGGAACAACACTTTTAGGGACTTAGGAGCCCTTGGTTTATGGACATTTATGATTGGGGTTGCAGTGCCCAAAAATTTCTATAACACGGTCCTCCTGGAGAGATGCAAGTATATCAATAGAATGATCTGAGAGCCTCGAATATTCACAAACAGTGCACCTCATTGTTTCCATGCCTACTTGAAGTTCCACACGGCGTTGTTCATGATCTGCCAATGGTTGCTACGCTTGGAGTTTGAGCTTCGCTATTTGTCGAGTAATCTCCCCTTGTACATTTGCGGCTATCTCTTAGGCCGTGCGAGCCCCTGTGGCTATGTGCTGAACCTTGGTAACGGTTGGAAGGTCCACGGGGATAGCTAATGCTAGAACCATGCTACATGCTTCTGTCACGACTTTTTTAACATCCCGATAATGTTCAACCCAAGGCAACGTGCTAAAGATTTACCTACTCTAACTCAACTTTTTTCTCCATTAAAGTGTGAAGGGCATGACTTTCCCTAGTCTAGAGTTCATTAGTGAGTCTGTCCTACAGTTGGTAGAGTAACCCATTAGGTAGGGCAGCCAGATCTAACTCCCAACTTTAGTCATCACCGGTGCCTTTGACTAGGATAGCATCGACTGGCAACAGTACAATATTTGATGTGGGTGCGTACACCATCTACTAAGCTGTGGTTATCTTATCGATGAGGTGGACCCTGCCCAGAGATTGTGCCTGTATTGCCTCCAATTGCATCCTGATCTCCCCCAACAGAATTGTTTGCTCTGTAATTAGAGCGGGCAAGGCACTGTTAGTGGTAGGACTCACTGTGACTTCCTTCTCCAAAGCCTTCACTATTTTAGACTTTTTTCAGGCAGTTGGTGAGTCATGTGTTCACAACTGCTTGACTAGGTCTGCATGGTCCTGCATCTCTGTTTCCTAGTGGGACTCCAATACCTGTTCTGCAGTGATCTCTTCTGCTGGCAGGTTCTTACGCCTCTTGCTACGAGGCCATCTGTTGTTCCCGATGTGCATTTTGTGCCAGTTACATGAGTCGCTATTGTCGGTCCTTCATCTGTTGCTGTTCGGCAAGTTGGTCGAGGATGACCTTATCTGGGGCGTGCCATTCGAGTGCCTGTGCTACCAAATCTATGTAAATTGCCTCATCTATTTCCATGAACAGGAGTGTGACCCAGGATTGTTCCAGATCCTTCCGTGCCTGGATGTACAAGTGATGCATGTCAACTTTAAACTTGGCTATGCTTTGGAAATTATTATAGATTGTGGGAGACATTCATGGTCGTCGAGAAATCCTTATTCTTATCTTTCCTTCCATGGAGGTCCAAATTGCTCGAATTGCAGCAACCCTTGTCACATCCCTTGTACCGCATAGCACCATATACCACACTACCTCAAGGAGGTCATCTGTAATACTAGGGAACTGGCTATCCTGCTGTAGTTCACATGTAATGAAGATGATTGACAAAAACAACCATGCATAGTGAAATGTCTTACCTTTGTCTTATGCTTCTTGATAGTTGGTGAGGAACTCGTTGCATAAGAATTATGACCAAATGAACTGAAAGCCTTCAGCATACTGTCTAGCCAGTGCAATGATAGAAGCAGGTACTTCATCTGCGTGGCATTTCCATATGAGTTTACAAGTGAGGAGCTGGATAGCTACTCGGATGGCTCAAGCATTTATGCTGGCTATGACACATCCATGGTTACCTTTCTCTAGGTGATATTGTTTTTTTGTTGTTTTGACGAGTCCTACCTCACTATTGGTTCTTGCGGTGTCAGTGGGATCATTTCCTTTCAACGGTAGGTGCATTATTCGGTTGATTAGTTCAGCTATGATTGGGATTGGCTCTTCCAACCATAGGAATTCATCATGTACCAGACAGAGTCGTTGCCGAATTACAAATGTGGTAATAGTTACGCGGTGGTAGTGAGGTAACCATCTGAGGTTGAGAATGCCCAGCTTCTCCACACCTAGTAGCCATACTTGTGGCAATAACATGTCTTCAACCAGCTCAGGGAACTTATCACTGTCGACCAGATCCCAATCTTCAAACTTGAGGCTTAGAACACGCCCCAACGACAAGCCTTCGAACCTTACGTAAATCGGAAGAAGTGGGGCTTGAATCTCAGTCTTCATAATGTCTAAGTCCTTGGGTAGCTTGGTTGACCCTTGCCATGGAGAGAGATATAGAGGTAACGATGGGAGTTGAAATGCATCCACATCCTCCTCGGCCTGTGCATCTATCTGGTCAAGCAACTCTTGGAGAGCATCATCATCCTCGTCAGTTTCGGTGGAAACAACTTTTCCCTTATCAGCTATGGATTGTTTGGTGAACCATGGTGAGGCTCGGATTCTTCCTGTCTTTTGTTTAGTTTTCTAATTTCGCTGTGTCTGTGGGGATTTCAGAACCCTAGGTGCAATACTCCTGCCCTCTAGCTCTTCCAGATTCAGCTGCATTTCTTCCACAAATCGTGCCCTGGTTCTGGCCATGGTACTCATGGATTGTCTAGGAGCCGACTGCTTGCTACTCTGCTCTGAGGTATGGTTCCAATATGCCTGTGCCGTGCCCAGGTCATAAAATAAATCTAAAATTGTGAATGACTTCTTTCCCTCCTTTTCTATATTAGTACTAACATTCTTGCGACAGATCTTAGCGGATCTGACTTGGAGCTTTTGCCTTAAAGGTCTGGCGCCCACTCCTTCCTACCATACTGTAATGTCCTTGTCATGAACAGTGGTGCTAACGGTCATCTCTTGACTGGTCTGCATGGTATCGCAGTTCATCGAGCGCTACTGCAACTGAGAGGGAAGTGTTTCGCCATACCGCCTTCCTGTAGACTTGTTTATAGTCCCATGCCTTCTTTCAACTGCTTGGGGCACTAAGACTATAGTGTTGACTGCTAGTCAAGTGTTTGCACCACTAGTGCATCGTCGTAATGTCCCTGCTAGCCCGAGCTGCGAGCACTGCTCAATCGCTCAGGTCACAGCTCGGTCATTCTTAGCAATATTCCTAAGCAGTCTAAATCACCTTATGTTCAGAGGGGCTATACTATTGTAAGTGTCGCATTGTGACCTTCTGCTGAATCCATTCCCGCATATCATTCTTTGATCTCCTGACTATACCTAGAGTGTGCTGTCAACATGGGGCCTGCAGCTACCCAGCTTCCTCTGAGCTCCCTTTCATGGCTTACTCCGAACCCATCTAGTCCGTGGTATTTGCAACTTCCAAGAGCTTTGTGTCATTGGACGACCGCGATGCGTGCTACCCCTTGAGTCCCTGCGGGCCCTGGCTACTGGTGACCACAGTCAATTTAGGCTGCTTCCCTTAGTTTTTCCAGCCACCTGTGCCTGCGCCTGTCCGTGACCTCCACATTTTTTTCTTTGCTTTGTTACAACTACCCCTTTTTCCAAAGTTGTTCCCGATGCAAGAGTAGATATTACCAGCGCACCTAGTTTCGATTTCACCGAGGCAATCGGTTCTTTGGATTCTTCCACAGGTGGCTCTACATCTTCGGTCAGTATCATCCTATTGCAATTTAAGGTGGTTACCTCATGCAGTCAATTCTTCCATCGTTTGACCTCTTCATCCAAATTTGACGTGCAAGAGCTATCACGATCCCATGAGAGTAGACCATCTACTGTTGGATTCACCCTATCCCGATCTCATGCTGTGAGTTGATAGATACATTCTAGTTCCCCATCACTGTCATCATCGCACATAGGTTTAGTATAGCATGCTCCTTCAGTTGGATCCAATGGAATCACTACTCAAAGAGAATTCTTCTCAAAGATCATTTTCTGTTTCTTAAGGTTGATGATTCCATTCATGTTTGTTGCCTAATCTTTCCCTAGTAATGCTAGATATGGGTTACTGTCATCCACGATTTCAATGACTTCAAAATCGGTTTGCGTGCTAGCATCATCTATGTCCATGGTAACCCCTTGCAACCTTCCCATAGGCAGAATCTTCTACTGGTTGGCCATCTGTAATTGGATCGGGGACCATTGCAGCATAGGCCTGTCCATGCATTCCCAAGTCTATTTTTGTAGGACATTTACATCATACCCCAGATCTAAAATGACCTGGTCCATCTCATAGTCACCAATCTCTATGATCAGTTGCATCTCTCGATCAGTACGCAAAACATGTTTGCCTAGTTTGCGGATCAAGCAAGGTTCATTTGCCCTAGCACATCTAGTTATTAACTCTTGTAACCCTTTCACCACATTAGCATCCTGTAGAAGCTTCATACAGGTTTCTAATAAGGTAGTTATCAAATACCTATCCTGTTCCAGTTCTGGTTGCCCATTATTACCCGAAGTTGATGCTTCCGTGAAATTTTTCTTAGCCTCCAAAAAGGTTTCCTTTGCTTGCACAAAATCGAATTCTGGTTGTTTTGCGAGAGCCTTATGAACCCACGTATCTTCTTCCGGCTTCTTCCCCTTATCCTCCCCTATAGTTGCGCCATTTATGAGCATCATATTTATGTTAGGGCCTTCGGTGCGTAGTTCAGCCTTCATCATCTAGACGTTCTGAGTGGGGCTAGCTTGGAGCACTCCTTTTTCCCACAGTTGAGCAATCAACGTGGGGCAGTTGACTGCATAGTGCTCAAACTGGTAACATGATGGACAACAAGCTTTGGTTGGATTTGTACAATTCCGAGCGTAATGCCCTATCCCTCCACAATTATAACAAATTAACTGTTCACAGCCCCATCTGGGCCTCAATCTACCGCGACCCCATCCGTGCACAAGGAATCCTCCACACGCGAATGGTGCAGCCAGGTCCTGCCTACGTGTCCCTATTTTCATCTTATACGTAAGTGGTCGATCCATCAGCATGCAGTAATCCCTTTCCTCGTGACCCATCGTTCTGCAAAAGTTACACAATAAGTGTTGAGGAGGTTGTCGTAAGCTTAGCAATAGGTGGTAGCTGTCTGTGGCATGCATTCCTCCTACCTAGAAAATCACGCACCAAAGCGCAGGTGTGGCACTCAACCCTGCTTGTACCTCCACTTTTAATGGCATTGGGCCTCCTCCACCAGATAGTTCACGAAGACAGGGCAATGGTCCTTGTCGTGCGCTTTGCTTTTACATTTAATATAGCCTACCTCTAGCCATACCTCACGTCGGGAAACTCTTCCTTACTTCAAGATTTGCAATTCTAGACTCAAGCTTTGAAGTTGCACATGGATTTGCTGAACTCCGAACCCTGGGTTCGGTATCGGGGTTGCATGTAACCTCATTGCAGTCTCTAGTGCCTCGGCTTGGGTTGAGATCTTATGTTGTGACAAAGCTGTCCTTAGATGGGGCGTCAAGGACACCACAAACCACGCACAATGCTGCCCATCTATCAAAGTCATGTTACCTTCGCAAATAGTACCTTTTAATATTTGGTCTAGATCCCACGGAGTTTCACTAGACAACATTACTATTTCCTTGAACCCAATGACTGACTGGGCTTCAAACTTTGGTCAGCCAAATTCTTTAGTAAGCACATCCTGGATCACCGCTATTCCCTTATTCAAATGGTCGGTTGAGTATTTTATGTACCACGTTAGTGTGCAGTCCTGTAGTGCACTGACCAATGCGGCCTTTTTAATGTTTTCATCTGTTATGCCTTGTGCGTCCCATACATATTTTATCACGAACCAGAACCGACTTGGCTCCTCATTCCCTACCCCCCGAAATGTCGGTAACTTGAATGCGGTTGCCATTCTAGCTTTCAGTGGTGGAGGGGGTGGAGGTGGGGTTGGTGTGGATGTACTTGACGTGGGTGAAGCGGGTGGCGGTGTAGACAGAGGCGGTATTAGCGGAAAGCTTTCTTTAATCAATCGAACTGCACTTCTTGGTGAGGACCAAGTGAAATCCTCCTCACTCTCCTGTGAGATAGAAATTAAAGGGCTGTTCTCTACTCCTCTTGTTCTTGAATACCCCTTTCCACTCCATATTACTCCAGACATCAATATACGCACAGAATCTATTTTTTGCACAACCCATATTAATCCAAGTATTCAATGATCTGATGTACCTACCTCCGCGTTCGTTGGAGAAATTCCTTTTCTTCTTCGTTATAACTTATGGTTGTATCTATTGTGAATTTAGTGATAAATCCCCCTATGATCTGATCTAACCAATGGTCTACCATGCGTGCAAGGCTATCGTCAGTGGCTTCCAGCCTGCACACCAGTTTTGGTGTCCACACTATCAGCTGGTCTAATCTACACCTCCCCATGCTATCAGCTAACTTTGTGATCCACTCGTACAATTCTATCGGAAATGTTACGAAGAAGATCTCGTGTATATCTGTGAATATATAACAATCCAACCACTATTCCTCTGATATTCATGAATTCCTATTTTCCTGAACTGAGAACTCATGAAGCTTCATATCCCACCAATATTCAAGCTCTTTGTTTGTAGGATTCTAGTGTTCCCACATTAGACACCCCTTAGGCAAATCCTGGTCCCAGCAATGAAACACTTTGTTGGCTTATATGGGCCTGACCCAGGCTTGGAAGAGTTATTTAGTTGAACAAATCCCACAGCTACCAGCCCTTTCGGCAACAGCTCGTGGAGCACAAACTGAGGTCTCACCCGAGGTAGCAGGGGAGGGTGCTAGAACCAAGTTTCCGTACCCTAGGGATGTCTTGGTGTGGTCTAGAGATTTCATGCACTAGTTTACAACTCTGTGTTGCTTGGTATTTGCACAGATCTTGCTTCAGTATATCTTTCTTATTAGTGTGTTATTCTATGGGAGGATGTTGTTACAAATTAACCTGGTCTTTAAGCAAACATTTAACCAACACAACCGATTCGCGCATTAAAATGAACCCAGATTCAAACCATAAATAGATTAAATTAAACAAAGATTATAATAGCTCAGAAGAAATGTAGAATTTTAGAAGAAACTTATCTCTACTTCCACTTTATCCTTAATACATAAAGATCCGCCCTGCGCACTTAGCTGCAGGGGTCTGTGCACACAGCTGCAGACTTTCCAGGCCTCTAGACATAGTTGCAGAGCCTCTACCTACTACCCTGACCCTTGACTTGGACTTATAGATGCTTTCAGACTATCTTCTTCAAAAACCCATTACATTTCATTTTCCAAAAATGACTTCCCAACTTCTGCTCTCTCTACCCATAGAGCCTTGCTCTATTTATACCCTTCCTTGGCCCGCGTTCCTTGCGCGGGTCAACTCTATTTACATTCCTTTACATTATTTTTAGGTAGACTACCCTTTGACTCAACCTACTATAATTTGCGCTCCATGCTTTCAGTGGAGTCTTTTCCCTAACTTTACCCAAAATGTACAGCTTCATGCCCCCTAACCGTTGTGCGGGGCTTCCGCAACCCAACAATCAGTTTACAAATGGTCAATCAGTCAAATTCTTTGTACTATTTAAACACCTTTCAAGTCAAACAAGCAACCTACTGATCTATCAATCAAGCAACTTGCTTTGATACCCCCTGATATGAAATGGGGTTTTGATAACTTGTTATGCTTAGAAGAACCTCCCACTCAGTTAAACAAATAAATGATCTAGCTTATATACGACATTTGCAGAATTAAATACTTGAAACAAGTGTATGATTTCTCTTAAATGTTTAAGTGATTTAAGTCCATTTATTTCTACTGATATTAAACACATATAATAGCCATATAATGCAACAAATAAATAACCACACATAACAACAAATTTAATCTAGGAGTTCAACCGAATATCGTGGGCTACGTCTCCTTGAGCTTTTGTCATCTTGACTTGGCTCTTTGGGATTATGGAAAATTTTCTTTTACAAGTTCCACAGTTAACGCCAAAGGTTACTAAACTGAAATAATGGGCTTAGAATACCATCTATATCCCTGTCATGGCTGTCATCACTCTACAAACAGATCTAAGCTCCCTTAGACTTGATTCCTTCAATCAGTGCTTTGAGCTTCCCTGAGATTCTTGATGGCACTAACACCTTCAAAATTATTTAACTGTCACTGAAACATCATCTACTATCTCAAGCACATATCAAACACCAAAAATAGACTGATCATTTTCTCAAAATGAGCACTGCATCCCCAAAGTAGTCCTTCCTCCATGGTTCGCACTAGGCTACCTTGAGCTTCCCTGTAGCATCTTAGCCTCTAGAAGTCTTCAAATGATTCTACAAATCCATGCAATGGATTCAAAATGATCATTACATTCGAGAATGAATATTGGTTCGCTGAGAACGAGTACTGGTAGCTCCTACAACGACCTCCAACTCCTGGTGGCCCTGAGCTCCAAAATCTCCCTAGATGAAAATCTCTATGAAGATGACTTCCTTAGCTTCTCTAGACTATTCCACTGGCTTTAGCAGGCTCCAATTAGTGTAGCTAGCCTCTTGTTTCACTCTCTCTCTCTCGAAAGATGCTCCTGGAGTGCATTTAATCAATATCCCCTAGGGATATTCCACCAAATTTGGTGAACTACACTTAACTCCAGTTAAATTTAGCATAACCTCCCTTTTTAGCCACTCCGCCAAGCTGGCTGTCGAAGGTGAGTCGTTACAATAATTGTTTGGGCACACATATGAGGCGGTATAATCCTAGCAATTAGGGATAATCCTCACCGGAAGCATTTCAAATAGCGGAATCTCCACCGTTGATCTATCCCGCTCGATCCAATGGATATCACATCATCCGCTCACCAACTAACCCAAACGATCTCCACCTCCGATGTGACCTGTCCAATCGAATGGCTCTAGTGCAATCTCACACAGACTCTTGCATGACCGATATCAAGCCAAGAGTGCATGAGAAAATTAGTTTTCCCATGCTACGTGTCAACCGCTAAGGTTAATCACGTCAACTCGTAGAATACCATTTACAGCATTTTGTCCATGCGAGATATCGTTTCCCACTTTATGAATACCACCCACGTGCTCAATACGGAACTTAAAGAAAGACGTTTAAGGAAAGGTTTAGCACTTACCCAAAAATGGAATATTCTAAGGAATATACTTTTTTATATATTTCCAAAAACCAAATTAATTTTGGTCAAATGTCCAAAAATTGCAGTTTACTCGAATTTTCAAATTGCAATAACTCCTTCATATGGTATCAGTTTTTTGAGATATTCATGGCACCGGAGTTAGGAAGACACGATCTATCCGGTTGCTCAAGTTCAACACTCTTTCAAACACTTTGAAATCTGAGCTATCACTTGGGTCATGGATCAATATCCAATCATCATTCACCATGGGTTGATGCTTAGATTCCTAGTCATACTCATCATAAATGACAGCAGAGGTTTGTTGTGAAACATCAACTATGTCAATAACTTGATTCTCATTCACAATAGGTGTAGAGTTTGGAATGGAGGAACATAAGACAATGCAATCTAGAGGATCAACAAAATGCATAGGTTGAGGTAAGAAATGCATATGACAACCCATTGGCTTCCCCACCAAATCTGCACAAAAATTAAGAGTAGTGAGGTTCAGAGTATGTACTAGTTGAATAATCGTCTTTGCACACTCTTCCGCATCACTCTGTGGGGGTGGAGCTATTTGATGAGGGGAACGCAGATAGTCACTTGTGACAACAACTATATCTGCTTGAGATTGCGTAGCTCCATCACCGAAGTATGCTGAGCGGGATTTGGACATTTTCTTCACTTTGGGACAAGGCAATATTCAAATATGTCCATGAGATATTGGAATTTAATCTAACTTGTCATAGCTTCAAACATGAGTAGATGGAAGAGCTTCCAAAATTCCATAGGCAGTTCATGTGGGGTATTCCATTGTTTTAACATTTTTTTTCAAGAGAATCAGGGTAAAAATGATGGAAAACATATTCAATTAGATCACTAAACTACTTAAATGAGTGCACACAATTGTGAGGCAGATTAGGCACCATCGTTTTGGGGATTCGTGAAGTGCGTATGCAAGTAGCATGCTGACCTCTACGTCATCAAATTCTTACTCATTCCCCAAGAATGCAAAGAATTCATGTAAGTACTCAAGCCAAGCCACTTCACCTTCACCATCATATGTGATTTCATATAAGTGATCAAATAACTCCTTTGTGACTTCAAAGGAATGTGCATTGGACAAACATCATGGAGGGTTAACTACAATTATATCCATGATAGACGTGCAAATATTCAAAATAGGATCTGAGGAATTAACTTGTCATCTGCCCTCCTTCTTATCGCTAGAAATATTGATGGTTTTGGACCCACCAACATGTCAAGGAATATCCCTAGTGAGAAGTCCCAACTAGACCTCAAATCGTTTGGAGTAGGAGTCCTAGCAATGGGTAGTGCAGTATCACCTTCACTGCGGTTGCACATAGAGGTAAGTCAGATCTCTTTGTTGGACGCAAGGGTGTGACCTTGCAGGAAGTCAAGGAAGGTGCATGAAATTCTCTAACAAATGGAAGGGGGGAAGAGTATGGCCGTTAGAAACATGTGATAGCATGCAACTTGGAAGGGAACACATGAGCAGAAAGATTTCACAAGATGGACAGTAGGATAGCCAACGATCCAAAGTGATGGGTTATACCAACAACACTCTTCGATAAGATTCATACAAACACATACCAAATAGTCCATACATACATCATTATAGTAACCAGGATAGCCAAACTATAATAACAACATATCCATGAAACATGTTGGCTCTATTATATTAAAAGAGTGAAAGATACAATCATACATACAAACATGACTTCCACTAGCCCTAATAGCAAAATATTACAGTCACTATTGCATGCTCCTCCAAAGAGATGTACTAGATATACACTATGGAGAAGCCAAGGCTTGTTATAATACACTCCAATCTTTCTCTAGGTTATACCTATAGAAAGCTTAGCTCCCAAAATCCTATACAATGAGTTATGAGTTTCTATAAATATCAAAGGGTGGGGTGGCCCTTGACATTCCCCTTCGTGACTCTTCACCTACCCTCATGAATCTTCAAGTTACACATGATTGTTACATTATACTACTGACAATTGGTCTCTCACTTTTACAACATGTTTACATTACAATTTGCACATGTACCCATGTGAGAAAAAAATAGGCTTGAGTAAGCCATGAAAGAAATCACTAGGATTCATACAACTGTGGGAAGACTAACTCTTCGACATCCTCTCGATCATCAATGGTGGCAAACTGATGCCAAGGTAGGCAGTTTGTTATGGTATCTGCGTACTCTCTCATGACATCCTTTTAAAAGAAAATCTCGCCTCTCTTGCATCTGGGTACACTGATTTGGCACCTCTATCCAACCCGTGAGATAACATGCACATCATGGTCTTGAGTATATCTAGACCAAGATACTGGTGCATAGTATCTACACTCATCTACAAGTCTGGGCTGGTGATTATGTGCATCAATTGATCAAAGTACATGTCTAGCTCCAGTTGAACTTGGTTATTTGTCTTCACCTTGGTGAGTGTTCCAGTGGATGGGATCACATGCGTTCACACAATGACATGCATGCTCCTGAAAGCTTGTGCATGTGAAACCTGTAAGTTGGTGATGAGTTGTGTGAGTTCTTCATAGTTCTGGATCTGACTCTAGATGTGTGCCTTCAACTCTACCACCTTTAGCTTCATCATTTTTGGAAAAGGAAATGGGGCTCCCTTGTACTTCATTGTCCATATTTGATGTGATCAATAGCAGAGTGTAGATCTGACAAGATGCATGATCTCTTAGCACAACGTTGTTGCTAACTGTTGAGATGGACAAATGATTTATGCATGGTGACGAACCTCAAGTACAAATTCTACATGACTATCTTGAGAGACAATACTTCATCTAGTATCTCTCTCCTTAACTCTACTTTGGTGGATGTTGTAACTTTCTCTTCTCCCTGCTTGACTGCTTGTAACTCCTTAGTGATGCACTTGTTGTTACCTATCAAGAATCTAAAACTTGAGGTAGTGGCTTCAGTATATGATTTGGTAGCATCATCAAATGTAGTTGGATGTCTACGCACATCAGACACGATCACTTGTTCTTCAAACTGCGTAGGAGATACATGGACATCTTGAGTGGGCACTCTATGCGACTGCACAACTTTGTGTTGTGACTGATCAAATAATTTTTTGTGCACATCCACTTCTGGATTATCCTCAACGATTTCGGTGTCTCCTTAATCACTTGGGACTTGATCTTCTTCTGTATCTTGTGAATATGGTTGAGTGACCTCTTGGTTCTTAGGCATGAGGTGAATGTCCTGCTCTAACTCAGGCTGAACCATATCTGTGTCCATCTACTCAAGCATTTGTTCAATCTCTTGAGAAAGGTCCTACTCCTACAACTTCTCACCCTGTTTTCTAAGTTCCAGTTGTTCAGATGAATCAATAACCTGTATGGGCCCAATTTCATCAATATGTGCATTCTACACCTCCTACCCTTCCTATCCCTGTTGCACTTCCTTCTCTATTATGTGCAACTCTTTTTCTTCCCTGAGATGCTACTTCAACTCCTGCAACTCCTTTTTTTCTTCCTCTAGCTTTTGTTTCTCTCTTTGTCTTTGTGAGATCCTGATGTCTCCTCTTCAACTCAATCTCCAAAGATGCTTTCAACACAAGTGGATTTTCTTTGAACTTGTAGATTTTCTTCATCTCTGAGTTATCAACAACCTTCGTCTCACCTTTTTCAACTGTACATATGCTACCCTCTGCTGCTATTGATGATGTTGCTCTCTGAGATGCTACTTCCCTCTTCACTGTTAACCACTCTACAACTATTCTGACTAGTTCATTGATGCTGGAAAAGTCATAGAAATATTTCCATTGGTCTTCGTCAAGCCAATGACATGCCCGGTGGATCCAAGGATGATACACTCTTGCATAGTGTTCCTTCACTAAGAAATGTGAGTCTTATGGATTGAAAATTTTGGTGCCAAAGGGGAATCTCTTGAATTCATTATTCTCTACCTCAGCATGCTTGGGATTCTGCACCTCATACAACCCAATTTGCAAAGGAAGAGTGGTCCAAGGTGCCTTCTTCTTGCTATGCATTCTCACTGGCGAACCTATCTAGATGTGGCATGCAACCTCTTGCATGACCAACTTATCCATTGAGAACTTCGTTAAAAGATGTGGAGCCTTCTCCGCATTATACATTCGAATGAAGGTGCCAAGGGGTCAGGCATACCAATTTGTTATGTCAATTAATGCCTCCATCGATGCTTGTGACATGCAAGGTGGATCCTACTCAAACATCATCCTATACACCGGGGTGATGAATTAGTCTTATATTTGTATGGTAACTCCATGGAAGATGCATTCATAGAACAACCTACAATAAGTGTCCTCAAATGTTTTTGAAGGTGTAAATGCCCAACCCAAGCATGGAAACTACTGAAGGGCACAGATCGCATCAAGTATGTAAGTGAACATGGAAAGTCTTGCTTGTTGTCCCTTGGGTGGATACCATGATTTTGTTACTTCTTCCTTCAACTGGAGAGCCGATATGTCAGACCAATTGAAAGGTTTTCCTTCGTTCGCCAGTTGATCCAACACAATCACCCAACTCTGTAGAAATGTTTATGTACTCTCCTGGTCGTAGAAGCAGAATGCGAAGATGACCAAGAGCTTATATGCCTTCTACAATATCCTTGTTCTGTAAACCTGGTTGGATGTTGTCCTGAACTTATGGCTCTTTCACTCAACTCTTTAAGATATCTATTGAGTTTGCACTACTGTTGGGTCTAGTGAAGGGTGTATCCATCATGATCTCTGGCTGCGGCAAGTGATACATCACTTGAAAGTCCTTTTCCCTGAAGGTAGCAAGTTTGGTTCAACTGACACTACTCAACACCAATGTCTCTGGATCAATATGTGGTACAATCTAGTGGATCATGTCTGCGCATGGAAACGCAGGATACCTAGATGAAATGCGGTACAAGCCACACTTGTGTATGTTGACATAGACTCTGCGGTCCTCCAGATTATGTTCAAATGTGCCTGAGAATATGTCATTGATGTCTTTCCATTTCATCTAGATTTCCTTATCTATGAAGAACTTAGTGTCTTCATAGATGGGAAAACTCATAGACACTTACTCAACTGCATCTCTAGTTGCGCTCTCAACGGTGTCCTTTGACCCTGCTCTCTTGGAAGCCTTGTACCTATACTATTTAAAGAAAAATGAACACATTTCATACCTAGAGACAGAGAAACACTCATGGAAAGAAAAAATTTAGGTGAAAACCAAAAGAAAATTGAGGACTGACATGCAACACACCTTGGTGACCGACTAGAAGATTTGCACAATTTTCACCACGAGGCTGGGAGACTGATTGGCAGAACTGTGTAGAACATAGTATGGAATTTCAATGAGGTTTCTAACTATTAAAACTAGGTAGAGCATAGTCCAACTTGGCCTGATGAGCACTGAAACTGTGTCATGCACAAATTTAGTTAGCTTGACTACAACCCAGTCAGACTGCATCTGTGCAATTCGGGGGGCCAATGGGGTACTGCCTCTCAAAATTGCGCAGAGAAAACCTGGAAGGTGAGTTTTAGGCAAGCTCTGTGTAATTCATGGGAGGAAGGTAGAACCTTCACTCTCATAAATACGCAGTGGAAGCTGGGCAAGCTAAGGTCCTGGCCAAGGCAACCCAGACCCGCCATCGAGTGAATGAAAACATGAAAAGGATGAATGCATGTATGTAGATGATTTCAAACATGAGTGATGAACATGTATGAAAACAATGTGTGCAGTATTCAAATAAACATGAAAACATGTAAGTGCATGAAGCGAGTCACTGCATCGACAACTGTTAGTGCAGAAACAATGTCATGCATGCAACAACAGTGAGATGCAATGAAAAAATAAGACAATGCTTGTACAAGATAACATGCATTTAAAAGAGAGCATGCATTCAATGAAACTAAGAAAATAACACTCACACAAACAAAAATACAAAATGTGATAGAAAAAAAGCAAAAGACATGAAAAGAGGACTTACGCGAAAAACGTTGATCTGACTGTGTTGAATGATTCTAGATGTGATGTGAGATGCTAGAGTTCCAAGATCGAAGTAAAGAATGAGCTCTGAAGTGTCAAATAAATATTTTTGACAAGATCGAGGCTTATGGTTCGCATGGCACAAATCTAGGAAAAAGTGACACTTCGCAGGGGGTTTGTAAAATGACTTTTGCATGTAAACTGTAGCTGCTAAAAATGAATCCCTAAAATCTAGGGATTTTTTTTGCTTTTTTCTTTTTTCCTTTTTGGGAAAAGCAACCCATGCAAGCAGAGTAGGATTTCTCAGTCCTGGAAAGAACTGGTCAAATTAGAAGCACTTACAATGAACTGAAAGCCTTGGAGTGACTTCTGCATAGTTTTTGGGTTGAGTGGCTCTGGTTTCCCCTTAGGCTCTATGTAATTTATGGACTGAATCCAAGGCTACCAGCCAAATCTGTGCAAATTTTGAGAGGATGCCCAGTGATAGGATGCTCTGTGCAATTTCGAGATGGAAGGCTATCTGCATACTCTACACATTTCTGGAGAGAAGCACATTGACTTGATGATTTTCTGGAGAGAAAGGATGGTTTCCCTCTAGTTCTGTGCAATTATTCAAGTGAGCACAACAACTAGATAACAACCAAGTCCCGAGATGTCATCTTGTACATGGAAGGCAAACAAGTTAGCAAACACAAGTTGATAAGCCACTGAAATTCAACTGAAGCAGAAGTACCTATCAGTGCAAGACATGTTCCTAAGGATGGTTGGTCAGGAGGTTCCAAAAATAATCTAGGAAAAAGTTTGGAGGGTGTTCTAGCCTCTACAATAGAGTATTATATAAGTGTCAAAACATTAGTAGGATTCAAAAAAAAAATTCAATAGAGGATTGGGAATATAGATGGAAGAGGGGTTACCGTGGTGGTGATCACTTCATCATAATTAATATTTTTTCTAGGTTTGGTAACTTTATAAATATAAATATATATAAAAAAAATTGAGTGACATCAGAGCTATAGGTTATAGCATTGGGCCTTTTCTAGGTCCTAGACTGAAACAATTATTTTTACGTATGTCATCATCAGATAAACAAAGAACTGTTAGAATTTGAAGTATGGTAAAATAAATGAATAGGAAATCTTCCATAGGATCACCTAGAGGTGGTCAAGAACCGAACACTAAATTATGAATCATGGGTCAAGGAAGTAGTAATGCAAAAAATCAAGAATTTGAACTCTTGGAAGTAGTAACAATGTCAACTTTGAAATGGGAACTAATACTGTTACTTGTTTCATAGAGATAGCACAAAAGTGATCCGATTTTGAAAAGGGGTGATGAAGAACACATATGTCTTTTTTAGAGCATTGTTTTGGGCGCTATAAATTTTTTTATGTACATTGAGTTTTAGAATGGTAGTGATTTTCACGCTGATTTAAAAAAGTGGTAATTCTACACCATGCCCTTTTTTAAAAGGCCATTTTTTTACTTCAAATTTTCTAATGTCTGAAATGTAAATAACTATTTCTAGATTTAATAATTTTTTAAGTGGTCTTCTTCTTCATATTTTCTTTTTTGTAGTGAGCTTCTCATTGTTTTGCATATTTAAAGAAGGTCAATATTTTGAATTTTTTATATTCTACATATTTATACATCGTTAATTAATTTTTCAATCCACATGAAATAATTGTCTCTTAAAAAACAATAATTTTTAGCAATTGACATAAAAATAACCATTTTTGACTTAAATATAACTAAAAAACTACATGTTTTGAGCATTTTTTTTTTGCTAGAAATGACATGTCAAAATCACACTTTTTATAGGAAATTTTTAACTAAAAATGGTTAAATAATAGTGTTTTTCATGAATTTCATGTCAAAAAAATAATAATATTCAGTTTTTTTTTCAAAAAATAATTATTAACATAAAAATTATTGCGAAAATCACATAGTACAAATATTGAATGCATAACAACGTAATTGATTGTATATTCTTCTCATAAAATGTCAAAGTGAAAACATTACAAGTATAACTAAGTAATAGTTACAAAATGAGCTTGATTTTCGAGCACAACTTAAATTTAATCAACAATATCACGTAATCCGAACTCTTCGTCCTCTAGAGTTTCATCATTGTTTTCTTCCACAATATTTTCTGCTTCATTTTTCTCATTTTCCTCTTCTAATGGATCTTTGATGTCTGCGAATCTCCCAATGTATGCCTTTCCAATAATTCTGTGTAATGGTGGTTGGGGTTCCTTTGCCTTTTTTGCCACAGGTGATTCACTGAAGTCCCCTTTCTTCAACCCAATTTCTTGAATTGCATCTGGAAGAAATTGAAGAACATTAATTCTTTGCTGAATGAAATTGCAATGTATTGGATCTTTTTCAATTGCCATGCAATTTCTTCCTTTCTGAAGGCAACATGCTAGTGTTGTACCTAATTATCAAGAACAAAAGAAATAATGAAGTAAATTAGTACAATCACATATTAATTAAGAAATAACATATTGAAATTCAATTCCATATAATAAAACTTACCTGAGCCAAAAAATAAATCCAGAACTCAATCTCCTTCATTTGAACATATGTCTATAAGTTAGGTAATCAATAACTATGGTTTTTAATAAATGTTAACTATCTCTCCTTTTGCTTCTTTGTCTTCATATGTTAGTTTTCTCACAACAACATCATAAGTTAGTATTTGGCTAAAAATCATAGACATATAGCTATCATATTTTGCCCAACTATCAGTATGGTTGAACTCACAATCATTTATTAATAGTTGATCTTCACGGTTAAGAAGATTTGACTTTTCCCTGTAACATGAAATAGTAAAAGTTCAACTAATTTGTACATATATGAATTTTTTAACATTATTCAAATATACATTTTAAATGTCTTACCATGTAAGCTACATCCTTGAATTTGTTTTCCCCTTAAA
Source organism: Pinus tabuliformis (assembly GCA_031772625.1). Classification (NCBI taxonomy): domain Eukaryota; kingdom Viridiplantae; phylum Streptophyta; class Pinopsida; order Pinales; family Pinaceae; genus Pinus; species Pinus tabuliformis. The sequence goes on along the minus strand of CM062807.1, from coordinate 1,245,568,447 downwards.
GCTTGACAATAACATTGTCAATTGTGTGTCTGAATGAAATGCCACAAATCTCCATAATGGTGATGACATGACTTCTAGAAATCCCGCAACCACTTTACTAGGAGCTTAATAAGTATAAGGGTCACTATCATAGTCAATGTTTGGAATATTTAAACCATGGGGAATATCTGTAATAACGAGGGCATAATCCCTTTTAGGTATGAGTTTAGCAATGTCTTCACAGTTGCCTTGTATTACTTGATATTGAATAGTGTCTAGCCTATTCCAAATCAAATGAGTAAGAGTTGGATCAAGTCCAACATTCTTAATAAGTTGCTTCTTTAGTCTTTCAATCTTTATTTTTTCAATAAAGGTTCTGAAACTATTTGGTGCTCCATTATCATCCTTCTTCATCTTTTATAAAATAAACAAATATGTGTAAGTCATAAATTAAAAATAGTACACAGATGAATAAAAATGAATGTATAAATCAACATATATTTTTAAATGCAAGATAAAAAAAAAATAATGTTGATGCAGAACTTGAATCTCAATAGTTGCGTACAACATCATCCCAACTATCTTCATTCAACAATTTAACCATTTGTTCTTGAATTTTCATGTAAACTTTGTGACTGCATAGATAAAGTTTAAAAATTTAATATAATGATATGTATAACAAATGCTACCAAGAACAATATGTTATATTTAAAAGAAAATTATAATCTAGAAATAAATAAAAATAATTCAACAAACTTACTTTTTAAATTCCTCAAACATTTCATCCAATGATAATTCCCCTAACCTCACACGAGATAATATTGCTTTGACAATTTTTTCATCCTTCACTCCTTGCAATGCTCTCCAAGGTGTGATAGTCATATCTTCTAGAAGCTGCCTCATTTCAAGACCTGATTTACTGTTGTTACATATCAATGGCTTAGACTTTTTGACCTTCTGGTTTTTAATGCCAATGTTTTCGCACATGCTAAAAATCTCATTAATCAACTCCCATATCTCGTTAGTTCTAAATGCCAACTAGAAAATGTTATAAACACCTCTGAATAAATCACTAAATTTCCCTCCTTTGCCACCTTTTGAATTGATTTTCTCTTCAATTGGATAGCCCATTTCCATACAACATTCCTTTCGGAATCTACAGTAACATTTATCCTATCCCCACCACATTTTTTTTCAAATTCACTATGAATAAATTTAACCCTTTGGATGAAAGTCATAGACAACCTATATTCATTATTTGAATTATGATACCATGCCACTAACATTGCTTCTGTATCTGATAAACCAGCATAAATGATACATTTCATTGTTTCAAAATGTTGGTTATTGGGATATTCCTCCATCAATTATCTTTGAGCTTCTACAAAATGGTTCCCGCCAAGCACATAATAATTGTATTCAAAACATTTTGACTTATCAAATGATTCTTTGTTAGGAAATTGAACTGGATCAACAAGAAGCACATAATTAACCACATGAGCATATGGATTGTACCTCATCAATGTCTTCAAGTTGTGAACATGCAGATGATGTGGCCTTTTGATTTGATATTGACATTGTCCTTCACTTTCCTTTTAGATTTGTCTAACATTAAGCTGAAATGTACAACCACTGTCAATTAAGTTTCTATTTGTCAAGTTCTGTCGAATGACATTTTGTTTTGTTTTGATAATGCCATCCTCTAAATCAGCTCCTGGTGTAATGATTTCTCTGCTTTCTTTTGAAGTCTCACTAGGTTCTTGACTATTGGAAATGACTACTTCAAAATGTTCAACTTTACTTTTCTTCTTCATAATATTATCATCATTAACTGTAACAGATTTATTCTTGGGCATTGTTACTTTTGGTCTTTTACGACTCTTCTCAGTTCCAATGTCATCTTCAGTAACACCAACATATTCTTCACTGCTAGTTTCAACTTCCTCATCTTGAAAAGTAACTTGTCTACCCTTGCTATATTTATCCACTAGAGGCCTTTTTTTCTGATCCCTTGGATGTAGTTTTGTAGCATCACGAATTACTACATTTTTCTTATTTTCCATATATTCTTCTAACACTGTGTAGAAACTATTGACAACTTTCATAATACCATGCTCTATGAAATGAATGCCACCAAACCTAATTGAACAACTTTCAACTAAATTCTGCCAAACAAAATATCATATGTCAATAAAAACAAAGTTAAAAAAATATAGTGAGACAGTTACAAGAATGAAAAACACAAATATAAGTAACAATACTTACGATATTTTGTTTCATCTCATTTACAATTTGTTTACACAACTTTGTAGATACCTCTCTCGTATCATACAATGAATATGATAACTAGTATTTAATCCTTTCATGTGACTTGGGCGGTTTTGTAAGTATGGAAACAAGTTCACTGTCCGGTACCGAACACATGTCTATGACTCTTCCCATCACATCATAAATTTCATTATCATTAGGTATATCAACATATAAATATATATGCACATTTTGACTTTCTCTTTCTTCCACATACTAGATTCTTTTATGGAAGTTTCACTTCTTTTGATTTCTTCTAGTACGAAATAATGTTCTTATCATTTGAGGCACTTGAAAGATTTGTAGCCATTAGATCAGGTGGGGTTCAGTGACCAATGTTTTTTGAAGATTCACCTTTAAGAGTCTTTGGTCCAGAAATATTCACAAAAATATTCTTTGATGCCATTTTCCTAAAAAAAGAAGCACACAAATCAGTAAATGACGAAAAATATTAACTTAAATTAACAATGAAAATGATAAATGATAGTTAATTTTATAAATCATAACAATTTCAGGAAAAAAAATATTTTAAAAAATACGTCACCCTGCCGCCGCCCCCATTGAAAATCGGTCGGCCAACCGAGCCAGCCATTGGGTCCGGCCACCTAGCACACCTTAGCGGCCCAACCACTGTCCTCTGCCCATCCTCGGCCCGCGCCACCCCGCGGGTGAGCAAGCTGCCAGGGTGGCGCGGGGGCGGGGGGGGTGGGGCGCTACCTTGCTCACCCTCGTGCCACCCCGAGGGCGCACCTGTTCACGGGGTGGCATGCAAATCTAAGATTCCCCCGCCACCCCGAGGGTGCGAGGGCCGCCAAGGTTGCATGGGGGAGAGCTGCACAGCTCCCCCCTATGCCACCCCGACGGCCGCCGACTTGCGGGGTGGCGAGGTGATTCCCAAAATCACCTCGCCACCCTGTGGGTAGATTGGCCATTGGGGTGGCATGGGGATAGGTTGTCGTAGCCCTCCTCGCGCCACCTCGGTGGGCCACCCGCCCATGAGTGGGGCCTACCATAGCCTCTTAAGGCACCCCACCCGCTGGTAGGCCCCCCACACTATCCCGACGACCCGTTCAAGGTGGCACGGAGGGAGGCTGCGACAGACTCACCCACACCACCCAGCAGGCGGGCGGGCCATCGGGTGGCACGGGCGGGGCTGTCGCAGCACCCCCCCATGCCACCCTAACAGCTGACTCGTCTGTGGGGTGGTGGGGTGATTCTTAGAATCGCCCTGCCAACACACGCGCAGGCGGGCCAACCATCCCCATCGCCCCTAACCTATGGGCCCGTTCGGCTGCCGTGAGCATTACTAGGCCTGTTTGGCCACTTTGAGCTTTACTAGGCCCACCATGCCACAATAGACATAGTGAATAAATTTGGCCCGCAAAAATTTTAATTTAAAAAAAACATTAAACTTATTTAATATTAAAATTTTCAAGGAAAAAAAATTAACTAACCTTTCAATTGTGAGAATTCTCCATTGAATATGTTGATAGTAATGTACCTACTCCACAAATTCGCTCCAAGTCTTTCAACGAACCTCAGAAAACCTTGATTTGATGTGAGTAATAATGATAATGAAATTTATTATATAGGTGAAATTACGAAGATGTTTTACCATATGGTAAATGTGGGATTAATTTGTTTTAAAAAAAATTATGTTAATTTTTTTATGGTGATATAGGAAACTATGATAAAATGAATATTAACAACGCAGTGAATGTGGGATTAGTTTTTTTTGAAGGTATTATAAAAATTAAAAAAAACATTCAATTGTTTAGTAAATATTATATAGTTTAACTATTAAAATAATTTAGGTAAAGGTTTTAGTTTACAATTTTAAATTTAAAGATTTATTTCATAAAAAAATTTAGTTAACATTTTTCAATAAATTTTAGAATAAAATAATGAAGGGAAATATATAAAACAAAATTTTTGGAGGGAAAATTTCATTCTCTAAGCTATATAATAGCTTTAGGAGAGTCTACATTTGTATCATTCAACGTCTTCTATTTGAAAGGGATGGATTCTTCTGATAGTGAAGTTTCACTTTTTAAAGCATCAATCTCTTCATCATGTAACAAATCTAATAATATTGATGAATATAACAGAAATTCTTCCACTTAGTCCTAATCCTAAGGACTATGAAAGCAGCATTGATGAAAGAGGGGATGGAGAATTTCAAATAAATAAAGAGTCACAGATTCCACCTAGTCATAATTCTAAGGACCATGAGAGTAGCAGTGATGAAGAGTATGATGACGAATTTCAAAAGAATGGAGTGTGATAGTGTCCTCTCAGTCCTAATCCTATGGACTATGAGAGCAATAGTGATGAAGAGCATGATGACGAATTTAAAAAGAATGGAGTGTCATGGTGTCCTCTTAGTCCTAATCCTATGGACTATGAGAGCAACAATGATGAAGAGCATGATGATGAATTTCAAAAGAATGGAGTGTCACGGAGTCCACTTAGTCCTAATTCTAAGGACTATGAGAGAAACAGTGATGAAGAGCATGATGATGAACTTCAAAAGAATGGAGTCTCACAGTGTCCACTTAGTCCTAATTCTAAGGACTATGAGAGCAGTAGTGATGAAGAGCATGATGAACAATTTCAAAAGAATGGAGTGTCATGATGTCCTCTTAGTCCTAATCCTATGGACTATGAGAGTAGTAGTGATGAAGAGCATGATGACGAATTTCAAAATAATGGAGTGTCACAGTGTCCACTTAGTCCTAATCCTATGGAATATCAGAGCAACAGTGATGAAGAGCATGATGATGAATTTAAAAAGAATGGAGTGTCAAGGTGTCCACTTAGTCCTAATTCTAAGGACTATTAGAGCGGTAGTGATGAAGAGCATGATGATGAATTTCAAAAGAATGGAGTGTCACGGTGTCCACTTAGTCCTAATTCTAAGGACTATGAGAGCAGCAGTGATGAAGAGCATGATGGCGAATTTCAAAAGAATAGGATGTCACGGTGTCCACTTAGTCCTAATTCTAAGGACTATGAGAGCAACAGTGATGAAGAGCATAATGATGAATTTCAAAAGAATGGAGTGTCACGGTGTCCTCTTAGTCCTAATTGTAAGGACTATGAGAGCAGCGCTGATGAAGAGCGTGATGAAAAATTTCAAAAGAATGGAGTGTCACAGTGTCCTCTTAGTCCTAATCTAATGGACTATGAGACCAACAGTGACGAAGAAAATGATGACAAATTTCAAAATAATGTAGTGTCATGATGTCCACTTAGTCCTAATCCTATGGACTATGAGAGCAGTAGTGATGAAGAGCATGATGAAAAGTTTCAAAAGAGTGGAGTGTCATGGTGTCCTCTTAGTCCCAATCCTATGGACTATGAGAGTAGTAGTGATGAAGGACAGGATGAAGCACTTAGTCCTAATCCTAATGAATATAAAGATAGCAGTGACAAAGGATAGGATGTAGCATTTTTAGTAAGTAAACAGTCGCATTTTTGACATAGTCCTAATTCTATGGACTATGAGAGCAGCACTGACAATGCACATGAGGAAGAATATCCAATAAACATCGAGTCAAATTTTCCATTTAGTCCCAATTGTAAGGACTATGATAATAGCACTGAAGAAGGGGAAGATGAAGAATATCGTCCAAGTCAGTATTTGAAAAGCACATCTGATCATAGTGTGGATAACATTCCTCTTAATGATGATGAAAATGCTTATACAAATGATGATCCAATGATGGAGATGTTTCCAAGAAATATTGTATTGAGGAGTAGGAGCAGACCTTTTCATATCAATGCTAGTTGTTCTAGTTATACAAGGGGTAGAGCAGAATATCTGTTGAGAAGAAGCTTTATCAACACACTCATTTCAAGTGAATGTTGTCAAAAATATTGCTTGAAACATATGGATTTCAAATTTGCACTAGGGAGAAGGAAGAGATATTTGTCAATGAATAAAAGCATGCAAAATTCATATTTAGTTGGGTGCATGCAATCTACATTGTCAGGTTATGATTATCATATTGGGTCTTTATTTATCTATAGAAAGGCTTTCAAAATGTTTCATTCAATGGGGAATTTTTGTCTCTAGAGAATTCAAGAAAATTTGGAAAAGGATCCCACATTTTATTGAGAAGTACGTCATAAAAGACAGTTTGGGCCATTATCAAACACTACAATGTCATGGATGAAAGATTTCTTTTCAAAGCATAGAGAGTGTATGCCTAATATAGAGACAATACATATTCCAAATAATTTTTCAAGACGAGAAATCTACAACTTATACAAAGGATATGCAGAAGGTGCTGAGCGACATGGCTGGTTTATTACGTATCAATATTTTGTGAAGGTATGGAAGAAAGAATTGAACAATCTCCATATTCCTAAGAAGACAAGGATGGGGATTTGTAGTACATGTGCTTCTCTTAAATAAAAAAGGGACAAATGTGAAGGGTTAGAAAGAGGTAAGCATTCATAACTTTAACTTTTAAAACTGTATAGTCATCAACTATGAAAACATATTTTTTAATGGCTTTCTTTTATGTTTTGTAGATTCAATTGTATAAGAACTTCAAGAGCATCGTGAACAACGAACAAGTGAAAGGAAAAAGTTGTACAAGAATTGTTGGGTTGTGTTATATTCTTTCCACGACTAGCCCACGTAGTTAACTGGGGGTTAGAGGGGGGGCGGAGCCCCCCTTTGTTGCACTGATTGTGTAGCAGAGGGGTCACAGGGGGTTTGAGGTGTACCCGTAACCCCACTTTATGGGGTCCAAGGCAGTGCTCCAAAAAATTTTGGTTTTGTACCCTATGTTAGGTTGGGCGGACCCACCTATGGTTTTGTGCATGCTTTTCGCACATATTTTTGGACGCAATGGTTTTTCAGTGTATGGTATTGGATGCAATGGTTTTCAGTCCATGGTATTGGATGCTTCGGCATATATAAATATGTATTATAACATTGAAAGGAACATAATGAGAAATCAAGCTGGTAGTCCCGATTTTGGGATGCAGGGGAAAATCTCTGTGTATATGTGTTTTATGTGTTACGCTCTTGCATTGTTTATTTTCTGTATTTTAGAATTCGTATGCAGGTAATTTCTATATGGTGTTAAACCTACATTTGGTATCAGAGTAGTTTTTGCTTCAAGGGGACACCTTTGCTGCTGGGGGGTTTCGCTCGGGCCTCTGGTAGACCCTGTTCAGTGGGAGATCTACAAGATCGATTATGGTGGTGAAAGAAGATGGCAAGCAATGGAAAGATAGAGATCAAGAAATTTAATGGTCATAGTTTTGAGTAGTGGAAACTCAAGATGGAGGATTTGTTGGTGGATAAAGATCAGTGGATTACAGTAGATCTGGGTACTAAACCAATGAGAGTGTTTGATGAAGAATGGAAGAAGCTAGATCAGAAGGCAAAGAGCGCAATACGATTGTGTGTTTCAAATTCAGTATTGTTGAATGTATCAGGGGAAGCTACAACAAAGGCTCTGTGGGACAAGTTAGGGACTTTGCACCAATCTAAGTCTCTGGTGAATAAACTATTCCTACAGAAAAAGATGTATAACCTGAGGATGAAAGAAGGAGACTCGATGATAAAGAATCTGAATGCATTTAATAATATGGTAAGTCAGTTAGCATCTGTTGATAATAAAATTTTAGATGAAGATAAGTGCATCAGTTTGTTGTGTTCTCTACCAAATTCGTGGGATAGTCTAGTTATTGAAATAGGTAGCAATGCAACTGCCTTGCAGTTTGATGAAATAGTCTCATCCTTACTGACAAAGGAGATGAGATGGAAAAATATGGAGAGATAGAATGGTGATGCCTTGTATATACGAGGACAGTCCCAAAACAGAAACAAAAATAAGTCATCGAGTGGGAGATCTAAATCTAGAGCAAGATCTAAATCTCCAGGAAACCCTGTAAAGGTGGTGTGCTAGAAATGTGGAAAGGAAGGGTACTACGAAAGGGACTGTAAATCTAAAGCTCCTAATAAAGCAAAGGGATCTGATGATGCTCCTTCTGCAGAGGCGAAAACCACCTCAGATGAAGGTGGGGATGTGTACTTGGATTCTTCAAGTACACATGTAGATCATGAGGCATGGTTGATTGACTCAGGTGCATCCTTTCACTTCACTCCCCATAGAGAGTGGTTCTACGAGTATGAGAAATATGATGGTGGTGATGTCTTCTTAGGGGATGATAGGAAGGCTAGAATCATTGGTCGCGGAAAAGTAAAGTTGAAGTTGCAAGGTGGAAGGGTTAGAACACTTCCAGGTGTTCTACATATTGCTGCACTAGCCAGAAATCTGATTTCTGTAAGCAAGCTAGATGATGCAGGTGTAAAAACAGTGTTTAAGAAGGATACCTACGAAATGGTGTGGGGAGCACTGGTATTGATGTAGGGAGTTCGAATTGGAATTCTGTACAAGCTTCAAGGTAGCACTGTTATTGATGGGTGCAACAGTTCTATGGTTCCTGAGATTGAAGTAGAAAATCTAGTGGTCTCTAGAGAGAAGGCCATGTTGTAGCATCAAAGGCTTTGACATATTGGAGAGAATGGCCTTCAAATACTTCATTGTAAAGGTATGGTTGAAGGTATGAGTAATAACTCTCTGGATTTTAATTTCTGTGAAAGTTGTGTATATGGGAAGCAGAATCAGGTGAGTTTCCCCTCTAGTAGTAAGAGGGTGAAACATATATTAGAACTTGTGCATAGTGATGTGTTTGGACCTGTGAAGGTTCCATCACTGGGTAAGTCTGTGTACTATGTATCATTTATAGATGACTTCTCAAGGAATACATGGATATATTTCCTTAAGAAGAAATCTGAAGCCTTTGACAGGTTTAAAGAATTTAAGGCTCTTGTGGAAAATTAGACAAACAAGAAGATAAAGGTGCTAAGAACAGATAATGGTGGATAGTTTTGCAGCAAGGAATTTGAAGAATTCTGTAAGATGTATGGTATAGCATGACAGAAGACTACTCCATATACACCTCAGCAAAATAGAGTTGCAGAAAGAATAAATAAGATGTTGACAGAAAGGGAAAGAAGCATGCTGAGTGGTGTCGTGTTAGAACATGAATGCTGGGTAGAGGTGGTGGATACCACATGTTACCTGGTCAACATGTCACCTTCATCATCGTTGGGGGATAAGACTCCACAAGAGGTATGGACTAGTAAGAAACCCTCTTTTTCACATCTAGGGGTATTTGGATGTGATGCATATGTACATGTTCCAAAGTAGAAATGAACCAAGTTGGATAGTAAATCTAAAAAGTGCATCTTTATTGGGTATAAAGATGGCTTAAAAGGTTATAAGCTTTGGAACCCAGTCACACGGAAGGTTGTTTACAGTCGAGATGTGGTGTTCAAAGAGTTAAAGGATGTTATTAGACATGAAGTCCAACCAAAGGAACTTGAGAAGATATAGTTTGAGATTAAGGAGGAAGAATCAGACTCTACAGTAGAGGAGGAATCAAAAGATGAAGAACCACAAACTCTGGGTGTGAGAAGATCAGTTCGAGAAAAAAGGCAGCTAGAAAGGTATAGTCCATCTTCTTTCTATTCAAATTTTTCTTTATCTATTACTGATGATGATCCCGAGACTGTGAAGGAAGAAATAGACTTAGACAATGACAAACTCTGGAAAGAGGCCATGGTTGATGAAATGGCATCTTTGCACAAAAATGACGCTTGGGATCTGGTGGAGTTGCCGGCTGGAAGGAAACCCATTGGCAGCAAATGGGTGTTCAAGAAGAAGACAAATGCAGAAGGAAAGGTGGAGAAATACAAAGTTGGTTGGTAGAAAAAAGTTATTCCCAGGTGCCGGGAATTGATTTTGGTGATATCTTTTCTCCTGTTGCCAAGGTAAATTCTATTAGATTACTTTTATCTATTGCTGTTGCTTTTGATTTTGAGGTAGAACAGATGGATGTGAAGACAACATTTCTTCATGGGGATCTGGAAGAGGAAATATACATGAAGCAACCTAAAGGCTTTGCTAGTGAAGGGTAAGAAAGAACTGGTATGCAAGTTAAAGAAGTCTCTATATGGGTTAAAACAGTAACCAAGGATGTGGCATCAGAAATTTGATACATTTATATGGGGACTTGGCTTCACTAGAAGCAAAGCATATCACTATGTGTATTTTAAATTAATTGGTGACCGTGTTATTTATCTAGTCTTGTATGTGGATGATATGTTGCTGGTTGGAAATGACAAAGAAATTATCCAGGATTTGAAGACCCAATTGTCCTCCAAATTCGAGATGCAAGATATTGGTGCTGCAAACTATATTTTGGACATGGAAATTAAAAGAGATTGAGTAAAGAGGAAGCTCTGGTTAAACCAGAGGAAGTATGTCAAGACAATACTGCAGAGGTTTAATATGCAAGATAGTAAATCAGTGAAGTTTCTTATTCCTATAGGTGTGAGGTTATCTGCTGAACAATGTCCCAAGACACAAGAAGAGGAAGAGGACATGTCCCGTGTTCCATATGCAAGTGAAGTAGGTAGGTTGATGTATGAAATGGTCTGTACTAGACCAGACATTGCACATGCAGTGCAAGTATTGAGCAGGTTTATGTCAAACCAAGGAAGGAGCGTTGGACAACAGTGAAGCAGGTTTTTTGGTATTTGCGTGGCACTAGTGATTATGGTTTGTGGTACCAAGGAAGATCAAGATTGGACAGAATGTTTGATATTCATGGCTTTGTTGATGCAAACTGGGCTAGAGATCTAGATCAGAGAAAATCTACAAGTGGGTATGTGTTTAACCTATTTGGAGGTGTAGTAAATTGGATGAGTAAGAGAAAATCTGTAGTGGCACTATCAACAACAGAGGCATAATACATGGCAGCCACTCATGCAAGCAAGGAAGTAGTTTGGTTGCAGAGATTGTGTTCAGGTATGGGGTTAGTACAGGGAGCTATAAGGATAGACTGCGACACCAAAGTGAAATTTTCTTTGCAAATAACCCCGCATATCATTCAAAGACGAAGCACATTGATGTTCATTATCACTTTGTGAGGAATATGATAGAAGACAAAAAGGTGTTGTTGGTAAAGGTGGACACTTTGAAGAATACTGCAGATGCATTGACAAAATCTATGAGCTCTGAGAAGTTCCCTTGGTGTAGAGAGACAATGGGCATTTCAGGGCTGGAAAAATGACTAAGCTCTCTTGTGGCCTCTTGTGGAAAGAAAACAAAAGTGGGAGAATGTTGGGTTGCGTTATATTCTTTCCACAACTAGCCTACGTAGTTAACTGGGGGGTTAGAGGGGGGCGAAGCCCCCCCTTGTTGTGCCGATTGTGTAGTGGGGGAGGGGGGTCATTGGGGGTTTGAGGCATAGCCGTAACCCCACTTTACGAGGTCCGGGGTAGCACCCTAGAAAATTTTGGTTTTGGACCCTATGTTAGGTTGGGCGGACCCACCTATGGTTTTCTGCATGATTTTCACACATGTTTTTGGACACGATGGTTTTTCGGTCCATGGTATTGCATGCGATGGTTTTCGGTCCATGGTATTGGATGCCTCAGCATGTATAAATATGTATTATAACATTGAAATGAACATAATGAGAAATCAATCTGGTGGTACCAGTTTTGAGATCCAGGGGAAAATCTCTATGTATATGTGTTTTATGTGTTATGCTCTCGCATTGTTTATTTTCTGTGCTTTAGAATTTGTATGTAGGCAATTTCTGTACGGGGTTAAAACCTACAAGCATCGAAAGAATTGTTATGATAATTAGAATAAATATTTAGGTTTGATAATTGATGGTATCGACCAGAAGAAAACACTTTTACCACATTTTGTTCGCACACCCAAAAATTTATAGGGGGGGAATTTTATTCAATATCACTTGGTCGGTTGTATGGTCTTCAATGGGAAAATATTGCCAAGGGTGTACTTCATAGCTCCAAATATTCATAATGTTGCAAACTTGACAATAACCATAATTCATGATGTGCTTTCTCATTGGTCTGGTAATGTTCCTGAAGTTTTGTATCTACAATTGGACAAGACTTGTCATGAAAACAAAAATCAGGTTCTTTTTGGATATCTAAAGATGCTTGTTGAATTGAGAATTTTTCAGAAGGTAAAGGCTGGTTTCCTTCTTGTTGGGCACACTCATGACCATATTGATCAGATGTTTAGTTGTTTTTCAGTCACATTGAGGAGGAAGGAAGTTCAGAGCTTGCCATCATTAATTGAATGTATTAAGAAATCATACATGCTAGAGCCTACTTTTGATGTGTTGGAAGAAAATGTTGACATGCGAATGTTTATTCTGGGATCACATGGTGAGGTGAAATTCACTTAACAACTTAATGACATTAGCTTCCAACATCAATTTCGTATAAAAAAATTGATGGGAAAACACTAATATAGTGAAAGAAGTATTCAACTACTGCAAAATGGGCACCATCATCAGGTTTGAAATTTTTGAAGTTCATTACAGATCATCCAATATTTGCATCAAAATATTGTTGTTACAATCAGTTGGTGAAGTTCATAATGCACGAAGACATAATAGAGATATAAATTATTCTGATTGCCTAGAAGAAATTTAAAAAATGTATTAGATATACATACGAGTACTTTGACATTACTGTTTCAGTTTGGTGGGAGTCATTTTTTAATAATCAAAGTGATCATTTCAACAACAACAAATGAAGATATACCTTTGAAAAATACATTTTTTTGGCCACAACATGTGTCGAATGAACATGAGGAAACAAACATTGTTGAACAATAACAATCTCAAGGTATTATTAATTCTTCACAGGTAGAGGAAAGAGAGATGTATATTGGTTCCAGAAGATCTCATGCACAATGTGAAGCCATGGAAGACCTTTACAACGGTTCAATATAGGATATTAAGGAGGGTTGCATGATCACAATGCTAGCAGATGGAGATCCCAATGGCTATCCATTCTTGGTTGGTAAATTTATAAAGGTCTTTACAAAAAATGAGGATGTTACAAGTGTTGAAGTACATTGGTATACCACAAATACACACCCATTCAATGCTGTGTATAAGCTAGAGATGGTAGTTGACAAAAAAATGGCAGAAAGAGAAAAAGAAAGGGTGCAAATATAAATCGCCACTGCACATACATCTTAAAATTGGAGGATGTTGACATACTTGTTTATGACTTCAATTTATCAAAGAGAGGAACTCTTCGCTTGAAGACGATGGAGATTCTGAAAAGGTTGTTACCAGAAGGAACAGTGTTGAGATGGGAGTCAGCTGAAACCAATCGTAGATCTAGAAGAATTTTGAAACCTAAAATGGTGGGCATGCATGTGGACTCAAATGGGGCACTAGTTGATGAAAGAGAAGAATATGGAACATCTTCGTCAGCATCCAGTCATTCATCTGAAGATGTGAATTCTGATGGTGTGCAACAAAATATGAGTGATTTTGTATAATTTTTTAAGACAGTTTATATAACTGATGTCTGCATCGTATCTTGAAATAATTTTTTTGATTTCCATAAGGTGTTAAATCGGAAGTTATGAGTCATTGTTATGTTGTTGGATTATATGTCTTAATTATGATAATTTTTGTTGTTTAGAATATCTACAATGCATCATTAAATTAGAGATATAATGTATGTTTCATTCAATATACAAATAATGACATTTGAATTCATTTAATCATGTAATTTGTTCATTATGTCATGGCTTTTTAATTTTATGGTTGAAAACATGTTGATTTTATACTTAGGAAAGAAAAAAGGTATTCTACCAAAAACATTAGTGTGTTTTTTCCTCATAAATAACTTTTTTTGGCACATAAAAATTTGGTTTTACTAGCATTTTTCAAAAATGTTGAAAATTGACCCTAAAAATATCATCTTTTGAGTATCACCACTTTTTCATTTTCAAGGTTTTTTTGCACGAAAATTTTGTTTTCATTGCCATTTTTAAAACATGTTCAAAATTTCCCCTAAAAAAAAAACCATCGTTATAGTATACACACTTTTTGCTTTTAGCACCGTTTTTGATGCTTTTTCGGGGTTTTTTGGCCAGAGTTCCTGTTTTGAGTTTATAGTTCCCATTTCAAAGTTTACATTGTTTAGTACGGAGTTTGAAGGTAGACTTAGATAATGTAAAATAAAATTAGGAAAGACTATCTAAGTCTAAATAAGACTAGGATGAGATTAATGGTTATCTAATAATAAATTTGGAAGAAGATAGAGTCAATAAAATAATGATTGAAACCCACAAAAAGAGAACTAGAAGTGAGTGAACAGACACTATTGATTCTATGAATTTTGATGAAAGTGAATCTCATGAATTGGACGAGAATGAATAAAAAAAATATGCAAGTAGCACTTCTACATATTAAAAGAAGAGGACCACAACTTGGCTGCAAGGTGGGTTTAAAAATATTAAACCTCCAAATTTTTATGGTGAATCTGAGGAAGGAGTTGAAGCATGGCTTCTCAATATGTCCAAATATTTTTAGGTCTACAATTATCCAAGTAATTTGAAGGCAAGACTAGCAACTTTCCAGTTAAGTGGTAAGGTGTCCATATGGTGGGAGGAAAACAAACTTGTTAAACAAATCAAAAGGAAAAATATGACTTGGAAACTCTTCATAAAGGAAAAGAAGTATCTAACTAAATGATATTTAAATGAAAAATCTATAGAGTTTCATGAGTTAAAGATTAGGAGAATCTACTATGGATTAGTTTTTTAACAAGTTTATGAGTTTGTTGAGGTATGTGCCATACTTGCAGGAAGAAAAGGAAGAAAAACAAATATTTTTTATTTGTTTACCTTTCTCCTATAGAGAAATAAATGAGTTCGATAACCCAAAAACTATCGATGAAACTATAAGAAAGGAAAAGTTTCATTTTGCTCAAAATTAGAAGAAGGGTGTTAACTAAAAAAGTTCGATGGCCAAAAAGCATGAGAAATTTAGAAATAAGAAAAAAGGGTTCAATAAACTAAATGTTCCAAATACTTTTAAAAGTAATGAAGGAGGGAAATACGGTATAAGTGTGAACCAGGAAAGGAATTTTGGATATAAAATTGGGCTAGGTGTTGGAGTAGGAAATAAAAGCTTCTCAAAATCAACCAAACCACCAATTAAATGATGGGTTTGCAATGAAAATTACTTATGGATAGACTATCCATAGAATCCAACAAAAAAAAGGGGTTTTGTGAATAATCTACAGGAAGCTTCACAGTTAATCGCATTACTTACAATATTCCAAGGATCAATGCAACATTACATGGAAGATAGGAAGAGCACCAGTCTACAATGGTGGAAGTCTAAGGTAAATTTTTTGAACATAATGTCTCAGTATTAGTAGACCTTAGATATAGCTTAAGTTACATTTCCCTTGCTACAATTGAAAAGTGTGAACTTATGAAGGAAAAGAAAAGCAAACCTTGATTAGTACAATTTCCTAGAGGAACAAAAACGAAGGTAACTGAAATTTGTAAAAATTGTTTACTGAATTTGAATGGGATGAACACTCAAGTTTAAATGTTTTACCTTTGGGGTCATATGAACTGTTAATTGGGATGGATTGGTTAAAATCTCATAAAGTAATTTTTAATTGCTTAGAGAAATCTTTCACCTACATTAATTATGATGGGGAGGACTGCATAGTTAAAGGGGTGCCAAGAGTTGTTTGAGTGAGGCAGATTTTTTCCTCATAACTGAAGAAATCTTCTTGCAAAGGCTATTAAATTTTTGTTGTTCACATTGAAGATTTAGCTGAAAATGAAAAAAAAACATCTTTATAATACTACCCTATTTTACAACAATACAAACATGTCTTTCTTAAGGAGACACTCAGACTTCCTTTAAGAAGAGATATGGATTTTACTATTGATCTCATTCCTTGAGTTTTTTCGTTGTCTAAATATCCATATAGGATGACTATCCCTACATTAATGGTGTTGAATATTCAATTACAAGAGTTGTTGGATAAAAAGTACATAAGGCCTAGTCTGTCTCCTTGTGGTGCCCTATTTTTATTAACGAAGAAGAAAAAGAGGACAATGAGGATTTGTATTGACCATAGACACCTGAATAAAATGGCCATTAAAAAAAAATGCCCATTACCTAAAATTGATGACTTGTTTCATCAAGTTCAAGGATAATTAATATTTTTAGAAATTGATCTAAGGTCACAATATCACCAAATGAGGATAAAGGATGAATATATACATAAGAAAACATTCAGAATGCCATTTTGGAACTATAAATTTGTAGTGTTTCTGTTCATGCTCACAAATGCACCAAGAACTTTGATGTGCTTGATGAATAGTGTAGTAAGTCCTTTTATTGACAAATTTGTCCTAGTATTTATAGATGATATTCTGGTTTACTCTAAGAGTAAGGAAGAACATGATCAAAATTTTTATAAATTATTCTTCAAAAGCTTAGACATAATGAGCTATATCCTAAGTTTAGCAAGTTGTCATTATATCAATAACAGATTCAATATTTGGGACATGTAGTTACTAATTTCTAAACAAGGGATTGGTGTATATCTAGAAAAGATTAAAGCTATTATTAAGTAGCTAGCACCTAAATATATAAATGATGTTAGGTAATTTATGGGGATTACAGGTTACTATAGATTATTTATAAAGGTATTTTCTAAATTGGCTTATCCTATTACTTCTTTGCAAAATAAGGGAACGCAATTTGAATGGAGTCAAAAGTGTCACGAAAGTTTTGAGAACTTAAAGTAGTTAGTAACCATTGTCCCCATCTTAAAAATAGCTGACCCAAATAAAGATTTGTTTGTGTGTATTGATTCTTTTAAAGAAGGATTGGGATGTTTTTCAATGCAAGAGGCTCATATGATCAATTATAAGTCTAGAAAGTTAGAGTACCATGAAAAGAATTATTATAAACCTCTGATAAATAAAAATTTACAATAATTCGTTATCAGTAATAAAATATTGATAAATAAGTTATTCATATCTCTTTCTAACTTAAACATCCAAAAAATGAAAAACATATTTACAATTATTTAGACATAAACTTAAAATGAGTGGATGCCACATCTTCCCACAGTTGAATTTGACCCCATCCTAGGGATTGATCATAATATTTGGAACTCATTCTATATTGTTAAAAAAGAGAGAGATATTATTATTTAAAATCATCCTTAAACCCCCAAGTTTCCTCTTCTGGATTGAAATGTTTCGAAATAAACCTTTACTTGAGCTATGTCTCTATTTTGGATCATGACTACCTTCCAGTCTAGGATACATAATGATTTTACCAGGAGCTCTCCCTCTAGTTCCATATATACAAAATTCCAATAAATTTTATGATTTTGGTCATGTACATATCTCTTTAATAATGATACATGAAATACATTATGAGCTTTATGTTTGCTAGAAGGGAAAAATGTTAAGCAATTAACCTTATTCTAGCTAAACCTTCAGAAGGTGCACAATATCTAGGTGATCACTTGGCACAATTTCCAAGTCTAAGTGTGCTTTTCATTAGTTTCAATTTTAAGCATGCATTACCTCCTACATTAAATTCATTCTAAACTCTTTTCAAATCTGCATAACTCTTCTATTGATTTTGGGTTGTTTTTAAATTCTGCTTGATATGTTTAACCATTTCTTCCATCTCCTTTAGTATATTTGGTCCCAATACTAAATGATCTTCAAGATAGTACCAACTTATAGGTACATTGCATATTCTTCCATACAAGACCTCAAAGTGGCTCATCTTCAATTAAATTTGATATCCATTATTATAGGAAAACTCAACTAAGTGGAGATAGTCATCCCACTTAGTCAATCTATCCATAAGATACATTCTTAACATATCTTCTAATATATGGTTAGTTATTTTTGTTTTACCATTGGTATGAGGATGATAAGTTGTACTAAAGTTTAGCTTTCTCCGAATACCTTCAAATAATCCCTTCCAAAATTTTGAAGTGAACTTGGCATCATGGTCTTAAATCATAGTTTTGGGCATATTGTGGAGCCTAAATATCCCCTTCATGAAGATTTATGCTCTATTAATAGATTTAAAGGTAGATTTAATATGAATAAAGTGTCTAACATTTATTATTTTATCTACCACTACCATGATAGAGTCACGTTTCCTCCCTTTCCTCTGTAAGCCAATAATGAAATCCATTGATTGGTTTCCCATTTCCATTCTCGAATGGGGAAATGTTGCAACAATCCTGCTGAGTGTTGATGGGAAGCCCTCACTTGTTGGCACTCTATGTACTTAGCCACATATTATGTTGTCTCTTTTTTCACATTAGGCTAATAAAAATCCTTCCTCTATATAGTTATTAGTCTTTGATACCCAAGATGACGAGTTATTGGTTTCTTATGCAATTAATCTAAAACCACTATTTTCACTTGTAAATCAATCAGAAAGTAAATTATACCATTGAGCAACAACAAATCCTAATTATTTTGTTGAAAATCAATTTCTCCTTCACCTAATAGTTCATTTTTCTACATTTTTCTTTTGATTTTCTTGTAATCCTCATTAAAATCTATTGTTGTTTTTATCTTTTCTATCAAATCTGTTTTCCAACAAGTTATTTAAGTTGTGTAGATATGATTTAATTTTCTTCTCCAAGTATCAACAATTTTGTTTTATTTTCCTTTAATGTGTACAATTTCAAAATTGTATTCACTAAGGAATATCAAACATCAAGCTTCCCTAACATTCTGATTTGGCTAGACAAAAATGTATTGAAGCCAACATTATTTGGCTTTAATTTAAATTTTCTTCTTATTAAATAATGTCTCCACATTTTGAGAGCATGGACAATAGCTCTTAGTTCTAGGTCATGTGTGGCATAGTTCTTTTCATGATCCTTTATTTTCCTAGACTCATAGTTGATTACGTGGCCTTCTTGCATTAAAAAACCTCTCACTCCTTCTTGAAAAGCATTTATACATACAACAAAATATTTATTTGGATCTAGTTTCATGATCATAGCAATAGATAATTGTTGCTTTAGTTTCTCAAAAGTATCTTGACACTTTTGGCTCCATTCAAATTTTGTCCCCTTCTTTTCAAGGAAGTAATAGGATATGCCAATTTAGAGAAATGAACCTTCTCTAATAAGCTATAATTCCCATAAATGTGTTGATATCACCTACATCTTTAGGTACTGGCCACTTAGTAATAGCTCTAATATTTTCTAAATCTACAAAAATCCCTTCCTTAGGTACCACATGTCTAGATACTGAAACTGGTCTTGCTAAAATGAGTATTTTCTAAAATTAGAATATAGCTCATTCTTTCTAATTTTTTGAAAAATAAGCTGCAAGTGTTGATCATGTTCTTATTTACATTTTGAGTAACTGAAATATCATTCATGAATACAAAGACAAAATTTTCAAGAAAATTTCTCAATACACTATTCATCAAGCACATGAAGGTTGTGGGTGCATTAGTGAGTCCAAATGGAAGCACCACAAATTCATAGTTTCCATATCTTGTTTTAAGTCTTGTTTTATGTATATATTCATCCTTGATCCTAATCTAATGGTATCCAAACCTTAGATCAATTTTTAAAAATATTGAAGCTCCTTGGAATTGGTGAAATAAGTCATCTATCATGGGTAATTGATATTTTCTTTTAATGATCATTTTTTTGAGCTACCTATAGTAAATAAAAAGTATAAGAGTTCCATATTTATTCTTGACAAATAAAATGGGTATAACCCAAGGAGATACACTAGGCCTTATGTAATTTTTATCTAGCAGCTCTTGCAATCAGATTTTTAACTCTGCTAGCTCAAGAATATTCATTCTATATGGATATTTTGATACTAAAACTATTCTAGGAATGATATCAATAGTAAAGACTATATATCCCCTTCGAGGAAGTCTTGGCATCTCTTTTGGAAAAAAAGATTTATATTTCTCCAAAATGGGATAGTCTTCTAGGGAGAGGTTGTGTGTTTTCTCATATAGGTCTTTAACATGCACTGCAAACATTTGGTAGCCTTTACGAGCATATTTATTTAATTGTAAGGAATAAATCTACCTTACAAAAATAACACTTGGCACTCATTTAACTATACAATCCTCTCCCTCATCATTAACACAAGTGAGAGACTTTTCTAGACAATTCACACTTACCTTATGAGATTTTAACTAATCCAACCCAAGAAGAATATCATATGGCCCCAAAGGTAAAAAATTGAAACTCAAATTAGTGTTCACTCCATTTAGGTTTAGTGAGTAATATTTTCTTATTTTTGTAACCTTTCACTTTGATCCTATGGCTAGTTGTCCTAACCAGGGCCTACTCCATTTTTCAATTTTAAGTTCACACCTTTTTTTATAGTAGCAAAGGAAATGTAACTTAAAGTAGATCTAGGGTCTACTAATACTCAAACATTTTTCTTAGAAATTTTACCTTTGACTTCCATCATAGTGGATTGGTGATCCACTTGTCTTCTACCTAATGTTACACTGATCCTTGGAATGTCGCAAGAAATATTACTGTCTGCATAGGATTCTTACAAGTTATTTATGGTTTCCCTCTTATTTACTGGCTTTTGTGGACAATATCTCCACAATTGGTTCTCATTGTAACCCTGTGCTTTGATTGGTGGTCTAATTGTTTCTCCAAAAAAATTATTTCCTAATCCAGCTCCTTGTCCACCTTTGTGTCCTAAATTTTTCTATTAGTTCACCCTTTTCGTATAATTCCCTCCTTGATTACTTTTAAAAGTGTTTGAAAAGGAAGTTTTCTTAAACCCATTTTTCTTAGTATTGAAATTCTCATGTTTCTTGGCCTTCCAAAACTTAGAATTGTAACCTTTATTTTGGTTATGATGAAAGCACAATTTTTCCTTCCTTATAGTCTCTTCCATGGTTTTTTGATTGTCAAATTTAATCCTCTCCCTATACGAAAAAGTATACAACTAATTGACCTTTGTACTTTGGTTTTTTCCTCCTTCAAGTATGGTACATATCTTAGAAAACTCATAAACTTATTAACAAATTCATCCATAGTGGATTGTTCAAATATTAACTCATGAAACTCTCTGGCCTTCTCATCAAATACCTTTGTGTTATATATATTTATTTTTAAATTCCATTTTAAAGAGTTTCCATGTCATATATTTCCTTTTGATTCTTTTTATAGGTTTGATGATGCATGAGCATTCAGCCCAAGGAAAATTGTTGTAAATAATAGACATAGGGGATCATTCATTTTAGGAAATAGTCTTCCTATGTCTCAAGTCAATGTAATATTTAGGCTTTTAAGTGATTAAATTAGATAGTAGGAGGATATGTAAATGCTCTCAAAAGAAATAAATGAGAACATGATTGGTAGAAGTCAAATCCAACTCTCTGGGAGCAAGAGAGAGATTTTAGGAATTAATTAGAGTAGAAGTGGACCATTGAGCTAATAAGGGGACTTTTCTATTTTAAAACAGAGAAAAAGATGGAGTGGATAAAGTATGCCACATATGTATGCATGTAGCGATCTTTAGGGATTTTATTAGAGGATTGATCAGGTCCTTCATAGTAATCTAATCCAAAGCTTCCATATAAATATATGTAAGCCTATGGGCAGAAGGAGGAGGCCACTTATCCTAACTGTGTGAGTATGTGTTGAAGAGTATTTCATTAATAATTACTATGAATTAGGAGGCTCTGCAAGTTGCAGGCAAAATTCTGAAGGACATAGAGGGATGGAGTGATTCAAAGGAATCACAATGGATTTTGAATCCAAGTGAAGAGACAGAGGAAGCTTTGGAGGAATAACATAGCAAGGGTGCGCTTAAGAGTTAAGCTCAAAAGAAGCTGAGAAGTGGAAGCAGAAGATGAATTTGAAGATCTCTGCAAGAACAGAGATCAAAGGAGTGTGAGAAGTTAAGCTTAGAAGGAAGAGTCGCAACGAAATAGAGAAGGAGGACGAACCTCTGAAGAACCCAAAAGAGCAGCAGAAACCATTGAAAATGGCACAAATTCTAAGTAAAGGGACACGCATAGGAGTCAAGAATTGATGCTCAACATTCGTTGGATCTTCAAAGAACAAGGCCATGATTGGATCACTAAATCACAATCGTAGGAGTGAGACTGGTGATGGAACGAAGCGTAGCAATATGCCAATAGTGATATCGCTGATAAGCGGTAATGAGCGATCGGAAGTTCAGGAGATCAGGAATTAGCATTAGGAAGAGGCTCACAATAATACCAAGGGTTGATAGATGAACGGACCCGACGTCACTTTAAACTATGCTGTATAAACTTTGAAGTCCGATTATTATATGATTTGGATGGAGGGTTAGTGCAATTCCTTTGTATTGTGTAAAGAGTTGCGTCAGTGTTTTAGGCTTAAGCAGTGTTTAATGATTCTAATAGTCATATATCGGAGTCAGAGGGGTGATGAACCACATATATGGTAAGGCCGAGGAAGATTTCCGATAGCAATTGTGATGAGGTTTTAACCTCAGGTTCTATGCAAAACCTGTATAAAAGAGGAAAAGGCGTATTGTGTGAAAATCCTTCGTGTAAGGACTAACAAAGGAATAAAAAGTGTCGATTGAAGGTTTTGAAGGGTTCTAATTCTCGATAGAAGGATTTGGAGGAAAGACTTTAGTCGAAGTCTTATACAAGGCTCGAGGGTTCATACAATTCTGATAAGAGGTTTAAGGCGTGGTGATTACTTTTGATTAACAAAGGAACTGTATAAGAGGGCCCTAACTATTTATGGTCTAAAGATTTGACTCCATTGTAGAGATAAATTTCCTAGGACAGTTGTGGATTCATTGCTAAATGCATACTGTGGGTATGTGTGGGTGTTACCTTGCACCATTAGTGGTATCAGAGCAGAAGTTTGTAATCAGAGTAGATTTGTAATCTGTAAGGGGAACTTTTAAAGTTTTGGAAGATTGTAGCATTCCAGTAGAGGCTTGGAGTAGGCAGGAACAGAGAATTCCTTAAAGGAAAGAAAAAGCAAGATTGCTTAATGCAAGTTCTGAAGGAAAGAGGACTTGAGGGACAAAACAAAGGGCAATCCATTCAAAGTGTAGAAGAATGGGTGAAACAATATCATGCTGAGATCTTGAAGGTGAGGTAATATGTTCTGTTTCCAATTAAGAATGTGTGTTTTTTTATACTAAGGTGACAGCAAGAGAAGTTGTGAGAGAACAACCAGGTGAGTTCTTGAAGACAGAGCAAGGAGAATACTCTAAAAGAGAAGTTGCCGTGAACCTAAAGAAACCAACAAGAAATTGGATAGAGAGGACAACTTAAGTGTTCTGAAGAGAGAGTGAGAGATTGCAGAAGCCCAGAAGGAGAAAAGGTGTTGCTCAAGGGGAGGTTCTAGACAGAGGACCCGTGCTTACCAAAAGATTGAGTGAGGAGAGCTTAGTGAGGTAAGATTGTAGCCAAGAGGACTAGCGATTGTAGAGGTTTGTTTCAAAGGAGCTCATGAACAAATAAGAGAAGAAGATGACTAATGATAGTCATAGCAGAGGTTCAAAGAGAAGCCATAACAGAGGATATAAGAAAGAGGATGCCAAAGCAAATGGTAAGAGGATGAGTCAAGAAGAAATTGACAAAGAGGTTGTCAAATTAAAAGAACAACTCAATGCATTAAGAAGAATGCTTGAGGAAAACCAGAGACTAGGTTGGGTCTTGGGGAAGAAGCCAGTGGAATGGCATGAGATGCAAATAAGGCTACAACAAAAGAAAGTGAAGTGGTTGATGGAAAAACTCAAGGAAGCTGAGTTGGAAATGGAAATGGAAGAGTACATTTGTAAACCAGAATAAGGAGAAATTGTTGGGTCCCTATAATACTAGTGATTACCCCATTACTATTGTATTACCCCTTATTAATATTGTTGTGCCCCTATTGCCCCCATATTGTTATTACTGTGCCCCATAGAATCCCTCTATTTTTATTTTTGTGGCTTTATATTATTATTGTTAGGTCGACTGGGTTATATTGTGACTCCTTAGACTCTTATATATAGAAAGGAGGTTTTGTCATTTGAAGCATCCAAGAATTATTTATTTATGTAATGTAAAGGAGGTTTCCCCCTCAAAGAGGGTGAATTCTAAGGCGTTGATCTATCTTTTCTATCTTTTCTTGAGCTGGTTTCATAACATTTGGTATCAAAGCTTTGGATTCTAGGGTTTCGTTGCTCCAAACAGGTCACCGTGGAATTTTCGATGTAACATTGTTTCTATGACGTTTCAAAAGCTAAAAGCAAAACCCATTTGAGAATACGTCACGCTGAATCGCAGGACCGAATTTCAGAGCTTTTCGCACTATATTATCGGAGATATGATCTGAGGAAGTTGGTCCTTGTGCAGAATCCTGAATTACATTCAAAACAGGTGACCTGGGGAAAATCGTCATAACTTTCTCTCTCAGCATCAAATTGAAATTTCGTAAGAAGGTACAGAAAGAGGACGGAATATAGTTTCTTTTATATATTTTTTAGAGCCAAATGTCAAAACAGGGACACGTGGCACGTCATACAAGTTCGCTCTACTCAATTAGTCTATAATAAGGTCACTATGGGAGATTTGGCATAACTCTTCATTGTAGAATCCAAGTGGGGTCAGACTGGTGGCATTGGAAAGAGGATACAAAGGGCTACCACAGGTCACAATTTTAGAACTGGATGATCTGAAATTACCGAAATACATCAGAGGAATTATCAAGCTCCTACAAAGTGAAAAAAGGTGTGCATATTTTTTTAAATGTTTGCTTAAGCTTGGTTTGAAAAACTATTTTGAAGGAATTCAAAGGGCATAGTAAAGCATTATTATCAATAATTGATGCCCCCAGGAAAGAAAATGGAAACACCTAGTAGGCGACCTGAAAGCTCTAGCATGACTCATGAAGAAGAGGAAGAAATACAACATGATATATCAAAATTACGAGACCAAGTGCAACAAGTGTCACTTGCAAAAAAAGGAACAAAATCTAAGATGGATGGTTTAAAGAAAGGCGTAGAAGCTAAGATGGATTGTTTGAAGAAAGGTGTAGAAGCTAAGATGAATGACGTGGAAGCTAAGATAGACGATTTGAAGATAGATTTGAAGACAGCCATGGAAGAATTGAAGATAAATATGAATAAGTTGCTACAAGAAAGGGTCACTAATGGTGAAAGGGTAGTAAAAGAAACTCATGATGAGAACAAAAGAAATGTTAATCATGATTCCATAGAATCTAATGTTGGATCGAAGACCCACCATATTCCAAAAATTGATATGAGGAAGTTTGATGGCAAGGATCCCGCAACATGGATATTACAGATGGAGCAATTCTTCGATCTCAATAATGTGCAAAACACACAAAAGGTACATATGGCAACTTTATATTTGGAACCAAATTAGTTTGTATGGTATCAATGGCTTTGCTCTCGTAAACAATTTATCACTTGGGAAATTTTTACAGAAGAATTGATAGCACATTATGAGGATACAAAAAGCAACACTTTTTTTAGCCAATTGATAAGTCTCAAACAAAAGGGTTCAATAATGGAGCACATTGAGGAGTTCCAAAAATTGAACATAGGGGTAAAAGATATTCCAGAGGAGCATAGGATTGATGTGTTCAGAGAGCCTTTAAAGGATAATATCCAACATGATGTTCGCCTTTGGGAACTTGATTCATTAGAGAAGGCATTCAGGTTAGCAAGAAAAATGGAAAGAAAAATTATGGCAACCAGGAAGCATACCACTCACAACTATAAAGACGGAAGTGTTGTTGCCCCTAGTCTTCCACAACCTATAAGGTTGACACCACAAAAATTGGAAGAAAAAAGAGCAAAAGGGCTTTGTTACAGTTGTGATAGCACATACACTAAAGGTCATAAGTTTACTGAGAAGAAATTATTCTACATAGATTGTGAACAGGAAGAAGAAAAGGAGCAAGAAAGGTCAACAGAAGAGGATATACTCCATAAACAAAGCCTAGATGAAGAAAATATAAATCCGACCATATCTTGTAATGCATTGGCAGGAATTACCACTCCTCAAACCATCAAGATAGAAGGACAAATCAAGAAGAAAAAGGTAATAGTGTTGATTGATTCAGGAAGCACCCACAATTTTATTCATTGTAAGGTAGCAAAAGAATTGAATTGCTTCCTATATCCAGCACCAGAGTGTCAAGTGATGATTGCAAATGGAGGAACAATAAATTGCTCTGGAAAGTGCCATAATATCCAGCTATCCATGGGAGAATATGTATTGACTAGCCCAATGCTTTCCATTCCAATGGGAGGTGCTGATGTTGTACTAGGAGTCCAATGGCTACAATCCTTGGGTACAATAGCTTTTAATTTTCAAGAACTTTTCATCAAATTTTCTATGGAAGGAAAGGAAGTTGAATTAAGGGGTATTGCAGGGAAACCAGGAAAGATAATCAACTCTAATGGTATGACAAAGCTTCTAAAAAAGGAGCAAAGAGGTGTAATTGCACAATTATGTTCGCTAGATGTTTCCACATTGGAATCATCTATTTCTCCAGATCTCCAAAAAGTCCTGGACAATCATTCCAAGGTATTTGAGACTCCCAAAGGTCTCCCACCTATGCGTGATCATGATCATGCTATTCATCTGATTCCAGGAAGTGTTCCTCCAAACATCAGGCCGTACAGATATCCCTATGTCCAAAAGAGTGAAATTGAACGTATGGTTGCAGAAATGCTAGAGGCTGGTATAATTCAACCGAGTCAAAGTTCTTTCTCTGCTCCAGTAGTATTGGTGCACAAGAAGGATGGATCATGGCGCATGTGTCCGGATTATAGGGAGCTCAACAAGCTCACTATTAAAGATAAGTTCCCCATTCCTGTCATTGATGAATTACTGGATGAATTGCATGGATCAATTTACTTCACCAAGTTGGATCTTCATTCAAGATATCATCAAATCAGAATGAAGACTGAAGACATTCTGAAAACAGCATTTAGAACTCATGAGGGTCATTATGAATTTTTGGTCATGCCTTTTGGCCTTACCAATGCACCTTCAACATTTCAAGGTTTGATGAATTCAATTTTCAAACCATTCCTTAGAAAATTTGTGTTAGTATTTTTTGATGATATACTAATCTACAGCAAGTCTTGGAAGGATCATGTTGAACATGTTGAAAGGGTGCTACAACTATTGGAGGAGAAACAATTATATGCAAAAAGATCCAAATGTTTCTTTGGAGTCTAGGAGGTGGAATATATGGGTCATATTGTATCTCATGAAGGAGTTAAGGTAGACCCTAGCAAAATTAAAGCCATTAAGGAATGGAAAATCCCCACATCCATAAAGCATCTGTGAGGATTTCTCGGGTTGACAGGGTATTATCGCAAGTTTGTTAAAAATTATGGGAGAATAGCAGCACCTCTAACAACATTATTGAAGAAAGATGCATTTTCATGGACTCCGGAAGCAACAAAGGCCTTTGAACATCTTAAAGAGGCAATGTGCCAAGCACCAGTCTTAGCTACACCGGACTTCACAAAAACCTTTATTGTGGAATGTGATGCTTCAGGAAATGGAATTGGTGTTGTTCTAATGCAAGATGAAAGACCCATTGCTTTTGAAAGTCGTCCAATCAAGGGAAAGTTTTTAAGCAAAGCTATTTATGAGAAGGAAATGTTGGCAATACTCCATGCACTTAAGAAATGGCGACCCTACCTAATGGGAAGACACTTCAAGGTAAAAACGGATCATGATAGCCTTAAATACTTTTTAGAACAAAGATTATCCTTTGAAGAGCAACAAAAGTGGGTCACAAAGATGTTGGGTTATGACTTTGAAATCATCTACAAAAAAGGGAAGCAAAATGTGGTGGCAGATGCACTCTCAAGAAAGGATGAGGATGTGGAAGCATTGTTGTGCGCCATTTCTATTATCCAACCAGATTGGATAAACGAAGCAAGGGAGGAATGGAAGAATGACGAAGAAGTGTGGGCACTTATTCGAAAGTTACAACAAGATTCCAGTATATCTGATACATTTAGCTGGAAAAATGATTCGTTATGGTACAAAGATCGCTTATACCTCTGTAAGAATTCCCAGCTAAAACAAAATATTCTTATGGAATTGCACACTTCTCCCTTAGGAGGGCACTCAGGATTTTTAAAAACTTACCACAGGGTTAAGAAGGAATTTTTTTGGGATGGCCTTAAATCAGATATTCAAAAGTTTGTGGCGGAATGTTTGGTTTGCCAACAAAATAAAGTTGAAACAATTAAGACAACGGGTCTATTACAACCTTTATCCATTCCAAGCCAACATTGGGAGGAGGTTTCAATGGATTTTATCACAGGTTTACCCAAGTCTGAGGGAAAGAGTGTCATCATGGTGGTAGTTGACAGACTTACCAAGTATGCACACTTTTGTGCATTATCACATCCATTTAAAGCCAGTACAGTTTCTACTGCATTTATGGAAACAATTCAAAAACTACATGGAAACCCAAAGATTATTGTAAGTGACAGAGATCCCATTTTCACTGGAAATTTTTGGACAAAATTATTTTCTTGTCTTGGTACTCAGTTAGCTCATAGCTCATCTTATCATCCTCAATCTGATGGGAAAACTGAGATAGTAAACAAATGTTTGGAAGGATATCTTCGTTGCTTTGTATCTGATAAACAGACACAATGGGTCAAATGGTTGCCTCTGGCTGAATGGTGGTATAACACTTCCTTCCATACAGCAACAAAAATGACCCCATTTATGGCACTTTATGAGTATCAACCACCATCCATCACATCATATTTAAGAGAAAATTCTAAGGTTCAAGCAGTGGAACATCACATCGAACATCAACAACAAGTCCTCCAACTCTTAAAGGATAACCTCGTGTTGGCACAGAATAGAATGAAACAATAGGCAGATCAACATCGCAGTGAAATAAGTTTTAATGTAGGTGATTGGGTATTCCTACGGCTACAACCATATAAGCAAATGTCCCTCAAGCAAGCTAAGAAGGATAATAAATTATCACCAAAGTATTATGGTCCGTACAAGGTGTTGCAAAAGATTGGTACTATGGCATACAAATTGGAGCTTCCTACAGCTTCTCGATTGCAACCAGTTTTCCATGTTTCATGTTTAAAGAAGGTTATAAGCAACAAGCTCCCAGTTCAAACAATATTTCCAGAACTTGACGAGGAAGGAAAAATTATATTGGAACCGGAAGCAGTCATAGAAACAAGAACTCGACAGCTATGAAATCGATCAATTTCAGAGTATCTTATCATGTGGAAGAACTTATCCACTGAAGATTCCACATGGGAGGATGAGAATTTTATGCAGAAGTATCCAGAACTACTCAAGTGTTGAGGACAACACTTTTTTTGAAGGAGAGGGGCATGTGGGGTCCCTATAATACTAGCGATTACCCCATTACTATTGTAGTTATATCCCTTATTAATATTGTTATTCCCCTATTGTCCCCATATTGTTATTATTGTGCCCCATAGAATCCCTCTTTTGTTATTTTTGTGCCTTTATATTATTATTGTTAGGTCGGCTGGGTTATAATGTGACTCCTTAGACTCGTATATATAGAAAGGAGGTTTTGTCATTTGAATCATCAAAGAATCTTTCATTTGTGTAATGTAAAGGAGGTTTCCCCCTCGAAGAGGGTGAATTCTAAGGCAATGATCTATCTTTTCTATCTTCTTGTGAGCTGGTTTCATAACATTTGGTATGAGAGCTTTGGATTCTATGGTTTCATTGCTCCAAATAGGTCATCATGGAATTTTCGCTATAACTTTTTTTTTGCAATGTTTCAGAAGAGGAAAAAAAAACCATTTGAGATGAAATCACACTGAATCTTGGGTCTGAATTTCAGAGCTTTTCACGCTATATTGCGGAGATATGATCTGAGGAAGTTGGTCTTTTTGCAGACTCCTGAATTACATTCCAAACAGGTGACTTGGGGAAAATCATCATAACTTTATCTCTAAGCATCAGATTGAAGTTTCATAAGAAGGTACAGAAAGAGGACGGACTGTAGCTTCTTGTATATATTTTTCAGAGCCAAAGGTCAAAGTAGGGACACGTGGCATGTCGTACAAGTTCGCTCTATTGAACTAGTCTATAATTAGGCCACTGTGGGAGATTTGGCATAACTCTTCCTTGGAGAATCCAATTTGGAGCAGACTGGTGGCATTGGAAAGAGGACACAGAGGGCTACTGTAGGTCACAATTTTAGAACTGGATGATCTGAAATTACAAAGATACATCAGAGGCAATATCAAGCTCCTATAAAGTGAAAAAAGGTGTGTAGATTTTTTTAAAGTTTTGCTTAAGCTTGGTTTGAAAAATTATTTTGAAGGAACTAAAAGGGCATAGTTGAGAATTATTATCAGTAACTGATGCCTCGAGGAAAGAAAATGCAAACACCTAGTAAGTAACCTGAAATCTCTAGCATGACTCATGAAGAAGAGGAAAAAATGCTACATGATATATCAAAATTACAAGACAAAGTGCAACAAATGTCACTCTCACAAAAGCTAATAGAAGCTAAGATAAATGGAGTGGAATCTAAGATAAAGGGTGTGGAAGCTAACATGGATGATTTGAAGATAGATTTGAAGAGAGACATGGCAGATTTTAAGACATATTTGAAGACAGACATGGGAGATTTGAAGATAGATTTGATAAATTTTCTACAAGAAATACTTACAAATGGTGAAAGGGTAGTAAAGGAAACTCATGATGAGAACAAAAGAAATGTTAATCATGATTTCAAACTCTAATTTTGGATCAAAGACCCACCGTATTCCAAAAATAGATATGAGGAAGTTTGATGGCAAGGATCCCGCAACATGGATATTATAGATGGAGCAATTTTTCGATCTCAATAATGTGCAAAACACACAAAAGGTATGTATTGCAACTTTATATCTGGAACCAAATCAGTTTGTATGGTATCAATGGCTTTGCTCTCGTAAATAAATTATCACTTTGGCAATTTTTATGGAAGAATTGACAGCACATTATGAGGATACAAAAAGCAACACTTTTTTTAGCCAATTGATAAGTCTCAAACAAAAGGGTTCAATAATGGAGCACATTGAAGAGTTCCAAAAATTGAACATAAGGGTAAAAAATATTCCAGAAGAGCATAGGATTGATGTGTTCATAGGGACTTTAAAGGATAATATCCAACATGATGTTCTCCTTTGGGAACCTGACTCATTAGAGAAGGCATTCAAGTTAGCAAGAAAAATGGAAAGCAAAATTATGGCGACTAGGAAGCATACCACTCAGAACTACAAAGATGGAAGTGTTGTTGCCCTAGTCTTCAACTGTTGGGTATACAACCAAAGTCCCACATTGACTAGAAGTGGGGAGGATCATGGGTATATAAGGATGGACAAATATCTCCATTGGTATGAAGCCTTTTGGGGTAAAGCCCAAAAACAAATCCATGAGGGCTTAGGCCCAAAGTGGACAATATCATACCATTGTGGAGATATGTGGTGTCCAGAGTCCTAACAAGTGGTATCAGAGCCATGCCCCGAAGTTAGCCAAGTGGATGAATTCTCGGAATTCCGAACGAAGGTGGTGGACCCAAGTAATATCACGATGGGATCCGTGGATGAGCTCGGTTAGATAGGCGGTGTGCTCCGGATTCTTCATGGACGTGTCCTGGTCCCAACATGGTGAAGAGGAGTTGACCTGGGAAGAGCAAGCTCTCGAGGCAGGTGGTGCTTCCATGTAAGGCGTGTGCTTCCAATGCATTGGAGTGGAGAATCCTGGTTGGTAGAGAGTGGACGGATGGATAATCGTTTGAGGGGAGGCTCGATGGTCCTTTGTTCGAGGGGAGGATTGTTGGGTATACGACCAAAGTCCCACATTGACTAGAAGTGGGGAGGATCATGGGTATATAAGGATGGACAAATATCTCCATTGGTATGAGGCCTTTTGGGGTAAAGCCCAAAAACAAATCCATGAGGGCTTAGGCCCAAAGTGGACAATATCATACCATTGTGGAGATATGTGGTGTCCAGAGTCCTAACATCAACAACCTATAAGGTTGACACCACAAAAATTGCAAGAAAAAAGAGAAAAAGGGCTTTGTTATAGTTGTGATAGCAAATACACTAAAGGTCATAAGTGTGCTGAGAATAAATTATTCTACATAGATTGTGAAGAGGAAGAAGAAAAGGAGCAAGAAAGGTCAAAATAAGAGGATCTACTCCAGGAAAAAACCCTTGATAAAGAAGAAATGAATCTGACCATATCTTGTAATGCATTGGTGGGAATTACCACTCCTCAAAGCATCAAGATAGAAGGACAAATCAAGAAGAAAAAGGTAATAGTGTTGATTGATTCAGGAAGGACCCACAATTTTATCCATTGTAAGGTAGCAAAAACATGGAATTGCTTCCTATATCCAACACCAGCATTTCAAGTGATGGTTGCAAATGGAGGAAAAATAAATTGCTCTGGAAAGTGCCATAATATCAAGCTATCCATGGGAGAATATGTATTGAATAGCCCAATGCTTTCCATTCCAATGGGAGGTGCCGATGTTGTACTAGGAGTCCAATGGCTACAATCCTTGGGTACAATAGCTTTTAATTTTCAAGAGCTTTTCCTGTAATTTTCTACGGAAGGAAAGGAACTTGAATTAAGGTGTATTGCAGGGAAACCAGGAAAGATAATCAGCTCTAACGATATGACAAAGCTTCTAAAAACGGAACAAAGAGGTGTAATTGCACAATTAAGTTCGCTAGATGTTTCCACATTGAAATCATCTATTTCTCTAGATCTCCAAAAAGTCTTGGAAAATCATTTCAAGGTATTTGAGACTCCCAAAGGTCTCCCACCTATTCGTGATCATGATCATGCTATTCATCTCATTCCAGGAAGTGTTCCTCCAAACATCAGGCCATACAGATATCCCTATGCCCAAAAGAGTGAAATTGAACGTATGGTTGCAGAAATGCTAGAGGCTGGTATAATTCAACCTAGTCAAAGTTCTTTCTCTGCTCCAATAGTATTGGTGCACAAGAAGGATGGATCATGGTGCATGTGTCTGGATTATAGTGATCTCAACAAGCTCACTATTAAAGATAAGTTTCCCATTCATGTCATTGATGAATTACTGGATGAATTGCATGGATCAATTTACTTCACCAAGTTGGATCTTTGTTCAGGATATCATCAAATCAGAATGAAGACTGAAGATATTCTGAAAACAACATTTAGAACTCATGAGGGTCATTATGAATTTTTGGTCATGCCTTTTGGCCTTACCAATGCACCTTCTACATTTCAAGGTTTGATGAATTCCATTTTCAAACCCTTCCTTAGAAAATTTGTGTTAGTATTTTTTGATGATATACTAATCTACAGCAAGTTTTGGAAGGATCATGTTGAACATGTTGACAGGGTGCTGCAACTATTGGAGGAGAAACAATTATATGCAAAAAGATCCAAATGTTTCTTTGGAGTACAAGAGGTGGAATATCTAGATCATATTGTATCTCATGAAGGAGTTAAGATAGACCCTAGCAAAATTAAAGCCATTAAGGAATGGAAAATCCCCGCATCCATAAAGCATCTGTGAGGATTTCTCAGGTTGACAGGGTATTATCGCAAGTTTGTTAAAAATTATGGGAGAATATCAGCACCTCTAAAAACATTATTGAAGAAAGATCCATTTTCATGGACTCCAGAAGCAACAAAGGCCTTCGAACATCTTAAAGCGGCAATGTGCCAAGCAACAGTCTTAGCTACACCGGACTTCACAAAAACCTTTATTTTGGAATGTGATGCTTCAGGAAATGGAATTGGTGTTGTTTTAATGCAAGATGAAAGACCCATTGCTTTTGAAAGTATTCCAATCAAGGGAAAGTTTTTACAAAAAGCCATTTATGAGAAGGAAATGTTGGCAATACTACATGCACTTAAGAAATGGTGACCCTACGTAATGGGAAGACACTTCAAGGTAAAAACGGATCATGATAGCCTTAAATACTTTTTAGAACAAAGATTATCCTCTGAAGAGCAACAAAAGTGGGTCACAAAGATGTTGGGTTATGACTTTGAAATCATCTATAAAAAAGGGAAGCAAAATGTGGTGGAAAATGCACTCTCAAAAAATGATGAGGATGTGGAAGCATTGTTATGTGCCATTTCTATTATCCAACCAGATTGGATAAATGAAGCAAGGGAGGAATGAAAGAATGATGAAGAAGTGTGGGCACTTATTCAAAAGTTACAACAAGATTCCAGTACATCTGATACATTTAGCTGGAAAAATGATTCGTTATGGTACAAAGATCGCTTATACCTCTGTAAGAATTCTCAAATCAAACAAAAGATTCTTATGGAATTGCACACTTCTCCCTTAGGAGGGCACTCAGGATTTTTAGAAACTTACCACAGGGTTAAGAAGGAATTGCTTTGGGATGTTCTTAAATCGGATATTCAAAATTTTGTGGCAGAATGTTTGGTTTGCCAACAAAATAAAGTTGAAACAATTAAGACCTCAGGTCTATTAAAACCTTTATCCATTCCAGGCCAACATTGGGAGGAGGTTTCAATGGATTTTATCACAGGTTTACCCAAGTCTAAGGAAAAGAGTGTCATCATGGTGGTAATTGACAGACTTACCAAGTATGCAAACTTTTGTGCATTATGACATCCATTTAAAGCCAGTATAGTTTCTAATGCATTTATGGAAACAATTCAAAAGCTACATGGAAACTCGAAGATTATTGTAAGTGACAGAGATCCCATTTTCACTGGAAATTTTTGGACAGAATTATTTTCTTGTCTCGGTACTCAGTTAGCTCATAGCTCATCTTATCATCATCCTCAATACGATGGGCAAACTGAGATAGTAAACAAATGTTTGGAAGGATATCTTCGTTTCTTTGTATCTGGTAAACATACACAATGGGTCAAATGGTTTCCTCTGGCTGAATGGTGGTATAACGCTTCCTTCCATACAACAACAAAAATGACCCCATTTATGGCACTTTATGGATATCAACCACCATCCATCACATCATAATTAAGAGAAAATTCTAAGGTTCAAGCAGTGGAACATCACATCGACCATCAACAAAAAGTCCTCCAACTCTTAAAGGATAACCTCATGTTAGCACAGAATACAATGAAACAACAGGCAGATCAACATCACAGTGAAATAAGTTTTGATGTAGGTGATTGGGTATTCCTACGGCTACAACCATATAAACAAATTTCTCTCAAGCAAGCTAAGAAGGACAATAAATTATCACCAAAGTATTACAGTCCGTACAAGGTGTTGCAAAAGATTGGTACTATGGAATACAAATTGGAGCTTCTTGCAGCTTCTCGAGTGCACCCAATTTTCCATGTTTCATGTTTAAAGAAGGTTATAGGTGACAAGCTCCCAGTTCAAACAATATTGCCAGAACTTGACGAGGAAGGAAAACTTATATTGGAACCGGAAGCAGTCACAGAAAAAAGAACTCGACAGCTATGAAAGCGATCAATTCCGGAGCATCTCATCAAGTGGAAGAACTTATCCATTGAAGATTCCACATGGGAGGATGAGAAATTTATACAGAAGCATCCAGAACTACTCAAGCATTGAGGACAACTCTTTTTTGAAGGAGTGGGGCATGTTAGGTCCCTATAATACTAGTGATTACCCCCATTACTATTGTAGTTATATCCCTTATTAATATTGTTGTTCCCCTATTGTCTCCATATTGTTATTATTATGCCCCATAGAATCCCTCATTTGTTTTTTTTGTGCCTTTATATTATTATTGTTAGGTCAGCTGGGTTATATTGTGACTCCTTAGACTCGTATATATAGAAAGGAGGTTTTGTAATTTGAATCATCAAAGAATCATTCATTTGTGTAATGTAAAGGAGGTTTCCCCTCGAGGAGGTTGAATTCTAAGGCATTGATCTATCTTTTCTATCTTCTTGTGAGCTGGTTTCATAACAGGGAAGTAATGATTTGCTACAGCAAAAATGCCTTGAGATTACAAGGGTCAAAGGAAGACAGTCTTTTAATACTGTAACACAACATGTAAAGGATGAAGCTGGAAGAAGAGAGCATTGTGATGAAGTGCTTGCTAAGTGTGAATAGGAAATTAAACTGCTAGAAAAACTAATGAGAGAACCTGACAATAGAACAAAAGTTGTAGTTATAGTTTCTGAAGAATAAGATGTGTCTCAAGTAGCCATGGAGATAGGAAGATGTAATAATTTGTTTGCAGGTTCATTAAAAAGCCTGAATGAGTATGATTATATGATAAAAGAGATTGAGCAAAGATTGTTTGAAGATGGTAAATAGGCAGTAGGAATCAAACAATTTCAAAGTGAAAATAATCATCAACAGGTTAAGGAAGGAGAAGTTCACCACTGTGAACCCAAGCAGGAACACAACATTAGAATAGATGGTGTGGAAGAGAAATTAACTGACAATCTCATGAATTCTACTGAGAATTCAAATTAGCATACTAATGTGCTGATAGAGGAGAAGGACAAAATGGAGAAGCAAACTAAATTGTTGCCAAAGGAAGATAAGGCACAACAACCTTATGTTTTTAATTTTAACAAGTGTTTTATGAATGCAGGTTTTGTTGCAAATGCTGCAGAAGATTTGGCACAACTAAGCCACTTAAAGATGGGAGAAGGAGATTCTGTGGATGAATTCAATCCATGCATGAAGAAATTAATTTCCTGGAAAGAATGTTGAATAGTCATGATTTAATCATGAAAGAGGGTAAGAATGATAGGGAGGAAGCAAGTCCCCGGATGCGGGTGACATGACGTGTGGTAATGAGGAGCCACATGCTAGCCATGTGCTGCCTCAAGCTTAAGGTAGGTAATCAATACGAGGATCGCCGCCAAGGAATAAAGGTATGGGTGAATAGCAGAAGCAATTCAATGCTCTTTCCGGGTTATTGGTGCGACTGCAGAGAGCAGTTATGGCGAACAGGACTCGAGGTGGTGATGAAGAGGTTAAAAAAGGTGGCAGGATGGCTCGCCATGCGTTGGTTCACGCTCAGTATTTGGTTTTCGGAGTTCAGGCTCTTGCCTGGTCTTTGGTTCTCCGGGCAATAGCTCTTGCCATCCCCCTGTCTGTTGGGTGCCGTCTCAAGTCTGAAAAGCCATCCTATTCCGCATTGTTCCATACCCCCGGTGCTCTTGCAAAGATTGTTAGGCCTCGACAGTGCTTGCTCAACCGTCGAGGTTCTGCCCGGGGAGGGTCCTCACGTCCTCCAGTCGAAGAATCCCAATCCCACTGTTGTCGTTGCCATTGCCATCAAATTGCTGAGGCCAACCCCCTCCAAACAAGGCAATTCATGGACTCCAGTAGCCCAGATTCTGACCCGGCACCTATGCCTGCCTTCGGTTTCTGCCATTTTCACCTTTAGTAGCTCTCTGGACAAACCCCATATCAATGCCCTTGTTTCGGTTCTCTTCCTTGAGGAATCTCAGGATGATGGCGATGGTCATCACAACAAGGGGAAGCACCCAGGCGGGAGTTCAGAGGACGTCAAGGAGATGCCAGTGGATGCTCCAGAGCATGTTTCCAACCTTCCTCAGACTCAGGAGGTGTCAACATCCAAGGGGGACAATGTAAACATGGATTCCTATCCTATTGCAGAGGAAATGGAGAAGTATGGCTGGTGCAAGGTGGTCGAGGAGGAGCCGGACGAATAGCCGTCCTTCTGTTCAGCATCACATCCTCCATCGCTGCTCAGGTCTTTTTTTGGCTTTCTGTTTATGTCATGTTGGCTTAACATCTGTTCTTGCTATGTCTGTACTGCCCGAAAGGGATATTGCTGAAGGTCTTTTGTTGCCGCTGCGTGGGATGAACACTTTTGGTCCAGAGCCCCTGCGCGAGATGTCTAGTTTGATCTGGTTGCACTTTTGTGGTTTAGGGCCCCTACGTGGGTTGTTTTGCTCAGACATGGAGCCCCTGCGAGGGTTTCTCTTTTGATGACTCCCATTCCAAAGTGCCACAGTTTGGCCTCTGGTAAAATGACTCTGTGAATGTAACTGTCTTTCTTGTTCCTGTAAATAATAGGATAGTTTTAACGAGAAAAAAAAAGATAGGGAGGAAGAAAGTAAACCAAAGAATGAAGTAAGAGTCAGCATATGAGTCAACATAGAAGACAACAAAAATAACCTGAAACAAAAAGAAAGAGGAACAAGTAAGGACCAAAATATGGACTAGCCCAAAGATATGCTCGACATAGAAATTGAAGAAATCTAGAAGCTGATGATGAAGTAGTCCAAATGGAAGAAAATGGTAACAACAACAAGTAAGATCAATTAGAAGTTGAACCTGATTGACAGGAAGAAGAAAATGGCACAAGAGACAACAAAAAGTGCAAGAATGACAAGGGAAAAAAGTATGTGGACAGTTACAGAACAAAATGTGGAATCCAAGAAGACAAGACCAAAAGACACATGATCAGGAGATCATGAATATTTTCTACTTTGGGAGTCTGATGCAGGAGCATTTAGCCCATGGAAAATCATTGTAAATAGTAAACATAAGGGGTCATGCATTTTAGGAAATGGTTTCCCTAACTCTTGAATATATGTAATATTTAGGCTTTTAAGTGATTTAATTAGATAGTGGGAGAATATGTAAATGCTCTCCAAATAAATAAATGAGAACATGAGTGGTAGAAGTCAAATCCAACTCTCTAGGAGTAAGAGAGAGGTTTTAGGAATTAATTAGAGTAGAAGTGGACCATTGAGCTGATAAGGGGACTTTTCTGTTTTAAAACAGAGAAAAAGATGGAGTGGATATAGTCTACAACATATGTATGCATGTAGTGAGCTTTAGGGCTTTTGTTAGAGGATTAATCAGGTCCTTCATAGTAATCCAATCCAAAGTTTCCATATAAATAGATGTAATCCTATGGGCAGAAGGAGGAGGCCATGAATAGAAGAAATCAGGCCTGTACGAGACCGAGGAGTCTCGAATGTAATATATGTTTTACATTAATATATATACAGAGTTTTATCCTGACTGTGTGAGTATGTGTTGAAGAGTATTTCATGAATGATTTACTATGAATTCGTAGGCTCTGCAGGCTACAGGCAGAATTTTGAAGGACATAGAGGGGTGGAGTGATTCAGAGGAATCACAATGGATTTTAAATCCAAGTGAAGAGACGGAGGTAGCTCTGGAGGAATAGCGTAGCAAGGGTGCGCTTAAGAGTTAAGCTTAGAAGAAGATGAGAAGTGGAAGTAGAATATGGATTTGAAGAGCTATATACAAACATAGATCAAAGGAGTGTGAGAAGTTAATCTCAGAAGGAAGATTCGCAACGAAATAGCGAAGGAGGAAGAACCTCTGAAGAACCCAAAAGAGCCGCAAAAACCATTGAAAATGGCGTAAATTCTAAGTAAAGGGACGAGTGGAGGAGTCAAGAATTGATGCTCAACATTTGTTGGATCTTCAAAGATCAACGGCCATGATTGGATCGCTAAATCACAGTCAGAGGTGTGAGACTGGCGATGGAACGGAGAGTAGCGATATGCCGATAGCGATATCGTCAATAA
Source organism: Pinus tabuliformis (assembly GCA_031772625.1). Taxonomy (NCBI): domain Eukaryota; kingdom Viridiplantae; phylum Streptophyta; class Pinopsida; order Pinales; family Pinaceae; genus Pinus; species Pinus tabuliformis. The sequence goes on along the minus strand of CM062807.1, from coordinate 1,245,528,637 downwards.
GTGCTAATTGGTGATCAGAAGTTCAGGAGATCGGGAATCAACATTGGGAAGAGACTCGCAATAATACCAATGGACGATGGATGAACGGACCAGACATCGCTTTAAATTGTGGTGTATAAACTTTGAAGTCTGCTTATTATATGATTTGGATGGAGGGTTAGTGCAATTCCTTTGTATTGTGTAAAGAGTTGCGCCGGTGGTTTAGGCTTAAGAAGTATTTAGCGATTTCGATAGTCATATATCGGAGTTGGAGGGGTGATGAATCACATATATGGTAAGGCTGGGGAAGATTACCGATAGCGATTGCGATGAGGTTTTAACCTCAGGTTTTGTGCAGAACCCATATAAAAGAGGAAAAGGCGTATTGTGTGAAAATCCTTCATGTAAGGATTAACAAAGGAATAAAAAGTGTTGATTGAAGGTTGTGAAGGGTTCTAATTCCTGATAAAAGGATTCGGAGGAAGGACTTTAGTCGAAGTCTTATACAAGTCTCGAGGGTTCATACAATTCCAATAAGAGGTTTTAGGCGGGGTGATTAGTTCCGATTAAAAAAGGAACTATGTAAGAGGGCCCTAACTAGTTATGGTCTGAAGATTTGACTCCATTGTAGAGTTAAATTTCCTGGGACAGTTGTGGATGCATTGCTAAATGCATATTGTGGGTATGTGTGGGTGTTACCCTGCACCATTTGATTTCCTCCCACCATAAGGTTTCTTTAGCAGTTAACTAGGATGTTTCAGACTGGCCTTCAAATTGCTTAGATAATTGTAAACCTCAAAATAATTTAACATATTTAAAGTTCATGCTTCTACTCCTTTGGATTCTCCATCAAAATGCGAAGGCCTAATATTTTTTATTTCTCATTGTAATTAATATGTAATCCTTTTAGTTTTAGACACTAAAATACTACTTTCTGATTTATGATCTTCTTCTTCATCAAACTTATGGGTCTTAATTTCTTTAGAAGTAATCAAATTAGTTTTATCAATTCATTCACTCATAGTTCATTTCTTATGAGTTTCTCCTATTTTTTTATTGGCTCTATCATGTTCTAGATTCCTTAGTAAATAACCATCAATTTCATCTTCTTGCTCCTAAGCTTTATAAATATTTTCTTCATTGGCCTTTATGTTATCTAGATATGCCTTCAAACTACACATTACTTGAAAATGTGAGATGCTTAATTTTTTGTATTACCGGTTCCTCCTCCCATATTTCCAATTTTAGTATCAGGTTCCTCATCATCTCTAGTTGACCCTTTAGAAGCCTTCCCATTATATTATTCATTCATACTTCGAACTTTTCCTAACAATCCTTTGACTATCTGATCATTACATATAAGAAAAAAAAGAAAAAGTTTAAGACCCATAAAATTCCCAATGTTATAACATATATCTCTGGTACCCCATGTAGGATACTTGAATATACATACTATTCCTTTTTATAAGGAAAATTTTATTTTTCTTATCAATTCTATTCATATAATCTCTTCCATTAAATTTCTTATTTAATTAATTCCCAACAGAATTAATAATTATTCTTATCTTTTACCTTCACAGGGCACAATTAGTACATGAATGCAATTTAGTTTCCTAAGGCATTTACTCCCTCACGTAAAAATGATTAAATATAGATTTAGATCAATACTTGTACATTATATTCTTCTTCCTTAATTTAGGGTTACTTATTATCAGTTTTACTTGGATACTTTCTATTGTTAAAATCATACAATTCTACATATAGATACATGAATCTAGTTCCATTAGTAACCTAGAATGAGATTCATACTAGTTTTATTCCAAGTCTTACTTGAGATATTCCATGCTCACATTATTTTCCTTATATATGTGTGTGTCTGTGTGTGTAATCCATTTGTTGGAATTATGGCTAAATGTGTTGTCCTTGGTGGCAACCTACTTAAGAAATATGTGAACATGATGGTTATGCAGATGCTATAGGTGATCAAAACAAAGGAATATTAGTTTAGAGACAAATGGATGGCAAAGATAAAGTGTGAGAAATTATATGCAGGTCCTGTGAAGCTAGATCGTGCACATACACAGGTATGATGAAAAAAAGTCATCTACAAAATCCACGCCATGGTATTATGAATACCATGGGTATTTACCAAGGTATTAGCCCATAGTAATGAGTGTAACAACTGGTATTTGATCCTTTCAAAGAATACTTACAAACATAACCAAGGTATTTACCTAAGGTACTGGTGGTGAGCTCCAGTATTGCAGTAATAATGCTACAACTCCTGGGACTCCCTTCTTTACTTTTTTCAACCTGGTAGTTCGTAACAAACTTGGAAGTGACGGTGTTGTATGCACAAGTACTAGCTCTTGCCACAGCTGTCACTTGGTCAGCTGGCACAAGTCGACTAGGGGCTCAAGCCAACTTCTATGGGCTCTGAGAAGAAGCTTTTTAACCGATGGATGAAAGCTACTTTAAAGAAGGCTGATCTACTTGCAGAAAGATAGTGAAAAGCTAAAAGAAAACGCAAACCCTAGCAAACCCTAATTCTACCAGCTAACTCTACTGATGCCAAGAAGAGGATGCAAACTACTGAAGGAAATTCCATTGACTTCTAGGAAGGTAAATACATGTACCTAAGCTACTTCTACAGTAACATCTGAAAGAAACATCTTTTTGTATTTTTGAATAAGTTTCCAGAGTTATTATGCATATGATTTGACTGTTTTTGGGTTGTGCAGAGGTGGATATGCAAGAAGAAATGCTTGGGAAAGGTCAAGAAGGTTTAGAGAGGGCCTAAGGGGTCCTCGACACCCTTCCATAGAGTTTCATCGAGTTTGGCTGTCAAGAAACCTCATTCGTGAGCCTCTACAAGAAGTCTGCAGGGGTTCTACAGGATGTATGCAATTCTCTACAGGATGTCCTGAATTTTCTACAGGATGTTCAGAGATGAGGTTTTTGGTGGATGAATGGAGAGGGAAAGGTGAAGGAGTGAGTGTGGAGGTAGGGTGAGGGTTGTATATGGTCTAGAACTCGGTGGATGGAGTTGTGGACAGGTGTCAATGGCTATATTTGGTTCAAATAAGACTAAAGTAATGTTACACACAAAACTAGGGTTATGGGAGCAAATGGCGAATAGGAGGCAAGGGTTCTAAGCAAAGGGTGAAGTGGATGGTGGTGATGGCGAATGAACAGATGAAGGGGTGGTACAGGTACTCTACAACGCGTTTTCTCCAACTGATCCAACGAAGGCCTGTAAATTCAAAATCCTAATTATGATGACCTAAATCCACTAGCTGCCAATAAAGAGAATGAACAGAAGTGTGACCTGCAATGAAACCATGCATTTTAACTCATGAAACTAAGCAAATGAAATTTTGAGATTGCAACCAACTTATACACATGAAAATCAAACATTAGTGATTGCATGGCATGACAAAATTAGTGTTTTTGTGGGCAGCAAAGTTATCCTGATCCCAGCGCCAGATCCTACTGAAGGAGAGGTCAAACCAGAGATGTTTGATGGCCCTTTTCTTAGAGATTTTTCCTCTTAACAACCTATCAACAAAATCTGAGCATTCAAAAGTCTATCTAACCATTTACAGTGACCTATTTAATCATAAAACTTTAACCTACTTAACATAAATGTTTTTGCAAATGCATAAAGAACAACTAGCAATACATAGAGGAGGCATTAGCAGTTAGGTTGGGCCCAACCCCAAGAGCTGCAGGCTCCTATAAAGGACTTAGATCTGATGCTAAGTAGAGCTTCTTATCATTATTCAAAAATAACCATCATAAGAAAGTTGTACAGGAGTAGCTACAATAAAACAGGTTGAGCAAAATGACAGCACTATAGTGCAAAAATAACAATGGTTCCAAAAGTAAAGTACGAAGGCTGAGGCCTTCCTATTTGTAAAATATGAGCGGGCTAGCAGCCTTCCTAGATTCAAGGGACTCGGTTGTCCCAACTACTAGTGTACAGTCACTCCTCCAAAATCTGCTTGGCTACCTTTAAAACTCGGTTTGGTAGCCTGTGGAGCTCGGTGTTGAGGGTGGAGATTTCGAGGAAGGCCATTTAATGCCAGAGACAACCTCCCTGCGAATCCTCACCTCAAGCTTGGCTGTCAGCTGACCCATTATTGCTTGGTTTTGCTCCAAAATTTGTCCAAAAATCCTAAAATAACCACGTATTAGTCTCCTAGGTAGAGTGACCACCCTTATTCGTTCAAATAACATAAACATACTGGGAAAACATGCATAATCTATGAAAAATGGAGGATTGAACAAGGATAATTAGGCAAAATGAGCCTAATAGGTTACCCAATTTGGGGGCTCATCATCACCCCCTGCTGAATCGGTTGCTCATCCTCTGAGCAACCTGTCCAGCTCATCATCCTTTATGGCTTTGATCGCCTCCCTCACTTCCCAAGCCTCTGTTGTGATATCCTCTTCGCGGTCATGGAATCCTGCCTTCCTCTCCACTTCCTCCCATTTTCTACCTTCCTCCTCTTCCTTTACTCCTTCTAGCAATCCCAGAAGTAAAGGAGGACTAAATTTCTAGCCAATCCAATTGGCCTGCAAGTCCTGCATCAAAGTTTTGTAGAGAGATACCCTTGCCAAGGCCTCCCCCATCCTAGTGGGAGAATGGTATTCCCTTATCTTCAGGCTGTGAGGTAGTGTGTTCCACTGCCTTGTGCAGGCATGCATACAGTTTTCTCCCAACAGTCTCTCCATGTATTCAAAATGGGCAATGGCTTGAGCCTGTTGCTCAATGTATTCCGGTATATCTTGAGGACTGTTGGCCAAGTGCTGGTGGGCACTTATCACTGCTGATGGGTCATCTAGCTCTGCTCTGATCATGAGAGGCTCATTAAGCTCTCTGTCTATGATACTGCGGACTTCTTCTGCTCTCTTCTCCTCATGGCTCATCCAAGAGGCCATGGCCATAAGATAGATATCCCCTATCACCGTGTTAGGATCCCATGTGTTCATGTCCGGAAAGGCAAAGTTGTGCAAGTAGAACTCTGCCAATTTCGCCCTATCCTCAGATGAACTGCTGCCACATAAAGCTGCAAACTGATGATAATTTTGGAAAGGGGTGATGCCCCTTTGAGCCAAGGTATTGATTTGAAACTGTAACCATTGGTCCTTGAGGTAAATGGCATAGGATTTGGCAGGTTGCCTGCACTGCAGAGCTTCCATTGCCCAACTGGCCATGCATGCTAGTTGGGCCTCCTTTTCTCATAGCTGCTGTTTTAGAGAATGTATCTGTAGTTCTTGTTCCTGGAGCTGCTGGTTCAGTGCCTCAATTTCAGTCTGTGTCCCTTCCTTCCTTTGTTGTTCATAAGGGGTATCTGTGGCTGTTGTGGGCCCCTCCTGTTGCTCTTTTTCCCCCAAGATGTGAGGCCTGTCTTCCTGCCTCTGTCCCTGTGACTATAACTATTGTTTGAGCTGCTCATTTTCTTCCTGTAGCCTAACCCACTGCATGCTCTCTGCATGTCGCACCATAGCCAATTCTCTTTTGGCCTCTTTGAGCTGCTCCTCTAGAGGACCTATATCTGCTACTCCCTTAGACTTGGCGATTTTCATCCAAGTGTGGGTCCTCACCCTCTCTTCCTCTAGTGCAAGGAAGATTGACACTGTGAATTTCTGAGGAATGATCTTTCCATCCTCCAAGAAGTTATAATAGGAGCCCAAGCTGCGCTGGGAGCTAGGTTCCATAATGTTCTCAACCTGTTCTTCCTTCTGTGGTGATTTCACTACCTCACCCTCCATTTCTTCGATCTCCTTCAGTCTATCCAATGTTTCCTGTAGAATGGTTTCAGCATCCTGTAGAGATGTTTTGGTGTCCAGCATTTTCATCCGCTCCCTCCAGCTGGATGTCTTCGGGCTTCCCTGCTCATAAGTGATGGCTTCCTTGGAGGGGGACCTCTCCTTTGGTGTGGTAGGGGTGTCTACAATGGTGATTGGTTCTTTGGATGGAGGTTGGGGTCTGCCGGTTTTAATTCTTACACTTCTTCTTGCCTTAAAGTACATGGGAGGCTCCCTCTTTCGATTTTCCTTTGGCTTGGGGGATGTGCTTAGGGTGGCCAGCACAGCTGCTGCCTCCCTAGCTAAAATCTCGGCTGCTTTCTCCTTCTACTACCCTTTCCCCGGACTTCTTATAGAAAGTCCTATAGTGGCCATTTTCTAGCTTCCTGTAGAAGCAGTTTTCTGACTTCCTGTAGAAATAGCCTGCTGGCTTCCTGTAGAACCCGTTTTCCCTGATTTGGCTTGCTTGGCTGAGGATGCCTTCTCCTTGACTTGTGCTGTGGTTGCCTTGGGTGTTGTTTGCATCCTTTCAGTCTTCTCTGCCCGATTTTGCAACCATTTCTCCCTTGGCGTTGGTGTTTTTATTTTAGTCCCAGCTTTGGCCTCAACAACTTGTCCTTTTTCTTGCTTTTCATTTTGTTTTTCTTGTGGCTTTTCCTGTGATGGCCTGTCCTGGGTTTTCTTACCCTTAGCTTCCTTACCTTTAGTTTTCTTCTCTGCCTCAATATGTTCCTTCTCCTCACTTGTGGATGAAGTGAGTTCTTCTGCCAGAGTTTGGATATCATCATTCTTGGTCATATTACGGAAAATCTCCCAGGAGATAGGGATGGTATAAGTATGGAGGGCATCTTCTACGAAGAGCTTGATAAGCCCATGATGAGCCAGTTGATCTGGTGTCCCCTCCTTCAGTTTTGTGCCACACTCAATCAATGACTACAGGAGGAAGTATGGGATGCTCAATTTTTGTTCTGAGGGCAAATCCATCTTATGCCTGAGCTCAGTTAACAAGTGGAAGTGATACCCATACACAATACTAAATTGTCCCTCACAGGTAATATATTTCATAATTTGAAGGCTGACCTCACTCCAAAATGGCTGTAAGCTAGCTCTCCCGACCCCATTTTTATCCTCTGAAAACTGTTCTTCTGGTAGGAAGAATTCCTTTTTGGCTTTTTGGCCCAATTTCCTTTCCTCTTTATCCAGGGCATCCCCAATGGCAATTCAGTGACCCAGCTAATGAGTTGTGGGGTGAGTTTCAAGGTCAATCCCTTGAAGTTTACAGTTGCCAATGTTTTTGATTTGGGCTACAGGGACCTTAGGAACTCCTCTGTTATTTCATCATCGTGACCTTGGATTTTATCACAGAAGGTCATCCACTTTGCACGGGAAAACAGGTCTACCACCTCAGGAGTTTCTCTCAATTTCTTGGAATCTGAGGGTTCCTTTCTGATAAACCCTCCAGGCATGGTGAAAATACCATTTTTTTGGCTTGAGCTCTGGTTAGAATGGAAATTTAGATGTGGTTTTCCCCCTTGGTTCTTAGGACAGGGTTTCTCCGCTGTTTGTATCTCCCCCTTTCACCAATTCTCTGGTTAAAATACTACCGCCACCAAAGACTTCGACTTCTCAAAAGGAATGAAGCTCTCACAGATAGAGTGCAGAGCAAATTTTTATACCAATCATATAACAGTCACAAAAAAAAAAAAATTTGATACGTGCACAGGTGAGCCTTACAGCGGTTTTTCATAATAATGGGGAGAGTTTGTTAACAGGAATCATGGAGGTGAGTACGACACAACACCATTCAAAAGAAATTATGTGTATTATATAAGCAAACCACCGTTCTTGACCACAGGTGGACTGGTTTCAATTTTCCCCACTTCAAACAAGTTAATTCACCACCTTTTGAAAATTAAGCATGGGGTTGGCATGTTCAAGCCTACCTCTCCTCGAGATTTCCAATTCTGATGCACAGACACAAGTTTCTATGCTCCAGTAGCTTTCACTCTGCTTCCTATAGAGCTCCTTCCTGTAGAGAGCTTCTGCTGCTTCTGGAGGATGTCATGGTACTGCGGAGCAAGTCTGGGACGCGGGAATAGTTTCAACTGGGCCGAGAAATTCGGGCTAACGAACTGCAGAGGAGGAGGATGCTCACGGTGCTGAAAAACCGGTTGTGGCGTAAATGATAGTGGTTGAGGTGCATGCTCTGGCCGAATGATTTTGAAATACGACGCAATTCATGGCGCGAGGGGTCAGGTGTCCAGGCCGAGCCATTAGACAATGTCACGGCCATCATTCCTCGGCATGTTTCTGACTACCTATATCTATCTCCACCATTACCCGTCGTCATCCTTGTCAGTCCGCCAATTTCACTGCAAATCTACTGATTTCCCCGATTAGACACTTCCCACGTGTCGACTCCATGTCTTTCTGGCGGAATCGAGCGTAACCATGCTCGTTCGGATCCCACGAGACAGTTCTACTGGCTGTGGATGGCCAGTTGACTGACCATTGCATTTTTTCAATCCGCACATTCACAGTCATGCAAGTTTCACAGTATAGTTCATTTTAATTTTAAAAAATAAGGTTAGGCACTTACCGGGGGTGACCGCGGACATGTTTCGTAGGTTTTTGGATGTGAAGCAATGGTTTTGCTCGCTACTACTTCATGCACAGGCGTGGTAATTCCCTCGTCCATTTGCTGATTCCAGATGCAAGGCTTTCAAGAACCGGTCCTATGGTGGTGAACGTTGCATGCACGGCCTCATCTGCTCTCAGCTATGGAGAAGGTGTTCATATTTCCACGGAGCTGGTAGCATGCCTCCTGTGCTGATTTCAACTGCTCCTGACTCCATAGTGTGTATTCCAGGCAGATCTGCTGCTACAGGATTCCTGTGGGACATCCTGTAGCTGCTTCTCCTCTTGGGATGCATGTTGAAATGGGCACGACTACCGTCACGGGTGAAGGGTCCTATTGGAGATTTTGACAGGTATAGTATGTGGGCCTTCATTTATTTTCTTTTTCCCCTGGAAAAGAATGGCGATCTGAGGAAAACAGGACTTTTTTACATGACTATGCATGGGTATAGGACCAAATGGCGGTAATGGTAGTGGAAAGAGATGAAACAGGTGATGGATTGGACAAAGGGGTGGTTTCAGGCCTCACCAACAAACTTTAAGTCTTAAATCCTCCTCCAGAATCAATTTTGGCTCGTCCAAAAGTTCTACAGGATGTTTCCTGTAGAAATGCAGAACTTCCTGTAGAAAGCCCTGAAACTTCCTGTAGGAGGTTGAATCTTGACGTGAAGGTGTTCAAATCCTGGAAAAAGTGTGTGGCCATGGAGGGAGTGTCGGTGAGGATGCCTGGTAGGTTGGGATGGACCCCTGTCCTTGGTTTGCGCGACCCTCTTTATCTGCATTATATCCCTGCAACCTGCAATAATTTCAAAGATCAGCCCTGTTTTTTCTTTCTTCTTTTCTTTTTCTCCTTGTTTTTTCCTCTTTTTTTTTCTCTTTTTTTTTTGAGAGACAACAGCGGTGCCTCTATGAGGTTTTCACCCCCACTATCTGCCCTGGGCACCTCAAAGAGGTTTTCACCCAAGGATCTTTTTTATTCCATGTCTTGATTTTTCAAGAGATAGCAAGGGCACCTCCATGAGGTTTTCACCCTCACTGCCTGCCCTGGCCGCCTCAGAGAGGTTTTCATCCAGGGATATTTTTATTCTCTTTTTTTTTTTTTATATGATCAAGGTGTGGCCAGAACAGAGGCAGAACCCTACTCTATTACCGACACTGATTTTTCCACAGTTTCAATGAATTCCTACCTCGAGAGGGGTTTCTTGTAGATCTTCAGTCGATGTCCATCGACAAGCATGGGGATGGCCTCTTCATCAATGGTCCTGATAAGAACTAAACCATTGTCATTAAATTTCTCCACTGTATATGGTCCTAACCATCTTGTCCTCAACTTCCCTTTGAAATCCTTGTATCTTGAGTCATACAGCAGCGCCCAATCTCCCGGCTAGAATTGCTTTTCATTAAGGTGCCGATCATGCCATATCTTCCTCTGGAGCTGAACTACTTCTGAGTGGAGGAGGGCCTGTATTCTTTGTTCATATAATCCATTCAGTTGCAATAATCTCTCACGTTGAGCATGGCTGAGATCTAGGTCCAGCCGAGCTGTCACCCTCAATGTATTGTACTCGAACTCTATGGACAACAAAGCTTTCTTCCTGTAGACCAACTCATAAGGTGTGAAACTGGTTGTGGTCTTCCAAGTGGTGTTGTAGGCCTAGGTGGCCTCAACCAAGCGATCTGCCCAATCCTTTCTGCTGTTGCTCACAACCTTGGTCAAAATCCCTTCCAATGCTCGATTAGTGACTTCCACCTGCCCATTTGCTTGAGGGTGATAGGGGGTGGAAGTCTTGTGCTTGATCTTGTGATGAGCGAGAAAATCTTCAATCAGGTTGGAGGTGAACTGGCTTCCTTGATCTGTGACTAACTCTCTTGGGTAGCCAAACTTGTAGAAGATATTTTCTCTCAGAAACTTAGCCACTTTCTCTTCTATTGCTGCTTTGATTGCCTTTGTTTCTGCCCACTTGGTAAAATCGTCGGTGCACACAATGATGTAATACCGTTGCTTTGAAGGAGGGTTGACAGGACCCACAAAATCCATGCCCCACTTCTCAAATGGCTCAAAGGTCACTTGAGGTTGGAGAGGTATTTCATCTCTTGGAGTCGGTTTCCCCATCCTCTAACATCAGTCACACTGGCTGCCGTATCTTCTGACATCCTGATGGAGAGTAGGCCAATAGTAGCCTTCCTGTAGAATTTTGAATGCAGTCCTTTTTGCTACAAAGTGGCCTCCACAAGGTCCATCGTGACAGGGTAGGAGGATGTCAAATACTTCCTCCTCCCTAACTCAACGTCTCAAGATATGGTCTCGACCAAGCTTAAACAAGTTGCCCCCAATCCATGTGAATGGGGCACTCTTCCTTACAATTCTGCTCTTCTCTTTTGAGGACAGATGCGGAGGAAACTGTGCTGAGACCAAGTAATTTGCTATATCAGCAAACCATGGTAGTGAGATAGAAAATAGATGTTCATCTAGCATCTGGTCATCCATTGTTCCTTCTTCACCTGCAGGCAAGTCCACTCTAGACAAGAAGTCAGCAACAACATTTTCCTTACCTGGCTTGTCGAAAATCGTCAAATCAAATTGTTGTAACAAAAGTAACCATCTAATAATACGAGCATTGACATCAGGCTTATTAATTAAATATCTAATCGCAGCATGATCAGTGTGCACAAATGTTTGATAACCGGTGATGTAGTGTCTGAACTTGTTTAGGGAATGGACTACAACTAGGAACTCTTTCTCGATTACAGTATAGTTCATTTCTGCCTTGGAAAGGTTTTTGCTGACGAAGTATATGGCATATGGGAGTTTCTCCTCAATTTTTCCTAAGGCTGCCCCTATGGCTTTGTTCGAGGCATCAGTGTGGATGTGGAAAGGTAGGGCCCAGTTTGGACCTCTCAAGATCGGGGAGGACACCAGCTTTTCTTTCAACTCATCCAGTGCCCCTTGACAGTTGTCAGTCCATTTAAACTCAACATATTTCCCTAAGAGTCCAAACAAAGGAGAGTCTAGCCTGCTGAAGTCTTTAATGAATCTTCGATAATATCCTGCCAAGCCTAGGAAACTCCGAACATCCCTTACCTTTTGAGGGGGTGGGACCTTTTGGATGATAGCAATTTTATTAGGATCCACCTGTAATCCTTGGCGAGAAATGGTATGTCCTAGCACGGTACCTTCAGTCATCAAGAATTCACATTTTTCAAGACTGAGGGATAGGTTCATATCAATGCACTTGGTTAGAACTTTTCCCAGATTGGTCAATGCTTCTTGGAAGATGGACCCATAAGGAGTGAAGTCATCCATGTAGATTTCTACCGAATCATGGACCAACTCAAAAGATGCTCAATACTGCTCTCTGGAAAGTGGCAGGAGCTTTGCATAGCCCAAAGAGAAGGACGCGATAGGCAAAGGTACCCCAAGGACAGGTGAAGGTAATTTTATCTTGGTCTTCTAGGCTGATTTGGATCTGTTTATACCCACTGAACCCATCTAGGAAAGAGAAAAACCTCTTCCCTGCCAGTCCATCCAACACCTGATCTATGAAAGGCAAAGGCAAATGGTATTTCTTAGTGGCTTTGTTAAGTTCCCGGTAATCTACACAGATTATCCACTTCCTATTCTTCTTGGGCACAAGCACTAGGGGCGAGACCCACTCACTATCAGAGATAGGATAGATGAATCTTGCATCCAATAATTTTTTCAATTCTTCTTTGACAATGTCCTTAAGGGCTGGATTCATTATCCTCTAAGGTTGCCTGACTGGTTTACAATCTTCTTTAATGTAGATGTGATGGGTACAGACCGAAGGATGGACTCCTTTCATCTCCTTATAGCTCTAGACAAAAGAATCTAAATGTTTGTTCAATAAGCTACACAGCTCCTTCTCCTGTGAAGGAGATAGGGAGGAGTTGATCTTCAAAGTTCTTTCGGGGCAAAACTCCACATTCTTAATTCTAGGAGAGGTTGGATCAGTCACACAGAGGTCCACTAAGGTGATGGCTTGGGTATCCTCCACCAATTCCTCTAAGGACAGTTCACTGGGAGGTGGATTCCAAATCAATGTCTCAATCAAATAATCCTCGATTTGAGGACCCCCCCTAGTGGTTTATATGGTGCACAAGGGTGCAGAGTATACCTCATCCTCGTCTCCTTCTTCCAGCCAGAGCGGTAAGTCATGTTCTAGCAGAGGTTGGATAGGAGGGTATAGTACTAGCTGCTTGGACATAGGACCATTTTTGATGGTCATGTTTCCAGCTCGGCAACTGATGTGAGCATCTGCAGTGGCTAACCAATGCCTTCCCAAAATGATGGGGTATCCAGTAAGCTTTGCCTTTGGTTGAAGGACTAAGAAGTCCGCAGGATACTCCCAAGAGTCAACCAAGACCAAGACATCCTCCACAATCCCTTCGGGAGTCATAGTGGAGCGATTTTCCAATTGCAGGACTGTCGAAGTCTTCCTTAAGGAACCCTAAAGGTTGAGTTTAAGCATGGTGTCCCTAGTCATCACATTAATGGCAGCCCCTAGATCAATCAAGGTATGGGGGATAATGGTGCCGTTGATGTGGACATCAACTACAGGACTCCCAAGGTCCAAATACTTTGGACAGATTACTTGCCCCAACATTAGATTAGACAGTTGTCCTATGACATTGATTGTCGAGGCATCTCTCTTTCTCCTACCTGGGTGCCTGAAACACTTCTCCTTAATCAATTTGTTGTATATCAGTACATCTTTGATGACCTGGAGAAGGGGTATTTTCACACACAACTATTTTAGTTCCCCCAGAAGTTCAGTCTCCTCTGGTTTTGGTTGTGTGGCTACTGTTAGTCACTCAGGAAAGGGTGGAATGGTTTTGGGTTCACTTTCCTATTTCTCTTCCTCGTCCTCTGGGGGAGGAGGTTTGCGATCTGGAAGGGTCTTTCCAGATCGCAGGTTGATCTCCTGGATCTCCACATCATAGGTAGGACATGTTGTTTCCCCAGTGTATACCTATTGGGCATGTCGGTTGTTGGGGTTCGGGTTCGGTTGGCCAGGAATCTGGGGTTGTCTTGGAGGAGCAGGAGGTAATGGTTGTGGTTGAGCCGGTGGTGGAGGCAGAATGGCAGGAGGGGAGTTGTATTGGGGCCTCCGCCCCGATTGAGGTGCATTCCACTGAGGCTGTGGCTAGACATGTGAGTGAAATGAATGAGTAGTGGGTTGAGAATGGTATTGAGGTGGATAAGACCACAGAGGAGGTGCAGACTAGGAAGGATGAGTAGGGGGACCCCAAGAAGGCATGTGAGCAGATTGGTTGGGCCTATAATAAGCTTGGGATGTCCCTTGCCTCCCCTGCTGGTAAGGTCTAGGTCCATGCGGTCTCCTTTTGTTGAGGAAGTATAGAGGTTCAGTGGGTGCCTCAGTCCCTAGGTACATGGCTTTGAATCCAGGCAAGGTTGGGCATTGGTTTGTAGGGTGGTTCTCCTCACAAACGAAACATACCTCCATTGAGTGCAATGGATGCTCTTTCTTAGGGTGCTTCCTCATACATCTTGGACAGAAAATGGCTAAAGCCCTCTCAGCTTCCTCTTTCTTTTGTTGGATTCGAAAAGTATCAAGTTGCATGGCAATGGTCTATCTCATCTCACTTTTGAGGTCTTTCAGCTAATTAGCAAACTCATGCTTGGAGAAGGTAGTACTAGCTGACAGTGGATTCCCCCTACCTCTTTTTGGGCTGCCCTAGAGTGGTTTCTAAACACAGTCTTTATGTCCTCATAAGATAGTTGGTAAATATCTCCTCCAGCTAGCATGTGAAGGGTATCTAGAAGGTCTTGAGGGACTCCTTGGAGCAAAACCAACTTTAGAGATTCAGGGTCAAGTGTGCACCTGGCCCGTTTATAGCTAAGTTGGAACCTTTCCTTATATTCCTCTAGAGACTCATCATTTCCCATGGTCATCTGAAAGATTTCCCCCTTGGTTTCCTTTGACCTACAGTAATCCCGGTATTTGTTGTTAAAGGCTTGCTGCATCTGAGCCCAAGTAGTGATACTGTTTCCAGGTAACCCCATGAACCAACGTAAGGTTGCATCCTTGAGGGTAGAGGGAAAAAGTTTCAACTTTTGCTCATCTTCTGTATAGTCATAATTTCGACAAAGGACAACAAACTCAAACAAGAAGGTATCAGGGTCTTCAGTGGTCAATCCATGGAAATGAGGTAAGGCTAAGGGACTTATGTTCTTCATTTTCATGTCCCCATTAGTCTCTTGGATGGGAAAGGTACCTTCTATTCTCTCATCATTGTCTCTACCATTTCTGTTGTCAGCCATAGTCTCACAAGGAATATTTTCTTGCTCTTCTTCTGTTATAGGATCTTTGTATATCTCAGGAGGTTCACCTATAGGTTCTTCTGGATCACTGCCACCAAAGAAGAGTGAAGGGTGACTTAGTGAAGTGGTGGGGGTGTTGGGTAGGAATTTTCCGGTATTATCTCTGTTCCTACGAGGCATGAAAGGACTTTTGGTTGTTTTTGCTCAAAACTGAAACAGATGGAATTGCAACTAACTAAAATCTATCTTGCAGAAATGAAAATGCGGAATTGAAATGAAAGTAGGGAAAGAGTAATCTATTTTGCTGAAATCAGATTGCGAGAAGGAAATACTAGACTACACTTGCAAAATTGAAATTTTATTCTACGCTTGCAGAATTGAAAGGTTAATCTACAAAAGCAGGAAATGTCTAGTTTACTTTTGCAGAAATGAAATTGCAGAATGGAAATGAAATAAACTACTTGGCAGAAGGCGAGAGTAGGAAAATAGAAGAAAAGCAGCAATCACAAATACTCTGACGCTTCCCCGGCAACGGCGCCAAAAAGAGGTGGTGAGCTCTAGTATTGCAGCAATAATGCTACAACTCTCCCTTCTTTACTTTTATCAACCCGGTAGTTCATAACAAACTTGGAAGCGACGGTGCTGTATGCGCAAGTACTAGCTGTTGCCACAGCTGTCACTTGGTCAGTTGGCACAAGTCCGCTAGGGGCTCAAGCCAACTTCTATGGGCTTTGAGAAAAAGCTTTTTAACCGATGGACAAAAGCTACTTTAAAGAAGGCTGATCTACTTGCAAAAAGACAGTGAAAAGCTAAAAGAAAAAGCAAACCCCAATTCTACCAGCTAACTCTACTAATGCCACGAAGAGGATGCAAACTACTGAAGGAAATGCCATTGACTTCTAGGAAGGTAAATACATGTACCTAAGATACTTCTACAGTAACATCTGAAAGAAACATCCTTTTGTATTTTTGAATAAGTTGCTAGAGTTATTATGCATATGATTTGACTGTTTTTGGGTTGTGCAGAGGTGGATATGCAAGAAGAAATGCTTGGGAAAGGTCAAGAAGGTTGAGAGAGGGCCTAAGGGGTCTCTAACACCCTTTCATAGAGTTTCACCGAGTTTGGATGTCAAGAAACCTCATTCGTGAGCCTCTACAAGAAGTCTGCAGGGGTTCTACAGGATGTCTGCAATTCTCTACAGGATGTCTAGAATTTTCTACAGGATGTTCGCAGATGAGGTTTTTGGTGGATGAATGGAGAGGGAAAGGTGAAGGAGTGAGTGTGGAGGTAGGGTGAGGGTTGGAGATGGTGTAGAACTCAGTGGATGGAGTTGTGGACATGTGTGGATGGTTGTATTTGGTTCAAAGAAGACTAAAGCAATGTTACACACAAAACTAGGGTTATGGGAGAAAATGGCGAATAGGAGGCAAGGATTCTAAGCAGAGGGTGGAGTGGATGGTGCTGATGGCGAATGAACAGATGAAGGGGTGGTACAGGTACTCTGCAAGGCGTTTTCTCCAACTGATCCAACGAAGACCTGTAAATTCAAAATCCTAATTATGATGACCTAAATCCACTAGCTGCCAATAAAGAGAATGAACAGAAGTGTGACCTGCAACGAAACCATGTATTTTAACTCATGCAACTAAGAAAATGAAAGTCTGAGATTGCAACCAACTTATACACATGAAAATCAAACACTAGTGATTGCATGGCACGACAAAATTAGTGTTTTTGTGGGCAGCAAAGTTATCCTGATCCCAGCTCCAGATCCTACTGAAGGAGAGGTGAAACCAGAGATGTTTGATGGCCCTTTTCTTGGAGCTTTTTCCTCTTAACAACCTATCAACAAAATATGAGCATTCAAAAGTCTATCTAACCATTTACAGTGACCTATTTAATCAGAAAAATTTAACCTACTTAACAGAAATGTTTTTGCAAATGCATAAAGAACAACTAGCAATACATAGAGGAGGCCTTAGCACTCAGGTTGGGCCCAACCCCAAGAGCTGCAGGCTCCTATAAAGGACTCAGATCTGATGCCAAGTAGAGCTGCTTATCATTATTCAAAAATAACCATCATAAGAAAGTAGTACAGCAGTAGCTAGAATAAAACAGGCTGAGCAAAATGACAACACTATAGTGGAAAAATAAAAATGGTTCCAAAAGTAAAGTACGAAGGCTGAGGCCTTCCTATTTGTACAATACGAGGGGGCTAGCAACCCTCCTAGATTCAAGGGACTCAGCTGTCCCAACTGCTAGTGAACAGTCACTCCTCCAAAATCTGCTTGGTTGCCTTTAAAACTCGGTTTGGTGGCCCGTGGAGCTCGGTGTTGAGGGTGGATATTTCAAGGAAGGCCATTTAATGACAGAGACAACCTCCCTGCGAATCCTCACCTCAAGCTTGGCTGTTAGCTGACCCATGATTGCTTGGTTTTGCTCCAAAATTTGTCCAAAAATCCTTAAATAACCACGTATTAATCTCCTAGGTAGAGTGACCACCCTTATTCGTTCAAATAACATACGCATACTAGGAAAACTTGCATAATATATGAAAAATGGAGGATTGAACAAGGATAATTAGGCAAAATGAGCCCAATAGGCTACCCAATTTGGGGGCTCATCAACTGGGTAAGGAAAATACTATATAAAACGATGGAGATCAAGGTGCTGTCTGTGCAAGTGATGAATTTTTATGAATGATTTGATTTGAAACAGGTGTGCACCAAGGAGCAAGGAGAGGACTTAGATCTGAAGTATGGTGACATATGTGCTTGTTTCTTGTACTTATTAAAAATGTCTAATAATGATAGATATGTGTTGTAACTTGAATGAAGTATCTTAAGTGTATGGAATTCTCACAATAAGAGTTGAAAAGAGTAAAATTGTGTTTGCAGTAAAAATTTTCAGATCTATACGCAGTTTTGACTCAGGTGAATCACGTACATATGTGGATCTTCTTCTGGGTAGTCACATATATATTATACAAAGTATTTTCAATATGGAAAGATATGTACTTAGGTGTGGTGAATGGTAAGCATGTACATACACAAATAAACTTTGTAAAAATCCGGTATACATGTTATGGTTTTGCAATACGGGTTGTTGATGTTTGATTAGATGTGTTATGTTTGTTGATGTATGTAAATAATGTTTCTCTCATAATCTGTAGTTGAGATTATTGGTTGGGTTCAATTGGTTATGGAATAAAATGTTGGTTAGTGATGATGCTACCGTGTTGTGATATGTAATTGGCTCAATGATTTGTGATTGATTTAGTATCTAGTTTAGTGGTTGTTTCAATATTACAGTGGTTTAGCTTCACGTTCAGGTTCAGGTTCAATGCTTTGTGATTTATTTCACCAGTGTCAATCCCACTTCTTCACCCCTGGAGCATCACCTGATGCAATGAGTGCTAAGTGAACTATTCAAATCATGAGAAATTAGTCACTTACTATTACCTCTGATGGATATGGTCATATGTGAATGACTTAACGCAGTTGAATCCCAAAAATGATATATAATATAATGCACTGCGTAAACCCCCTATACTTAAATTCAAAAAGAGTGAAGGGATCTCTACTTGGATGGTTCATGAGGCACAATACTTTCTAAGGTTTTTCAAATGGGGTAGCAAGCTAAGTGGGCTTGATTGTGGGGAAAAACTCCACAGTTAAGCGCGCTTGAGCCAGAGGCAATCTGGGATGGGTGACCTCTCGGGAAATCCTGGTTACTGGGTGCAAGCCCCGGAAGTGATGATTGACGCTATGTGTTTTATTTAACCAGTTTCAATCCCACTTCTTCACCCCTGTGAGCATCATCAGGGTTTGTCGTGAAAGCATGTTGTTGCCCACAACACCCCCCCCCCCCCCCCCCATTTGTCGTGTTTGTCGTGAAAGCATGTTGTTGCCCACAACAACCCCCCCGTTTGTCGTGAAAGCATGTTGTTGCCCACAACACCCCCCCCCCGGTAATTTTTCAAAAATATATGGGGACCCTCCATTTCACATTTTGGAAAACACTTTTCTTTCTTGGCATTTTGGTAACTCCTTGGTTCCCCTGGTCTTTGCTTCTTGTCTTTTGATTATTTAGTATTTGATTGTTTTATGGTTTCTTGTCACTTTGCTTGAACTTCATCGCTATTCTTTGGTGACGTTATTCTAGTGGTCACGAGAGGGAAATGTGGCACCTTCAGTTGCCACATCACCCCAGATTTCACATTTGACTACTTTGGTTGTTATCTTCTCCACATAGCTTGACACATGCATTAATATAAAGGGCAGATCATTAACTAACATATTGTAAATATATTTTAGCATACATTATTTTAATATATATATATATATATATATATATATATATATATATATATTTGGAATGTAAAATAAATATTTATTTTATTTTTAGATAATATAATTAATTTTGTAATATATCATATTATAAATATTAAAAATAACCAATTAAAAATATGATTTAATATTAAAATTGAGTGTAAATAACATTGCAAATAAAATAATAAAAGCTTTGTGGAACAAAATAATTATGCATAATACAAATATATTTCTTTTATAAATAATAATAAACAACAAATACATGTAATCACTTTTCTATTTTGTAAGTATTATAACTTTTATATATATATATATATATATAAAACAAGAAGCATAATGGAGAAATGCATTGTAAAAAATAAAGATTTCATTAGAAAAAAAAAACTGTATATTATATATTTTACATACGTAATTTGTTAATTTGTAAATTAAAAGGTTGTATTAACTCCGAAGCCTCTTAGTGTTTAACCAAACTATGATATGATATCACACACCATAATGACCTCCCTTTTCTTCGTGACATTACGCAGACCTTGGCCTATATACAACATTAATTAAGTTTTCATCAAAGCATTGTACGTGGGTTTATTTCTTGCAAACCAAAGGGAAAATATGATAAATTGACCGTCCTATTCACCTTGACCCACACCATAACGTTCTGCGAAAATATTTTTGCGCAGTGAGCATCGGATCTTTCCCTTGCTTCACTAATCTACGCATTATCAATTGATAGATGCGCATTTAATGAAAATCTTATGCCATTTACGAGCCAAATTACAAGAAACCCAAACAATGAAAACGAAATTAGAATTTTATTCAGACTCTTGGCGAGACAAGGGGAATGCTAACTATGTGTTTTCCTTTTATGGGAAGAGAGATCATGAATGTTCAGAGGAACACCTTTGCGTCAAAATGGAAGAAGCATTTTGGCAGCTTGCAGTGTAGACCAATGACCCTATTGGTGATATGATGAGATTCAATGAAATTCTTACAACTAAACAATCTCGAAGTTAGCACATAAATCTGCTGGTTGTATATAGCATTGATTTGAATGTTCGATTGCAGAAAAGTTGTTTCGATAAACATGCATTTGGTTTCCTTTGTTCAATTTAGAATTAAAAATATTTCAGTTCATTTATGTGTTTCAATTTTGTTTGCGCAGGTACCGAAGATCTGATACAGAGACCGTTTAATTGCTTAGTACTATTGCACGCAGTGAGATTATGAGTCTGAGATACTCTGGACTGTGTATTTTTAATAAGCTTTGGCACTGTCTAATAAATTTCCATGATGAATTTTTATAACTTTTTCAAAATTTTATAATTGATTTTGATTTTTATTCGAAATAGTATTTATTGTTGACACCTAACATAACTGTTGGTTAAATTTTTATATGTTGTTGAAGCCTGAAGGAAGTTATCTCCACAAGGTAGAATGAGATCAAATCTATAATGAATTTATTGGATCAAATCTATAATGAATCCATCAAGTATATATGAGATAAATGATAACTTTTTATCATTTATTCACAAATTTATTTTTCTTTTTTTTCATTAATTAATATGAATTTATTTTTTTAGTTAATGGTAATCATATGGTAGACTCATTCATAAACAGTCCTTATCCCTGTTTTACTTAATTTGCTCTCTGGTTAGGAGACCCCTATAGCATTCTAATTCGAGATAGGATTTTCTTTTTAAATTATTTTTGCATTTGTAGATTAATTTTGCATTCAGTCTTCTTTTAAAGAGGAAAACTCATTAAGGTGTGGAGTTGTCTTCAGTTTGACTTAGTTGAACTAGTTGTATTTAGTCTAACTGCCAAATACACTAGTGATGAGTGATGTGAATTAATTATTAATTAATTCATTAATTATTAACTCATAAATCAACTAAAGAATACATCAATTAACTCAGTGCATGGATAGTTCAGTGGAGAGAAGTGTTAGAAGTGGGTGAAAGGGTGAGACTACTATCAGTTGTGACTATAGCTGTGCGTGAGATTTTCACAATCATTGATTGAGATTGCCAATGAGGATTGCGCAGTACAAGCCAAGGGAATTTGAACTTGGATCTGATCTATTCTCAACTTGGATTGCGCAGTAGAGGCAGGCAAACAGTGGAGGAGATTTGAACCCGTGACTTGTTCAGATCTAAGCTGGTTTTGTGTGTAGCATGTGGAGATAGTACTGAGTACTTGTGAGGAGTATTGTACTATGTATTGTTACATTTTCTCTATCATTATAATATACAGATAGTTGGGGGTTTTCAGCTATATGCTTTTCCCATTACATACTGTGTTGATATGTGTGATTGATGTTTCAATGTGTGCATGCGATTGTTTTTTTAATTCCGCAAATTGATGATCAATGGTAAAGGAGGTTATGTATTATGCATGCATTCCGCAAATAGTGTATAATCAGGATAATCTCTGTGAATAAGTTTTATATTATTCAAAATTTCTACATGGTATCAGAGCGAAGTTGATCATCAGATCTATTATTCAGAAAGTGATTACATTTTATTTCTTCAGGCAGAGTCTGTAATCGGGCCAGGTAGCCTCTGCATTCATCCTTCATTTGGAAGGTGAGATATCCAATAAATGCCCATAAATTCAATCTCTATACGAGAAATACTTTGTTCTCACGAATTTTAGATCAGAAGCGGTTGAGTTTTGAGCTAGTGGAATTCGAATTTGAAACAGTGTTTTCTTGGTATCAAATTTGAAATGTCTTTCAACGGATTGTGATTGGAGTATGCCCTTGAAGGCAGCTCGAATTATATTTCATGGAAAGACAGGATGGAGGCGGTGTTAGATGACAATGGGTTGAAGGAGTTCATAGATGCTGAGGTCCCAAAGCCTACTAATGCTGCTCAAGCTGAGGCTTGGCAAAAGAAGACAGCAAAGTGTCGAAGGATTCTGTTGGAGGGCGTGAATGATCACATTGTATCCAGCCTGCATGGAAAGGCTTCTCCATACTTGATGTGGAAAGCATTGACAGATTTATTCCAAAGAAAGAGCGACGAGAGGAAGTTGGTGCTCAAGGATAAACTCAGAAACATTAAGTGTGAGAAAGGAGACAGTATGCCCAAGTATCTCACGAAGTTGACCCAATGCCGGGATGAGCTGGGAAGTGTGGGGGTGACTATTAATGATGAGGACTTGGTGAGCTTGGCTCTCCTTATTCTTTCGAAGAGTTGGCATTCCTATCAGGACTCTGTCAATGGTCTGGAGAAATTGCCAGGATAGGAGAGACTTTGGTCTGATCTTGTACAAGAGCATATCAGGCAGAATACCAGGGACGGATCTTCATCAAAGGCATCTGATGAAGAAAATTGCGCTTTGGCTTCCAAAGCAAAGAAGGGGAAGAACAAGAAAGCTTCTCATTCCGGTGCGAAAGGCAAGAAGCAGGACATGTCCAAGGTGAAGTGCTTTTACTGTCACCAGCACAGACATTATGCCACAAATTGTCTGCAGAAGAAGAAAAATAAGAAAGCTACTGGATCTGCAGTGGGAG
Organism: Pinus tabuliformis; assembly: GCA_031772625.1. NCBI lineage: Eukaryota > Viridiplantae > Streptophyta > Pinopsida > Pinales > Pinaceae > Pinus > Pinus tabuliformis. The sequence continues at coordinate 1,245,506,054 of CM062807.1, read as the reverse complement.
AGGCCTTAGCCTCGCTATTTGAGCTAGATTTTTTGCTAATCGCATGCTTGGTATCAAGTGTGATGGGATCGGTATGGTTCTTGGATAGTGGTGCGTCTTTTCACATGACAGGAGATCGAGATTTGTTTTCTGATCTGGATGAGAAAGATCTTGGAGTGCACATCGAGATGGGTGATGATGGTAGATACAATGCAACCAGTATCAATACCATTTCCTTTGAGAGGGAGTTTGGTAAACCCTTCGTATTAAAGGAAGTGATGCATGTTCCAGGATTGAAGAAGAATCTTATCTCTGTGGCGATGTTAGAAGACAAGGGATATGATGTTGTCGTCAGTGAGGGAAAGGCTTTCCTATGCAGCAAGACAACTGGAGAAACCCGGAAGATAAGGGTTCGAGTCAAGAACCTTTATCAATTGCATGTAGATGGCTGCGCAGCAATGGCATGCAAGGTAGAAGGATTGGTGAGCCGGGATGATGGCAAGCTGTAGCACCGGAGATTGGGCCACCTTCACCATGGAGCCTTGAAGATACTGCAACAGATTTCTACTGGGCTTCCTAAAGGCACTCTTGCGCAGTCAGATTAGTGCAAGGGGTGTACTTTGGGAAAATTTGTGAAAGCCAGCTTTCACGAGAAGGATAGTCACGCCACGACGATCCTTGAGAGAATTCACACAGATGTGTGTGGACCTTTCTCAGTAGCTTCAACAGCAAAGCACAAGTACTATGTGATCTTTGTTGATGATTTCTCTTGAAAGCGCTGGATCTTCTTCATGCAGAAGAAGAGCGAGACATACTCAAAGTTCTGTGAGTTTAAAGCACTCGTCGAGAAGGAATCAAGGAAGAAGGTGAAGGCTCTTAGGAGCGACAATGGTGGTGAATTTATCTCTAGCGAGTTCAAGGACTTCTGCAGCGCAAAAGGGATTCGAAGAGAGCTCATAGCTCCCCATAACCCACAGCAGAACGGGGTTGCTGGGCGGAAGAATAGAAAAATCGTGGGTTTTGCACGGGCGATGTTGCATGATCAGGGCCTACCTCTTCACTTGTGGGCGGAGGCATGCAATACTGCAGTATATGTGCAGAACCGTTGTCCTCACAAGATACTTGGCATGAGTACACCCGAGGAGGCTTATTCTGGTAAGAGGCCTGATAGTTCCCATTTGAGGATTTTTGGTTCTCCTGTTTACATGCATGTGACGAAGGATGCCAAGAAGAAGCTAGAGCCGACCGCAGGGGTTGGGATATTTGTGGGGTACACTAATACACCCCACAACTATCGTGTGTATTTTCCAGACAGTCGCAAGACTGTTGTGCGACGGGATATCAAATTTTAGGAGGATAAAGCCATGAAGTGTTCGCTTGAGGGGGAGCCACACTTGCATGCAGATGAGGAGCTATTAGTTCCTAAGGATGAGATTTAGGATGTGGATCAGCCACAAGATGAAGTTCATGGAGTGGAAGAGACCACTCATGCAGCGCCAACCATCAGAGGGCGAAAGCACACTACAAAAGCTGAGTGACTGGCTCAAGATGCAGAGAAGGTTGTAGGACCACCCACAACACAGCGCAGACAGAGACAGTCACCTGATCAGTACACTAGATACATGGCTCATGTGAGCAAATGTGTCGTGACTGAGCCATCCTCTTTCGAGGAAGCTGTGGAGGATCCTGCATGGGTAGATGCCATGGTGGAAGAGTATGATTCGATTGTCAGAAACAGTGCATGGGAGATTGTCCCAAGACCGGAGGGGAAATCAGTGGTGGGTTTGAGATGGATCTACAAAGTGAAGCAGGTAGCTGACGGTAGTGTGGAGAAGTACAAGGCAAGATTTGTTGCCCGAGGCTTCTCACAGATAGAGGGGATCGATTATGAGGAGACCTTTGCACCTGTCGCAAGGTATTCTTCCATATGGACGATTCTTGCTCTCTCAATGCAGATGGGATGGCACATCCATCAAATGGATGTGAATACTGCGTTCCTCAACAGAGTCATTGAGGAGGAGGTGTACATAGAGCAACCCAAAGGTTTTGAGATTTTCAGCAGTGAGTTGCATGTGTGCACGCTCAAGAGAGTATTGTATGGGTTGAAACAAGCACCTAGTGCTTGGTACACATGGATAGAAAGTTATTTCACTGAACTTGGATTCTCCAAGAGTGAGGCAGATCCTAACCTATACCAGATTGTGGTGGAGGGTAAGTTGCTGATCATTGTACTTTATGTAGATGATTTGATTTTGACAAGAGATGAGCTATTGATACTTTTATGCAAGGAGGATCTTGCTATAGAGTTTGAGATGAAGGACTTGGGCCTCCTTCATGATTTCCTGGGATTGGAAATTTGTTAGCGCAGTGATGGACTATTTGTTTCTCAAGGTAAGTATGCCTGGGAGATACTGGAGAAGTTCAACATCCATGGCTACAAGCTGTTGATACTCCTCTTCCTGGAGATTGGAGGAAGGAGGATGCTACTTCAGCGGAGGTAGTGGACGCCACTGTTTATCGACAAATGGTGGGGTCACTTATGTATCTGGCCAATACACGACCCGATATATGCTATGTTGTTAACCAGCTTTCACAAGCTACGGTTAAGCCAACCAAGCTCTTCTGGAAGGAGGGCAAGCATGTATTGTGTTATCTTAGAGGCACATCGAGATATGGATTGTGGTACAAACAGGAGGATGAGGTGAAGCTATGTGGCTTCACAGATGCAGATTGGGCATGGAGAGCAACGGAGAGAAAGAGCACATCTGGAGGGATCTTCAGTATTGGGTCAACAACAGTTTCTTGGTACAATAGGAAGCAGAGATCCGTGGCACTCAGTTCATTAGAGGCCAAGTATATGGCAGCAAGTTTGGCTGCATGCGAGGCTATATGGATGAGGAAGATCCTGGTCGGGTTGTTCAGGTCACACTTGGAGCCTACTGTTATTTATTGTGATAACCAGAGTTTCATTAAAATCTTGACTAATCCAGTATTTCATGATAGATCCAAGCACATCGACATCAGGTACCATCATATCAGAGATTGTGTGCAGTGGAGAATCATGTTACTTTCATACATTCCCACGGAGGATCAAGATGCTGATATCTTGAGGAAGGCACTCACCAGGAGCAAATTTGAATACCACAGAGGGAGGATAGGGGTTGTAGATAATCCATATCTTGTTTAGAGGGAGTGTTGAAAATGCAACAAGATGATGGAGCTTAGTGAAAATAAGTCGCCTTCACTAAGTGGGCCCGCAGGCTATTTTTGGCGCAAAGTCTATTTTTAGACTATGTCTATTTTTAGACATATGGATCATGGTCTATGAGTTGCAGGATGCTATTTATGGATGATTGGTCATGTTGGTAAAAATAGATGGACCTCTATTTTTATACATATGGGCGAAGTCTATTTTTAGACTGCCAGTCAAAAAATAGAACAGTTGAATATTATTAGCTCTTAATAATATTTGGACTATAAACATTATCTTATCCTCTTACAACACTTCATTTTGAGCTATGGATGTGGCACATGCAATTGCCAGAAGGAAATACACTTTTCCTATGGATTAGTTGAGCTATTGCATGATGGACTTCAATTAGAACTCAAGTGATTGAGTTTGGTGGAGTTGATGGAGTTGTCTTCAGTTTGACTTAGTTGAACTAGTTGTATTTAGTCTAACTGCCAAATACACTAGTGATGAGTGATGTGAATTAATTATTAATTAATTCACTAATTATTAACTCATAAATCAACTAAATAATACATCAATTAACTCAGTGCATGGACAGTTCAGTGGAGACAAGTGTTAGAGGTGGGTGAAAGGGTGAGACTACCATCAGTTGTGACTATAGTTGTGCATGAGATTTGCACAATCATTGATTGAGATTGCCAATGAGGATTGCGTAGTACAAGCCAAGGGAATTCGAACTTGGATCTAATCTATTCTCAACTTGGATTGTGTAGTAGAGGTAGGCAAACAGTGGAGGAGATTTGAACCCGTGACTTGTTCAGATCTGAGCTGGTTTTGTGTGTAGCATGTGGAGATAGTACTGAGTACTTGTGAGGAGTATTGTACTATGTATTGTTACATGTTCTCTATCGTTATAATATACAGATAGTTGAGGGTTTTCAGCTGTATGCTTTTCCCATTACATACTGTGTTGATATGTGTGATTGATGTTTCAATGTGCGCATGCGATTGCTTTTTTAATTCCGCAAATTGATGATCAATGGTAGAGGAGGTTATGTATTATGCATGCATTCTGCAAATAGTGTATAATCAGGATAATCTCTGTGAATAAGTGTTATATTATTCAAAATTTCTACATCCAGTAGGTGCTAGAAAACGAGAGAGTGTTCCTGCATGTTGGTTAGAGTCTGCGCCAGTACAAGAGTATAAGAAGTTTTATTTCAAGAAAAGAAGAAGAAAAATATGAGAGTAGTGATCGTTTTCTCCCACATTGGGTTTCCACATAAAATTATTGGTTTTCATATGTGTTGATATGATTCTTGTGTGTTGATGATATTTCTACTTCTTACTGCTCATAATTATTGTTTAATTGATGAATAATGAAGTAATGATGCACTGATTAAAGTTGAACATATTAGTTATTTGGATATGCAGGTTTCCTTAATAACATCCACATACATATGCTAGTTTCCTTTATAACAGTAGTGAACACATATCAGAATGAGAAATTAGAAATTTGAAGTGAGTAAAATACTGATTCACCCCCCATCCCCCTTAGTATTTCTCCTAACACTTGATATTAGAGAAGGTCCTTGAGAATAAGCTTGATCACTTAAAGGAGATTCATCAATATGAGTAATCAACAGGGACATCTACTATCCGGACACCACTGTTTAGTGGAACGAACTTGGTTTTCTAGAAAGTCATAATGAGAGCATATTTGCAGTCAATCGGAGTTGATGTTTTGGAAATAGTTGAAGCAGATTATCAATATCCATCCTCCATACCCACATATTATGCAAGAAAGAAACAATATGAGACCAATGCAAAGGAAGTCAACGCTCTGCTAGGAAGCCTAGAAGAATCAAAATTTGTGATGGTCATGTAGGCGAATACCACAAAGGCTACATGGGACAAGATCGTCGAAAGATATGAAGGTGACACTAAGGTCAAGAGAGCCAAACTTCAAACTTTTAGAATCCAATATGAGAGCCTTAGAATGTATAATGATGAAAGCATTGCAAGTTTCTTCCTTAGGGTAGATGAGATTGTTAACTAAATGAGAAATCTTGGTGATGACGTAAATGATTCGATGCTTGTTGAGAAAATTATAAGATCTCTAACCCCAAAATTCAATTCAAAAGTCTCTATCATTTAAGAGATGCATGATTTGAAGAGCCTTGCTATTGAACAACTCCATGGGATCTTAATGGCTTATGAAATGAGAAAATGGGGTCCATCATATATCAAAGAAGCAACATTCAAAGATACTCATAAAGGAAAATAAAAGGAGGAGCCTAAGGAAACATGTTACATGTTAGAGGAAGAAGAAGAAAGTTTTGTAAAGAAACTCTGAGTAGGAACTATCAAGTTTAGAGGTATGCTTCCTTTCAAATATTTTTCTTCTCAAAGAGTAGGTCACTACACAACTAAATTCCCTTAGAAAATCATGAGAAAGGAAAGAATTCCTCAAAAGTGAATGTTAGAGGAAGGTTTGATAATAGGAAAAGTTTCTATACACACGAATAGTGATTATTCTTCAAATAATGAATATGTTGAATTTGATCAAGAATATCAATTACTTATTGCATTTGAAGAGAAATATGATGAATCTAGTGATATTTTATGGGTGCTCTAGAATCAAAAGATACTCTCATTAAGGAAATAACTCAACTAAAAATCTGTGTAAAAGAAGATAAATTAGCTAAAGAAGTTTTGAAGAAACAAATTATAGAAAATGAAAGGCACAATGAAAGGCTACAACTTGAAATAGTGGGTCTAAGAAAGGAACTTGAGAAAATAAAGGCTCTAAATTTGATATTTTCTAAAGGAATTGAGACTTTAGAAGAAATCATCAAAGTACAACACTCTCCTTTAATAATGACAAGCCTTGGTTACAATGGTGAATCATCTGAAAGACTATGAAATCTTTGGAAACAAGTACAAGAAGCTATCTCAATGAAGTAAAGGGAAGCAGTCATCAAAATTCCATCTCTCAGGAAAGGAATGCAAGATCAAATGTCTCTCAAGTAAAGCATTCTTACCACAATAAAAGGCAAAGATACTTAAAAAGGTATTGTACTCCGAGGTACTCCAACTTTAAAGGTCATTGCTTCACTTTTCAAAATATTGGTCATAAAGTTGTTGAGTTTGTCACTTATAAAACTATGATGACTAGAGAAGTAATAAAACAAAAGAATGAGATTCGAGGAAAGAAATATTCTTACAATGTATTCTCACCTCTATATGATGAAATTGAATTCTCTAATTGCAAAAAAAATGGTCATGAAGAAACTTAATGCAGAAGCATAATAGGACGATCTTATCAGCACAAACAAAAGGCAACAACACACAAGGTATGGAAAAAGAAAACCATAGACTCTAAAAATTGTGGTCTAGATATATATGTAGGAGATCAAGAAAATCTATGGTACACTGACAAAAGATGTTCAAAGCATATGACATGAGAAAAATATAATTTTATCTCTTTTAATGATATAAATAAGCAAACAAATGTAACTCTTGGAAATAATTCACCTGTTGCTATCAAAGGGAAAGGAAATGTGTTATTAAAGAAAAATATCAAGGCTAGAAATGTTTTATTTGTTGATGGATTAAGACACAACTTGTTGAGTGTTAGTCAAATGTGTGATGAAGGGCATAAGTTTGTTTTCATATCGACGAACTACCTGGTAAGAAATTTGGACATAGGTAAGATCATAATAAAGGGAACAAGAACTCCATGAAATATCTGTCTTAGAAGGTGACCAAGAACATTGTTACTTAAGAAAATGGAAAGAAAGATGGATTTGGCACAAAAGATTGGGATACCTTAGATCTTTTAAATTATACAAATCAAGGAGGATGGGAGAAATATGTGACTTACCTAACATCTCTCCACGAAAAAATAACATCTGTAAATCATGCCAATTTTGTAAGAAAACCATAGTTCAATTTAATGGTAATGAAGGTACTCCAAGTAAGCCAATTGAACTTATTCATACTCATTTGTGTGGTCTTATGAGAAATAATTATCCTTTGGGTGAATAATATTTAAGATTATTCATTGATGATTTTACAATAATGTCTTAGATTGGCTTATTTAAACATAAAGATGAAGCATTTGATAAATTTAAAGTATTCAAGGCTCTGGTAGAAAATGAGTTATATTTGAAAATCAAATGTCTTAGATCTGATAGAGGAGGAGAGTTTATATCAGATGATTTTTTCAATTTCTGTGAACAACATAGCATCAAAAGACAATTTTCTATAGCTAAGAATCCTCAACAAAATGGAGTGGCAAAAAGAATGAATAGAACAATCCAAAAAATGGCATGAGCCATGCTTGATGAACTAGGAACTCCACGTACCTTCTGGGGGAAAGAAACAAATACAACCATGAATATACTTGACAAAGCTCATGTTCAAGTAAAAAATAATAAAACTCCTTCTGAACTATGGTTTGGTAAGCCTGAAAATGTCAAGCATTTTAGAATTTTTGGAAGCAAATTTTACATAAAGAAAATTGACGATAAGCTTGGAAAGTTTGAATCTAGAGCTAATGAAGGAATTCTCTTTGGATGTTCTTCTAGAAGCAAGGGATATAAATGCTATAATAAAAGGCTTCAAATTTTTTTTGAATGATTTGATGTTGTGATTGATTGTTACACGATATTTTGTCACACCTACAGTTCACTTCATATTCCACATCCCAAAGTGCCAAAATGTTGACAAATGTGAAGTGTATTCATCATGAAACATGTTATCACTCTATAATGTCTCAAGGGTGTGAGAGAAACTCAAAGGTAACCACAAAACCACTTTCGAAGCTGGGATCTAGCCCTTCTAGCTTCAGAGAGGGATCTCTCTATATGATTTAGATCTGTTGATTTAAAATATTAGGCTAGTTATGAGTTATGAGTTTGGTTTTTTCAAAGGTTTGGTTGAAACTGCAAGGACAATCCATTGGGCATGGAGTCAATGAGTCTTGGGTGACCAAATACAATAATTTTAGAACATATGCAACAGGTCAAGATAGGAATGCTTTCGGATCTTTAGAGAATTTGTGAAATGAATAGGACAAAAATATTTAGATGCAATTAAACATAGAGCATACAAGGATGCATTCTATATTTAATATCAATGTGAAAATACATATATTGTTTATAAGCCATAGCAGAGTGTATTCAAACAGATTCAACCATTAATCTTATTTAAATAATAAAGATAGAAAGAAACATATGGAAAACTAGAAAGATAATAATTTTACAAGAGAGGAAACTTCACTAATTGCCTGACACATGAATCTTGGAACAAAATTTTGTATTAATGAAATGATCACTTTAGTACATGCACAAATTTACTTCAATGATATGATTTCTTCACATGAGTTTTGTTCGCACTCAATAATTTTCTGAGGTTGCAGAAAAAAATCACCAAGGTAACCACTAACCAACTTTGGAAGCTGGGATCTAGCCCTTCCAGCTTCAGAGAAGGCTCTCTTTATGAGATTTAACTTTGTTTGATTAAATACTAGGACAGTTATGAAGTTTTGGGTTTGATATGTATTTGAATGGTTGGTTGATATCTAGATTACCATTGGGCTATGGAGTATATTACATAAAATATAGATCAACTGCAGTGTCTACATATAGATCTCACAGGGTAGGGTAGCCAAACCAAATGCATTTTTCAAGGTTTGTAAAATGGAGAAGAAGAACATATTTAAGGTTCAGTTTAAATATAAAGCATTGTTACCTGAACTCTATATTTAAAGGTCATAAGAAAACATTGAAATTATTTGTATACGAGTGAAGAGTGTATATTTAAAAAAATTATGCTCTTTACTTAAATGTAAAAAAATAATTCAGATTATGAAACAAATATGTGCTATAAACAAAGAAATATAAACACATAAGTGTTATAGACATTTTTGTGCCTTGCATCACTGAGCATGAAATGTCAATAATCAAGGGATCCAAAGTCCCTAAACATGTTGTTCCTACCCCTAGAGGAACAAGGCCAACGAACCATAGCAATTCACAAGAGTTCTCCACCTGAAAACACTCAAAAACAAGGCAATTCTGGATCATGTCAACTGCTCCACTGAGCATCTGCGCTAAATGTCAACTGCTCCACTGTCTACCTGCGTTGAATGTCAACTGCAACAAAGGCTACCTGCGCTGAGCGTAACTGGACAAGTGGCAGGCTCATTTCTCAAGGTGTCAATGCTCAGGAAGCTTCCAAAATGACACTTGCATCAAGGAATTCGACTGGTGATGAGTAAGAGGTTCCAAATCTCCAAGTGGAAGCAAGAACCTCCAAGTGGACTCAAGAACTGAAGTGGGAGAGGACACTAGTCAGTTTCATACCAGCCTCAAGCTGACTCATCCTCTCTCCAAAACTCCTATATATAGATCTCTCTCCATGAGGTCAGGGAGGCTGGAATTTTGTGATTGCAAAGAATTGCTGTTGGTTTGAGACTAGAAACATTGGGTGCTTAATGCTTTGAAGGGAGTTGAAGAAGGAATTCTATTCTACTGGGAAGGAGATGCTGGATTGGAGCCCTTTGGGTTGTATCTCTTCCTGAACCCTATTACTTATCAATAAAGCTATCTTGGTTTGCTCTTATATGCTGGTGTATTTTGTATGATTGCATTAGTGTATTTGATTTACTTCTAATCGTGAATCATTTATGAATATGTATATTTGCCTTTGTGTTGTGTCCTTCTCTTGTCGCAAGTAGCTGTTCTCTTGTCACAGGTAGCTGTTCTCTTGTGATCTCGTAGAAATCAAGTAGTTGTTCTCTTGAGCAAGCGAGGAGGCAAGTAGCTGTGGACACCCAAAGAGAAGAGGATCTAGATCGAGGGACAACCGGAAGACAATGGTAAGTCTACCAATCTCCCCTCTTTCACATTTCATAAAGGAAGAAATCGAAGTAGCTGTATTCGTTTGTTGCTAAGGTACTGTCACACCTTAGGTGGATAGGATCGTCCTGCATAGGCATTTTTCCCCACAACAAATTGGCGACTACACTGGGGAGACTTGTTTTAGTCATTTTAGTTATGTTTACATCATTGTTTACTTCATAGACTCAACGGCAACAATCGAACTGCTTTGCAAAGTAGAATGTTGCTGCTTTGATCCTTCACTGGGTTTTTGTCTATGATCTCAACAATGGACTCACAAATGACTTGATGATCCTTTGTGATAGTCTTTAGTACCCTCTCAAAGCATCCCTCTGTTTATACCTTACTTGTGTTTCTGATTTGGCCTGAAACAGTTGATTTTTGAGCATTTTATGACCCGGAATCCAAGAGAAACGAGAGTTTCTCCTTTCAGCACAGACACTGTGAAGGCAGTCTGCATTTCAACGCAGGTCCCGTGAAGGCTACCTGCGTTGAATGTCAAACTGACAGTGTTGGGCTTGCGCTGAACCAGTGTGGCCTTGTGCAGCTGGGGTTCTTTGTTGTCTTTTGCCCTGTTTTGATCTCTGTTTTTATAGCCTTTTACCAGCATAGGTACCAGTCTGATAACCCCTTTTCTTTGCTTGAATTCCGCCTCATTTTTGTACAAAAAGACTGTGAGTTTTTTTATGTGTTTGTGGCGTCATTCACAGTTTTCCTTTGCATGAGCGAAATAATCCTCCTGTAGCCCTTGATTCAGATCTGATTGATTGTGATCTTAGGAGAGAGTTCATTGGTTGTTTGCAGTTTGATTATCATTTGCTTTTGCTTATTGGTTTGAGTTTGTCACTTTTGAATGTCAAAACAAGTATTCATTTCGGAAATCACAAAGTGATTGTACTCTCTTCTACCCTTGTTGATTTTGGAAAAAGTAAACTTGTTTATTTTAGTCATTTAAAAGCAAATTCAAAATTATACAAAAAGCTTTCTTTGTAGGCATTTATACTGAGAAAGTGAAAACAAACACCTGCATTGTGCATTTGCATTTTGATGAGTTTGCATGTTTGATTTAGGAAGAGTGCATTAGAGTGTGCTGATTGCTCTTTGAGAAAAGATAGTGTCGCTCTTTTCCCTTAGTAGCTAGGATTTTCAAAGTTGAAAGATTATAAAGCTTGCTTATCATCTTAGACTGCATTTAGGAATTTGTACCATACATCTCGTGGTGATCCTGAAAGACAAACTTTAAAAAGATCAACTTAAAATAAATTGAATGAACCTAACAATGCTTTGCAACATAACGCACAACATAGAGGTCTAGGCTAGAGACGTGTTCCGGCGTCGTTAAGCCTAGTGACTGTCGATCTCGTGGAAGGTGGGTGATTCCTCCTGAGGGACGATAGCGCTAGTACGGATTGTGCTCCCACATACCGTCGCGTATATATTGGGAGACCCCTATAGGCATATATCCTTTATCCTTAGGAAGCCGTGTCGGCCGCCCTACTGATCGCAATGCAGTGAACACAGCATTCACGAAGATCGACCACCCGTACCGTAAAAAGTATTCTGTGGTTTTGCGAAAAGTTTGGCACACCCTCTGCCTAGATCTCCAGAGCAATTTCTTTTGGCCTTTTTCAGACTCTATAATAGAAAAAGTCCATCCGAGCATTTGTCACTTCAGGCTCGTTAAAACATCGAAGGAGACTAGAGTCATCTTTAGCTTTTTCTCGACTCTTTAAAAGTGAAAAAGCAAGTTGTGTCTAAAGCGTCTAATAAAATTCATTCAATTCGGAAACATAATTTCCCATTTTGTATTTTAGTTGATCGAGTAATCCGCAATCGTGGAAGAAAGTCAATTGAAACCCCATCGTTCGCGGAGACTTACGAGTCAACCATCTTTGTCTCCAGAATCGAAAACAGTACGGACAAAGCGAACTCGTTTAACAAATGTGTGTTTTGCGTCAGTTCTGGTCGTTTACTTGGCTTTGTAGTCTCTAAGGATGGGATTCGTCTCAACCCTTGCAAGGTTCAGGCAATCATTAATTTGCCTCCACCTTCAAATTTGCTTCAGATTCAGAAACTCCAAGGGAAAGCAAACTTTCTAAGGAGGTTCATTCCAAATTACGCAGAACTTGCTAAAGGTTATACTCGTCTTTTGAAAAAGGATGTACCTTTTGTCTGGGATCAGGTGGCACAAGCTTCCTTTGACGCTCTGAAAGATTCTCTAGTAAAAGCATCATTAATGTATGCCCCAGACTATCAAAGAGATTTTAACCTGTATCTGGCTGCAGCGGATACGACCATTGCGATGGTTTTAGTGCAAGAAGTCGATGGAATTGAACATCCTATATACTATTTAAGTAAAAAATTAAATGATACAGAGAGTAAATATTCTTATGTTGAGAAACTAGCGCTTGCAGCTGTTCAAGCGATTCAAAGGTTTCGACATTATGTCCTCTTTCGGAAAACTACCATTTTATCAGATTGCAACCCCATGATGTATATACTGTCGCGACAGTTGCTGGGGGGCAAATATTCAAAATTGATAGCGATCCTTCAAGAGTTTGATCTGGAATTTGTAAAATCCAAATCAAAGAAAGCTCTAGTTTTCGCAGAATTATTGTGCGATCTCCCATCGTCGTCCAACGATGAAACATCCGAAGAGTCAATCGTGGACGAGAGTTTGTTTCTGATATCTGCAAGCGATGAGTGGTATGGAGATATCATAATTTATCTCCAAACCCAAAAGTTCAGGCCTAACACCTCTCACTCTGAACAAAAACATATACGATACCAAGCTAAAGACTACATGATTGTCGGTGATACGCTTTACCGTCGTGGTATCGATACAGTTCTGAGGAGGTGCCTTACCCATGAGGAGGCCGAAAAAGCCCTGAATGAATGTCATTCAGGCGCGTGTGGGGGGCATCAATCTGGATATGCAACAGCACAAAAAATCTTACGAGCAAGATACTTCTGGCCAACCATGTTCAAAGATTGCATAATCGCAGTCAGAAGTTGCCATGCTTGTCAAATTTTTGATAGCAAAACCAAAAGACCACCCGCACCTTTGCAGCCAATAGTTGTTGTAGGGCCTTTCGCCAAATGGGGCATCGATTTCATGCAATGTAACCCCACCTCGACCGGGGGGCATGGGTATATTATAGTCGCCGTTGACTATTTTACCAAATGGGCCGAGGCGATGCCTACATTGGATAACACTGGTAAAACAGCTGCCCTTTTCTTTTTTAATAATGTAGTCGCCAGGTTCGGCGTACCACAGGCTATAGTTACAGATCATGGATCGCATTTTCGCAATCACATGATGGTTGAATTAGCTGCCAAGCTAGGGCTATCTCACGATAGCTCTACCCCGTATTATCCGCAAGCCAACGGACAGGTTGAAGCAATCAACAAGGTCCTGAAGTGTATGTTGCAAAGGATGATCAGGGTTCACAAAAGAAGGTGGCACCTAATCCTGTACTCAGCCTTATGGGCTTACCGAACATCGGTAAAGAATGCGACTAGGTTCAGACCTTTTCAACTGGTGTATGGCCTGGAGGCAGTCTTACCAATCCAGTGTGAAATTTCGTCTCTTAAACTCGCAATTGACCTCCTCCCCGGAACTTCAGAAGAAGAGGCCCGTTTCTTGGAATTAATTCAATTGGATGAAACCCGTCGTGACGCCGCTTTGGCTAACGAAGCCCATAAGAAACGAGTCAAGGCGCAGTTCGACAAAAATGTCAAACCCCGTGTCTTCTCAGAAGGTGACTTGGTCTTGCTTTACAACCAAGAATCCGATAAATTGGGAGCAGGGAAATTTAATTCTTTATGGATGGGCCCCTATATTGTCAAACGAGTGTTAGCAAAAGGAGCCTACGAGTTGATGGATTATGACGGAATCCCACTGGCGCAACCCCGCAACGGGTTGTACCTTAAGTGTTACTATGCCTAAATAGTAACCTGTGTGCTTTTGTTGTATTTTGTTTTCGCTAAAGTGTTTGTTTCGGTCGAGTAATCCACCTTTTTCATTTGTTGCAGATGTCGAACTTTTCTGAGACATGTGTGGGATATGCTGACGGAGCGAGTCGTAGTTCGTGGAATCTATCCTCCGCAGCCTGGGCCATTTTTGATCCAAACGGCGAGTTAGCGAGTTTCAGAGGTGTGTGTATTGGGCAATCAACGAATAACATCACTGAGTATAGCGCGTTGATAGAACTCCTCTTTGATGCCATCGCCCATGGTATACACCGACTAATCGTCAGGCTAGACTCACAACTTGTGATACTACAACTCAATGGTATATATTCTGTCCGCAATCCAGCTATTTATCGAATGTTTCTAAGGTTTAAGATTTTGGAAAGACAGTTTGATTCAATTCAATACCAACATATTTCCAGGAACTTAAACACATTAACCGATTCATTAGCAAACTATGTATTAGATAGACATTTGCGACATTTATAAAAAGAAATGCATCATCAATGTTATGCAAGTGGATCATATAAATCAACCAGAATAAACCTCGAAAATCAAAATATATAAAAGCTGTTTATCGTTTATACATAATGTTCTGTAACCAAGACAAAAATGGGTTGCATGACCTAAAAACCCAAAAGTGCTAGGGGGCACCCTAGCCTAGTGGTGCTCATGATAGCACGTCACGGCCTGTGCAATCATGCGCAAGAGACGAGTCCATCGTCTAGGTACGCCAGTGGTATGCCACTGCAACTGTAAAGGTAACTCATCAATCCTCACATCCGGAATGCCGAGAGTAAGGCTCTCAACCTGCTCCTGCACAGCTGTAACGATCTTGGCCACGTCAAGGTCGCGAAGAATGACCCTCCCGGCAGTCTCCCCTGCTGGGGCAGCGACTGGCGCTCTCGGGCGAACTGCTGGACGAACAGGACCAACATCTGCATGCACACATGGGTTGATTAAAGTCTTGATAGAATGAAGCACAGAAACATTATGAATAAAAACAGTAAACAGTGATATGGTCGAAGATTTTTTACCAATAACGCCCCACTGTTCGCCATCCGGTAACACCAAATCCGGATCACCTCGGAAATCCATGCCAACATATGGATACTTGGAATAGACCATCTCCTAGCGCTCGAACCACCTGAAGAAGGTATCAGTGAAAGTAATCTGAGGTTGACCAGCATGCCTAGACATGTGATCGACCCATCTCTGCATGCGTGGCTCGGTCGGAGAAGGCAAGTCGAGTGCTATATACTGAGGCCGCATCAGTGGTATTTTCTCCAAGGCGAAGGTAGTCAAGATAGAACCAAATCCAAAGTTCTTCAGCTTCCCATCCTTCACCTTGGTCAATTGACTTTTCATCTAAACAAGAACTGCATCACACCAGTTGAATAGTTTCGGTTGGAGACACTCCAAGGCGTGCTCCACATAAGACCTGTTGGCAACATGTAGAAATGCGCTACCAGCCATCCTACCAATAGTGTACAGAATGGACCTGAGTGACCTGTCAGTAATCTCACGGATAACAACCTTGCCGTCTCTGCTCGGCTGGGAACCTTCCCTACAGTACTGACGAACATAGTCTCTCACGGAGTCATTCCCCCGGGCCGAACCTGACAAAGAAATGGGGGCACCCCACCTTGACAACCCAGTCAAGAAGTAAATGTCTAAAATGGTCAAGGGGATGGATTTTCCCCTAATCTGGAATACTTGGTTGATGGGATCCCAAGCATCAAGCATGTACTGCAGTAAGGAAATCTGTGCTCTCATGCTAGAGATACGGAAGAACTTCAGCAGGCCACAGTTCCGCAGCGCGTTCACCGTGACAGGGTCATGGAGAGCAATCATATCTTCTTCTTCATGTTCTCGTTCTTGCCATGTAAGGGACATTTTGCTCAAAGGTTCCTGCAAAACAAACAAGAGAATGAGTAAGATCCTGGATTTGATGAGAAACTGGCGAAAATTTCATCAAAAACTGTGCTAAAAACTCAGTTTTCTGAGCCCAACGCAGGTAGACAGTGTCCTACCTGCATTGAAGGTCAGGCTGCCTTAAGGTAGCTTGACATTCAACGCAGGTTTCGAATGGACAACCTGCGTTGATGACAGGGCGCCCTGGCAAAACCCCTGAGGCTCAGAAAGACTGGAAAACAAGCACAAAATGGAAAAATGAAACCATGAAAAGAAAGAGCTAGGGTTTAGCTCCTACCTGGTCCAGACGGCGCCGAGAATCGTCCGCAGAATCTCCTGAAATCAGCTAGTGAAAATCAAGGGGGAAGAGGCACCTCCAAAGCTCCAACAAACCAAGTTCAAATGAAATGGTAAAATGAGAGGTAAAAACACTTTTTAATGGCTTTTTACGTAGTTAAAAGCAAAATATTAGGGTTTTTACCTTATGTCATGTATTTCTAACTAAGTTTGATGCAGCAATTGAGAATGCAGTACTATCCTTGAAAAGAGAAAAGCTAGTCATGGTAAAAAATCAAAATTTGACTATAGAAACGAGCAGTTTTAGCATAAAGTTCATGCTCGTTAAAAAATAAACGCAACATCCGAGCAGTTTTAGCACATAGTTCATGCTCGTTAAAAAATAAACATAAGATTGAGCAGTGTTTTGGTGCATTCAAGCTCGTTAAAAAATGAACCCATCCCGGTAAATAACCATTGTATACGTAACCTGATCAACCATAAAAGCCTTGGTCGTGTTTGTGCACCATCACCTCCACCGTTCATTTGGCCGATCGTTTACCTCCATTTGATTGTTTACCCATTTTGAGGAACAGCTACGAAGAGTGATTTCACCTAGCCATCCTTGTGACACTGCCGTGATTGGAAAATTCCAACCTGTACCTGGAATCAGCTGCTAACCCTGTTCATCACTCGTTCCTCAGAAGACGAGTCTTCTTTAAGCTCTTTTCAATTGACTCGTAAAATATGAAAAGATTGCCGAGTTTTGGCCTTCCAGCTCGTTAAAGCGACCGGAAGAGCTATCCCTCCTCTAGATTTTAATCTTTTTGGACCTGAGGGATTATTGCACAAAAAGATCGAGCGCTTGTTTTGTTCGGCTCGTTAAAAATACCAAAAACTCATCCCTTCTGTATTGTTTTATACTTTTTCAGACTTAAGGGATTAGATGACGAAAAAGGAATTTTGGAGTTAACTTTACGTACCTTTTCAGACTCTCTAAAAATGAAAAGGGACCGAGTTGTCTTTGTCGTTAGACTCATTAAAATAACTAAATAGCGACAAACTTGTCTTTAGACGAGAACGAGTTTCACTATCGCTAGGCTCGTTAAAACATAGCGATGGGCTTGCCCGAAGGGCAGGTTATAGAACAAGCATATGTTATCCTCCTCAAGCTTGACAAAAATAAAGAAGTACTGGTCAGCAATGACTGGGGAAAAATTGGGAGAAAACCAAAGAGAAATTTGATGGTAGCAGGTCGCTCTTGAACATGACACTTTTCCTCCGTACCACATTCGGGTTGGGTTGTTTCATTCACCGGTCACATCACCATGGTCTCGCCATACCATCCATATTTGGGGTAATGCTACCGATCCATCGCATCCGTGTCGCCATATGTTCAAGAGAAGTCGTTCAGAAAGAGTCAACCGGGTCCCATCCACTGCCATACATTATCCTTCATCCATTCATGACCGCCACCCTGAATCATATGTCACAGATTGTTTTCACCTCCATTAAAATCATTAGCTCCGTTCCGTGTCACTGATGTGGGATTCATTAAGGCCCTCCTTTGACGGATCGCTTCTTGTCGACATCAGCTCATTATCCAAGAAGTTGGTCTAGGAACACCCCCTTTCAGTACTTTGAAGCTTGCATACCTCAATGGCAAGTTTCTCACTTCCGACGACAGGTATACATCAATGACCTTCGACCAGAAGATTTTGCGTGGTGTTCGACGCCAAGTCCTTTATTCACACCACGTGAATTGTACTGCAGTACCTTGAGGGTCATTATCATTATCAGTGATTCCTCTCGCGCTTGTTAACGGTTTACATCATTGACCGGTAATCAAGCGATGTCTTTCCATGTTCGACTTCAGCGCAATTCTCATGTGGATCGACTTGTACTTAGAGTGAAGGTCGAACGAGTTTGAAGACCCCGGATCTAGTTTCATCCATCCGGGCTGCGATATATATTCAGGAAAAATAAAGACATTTGACATGTACATCATTGCAGCAGATGATCATCCTACTCAAAGGATGATAGTTTCGCTAGAATTATCAGTCTACCATCAGACGATTGTCTGTTCTATGTACCAAAATGAATTTATAAAGCCGAGCATGGGAATGCCCGCCTCAGCTAGATCATGAAAGTAGTATGAATCATAATGTATTGTATTGTATCTTATTACAGGTCTCCCCCCAGCAAATGGATGAACTTCGGACCCTCCTGGATAAAGCATTTCACCCGATAAACGGCGTCATACTTTAGGGGGCAACTGTTATAGACATTTTTGTGCCTTGCATCACTGAGCATGAAATGTCAATAATCAAGGGATCCAAAGTCCCTAAACATGTTGTTCCTACCCCTAGAGGAACAAGGCCAGCAAACCACAGCAATTCACAAGAGTTCTCCACCTGAAAACACTCAAAAACAAGGCAATTCTGGATCATGTCAACTGCTCCACTGAGCATCTGCACTGAATGTCAACTGCTCCACTGTCTACCTGCGTTGAATGTCAACTGCAACAAAGGCTACCTGCGCTGAGCGTAACTGGACAAGTGGCAGGCTCATTTCTCAAGGTGTCAATGCTCAGGAAGCTTCCAAAATGACACTTGCATCAAGGAATTCGACTGGTGATGAGTAAGAGGTTCCAAATCTCCAAGTGGAAGCAAGAACCTCCAAGTGGACTCAAGAATTGAAGTGGGAGAGGACACTAGTCAGTTTCATACCAGCCTCAAGCTGACTCATCCTCTCTCCAAAACTCCTATATATAGATCTCTCTCCATGAGGTCAGGGAGGCTGGAATTTTGTGATTGCAAAGAATTGCTGTTGGTTTGAGACTAGAAACATTGGGTGCTTAATGCTTTGAAGGGAGCTGAAGAAGGAATTCTATTCTGCTGGGAAGGAGATGCTGGATTGGAGCCCTTTGGGTTGTATCTCTTCCTGATCCCTGTTACTTATCAATAAAGCTATCTTGGTTTGCTCCTATATGCTGGTGTATTTTGTATGATTGCATTAGTGTATTTGATTTACTTCTAATCCTGAATCATTTATGAATATGTATATTTGCCTTTGTGTTGTGTCCTTCTCTTGTCGCAGGTAGCTGTTCTCTTGTCACAGGTAGCTGTTCTCTTGTGATCTCGTAGAAATCAAGTAGTTGTTCTCTTGAGCAAGCGAGGAGGCAAGTAGCTGTGGACACCCAAAGAGAAGAGGATCTAGATCGAGGGACAACTGGAAGACAATGGTAAGTCTACCAATCTCCCCTCTTTCACATTTCATAAAGGAAGAAATCGATGTAGCTGTATTCATTTGTTGCTAAGGTACTGTCACACCTTAGGTGGATAGGATCGTCCTGCATAGGCATTTTTCCCCACAACATTAAGACAATAGATGCACTTCACCAACAACTTGACACAAGAATCATGTGAAAGATATTTTGTATTACTGGTAATCTGCTTATGCTTTTGGAATATACAATAGTGTTCTTCGTACAAAAGCAAGCCTCTACTACTTCAACAAATGAAGTATTTATAACTAATTTACAAAAAATATCCTGTCAAGATGACAAGGATGTATCTAAAAAATCATAGGACTGAATTAAGATAGCTTATTACAATGAAATGAGGAAAATCAAACTATCTGAAGTGGTGGCACTGAAATGAAGAAACAACTAGTTGTCTGGCATTGAAAACTAGATGTTTTGCAATGTTTAGTTGTTCCACTGAATTAGCTTTTACTCCAGTAATTCACAGAGTTTATCCTAGCATTGTTCGCTTGGAATATTCATCTTCATTAATTTCCTGTATACTTCGTCAACTTCCGAGTAACTGGAAAATGTTGGCCGGGTGATGAACAAGAGTGGAATTGCATACTGGATGTCAAGATTAAATGATAGTGCTTCTAGAAATGCCTTTCCTGTCATGCTAAGTATTTTGGTTGTAACTTTCAAGCTATCTCTCGCCTTGTTCATAATTTTTGCACTATAATCTGGCCACCTACTGAGCTTGTCATTAATCAGTAATAGGTTTGGAAGTCCTTTCTTGTAGAGAGGCTTCAGCTTGGCAAAGAATCTCTGTATACCTGTGTTCATGTTTTGACCCTTCTCTTCAAGCTCTCTCATCAGGTTCCTTTTTGTCAGAACTTTCCTGACTTCCCAAATTGTTTCAGTCCTATCTTCAATTTCTAATTCTTCTAGATCTTGACTGTTGTTGGAATTTAGAATTTTAATAAGCTCAGTGGCTTCATTTGGTTTATCTCCTAGTTGTTTTCTAACTTGATCAATGGATTCAATCGACCTTTCAAAAATATCCTCATGTTCAATAATGATTTGGATTGAAGGCCAAATTTCTTCCATGTCTGCATTAATTGTTTTCCATACATTTTCCTTCACCCGTGCCAATGTTTTTCCCATGCATAGTCTTCTTCCATTTTCTTCACTCTTTGGGACAATGTCTAGGTCTTCTGTGTTTATGTTAAATAAGCATTTTCAAACCTTAGACTCAACTCCTGTAAAATCTTTATCTCCGGTTTCATTTTCTTTAGCTCATCTTCCTATATTGACATATTTTCCGTAGACTAAGCTAACTTAACTGAATCATCCCCGAATGATGTGGGAAGAAACGTTCAGGATGACGTTCCTATTGTAGTAGTTGTTGTAGGGAAACCTATTTGTGGAATAGATGCAATTGGAACTGTATCAAGATGAACAACTGCAAGCTGTGAATTCTGCTCCTTTTCATTTATTAGCTTATCCATTTTTCCTTCCATTGTTTTAATTTGGGCACCTTACTCTACTAGCAGCTTTAGCATTTCTTCCTTTTTCAGCTTTATCTCTCCAATTCCTTTGGCCTGAGGGTCTTCTATTGTTGGTAGCTTCAATTGCTTTTTTAATGATGCAATATCAACATTCTTCTTTCTGATTATTAATTTTGTAGATTTGGATTTGTTCAGATCAAGGCCTACTTTAACCACCATTTCCTCCAAGTATTTGATATTGGTATCTTTGGCAAGGGGATTTTCTCCAATTTGATTTGAGACTGCACATTATTTAAAGTAAGCTGTATTTTTGAGGCAGTGATGGAAGTCTGAGTGAAAGTTGAATATACCATCTCTCCTACCTTCCTATGCATATGTATTTGATCCAAAGTATGGGCATCCTTTGCCTCAAATTTAATAGTGGTATGTTTGAAATCTACTGTTGACTTTGGTTGAGTGAAGTAGGCCTACAAGAATTCCATATGCATTATTCATTTTTCTGTATCATATACTAAGATGATTCTGTGCTAAATGGAGGAGGATTTCTTTCTGAACTGAGTTGATATGTTATCATGAATGGCCTCATTCCTCTTCTTGATTTCCTTGTATCTCTAAAAAATTCCCAACTGTCTCTACTATTATAGCACCATTTACCACTCATGGTAGATCTGATGCTCTGATTATGGCCTAGGGAAACCCTTCCTTCTAGACTTCGTCCAAAATCTAAAAAACAATGTTTTATTCACTATACACTACTTTTACCTGTGGTAAAAACATGTACATGTGGGTCAGCATATATCCAACCCACGTACATATGTTAAAACAATTAAAAAAAATAATTTCCTTAATTTCGGGTGGGGTTCACGGGTTTTATTTGTTACTCACCTCATATTTCCCGTGGCCCAACTGTTTCCCTACTGAAAAAACTAATTTTGGAAAGGTATCAATAAACCTCCATGGGAAGGCCTTAAGGGAGAAAGGATGAGATATTGATACTATAGTGACATTATCCCTGATCAAGTCTGAAGAATCCCTGTGCCTCCTACACTCCCCAAAGCTTCACAAAACCCTTGTTTCCTTTATTATAGATATCTCCCATCTTCCTTCAAATATCCTTATATTGGTGATAGAGGAAGATTGTTGAAGGACGGGAAAGGACAGATCCGGAGGACGGGTTCCCTTGGAGCCAGAGAAGGACTCAGGTCATATTTCTCCACCTTATTTATAACTTACTTCAATAAAAGGAATGTTGTTCTATTTCCAATATGAAATGTGTTTATGCATCATAATTATGTTGTAATTCATTTATGAATCTTATATTGATGTATAATTAGTCATTCATTTATATGATTTAAAGTTAACATCATGTATATGCTTTATGTTTCTACTGTCATGTATGTTCTATTTGAATAATTTTCACGTTTGAAGAACATCAGGAGACACTGAGGGTTTACACCCTGCAGGATCTACCCAAGCAAAGGACATCTGGGTAAGGACACTCCTACACGATTTGGTAGAATAAGGATTTTTTATGATTGTTTGAGCATTTCTTGTTGAGGTTTGCCCTCTGCTCTGTTGGGGTTCTCAACCCAAAGCCCTAGGGTGGTTTCATCCATAACAGAATTGGCGACTCCACTGGGGATAACAATCTTATTATTCCTGGTTTGGGTTGTTTGTTCTAAATCAGGGTTCCCTTCCCTGATTGATTTCTTTTATAGTATTGTTTGGTCCATTAGTATCCCAGGCATCGAGTTTGATCTTCTTGATCAAACCTTGATTTTTTTCTTTTCCTAATAAATCTTTGTATACGATTATTTGATTACAGTAGCATATACATGTAGGTTTCTTTAAGGAAAACTCACATATACACGATTTTCCAGTATTAAAAACGTGTGTGCACACTTTTTGTCTTTACGCAATTGCCTATGCAATTTTTTAGATTGTTTTTTCAAATATTTCTACCCAGTTAGGTCTTCTGCCTGGTAGTTTATGATTTTGTATGGTCATCTGCTATTTGGAGAATTCATTTTTCCTACAAGATTTCTTTTTCAAAAATTTCCTTCTCACTGAAAATATTTGGCCTAGGATTGCTTCTTAAGCAAGTTTGTAGTTTATATCTTGGGTTCAAGGCTTTGTTCTGAAGTTCTTGGTTGTTCTGGTCTTCCACAATAGAAAATTGTTTTCAATTTTGTTTCTAACCTAGATTTCAAATCCCTTCCTTTTCTTTCCCTTGTTTGGTGGCCTTGTTGCTTTTCTTTATTTTCGAGAGTATTTTTGACAAGTTTGTAAGTATTTCTTTCTTGACCTTTTTGTCAGTTTGTCGAAATCTTTTGCTATTACTTGGGTCAGTTTGCACAAGTTCGTAGTCTTTCTTGTTCAATTTTTATTCATTTTCGAGTTTATAACTTGCGAGATTGAAAGACTCCTTGTGCCTATTTATTGATCTTCCGAGTTTTAGTAGTACTTTTGCGACCTCGAAAAGTTGTTTTGTTCCTTTTAAAAGAAAAATCTCATAAAAAAATTGTTTTTCTTTTTCTTTTTCCAAGTTTTTGGTTTTTGGTTTCTTTGTTTTAGTATTGAAAAGCGAATCGATATCTTTTGCGATTTGTTCCGCTTGCTTTGAAGACAGATTTGTGTTCTAATTTTTTGGACCTCTTCATTTTTGAGTTGGCTTATTGTCTCTATAAAGAAACACATTTTTTCTTCTTGTATGAGCATCCATGCACTGCGATTATAGTTTTCATTAAGATAGTTTGCATTATAAACATTTTAGTCTTTTTATTAGCTTTTGCGTGTGTGGTGTGTGTTTCCTGGAAAAAGAAAAAGTTTATTGTACAATTTTATTCGTATAGCTCTATAGAAATCCATTTTCATTGAAGAAAATAACTACATTGGTATGTAGCTAAGTTTCTATTGGTTTTTGTTGCATCAAAACATCATCAGTTTTACTCTCATAATTCCCTAACTTAAAGAACAACTATATCAAATGAAGCAATTAATAAAATGAACTAGAACTTGTATCTTTTTAATTAACAAACACAAACAAGCTTAGGTTCATCAGGGCCTTGGATTAGGTGAGTGGAGAGTTAACTCTCCAAAGCTGCTCAAATTACAAAACTTAGAAGTTGAATAAAGAGTGAAATCCAATATCGTTAGAAAGATCGAGAAAGCTCTATGACTGGGAGTTAAGCACGAGGGAGAGTGAAGACAAGGAAGAGAGATACCCCCTCTCCTACTTGTTGGATCCTGCCTCACGACTGTTCTGCCCAGATTTTGATACGAGTTGATATCCATAGTGACCTTTCCTAGGGGATATATAGGTGGCTGTGAAGGGGAATCCCATGGCACCTGAGGCTAATGTTGCATCACCTTCAACAGTACTTCTAGAGGGTAACCTTGCAAAGCTTGAGTGCTTGCACAGGCAAAGGCCATTGTTTGGAGGTTAGCATAACTTCTTCTAATACGTTCACTGGTAGACCTAGGCCATCATTATCCTAGACTATCTTTGGAAGGTCCCTTACTTCGCCTTCTTGTATTTTGGTGTCTAGTACTCATCACCCAGAGCAGAAGTACTTGGAAGTTGCTTGATTGGTTGTATCTTTAGGTACATTATAGTCAAGTTCTCTTTGCTCTTCGTATATAGTTGGATTTAGGTACTTTTGTCTTATCACTTTTGGACTTTAGATTCTGAGTGACTGACCTACGCCTCCACTGATCTTTTAATCTTTCTTTTGAAAGTTGTGGAGTTGCCTCCTCAAGGGAAAAGGTTTTGATTATGCATCTATATTCCTTGAAAAATTCATTTGTACATTCCCGTAAGGGAAGGATTTTTGAATAAGTTAGATATGGCCAATATTCCTGTGGAAACCAACCAAGGTACCCTTCTAAAAGGGTATCCTTTTGCTTTTCCTTTATTTGGAAATGTTGGTACCCCCTTGATGGCCACTTTGAATATTTCTGGATTGAATGGTTGACTACCAGTTTGGCTGTGGTCCACTCCCAATATTCCAGATGTTCTTGAAACTTTTCAAACAAATGCTTTATTTCAAGGGCATCAAATGGGTTGTTCATATTCTTTCAAAGAGAAATATGGGATTCCTCTTGCTCCTCCCTCCTATAATAAGACATCTAAAAAGAGGATAAAGAGGAAGACGAAGAAGAAGAATAATTCTATCCATTCATCATCATCCTCTACTAGTCATGTTGATGATGATCTTTCAGCCATTGCAAGTCATGCTAGGGGAACAACTCTAGTCACTGCAATTCATACTAGAAATTCATCCTCAAATTGTGCTAGTCATGTTGGAGATGAGCCTTTAGCCATTGCCAGTCATGCGGGGGCATAAGTCTAGTCACTGCAATTCATACTATCAATTCATCCTCAACCTCTGCTAGTCATGTTGGAAATGAGCCTTCAACTACTACTAGTCATGCTGGGGGCATAAGTCTAGTCACTACAAATCATACTAGCAAAGAGTCATTAACCTCTGCGTGTCATGTTAGGGAATTCCCACCAACCATTGCTAGTAATGTTGGTAGAATGGATGTTGATCAAAAACCTAAGCGTAGAAGTATTAAACCTAAGTTCCCTTGTAAGATATGCAAGGGATACCATCGCACTCATTTGTGCCCTGGTATTCCAGAGGTACAAAGGATATGGTCTGAGTCTGAAAGTTCTTCTCCTCCTGAATCCGATATGGTTTCTCAACAATCTCATCTACCATTGGTTGATAACGTGGTTGCGCTAGTGCAATCTCTAACTGATTACACTCCTCTTTTTGGGGGTGAAGTGCCTAACAATAGAGTCTGTTTGATTTATAGTACAGAGCCTTCTCATATAGGGGGTATTCCAATTTCTTCGAATTTCCCCCCTCCAAGTTCTAGGAGTGTCTCCTTTTATTAGGATAGTCTTCTCGAGCCTCATCTTCCTTCTGCTGCACCTCTCCAATTAAAGGTTAGAGTTAATTCCAAAAATGTCTATCGATGTATGGTGGATGAATGATGTTATGCAATTATTATATCCTCCTTGACTTGGAAAGCTTTGGGCTCTCCAAAGTTGTTGAAAACTAAGAGTCAGCTGTTAGATGTTATGGTATGTTCTATTCTTATAACAGTTTACTTCTTTTTCTTATTATATTCCACCGATTAGCAATCACATGTACATAAAGTAAAGTGTAGATAGAACATTAAACGATCGACAGAAAACAAGCCAAGACAAGAGACACAAGATGTGGCGGCTAGCCAGGGACAAACCCCACAATGTGTGGGGAAACCCTTTGATCAAATCTTCTTTTATCTTCAATAATTCAGCAGAGAGAAATAGTACAATAAATTTGATTCATATCAGCAGTAGAAAACCCTAGATCAGTAGCATCAGCATTAGCGGCTTCATTATCAAACTAGGGCAGACCATATCTCACAAACCGATAGTCGGATTGACTTCATTCCACCACCAAAAGTTTCGGCTTCCTGAGGAGGTTCAGATGAACCTACAGTGCAGTTCAGATGAGGAGATCTTCTAGGCCACGCAAGTCAATCTTTACTTCTGCAGTTGCAGCTTCAGTTTCAGCAGTTTCCGGCTTCAAACTAGGGCAGTCGATATCTTGCAAACCGTTCGTCGGATTGACTTCGTTCCACCACCAAAAGTTGCGGCTTTCAAAGGAGGTTCAGATGAACCTACAGCGCAGTTCCAAAGAGGAGATCTTCTAGGCCACACAAGTCAATCTTTACTTCTGCAGTTGCAGCTTCAAATTCAACAGCTTCCGGCTTCACATGTGTGAGAGAGAGAGACCCATTTCAGCGCAGTAGAGAAGAGACTCATATCTGCGCAGTAGAGAGAGAGAGATGTGATGAGATGAGTGAGTCTAAATGAGGAAAAGTCCTCTTATATTTATACACAACGTTGGTGGGTGAATAGATGCAACTGTTGGGCTTCTGAGCCTACATGAGTTGTAGGTCAGCTTGATAATAATTCCATAATCAAAATAAATTCATATCTCCATGAATACTTATCGGAATTGGATGATCTTTATATCAATCCTACACCTCTCGATGAGAGGAATATAATAAAAATATTATTAGCCATGAATAAGATGACCCACATGAAGTTTTTCCCTGGTTGCCAATTTTAACACTCCCTCTCAACCATGGAGAACTTCATCTGCAATCTGTCTATCGGTCGTTACTATTCATCCATCAAATGCACTGCCTTGTACAGCCTGACCCTTGCCCTGCTCTACTCTATTTTTCTTGTTCTGCTTTGTCTTGTTCTACCCTGCACTAATCTGTATTGTTTTGTTTTGTTCTGCTCTGCTCTTGCATTGTTTTGTTCTACTCTGCTTTTGTCTGAATTATGAAGAAGAAGAAATGATTGAGGATGTATCATACTGACTCAAAGTCAGTCTCAGAGTATGTACCACTGGTCCCAGACCAGTCTCAACCAACCCAAAGTCAGTGTCATAGTGAGTACAACTCCAATGGTCCCAGACCAATATCATCCTCCACTGACTCAAAGTCAGTCTCAAAGTATGTACCACTGATCCCAGACCAGTCTCAACCGACCCGAAGTCAGCGTCATAGTATGGTACAACTCCTACCACTGGTCCCAGACCAGTATCTTTGATCCCAGATCAATGGAGGTCATCCTAGCGTAGGGAGTACGGTAGTTACAACGATGCGTCCATCGGTACTACTATGGTCCCTAACTTCATTTCCCTGCTCATTGATCAGATGAGAGGTACTTCCCATGAGTCCCAGGCTGCATGGGTAGGATGCCTCGACAGGAGAACTAATCAATCCTGTCCTCACAGGAGAACACATCAATCCTACTACAATTGCCATGGAGAACACATCAATCCAGGCCTCACAGGATAACACATCAATCCTGCTACAATCGCCATGGAGAACACATCAATCCAGGCCTCACAGGAGAACTAATCATCCTGCTACACAGGAGAGCGAATCATCCTGTTCCACAAGAGAGCGAATCATCTTGTTCCACAAGAGAGCGAATCATCTTGTTCCAGTGTGCACCACCAAGGGAGGGTGAGTCACCCTGTGGTCGTATGTTGCTCCAGTAATAACCGCAAGCCCTCAGAGCTCCCAGAGCTCAATGTATGCAACATGCAGGACCCTTGTACAAGGGTTTCTTACCGACTCCAAGGCATTTGGGAAAATCACAGATTAGATCTTTCCTCGGGGCTTTGACAAGGTGTATCAACCTGTACATCATCTTAATGCGATGGAGCCTCCTTGCTCATCAACTTACCATATCCAAGATGATGTCTATCTGCTGGAGCAATCGACGAATATGGGATTCCTCAATAATCGAATCCCACCTCTGGTTATTATTGAGAATCACAATGGTATCCAAAGTAAATCCAAACAGCTCACTGAAGAGCTTTTGCAACCAGACTACCTCACACGAGGTTATGCTAGCAACAATATATCCTGCTTCGACGATGATCAAAGCCACCGACTTCTGCTTCCTGCTCATCCTGGATATCGAAGCAGATCCCAAGGTGAAACAGCACCCGGAAGTGCTCTTACGGTCCACCACACTTCCTGCCCAATCAACATCAGTATATCCAAGTAGTCTCACATCTCCGGCAGTGTATCTTAATCCATGAGGGATTGTGTCCTGAAGACATCTCAGAAGATTCCTGGCATCAATCCAGTGAGGCTCAACCAAATATGAGCTCACAATGCTAACTGCAAAAAAATATGTTCGGACGGAGGTTCACCAAGAACATCAATGCGAATGGGTTTATGAAACTCAGAGGCATTTCCCAAATCTGGTCCGACATCACTACCATATAACTTCTAAAAGTTAAGATCCTCGAGGTAGTCACAGGCTTGCAGTCCATCATACCAAATCTTTCCAATATCTTTACCACATATTTCCCTTGAGATAGGAAAATTTCCCTTGGCTTCTGCCATACTTCAAGTCCTAGGAAGTAGTGCATAGTCCTAGGTCTTTCATTTCAAATTTAGAGGCCAGCTCCCTCTTACATTTGTGAGTGAGAGGGTCTGCACCTGTTAGAAAGAGGTCATCCACATACAATACCAGTATGAGAGGCTTGTCATCTTCAACCTTAAAGTAAAGGTTAGGATCGGCTTCACTCCTAGTGAATCCCAGCTTCATCAAGTAGCTATCGATCCTCTCATACCATGCTCGGGGTGCTTGCTTCAGCCCATAGAGAGCTTTCTTCAACCTGTATACATGATATTTTCGATCATAAATCTCAAATCCTTCGGGTTGCTCCACGTAGACCTCTTCTTTGATCGAGCCATGCAAGAACGCAGTCTTGACATCCATCTGATGTAGGTTCCATCCTTGTGAAGTGGCAAGGGCTATGATTGAGCGGATGGTCGTATATCTGGAAACAGGTGCAAATATTTCATCATAGTCTATACCTTCCTTTTGGGAGAAACCTCGAGCAACAAAACGAGCCTTATACTTTTCTGTGCTTCTATCTGCTGCATGCTTTATCTTGTAAAGCCATTTTGAAGTAACAATTGTCTTGTCCAGGGTCTGGAAACTACTTCCCAGACATCATTCTCCATAATAGACTCATATTCTACAGTCATAGCATCCTTCCATACTTGATGCTTGACGGCATCTGAGAATGACGAAGACTCATTTTGTATGATCGTGCTCATGATGGTCAGGTATCCTTGATACCTATTAAGTTTCTTACTTTGACGGAAGGTTCCTTAGGGTGCAGCATGTCCTTTAGCATCATCAAGTATCCCCCTAAGCCATGAAGGCCTCTTCCTAGAAGAGGAAGGCTCATGAGAATCTTTCAGGTCCATGGGTTCTTCTACATCAGGCATTGATTCATCATCCTTTTCTTTCAGTTCCCTGGTGTTGGCTTCTTGAGAGCTCCTCAAAGTCGAAAGATTGTTCACCTTGTGGTGAACTTTTCTTTAGGAGTCTTGGAACCCAATGCTTGATGAGGGCATCAATTTTGTACATATACGATGGTGATTGTAGTTTCAGCCCATAGAAACATCAGAAGTCTTTGATCATGTAGCATGTCCCAGATAGCTTCCATCATCGTGCGGTTCTTCCTTCCCACCACACCATTCTGCTCAGGAGTATGTGGTGTAGTAGTCTCCCTCTTAATGCCAACCTCAGGTATGCCTGAGTGAACCAATTGTAATATATCAGAGGTCTTGCTTTGGCTTGAGGGGAATGGTCCCCTTTTGACCTTTCCTTCAGCACATCCTGGACATACACCTTCATTCTCTATTCAGAATTCGGGCATCCCTATAACCATTTGTCTTACACCGAGTATAGCTTTATAATGAAGGGGGGAAAACCTCTAATGCCAAAGTTCGGACTGAAGAGATGTGTCATAAGACATGACACCTAGCAGACTTCCATCGACCTGATATAATGAATCAACACTAAACCCAAGAGTAAAGGCATCTTTAACATTATTTTTCCATATACATACCTTGCCATCGCTGAAGGTTACCTTGTAGCCTTTGTCTTCCGTTCTCGAGATGGACACTAGGTTCTTTTTGAGGTCAGGTGCATTTAATACATCCTAGAATTTCTAGCCTTCTTGAATGCTTGTCCTCTTCCTTGATTCCCAGCTCTCCTCTTACCTTTGCTGTTGAATTTGTCATTCCTTTGATTGCCATCAGAGGGATTTTGATCATCGTCCTAGAGTGAGTCCTTTCTATCAGGGCACTCCCTTGCATAGTGACTTGCTTTTTCGCAAATGTAACATCGTCATTTTCTTCTAGCCTTAGGTCCAGCCTTTCCTTTTGATTTAGTCCCGGAATTATTTCTTTTCTTTGCATGAAAAGAAAAGGCAGCAGGAGGACCTTTAGGCACGGGCATTTCTTACACTTCTTCCCTTGTTTCTTCTTGAATGCATCTAGCCATTAATTCCTCGAAACCAGGAATTACATTATAGTTCAGAAGAGTAGTCCTGAACACATACCATTTAGATGGTAATCCTTCAAGAGTTGTGAGTGCCATTTCTTTGTCAGTAATAGTTTCCCCAATAGATAGGAGATCGTTCTTGATCTCGGTGATTCTTAAGAAGTATGCTTTCATACTTTCATCTTTACTCTTCTTGATTTCCGTCAGCTTATTTCTAAGAAACAAAACTTGATTTGCATCATTAAATTTAAATAAACTCACCAGTCTGTCGTAGATTTCCTTGGAGGTGTCTAGATCAGAGATGTAGGCCACCAAGCGCTTGTCGATAGAGTCCCGGATGATCTTCTTTGTTTTGACTTCTCCATTTTTCCATTTGTTCTAGGCAGCAACAGATGCATTTGATGAAGGCTCAACAATATTGCCTCTTACATGGTCCAACACTCCTTGATCTTCAAGGGTTAGATCGATAGACATCTTTCATCCGTGATAGTCAGCTTTCTCACGGAGCTTGTCTTCGGTAGGAAAGAGTGTTGAGGACCCCATAGTTCTTTTAGGATAGCCTTGCCAATCTTCTCTTCAATGATTGCTCTTGCTCTTGCTCGGGCTTTGTCTTCACCTCAGCTCCGATACCATGTTATGTTATGGTATGTTCTATGCTTATAACAGTTTACTTCTTTTTCTTATTATATTCCACTGATTAGCAATCACATGTACATAAAGTAAAGTGCAGATAGAACATTAAACGATCGACAGAAAACAAGCCAAGACAAGAGACACAAGATGTGGCGGCTAGCCAGGGACAAACCCCACAATGTGTGGGGAAACCCTTTGATCAAATATTTTTTTATCTTCAATAATTCAGTAGAGAGAAATAGTACAATAAATCTGATTCATATCAGCAGTAGCAAACCCTAGATCAGTAGCATCAGCATTAGCGGCTTCATTATCAAACTAGGGCAGACCATATCTCACAAACTGACAATCGGATTGACTTCATTCCACCACCAAACGTTTCGGCTTCCAGAGGAGGTTCAGATGAACCTACTGTGCAGTTCAAATGAGGAGATCTTCTAGGCCACGCAAGTAAATCTTTACTTCTGCAGTTGCAGCTTCAGTTTCAACAGTTTCCAGCTTCAAACTAGGGCAGTCGATATCTTGCAAACCGTTCGTCGGATTGACTTCATTCCACCACCAAAAGTTGTGGCTTTCAAAGGAGGTTCAGATGAACCTATAGTGCAGTTCCAAAGAGGAGATATTCTAGGCCACGCAA
Source organism: Pinus tabuliformis (assembly GCA_031772625.1). Lineage (NCBI taxonomy): Eukaryota > Viridiplantae > Streptophyta > Pinopsida > Pinales > Pinaceae > Pinus > Pinus tabuliformis. Next base: position 1,245,473,889 of record CM062807.1, on the reverse strand, counting down.
GTCAATCTTTACTTCTGCAGTTGCAGCTTCAAATTCAACAGCTTCCGGCTTCACATGTGTGAGAGAGAGAGACCCATTTCAGCGCAGTAGAGAAGAGACTCATATCTGCGCAGTAGAGAGAGAGAGATGTGATGAGATGAGTGAGTCTAAATGAGGAAAAGTCCTCTTATATTTATACACAATGTTGGTGGGTGAATAGATGCGACTGTTGGGCTTCTGAGCCTACATGAGTTGTAGGTCGGCTTGATAATAATTCCATAATCAAAATAAATTCATATCTCCATGAATACTTATCGGAATTGGATGATCTTTATATCAATCCTACACCTCTCGACGAGAGGAATCTAATAAAAATATTATTAGCCATGAATAAGATGACCCACATGAAGTTTTTCCCTGGTTGCCAATTTTAACATTATGAGATAAGACTTGGTGAATCTATGGATGTTCTTCCTCAATTTCCTATTACTTTAGGTGGGAAGACTATCTTAATCGATATGATGGTGGTTAATCACCCTTTAGACTTTAATATGATACTTGGTCGTGATTATTTCTATGCTATGAATGTTGTGGTGTCTTTACTCTTTCGAGTGATGTGTTTTCCTCATAAAGGGAATATTGTCACTATTGACTAGCTTGCATTGTATAATCACCACCCTAATTCGACTTTACTACATAATACCCCTTGGTTTGTTCCAAGTTTTCAAGTAGACTCTACCCCGCCATGGGTGATTTATGTGGCGTTGAATCCTCAATGTTCATTTTCTTCTGAGAAGGATCCATTGAGCTATTATTTTCCTTCTTGGGACTTGGTCCCAGCAGCTCACTGAGGGATTTCTCCTATGGGGACATGGGACCCCTTAATTCCCTCTTTTGATCCTTGTAGTTCTCATGATTTCTTGGAGTTTGGTTTGCATTCATAGGAGGAATTAATTGAAGCCATGAGTTCTGACTACCAAGGGATTCCTTGGCCTGAGCGCTGAAGAACTATTATGCGTAAGCCACAAGGCTGCGTGGGTCCTTGTACCATATTGTATATATAAGGTACACATTTTCAAGTTTTGTATTTTATAACACAAGATTTTATCTGAACTTTATAAGTGGGATATATTAACTTCTTGTTTAGTGTTCCTATTTATGTCTACAAAACTTGGAAGATTGCTCGTTTGGACATTTTTATGGTTGATCCATTCTGTCAGGTATTGGTTCTCGAAACTGGCATATAGGTTAGGTTTTTCACCTACATTAGGAATTTATTAGTTTCCTTTCCCATTTTGGCCTTAGGATCGACCCCACCAAGTTATGGTGCATAACCTTCTCATTGCTTAGAAGTATCATTCCTTGTGTGGTAGGGCCTACCTTATCATGGGCGCCCTAGATAGCACCTTGTTGTCACTTGGAACCCATGCTAAATTTTTATTCTTAGGATTGGGAGTCCTATTTAGTCCTACCATGACTTGTGCATTGAAGACTCATTCTCATTCTTTTGTGCTACTTTCTGGCCTTATACCCTACAAGCTCCTTTGTTTTGAGTTGTCCTACTCCATTGCATATTGACGACTTGCACCTTTTGGCCTTGAGCCGACTTCACTTAGACTCATGTTTAAGCCACTTATCGACCATGTATTATGCAAAATCAACCTTGAAATCACTTAGCCTTAGAAACTTGGCACACCCTTATACCCATGGAAAGAACATTCCTTTGAGTGTCTTTGACCAGTTTTGCCACCTTGCATTGAGCATAGGAATGTTCCCCTCCGAGGAACTAGAGCATCTGCTTTTTCAAAACTCATTCTTTCCATTGTACTATAACATTCTTTTATTTTTTTCAAATTTCATATAAAAGAAAAAGATGAAAAATTTTATGTTCCAAAAAAAGGAGTGGGAACGGGACATTATTTCCATATTTTGATGATAGCTAGAGTCAGTTGTGTTGCCCTTGAACAAAGAACTCAAAAGAAAGTCTTTCCTCCATTGGAGTGGGATTTAGTTTGACTTAGGAGAGCCTTAGCATTGTTATCAATTCAGTCCTCCTCTGATTCGTTACCTCTTCCAATCAAATGGAGAGTTTTCTTATGCCTCCTACATGACAAAATTATACAAAGTTATCATATGTTGGCTTGTTGTCACAGTTGAGTCATGCTTTTTTTCAAGGGAAGTAAACCTAATTCGGCATCTCTGCGGTGTCTCTTGACATATTTTTTAGTCGGCCATCCCTGATTTTCAACGTCATGTTCGTTATCACATCAATTTCATTGGTCCTTTGCTCGTGCTGGTTTGAGAAGGTCACCATTGACTTCTTGTTGACGGGTCTTGCCCTTATCGACTACAACAAATTTCTCTGACAGTAGATCTAGAGATGCACCCTAGCCCTACTTTCATTATTGATAGGTCACCTTGTGCTCAACATTTATCAGTATCATGGATCTTTGACTGGACGGTTTCCCTTGTGTTCGACATCATCTTTCATTATCACACATTGGGATTCGTGTAGTGCCTTGGTTTCCATTTGACCCTATTGGTGGATTCCTTGCCTCTGTGTCAACTTTCATTATTGGTTGGTTCAGAGGGGTTTCTATCATGCATTAGCCACATCTTATGTACTTCGAAAATGTGCTTCAGTTGGGTTACTACATCTTTGTTTGTCCAATTCCTTCCACATTATTGGCCTACGAGTTACACTCGTGCTAGATTGATGAAGGATGTCTTAATGCCTTCCTTCTTTTCCATTGACTTTAGCTCATTACTTTGGGAAAGGGATCTAAAGTCCATTTGGCAATATCTTAGGGTTTCCAGTCATTAGTGGCAGATTCCTTCACTATCGATAGTGGGAAAACATCATTGTCTCCTGATTGATATATTCTTTCAAGTGTTCGATTACAACTCATTTATTCGTACTTGTTAGATTGAATTAGGTACCTTGACTCTCATCATCATTATCGATGAAAAGTCTTGCATTTGTTAACAATATACATCAATGACCGGTAATCAAACAGCTTCTCACATGGTCGACTTCAGATCATTCATTCCCATTGTGTAGAAATGTACCACAGTGGTCGGTGAAGACCTCTGGTTTGCATCTGCATGTCTTGGTTCACTTGTTAGTTTCTCCTATTTCTGCTAGTTGACACCATCCACATTGTATGTTGTAGTTCCTTGCAGCGACATCTTATATTCTGGCACCCGCGATGCAATGTAGTACCATTTATTCCATCATGTTCACTTGGTACTATTTGGATCAGTTTCTTGGCTTCAGTGATCATCTTCATACTTCAACATCATTGATCAACTCTTTATATGTGATACTCAGACATGTACTTTCTTAATTACGATCAGATGATCCATTATGTATTTCTAGTTCGTTTATACTTGTATACATATTGGATCCACTTTTGTGCTTGACATGCAGACATGCTTTACTATTTCTGAGCATGGGTATGCCCACCTCAGACAACAATTTCTTTCTGATCTCTTTCGATGGCTTGGCAGGCTGAATTATGGTAAACTACTCCTCGGTCTCAGAATGATTCCTTCAATACACTTAATACATTTCGGCCATCATGTACCCCTTCTGACCTCATATATTAGGGGGCATATGATATAGCACCATTTACCACTCTTGGTAGATTTGATGCTCTGATTATGGCCTAGGGCAACCCTTCCTTCCAGACTTGGTCCAAAATCTAAAAAACAGTGTTTTATTCCCTATACACTACTTTTCCCTGTGATAAAAGAGTGTACATGCAGATCAACATATATCTAACCCACATACATATGTTAAAGGACTTGAAAAAATTAAATTTCCTTAATTTCGGGTGGAGTTCATGAGTTTTACCTGTTACTCACCTCTTATTTCCCGTGGCCCAAATGTTTCCCAACTGAAAAAACTAATTTGGAGAGGTATAAATAAACCTCCATGGGAAGGCCTTAAGGGAGAAAGGGTGAGATATTGATACTATAGTGAGATTATCCCTGATCAATTCTGAAAAATCCTTGTGCCTCCTGCACTCCCCAAAGCTTTAGGAAACCCTTGTTTCCTTGATTATAGATATCTCTCATCTTGCTTGAGATATCCTTGTATTGGTGATTGTTATGAAACCAGCTCACAAAAAGATAGAAAAGAGAGATCCACGCCTTAGAATTCAGCCTCTTCGAGGGGGCAACCTCCTTTACATTACATAAATGAACAATTCTTGGATAATACAAATGACAAAACTTCCTTTCTATATATAGGAGTCTAAGGAGTCACAATATAATCCAGCCGACCTAACAATAATAATATAAAGCCACAAAAATAACAATAGAGGGATTCTATGGGGCACAGAAATAACAATATGGGGGTAATAGGGGCACAACCATATAAATAAGGGGTATAACTACAATAGTAATGGGGTAATCACTAGTATTATAGGGACCCAACATGCCCCTCTCCTTCAAAAAAGTGTTGTCCTCAATGCTTGAGTAGTTCTGGATACTTCTGCATAAAATTCTCATCCTCCCATGTGGAATCTTCAGTGGATAAGTTCTTCCACTTGATAAGATACTCTGAAATTGATCGATTTCGTAGCTGTCGAGTTCTTGTTTCTGTGACTGCTTCCGGTTCCAATATAATTTTTCCTTCCTCATCAAGTTCTGGCAATATTGTTTGAATTGGGAGCTTGTCACCTATAACCTTCTTTAAACATGAAACATGGAAAACTGGGTGCAATCAAGAAGCTGCAGGAAGCTCCAATTTGTATGCCATAGTACCAATCTTTTGCAACACCTTGTACAGACCATAATACTTTGGTGATAATTTATTATCCTTCTTAGCTTGCTTTAGGGACATTTGCTTATATGGTTGTAGCCGTAGGAATACCCAATCACCTACATCAAAACTTCTTTCACTGCGATGTTGATCTGCCTGTTGTTTCATTCTATTTTGTGCCAACACGAGGTTATCCTTTAAGAGTTGGAGGACTTGTTGTTGATGTTCGATGTGATGTTCCACTGCCTGAACCTTAGAATTTTCTCTTAAATATGATGTGATGGATGGTGGTTGATACCCATAAAGTGCCATAAATGGGGTCATTTTTGTTGCTGTATGGAAGGAAGTGTTATACCACCATTCAGCCAGAGGCAACCATTTGACCCATTGTGTCTGTTTATCAGATACAAAGCAACGAAGATATCCTTCCAAACATTTGTTTACTATCTCAGTTTGCCCATCAGATTGAGGATGATAAGATGAGCTATGAGCTAACTGAGTACCAAGACAAGAAAATAATTCTGTCCAAAAATTTCCAGTGAAAATGGGATCTCTGTCACTTACAATAATCTTTGGGTTTCCATGTAGCTTTTGAATTGTTTCCATAAATGCAGTAGAAACTGTACTGGCTTTAAATGGATGTGATAATGCACAAAAGTGTGCATACTTGGTAAGTCTGTCAACTACCACCATGATGACACTCTTTCCCTCAGACTTGGGTAAACCTGTGATAAAATCCATTGAAACCTCCTCCCAACGTTGGCTTGGAATGGATAAAGGTTGTAATAGACCCGGTGTCTTAATTGTTTCAACTTTATTTTGCTGGCAAACCAAACATTCTGCCACAAACTTTTGAATATCTGATTTAAGGCCATCCCAAAAAAATTCCTTCTTAACCCTGTGGTAAGTTTTTAAAAATCCTGAGTGCCCTCCTAAGGGAGAAGTGTGCAATTCCATAAGAATCTTTTGTTTTAGCTGGGAATTCTTACAGAGGTATAAGCGATCTTTGTACCATAACGAATCATTTTCCAGCTAAATGTATCAGAAGTACTGGAATCTTGTTGTAGCTTTCGAATAAGTGCCCACACTTCTTCGTCATTCTTCCATTCCTCCCTTGCTTCGTTTATCCAATCTGGTTGGATAATAGAAATGGCACACAACAATGCTTCCACATCCTCATCCTTTCTTGAGAGTGCATCTGCCACCACATTTTGCTTCCCTTTTTTGTAGATGATTTCAAAGTCATAACCCAACATCTTTGTGACCCACTTTTGTTGCTCTTCAGAGGATAATCTTTGTTCTAAAAAGTATTTAAGGCTATCATGATCCGTTTTTACCTTGAAGTGTCTTCCCATTAGGTAGGGTCGCCATTTCTTAAGTGCATGGAGTATTGCCAACATTTCCTTCTCATAAATAGCTTTGCTTAAAAACTTTCCCTTGATTGGACGACTTTCAAAAGCAATGGGTCTTTCATCTTGCATTAGAACAGCACCAATTCCATTTCCTGAAGCATCACATTCCACAATAAAGGTTTTTGTGAAGTCCGGTGTAGCTAAGACCGGTGCTTGGCACATTGCCTCTTTAAGATGTTCAAAGGCCTTTGTTGCTTCCGGAGTCCATGAAAATGAATCTTTCTTCAATAATGTTGTTAGAGGTGCTGCTATTCTCCCATAATTCTTAACAAACTTGCGATAATACCCTGTCAACCCAAGAAATCCTCGCAGATGCTTTATGGATGTGGGGATTTTCCATTCCTTAATGGCTTTAATTTTGCTAGGGTCTACCTTAACTCCTTCATGAGATACAATATGACCCAAATATTCCACCTCCTGGACTCCAAAGAAACATTTGGATCTTTTTGCATATAATTGTTTCTCCTCCAATAGTTGTAGCACCCTGTCAACATGTTCAACATGATCCTTCCAAGACTTGCTGTAGATTAGTATATCATCAAAAAATACTAACACAAATTTTCTAAGGAATGGTTTGAAAATTGAATTCATCAAACCTTGAAATGTTGAAGGTGCATTGGTAAGGCCAAAAGGCATGACCAAAAATTCATAATGACCCTCATGAGTTCTAAATGCCGTTTTCGGAATGTCTTCAATCTTCATTCTGATTTGATGATATCCCGAACGAAGATCCAACTTGGTGAAGTAAATTGATCCATGCAATTCATCCAGTAATTCATCAATAACAGGAATGGGGAACTTATCTTTAATAGTGAGCTTGTTGAGCTCCCTATAATCCGGACACATGCGCCATGATCCATCCTTCTTGTGCACCAATACTACTGGAGCTGAGAAAGAACTTTGACTTGGTTGAATTATACCAGCCTCTAGCATTTCTGCAACCATACGTTCAATTTCACTTTTTTGGGCATAGGGATATCTGTACGGCCTGATGTTTGGAGGAACACTTCCTGGAATCAGATGAATAGCATGATCATGATCACGCATAGGTGGGAGACCTTTGGGAGTCTCAAATACCTTGGAATGATTGTCCAGGACTTTTTGGAGATCTGGAGAAATAGATGATTCCAATGTGGAAACATCTAGCGAACATAATTGTGCAATTACACCTCTTTGCTCCTTTTTTAGAAGCTTTGTCATGCCATTAGAGCTGATTATCTTTCCTGGTTTCCCTGCAATACCCCTTAATTCAACTTCCTTTCCTTCCATAGAAAATTTGATGAAAAGTTCTTGAAAATTAAAAGCTATTGTACCCAAGGATTGTAGCCATTGGACTCCTAGTACAACATCAGCACCTCCCATTGGAATGGAAAGCATTGGGCTAGTCAATACATATTCTCCCATGGATAGCTTGATATTATGGCACTTTCCAAAGCAATTTATTGTTCCTCCATTTGCAATCATCACTTGACACTCTGGTGCTGGATATAGGAAGCAATTCAATTCTTTTGCTACCCTACAATGAATAAAATTGTGGGTGCTTCCTGAATCAATCAACACTATTACCTTTTTCTTCTTGATTTGTCCTTCTATCTTGATGGTTTGAGGAGTGGTAATTCCCGCCAATGCATTACAAGATATGGTCGGATTTATTTGTTCTTCATCTAGGCTTTGTTCCTGGAGTATATCTTCTTCTTTTGACCTTTCTTGCTCCTTTTCTTCTTCCTCTTCACAATCTATGTAGAATAATTTCTTCTCAGCACACTTATGACCTTTAGTGTATTTGCTATCACAACTGTAACAAAGCCCTTTTGCTCTTTTTTCTTCCAATTGTTGTGGTGTCAACCTTATAGGTTGTGGAAGACTAGGGGCAACAACACTTCCGTCTTTATAGTTGTGAGTGGTATGCTTCCTGGTTGCCATAATTTTGCTTTCCATTTTTCTTGCTAACCTGAATGCCTTCTCTAATGAATCAGGTTCCCAAAGGCGAACATCATGTTGGATATTATCCTTTAAAGACCCTATGAACACATCAATCCTATGCTCCTCTGGAATATCTTTTACCCTTATGTTCAATTTTTGGAACTCCTCAATGTGCTCCATTACTGAACCCTTTTGTTTGAGACTTATCAATTGGCTAAAAAAAGTGTTGCTTTTTGTATCTTCATAATGTGCTATCAATTCTTCCGTAAAAATTGCCCAAGTGATAAATTGTTTACGAGAGCAAAGCCATTGATACCATACAAACTGATTTGGTTCCAAATATACAGTTGCCATACGTACCTTTTGTGCATTTTGCACATTATTGAGATCGAAGAATTGCTCCATCTGTAATATCCATGTGGCGGGATCCTTGCCATCAAACTTCCTCATATCGATTTTTGGAATATGGTGATTCTTCGATCCAACATTAGCGTCTATGGAATCATGATTAACATTTCTTTTGTTCTCATCATGAGTTTCCTTTACTACCTTTTCACCATTAGTGACCCTTTCTTGTAGCAACTTCTTCAATTTTTCCATGTCTGTCTTCAAATCTATCTTCAAATCTGCCATCGAATCCTCCATCTTAGCTTCCATGCCCTTTATCTTAGATTCCACGCCATTTATCTTAGATTCCACGCCACTTATCTTAGCTTCTGTTAGCTTTTGTGAGCGTGACATTTGTTGCACTTGTTCTTGTAATTTTGATATATCATGTAGCATTTCTTCCTCTTCTTCATGAGTCATGCTAGAGCTTTCAGGTTCCTTACTAGGTGTTTGCATTTTCTTTCCTTGAGGCATCAGTTACCGATAATAATGCTTTACTATGCCCTTTGAATTCCGTTAAACCAAGCTTACACAAAAATTTAAAAAAAAACTACACACCTTTTTTCACTTTATAGAAACCTGATATTGAATCTGATGTATCTCTGTAATTTCAGATCATCCAGTTCTAAAATTGCTACCTGTAGTAGCCTTCTGTGTCCTCTTTCCAATGCCACAAGTCTGAGCCAAATTGGATTCTCCAAGGAAGAGTTATGTGAAATCTCCCACAGTGACTTGCTTTTAGACTAGTTCAGTAGAGCAAACTTGTACGACGTGCCACGAGTCACTGTTTCAACCTTTACATCTGAAACACACAAAAAAGAAACTACAGTCCGTCCTCTTTCTATAAATTCTTACGAAATTTCAATCCGATCCCCAGAGAGAAAGTTATGACGATTTTCCCCAGGTCACCTGTTTTGAATGTAATTCAGGAGTCTGCAAAAAGACCAACTTCCTTAGATCATATCTCCGTAAACAACGCGCGAAAAGCTTTGAAATTCGGACCCAAGGTTCAGCGCGATTTCTTCTCAAATGGGTTTTTTTTGTTACTTCTGAAACGTCACAGAAAAAAAGTTATAGTGAAAATTCCACGATGACCTGTTTGGAGCAGCGAAACCCTAGAATCCAAAGCTCTGATACCAAATGTTATGAAACCAGCTCACAAAAAGATAGAAAAGAGAGATCCACGCCTTAGAATTCAGCCTCTTCGAGGGGGCAACCTCCTTTACATTACATAAATGAACAATTCTTGGATAATACAAATGAAAAAACCTCCTTTCTATATATAGGAGTCTAAGGAGTCACAATATAATCCAGCCGACCTAACAATATTAATATAAAGCCACAAAAATAACAATAGAGGGATTCTATGGGGCACAGAAATAACAATATGGGGGTACTAGCGGAACAACAATATAAATAAGGGGTATAACTACAATAGTAATGGGGTATTCACTAGTATTATAGGGACCCAACAGTGATGTAGGAAGATTGTTGAAGGCTATGAAAGGATGGATCTAGAGAACGGTTTTGCTTGGAGCCGAAGAAGGACTCAGGTCATATTTCTCCACCTTATTTATAACTTACTTCAATAAAAGGAATGTTGTTTTGTTTCCGATATGAAATGTGTTTATGCATCATAATTATGTTGTAATTCATTTATGAATCGTATATTGATGTATAATTGGTCATTAGTTTATATGATTTAAAGTTAACATCATGTATATGCTTTATGTTTCTACTGTCGTGTATGTTCCATTTGAATAATTTTTAGGTTTCAAGAACAACTGGAGAATTTGAGGGTTTTCACCCTGCGAGATCTACCCAAATGAAGGACATGCGGGTAAGGACACTCCTACACGATTTAGTAGCATAATGATTTTTGATGATTGTTTGAACATTTCTTGTTGAGGTTTGCCCTGAGCTCTGTTGGGGTTCTCAACCCAAAGTTCTAGGGTGGTTTCACCCGTAACATCTTCTCTGTAGATTTTTTAGGTGTTTGAGGGATAATAGCTGGAATATATTTTGTAACTGAGAAAGATGATGGAGATTCTATAGTACCACTGTCCAGCTTGAAAGTCCTCAAACCTGAGAGTGCAATTGTGCCTTGTGTGTTGCCTAATGCTGGAAATTCTATTTTATAACCGAAGCTAGCTTTAAGCTTCTTAGTATCTATTTTAAATTCCTTAGCTAATCCTTCATGACTAGGGAATCATCCTCTCTTTCTCTCTTATCTATTTTCTCTTTGGGTATTAGAGTCTCTGAAGTTGTCATTGAAAGTACCTGCTCCTTGTTGGGTCGTACAATGGGTATAAGTTTACTCTTGATTATTTTATATTTTTCCTTCTTTTTATGCATTTGTGCCCTAATATAGTAATATGTTAATAAAACTTCGATGAGAAATGAATAAAATTTCTTTTGATACGGTTCGACTAAGCAAAGCTAACTTTCGTTGTTTTTATGTAGAAATTGGCAAAGGGAACAACTATTGTTCAAGAGGCTGAACAACAAATGCTAAACAGAGGAAAAGGAGTGCGTCTTATGTGGACGAATCAAGGAATAAATCAAGAGGATCAGTGCAAGTTGGAATGTTGTCTTATAATAGAATTTAGTTGTGAATTCCTCAGGATCTCCTGATCTTGAGGAATTGCATTTATCTCTTTTACTTCTTCATTATAAAAGGGAAATTCTTGCCCTTTTGAGTGGTGGTAATTTAATATACGAAGTGTAATCTTGAAGAAGATAGTGCGTTGTAATGACATTTTAATTTGATGATTAATACATGAATTGAGTTGTTGTTCACTCGTGATATTCTAAATTAGTTCAGCAATATTCGCTAGCAACTTGGGCCTGGTTAGTGGTGGATTCCACTATTGTTCCATATGTTTTTACTTTTCCTTTACTGCAAGTATAATTACTCTGCTTTACAATTTTACAGATGATTTACTTTCATTGGTGTGGAATTTGTTTATGTATTTCATTACTTCTTAAATCTGCTAATCGATTTCATTTTATTTATGTTGTGGATTGAATTAATCATTAGGAGAGAGTTATTTTCGGTTCATTAAAATATAGGAGTGTTATTGATTGGATTGGATGCCTTATTCCTCCGCAGTAGTTTATAAATAGCTAGAAGAGCTCTATTATTGCTACGGTGCACTCAGTTGATGTGATTGCAATTAGAATCTCTTGATTAAGATTGAGTCTTGGTTCAAATTAAGGTTGAGTTTTGATGCTTAGGTAGATTATTTTCCCTAAATTTACAAGCTTGAGATTTATGATTTAATCCATTTACTCTTGTATTGAATTTAACAAATTATCTCAAATCATTAGTCTCCACAGATATAGAATTTTCACATATTGTGTACACTCTTGGAATAGAAAGATGTACCTAGGTTGATGATTAATGTGAGGCAATTAGGAGTTTTTAAAGACACCTTATAGCACCGAACATTTTGGTGCCATTTCCGGGTAGAGTGTTGCCATTTCACAAAAGAGTGATGTATGTTTGATAGTTGCTGATGGGAAATAATTGGGTATTAAAAATGGAAGGTAAGAACCTGCGTACAAGTAAGTAAAGTGCTTTCTCCCTCGCCCAATTTTCTACACAATTGGGTAGGAATTGAAAGTAGAAATAGAAACTTGATGTTTATTTGCTGTGAAATAATTGGGTATTAAAAATGGAAGGTAAGAACCTACGTACGAGTAAGCAAAATGCTTGCTCCCTTGCCCGCTTTTCAGCAAAAATTGCATAGGAATTCAAGTAGAAATGAATGTTTTTATTTTTGTATGAATGACTAAGAAGAAAAGAGCAGAAAAAGATATAATTTCTCCATCCAAATCCGAAAAATCCAAGGGACCGATGACCCTTGGATGATTAAACCATCATCCAACTAGAAATCATATATATTGGTTGCAACAGAATATGAAACTAAGTGGGTGGAAGCAATAGTGTTACCAAGAGAAACATAGAAAACTATTATTAGCTTTCTTTTCCAAATGATTGTGTGGTATGGTTTACCCATAGAAGTGATTACTGATGGGGGGCTACAATTCGTGGGTCACAAGATTGTTGCTACACTGAAAAATCATCACACTACACACAGAATTACCTCTTCATATCACCTACAGACGAATGGGTAGGTAGAGAGCACCAACAAAGTTATCAAATCTATTTTAATGAAGACAGTCTCATCACATAAACGAGACTGGACTACTTGAATACCTTGGATAAACACTACTGGATACTCTCCATATCAACCGATATTTGGTAAGGAACCCATTTTCCCCATAGAATTTGAAATACAAACGCTAAGGACAACCCAGGAGGTAGGACTGGACTTAACTGAAGCCTAGGTTAATAGGTTACAACAAATGAACGAATTATATGAAATTCGACTATTGGCTCTACAACATACTACACTTATTCAACAGCAAAGAGCCAAATGGCACAATGCCCTTATTAAGAAAAAGAAATTTCATGAGGGCGACTAGGCACTTCTATATGATTCTAGGTTCCAAGACATCCTAGGAAAACAACAAACTAGATGGCTAGGCCCTTACGAAATAAAGAAAGTACATGACAATGACACCCTTACATTGGCCACCATTGATGGGTTTGGTTCTTCTTTTAAAGCAAATGGGCACCGAGTACGCCTCTACCAAAAACCATTTACCAAAGAATCTTTCTACCCGTAGATACGTGAGGACCCCACCATGCAAGTTTTAGCTGAAGAGGGCAATCCCTCGGCAGCTTCATAATGATAAAAGTTCTTTCTTCATTGTAACATATTTATGTATGATTGTTGATTTGATTTGATTTTCTTTCTTTCTCTTTTTTTTCTTTTTCTGTTGTTCAAACTTTTGAACAACTGTTGTTAAAACTTTTGAACATCACTTTTTTTGCATGTTTTTGTTGTTCAAACTTTTGAATAGCTGCTGCTCAAATTTTTGAACAACACTTTTCTTGCATGTTTTGTTGTTCAAACTTTTGAATAGCTGTTGTTCAAACTTTTGAACAACACTTTTTTTGTGTGTTTTTGTTGTTCAAACTTTTGAACAGTTGTTGTTCAAACTTTTGAACAACACTTTTCTTGCATGTTTTGTTGTTCAAACTTTTGAACAGCTATTGTTCAAACTTTTGAACAATACTTTTCTTCCGTGTTTTGTTGTTCAAACTTTTGAACAACACTTTTTCTTCTTTGTTTTTGCTGTTGAAACTTTTGAACAGTTGTCGTTCAAACTTTTGAACATCACTTTTCTTGCGTGCTTTGTTGTTCAAAATTTTGAACAACACTTTTTTTGTGTGTTTTTTCTATTCAAACTTTTGAATAGCTATTGTTTAAACTTTTGAACAACACTTTTCTTGCATGTTCTGCTGTTCAAACTTTTGAACAGTTGTTGTTCAAACTTTTGAACAACACTTTTCTTCGGTGTTTTGTTTTTCAAACTTTTGAACAGCTACTGTTCACACTTTTCTTGCATGTTTTGCTGTTCAAACTTTTGAACAACACTTTTTTTGCATGTTTTTTTGTTCAAACTTTTAAACAACACCTTTTTATTTTGTTGTTCAAACATTTGAACAACACTTTTTGTGTATTTGGCGTCGTTGTTCAAACTTTTGAAAAACACTTTTTCTTGCAATTATTTTGCTGTATAATCTATTGAACAACACTTCTTTTCTTTTTTGCATTTTCTAATGTTCAATCTTTTGAACAACACTTCTTTTCCTTTTGTGTGATTGCTCTTAGCTTATCTCAACCCCATTTTGTTTTCTTTTAATGGCATGAAGTACACTACTTTCATGAGGGCAAGAGAAGTATGGATCCTATTGAAGGGAGTTAATACTATTGACATTATGATCTTTAACAGGACAACCTCTTGATCATAGATTCTTTCCAAGAAAAGGGACACAGTTATTTATATACTACTCTACTGCATTATTTTCTGGTGTACCTGATATTGATGGATAATCTTGAATACCATGTTGGTTCTACTTCTCCTCGTTATAAACTTCTCTATCTATAATAAATAAGACTATGGGTATATTTTTTCTATTGACATATTCAACATTTTCCACCATCACCACTCTTAAGGAGTATTGAGCCTCCCTCTATTTATCATAAAAATATGTAATAATAGAAAACTTTTGTTTGCAGATGGAGGATAAGAGGTCTCATTAAGAGCCAGCCTACCATGTTCATAAGGCTGTAGCAAATTCCCATTCCCACTATGGCCATCACACCAGCGTTATAATCCATTGGATAGTTAGAATATCCTTGGAACAGGAGGTCTCATCGCGAGCTAGCTTGATCACTTTTTCTACATCCCAGTGAATGGCAGTGTCGTCATCTAGTTTCCACGCTAACACACTAATCTCTTCTATAGAACAGAAATGGAATTTTCCACTTATAAATTGAGGATCCTGGCTCATAGGGGTTAAAAAGAAACCCTGCCGAGGCTATGGATTCCTGTTGGTAGCAAAGGCTCTGCTTATGGTATTGAAGTGATATTTTAATGTCAATAATCATTATAATACCCTCTTCTTATTCTTTCTTTTACAAAGAAATTATTTCCTTAATTTTTTTTAGAACCTTTATGCATGAGATCATATTTATTTTATCAATTGTATCATTCCCAGCTAAGATACTGTCAGCAGAGCATCTTTTTGGCATATTGCTGTCCTTTTTTGCATAACCTATCATCAACCCAAAGCGTCTTATCTTTTATTCATAACTACCTTTATACACTCCACTCTCATTATAACCATACCTCTTGCCATCCTGTCATTGATATGCATACTCTGTCTCATTTACGGTCGTACCCTTCACCCTCTTGCCTTGCAGTTAGAGCATCACCTCCCTATCTATTCGGTCATAAGCGACCTCTCATTTGAAGGAGGGGGAGGACTCCCATTACACCCTTGCATGCACTATATTTATTTTATTGGATTTCATATGTTGCTAGGGTATCCCATGATTAAACGGCATGTGGCAATATGATAGTCCTCAAATTAATAATATTAATTCTCATGGAAATGTCGCTTAACATCATGAAACTTAGCCATTACATCTGCTTGTTGTTCTATCTCACCATTGTTGTTCTTTGCTGCATGTTTCTTGTTATTATTGTTCTTTGCTACGTTTTTTTTCCTGTTAATCTTCTAAAATTGTAGGAAGAATTCAAGCATTATGGGTGGAAAATCAGTGCACCGAGAACCTTTAGTATTGGAAATTTTGGATAGATCCAGGGAGATTCTAGTGTGCGTAAGATGGATGTCATACTTCACCAGGCTTCAGGCCCCTAACAATGAAATTGCTCTCGAATTCTTACAGAATTTACAGAATGGGCAATGCATGGTGAAAGGAAGAAGAATCATAGTATCAGAATTTGTGATAGCTGAAGTATCTGGCCTACCAGTAGAAGGAGTTGTATGGCCTAAAAGGCATGTAATTTTTCAAGACGCAGTGGAGATGTTCAAAGATGCAGGCAAGGAATTAACCAGAAAAGGCAGGGGCATTCAACCGTCTTCTTTGGGAGAACCATGGCATGCGTTTTCAAGTGTTGTCCAGAGGTACATTACCTGTGATGGATGATGCGATGTGGTAAGACCATGACAAATCAAACTCTTAGCTATTTTAAAACAAAATCTCACTATTAATCTTCCATCTTTCTTGAATTCATTTCTGCATGATACCGCTGATAGAATAAGATGGGCTAGGCACCCTGAAACTGTAGTTAGCCACCATGGTTTGATTAGACTAATCGTTAGCCATAATCTTGTTCAACAAAAATTAACTTGGGATGGTTTCATAGCGTGTCTAGAGATTAGTCAAGACCCTATAATACAAAACTCTGCAATCTTGGAAATTAGCCAGTAGAGCCTTGTTCTGAAGAGGAAAAGGACTTCTCATTCAAAAATTGAACCCCATAAGTGCATGTGGTATGCAAGGTTAAAAATAGCCCAAAATATGTTTGTAAATCCTCAGGGTAGTGCCGAACGACCATCGGAGCCATCCAAACCAATTAGTGTATAGGACTCTGAGTCAGAACAAGAGGAACAATGCAATTTTTAGCTAGAACCAGAAGAAATGGATAATTCGGAGCCCGAGCCCGAGGAAGGGTGCAATTCTGAACCTGAACAGGGGGTAGAATGTCATTCTGAATCATAACCTGAAGAAGAAGCCAATTTAGAACAAGAACTCAAGGAAGAACATAAGCCGGACTCAGAATAAGAGGGAGTACAACATTTTGATGATGAATCAGGCAATGAAGCAGGACCTCCTTAAACACCACCTATGAACTCCCAAGATGATCTTTTGCAGGATTTTGAGGAAGGGATGGCACAAGTCTTGGCAAATTTGAATGTATACATGCAATCTGGAGGATCAATAGATCCTAACCTTATGGAAGCTCAATCCTCATAAGATTCTGGTCATACAGAAATTCTTCCTTCTCCAGAAGTTGTAGACTAGGAAGAGGGAGCAAGAATAGAAATTATTCACGAATCTGATAACGAGTCTGGTGACATAGTTATATTAGAGCACAACCATAACAAGCACCAAGAACCCTTAAATACAGAGGGTATTGACAAACCCGTTCTTACAAAGAAGGCACCTCAGAAAAAGTGAGTAGCTAAAACAAAACTAAAGAAGCTGAGGAAGAAATACCAAAAGCTCCATAAGACAGTTAGAAGGCTACGTCGAAAATTGAACGAAACTGCAAACAGAGAAACCCAGAGCACTACTCTTGAGGTAGTCACTGTGGCCAGACAAATAGAAATATGTGAGGGCAGGGTGACTAAAACCTAGATCGAGCCTATTTTTACTCAAACGGTAGCCACCCAAACAAATTTGCATGCAGACTTAATGGATATAGCTTTTAAGACGGAGGGTTGGTCCTCCCATAATAAAAGAACTCAAACGAAGGGTTGGTGCTCCCATAATGAAAGAACTCAGACTGAGAGCATACCCTCTCACATCACAAGCACCCAAACTGAAGAAAAATTCAAGGACACCCCTTCAAGAAGTGATCCTATTCCTTGGAAGTTACAGGAGGAAATGGCACAACCCCAGATTGCTTTAAAGCAATGTAGGAAGGAGACAACTCCTATGCAAAATAATCAAGAGTTGCAAAAGCAATTCAGATAGTTGACTATAATAGAGGATGAAACTTTTTCTAGGTTCAGACAGGTGGAGGAAAGGCTAAATAAGATAAAGACTAAAATAGACAAGGTCATGGATCAGATTGACACCATTTGCTCACTATATTCAGATGTCTTATCTTGCAGGTCTCCTGCTGCGACTATGCCTTGTTTCTATTGGAAAGATACTTATTATTGAAGATTAAAGCCATAAACACTGGCAAACCAATAGAATTAAAAACAACTGAATAATTTATAAGTTGTTGTAAAGAACATGGGGTAAAAGTTAAATGACTTCTTTGTGAATTTTATTAACATAATTTTGTATTAGAAGAAGAGGTAGATACGAATCCTAGCCTTTTTATTGGGACATTCAGTTTCAAGATTTTATTTCCTTCACAGTTAATCAACTGGTGGTTTAAGGCCTATAACTCTCTCCAAAGAAAAGAACATGAAATGGATTTATGGGTAAGAAGTGAGCCTACCTACCCTTTGTAACTGTTTATTAAACACAAAAGGCTTATGACACAGGAGGGCATAATTAATATTTTGGGACCTATACATAAGGAAATTGTGCAAACAGGAAGGGCATATTTCCTCTCCATTCAGGAAAGTTCCTTGATTGCATCCAAGATGAGATGGAAAATCTCGACTAATAGTGTCAAGAAAAGAGAACCATTTAACTACAGGAACTTCAAAGCTGTTGTAGGCTGTTTGGTCACATACAACAATATTATCCTAAGAGAAGGACCATATTGGTTGGGATGTCGATACAGGAGCCCTATTATTTGGTACCCTCCTGAAGGATATCATTCCGACTATGAGTTGCCTGAAGGATAGGAAGAAACAGCCTTTGCCAGTTTGATACAATAGCATGGTTTTAGGTATGATAAAGAAACATGTTTTCCATCTTACTCTCTAACTGCACTACATAAGAACTACTTGTTTTTCATGAGGACATGAAACAAGGTAAGCATGGGAGTATGTTGGTTCATACAATGGGTATAAGTTTACTCTTGATTACACTATCCTTTTCCTTCTTTTTATGCATTTGCGCCCTGATATAGTAAGATGTTGATAAAACTTCGATGATAAATGAATAAAATTGCTTTTGATACGGTTTGACTAAGCAAAGCTATCTTTCATTGTTTTTATGCAAAAATTGGTAAAGGGAACAATTTTTGTTCAAAAGATTGGACAACAAATTCTAAATAGAGGAAGAGGAGTGCATCTTATGCGGATGAATCAAGGAATAAATCAAGAGGATCAAATTAAGTTGGAATGTTGTCTAATAAAAGCATTTAGTTACGAATTCCTCAGGATCTCCTGATCCTGAGGAATCACATTTATCTCTTTTGCTTCTTGATTATAAAAGGGATTCTAGTATTGTTCCATGTGTTTTTACTTTTCCTTTACCACAAGTTTAATTACTCTGCTTTACAGTTTTACAGACGATTTACTTTCATTGGTGTGGAATTCGTGTATGTATTTCATTACTTCTTAATTCTGCCAATCGATTTCATTTATTTATGTTGTGGATTGAATTAATCATTAGGAGAGAGTTATTTCCAGTTCATTAAAAGATAGAAGTGTTATTGATTGGATTGGATGATTTATTCCTCCGGAATAGTTTAGAATCAGGTAGAAGAGCTCTGTTATTGCTATGGTGCACTCAGTTGATGTGATTGCAATTATAATCTCTTGATTAAGATTGAGTCTTGGTTTTGATTAAGGTTGAGTTTTGATGCTTAGATAGATTATTTTCCCTGAAGTTACAAGCTTGAGATTTATGATTTAATCTGTTTACTCTTGTATTGAATTTAATAAATTATCTCAAATCATTACTCTCCATAGATATAGCATTTGCACATATTGTGTACACTGTTGGACCAGAAAGACGTACCCAGGTTGATGATTAATGTGAGGCAATTAGGAGTTTCTAAAGACACCTTATAGCACCCAACACTCCTCGGCCTCCTGCAACACATTTTACACCCAAGTGTACTGGTTCATATATTTTTGTATTTCAGACCTCTAAGTGTGCACATATGGTGTATTTTATTGTTCCACTCTCAACTTCGAAGTTAACCCAAAGGGGTCTGTTGACGGGCTGGAATCTTCTACCAACAGTCAAGGGGATCTCCCCGATGTAGGCTCCCAACTAGAACCTGCACCGTTTGTGGTAGTGATCCCTTCCGGTATGTAGGCCTAGCTGTCATTCAATTTTATAGAGTTTTCTTTAGATGAAGGTGAAATGTACACTCAATTGAAAGAATGAACCTCAAATAAATACAAGGAAATAATTGAAAAATATCCTATGTCACATACACCATGAATAGCCAAACCATAAATAACATGAAGCTTATGTAAAGTTACTGTTAGAAGACTCTAGATAAGACTCGTGTATTCTAAGATAAAATGTTTAATGATTTTAAATCAGTTCACAACGATCAAACATTTATAAACATACATAACTTGTGCGGTCAAAACATATTATACCAACCCCAAAGAAATAGTTCACTAGCATGAGTATAGAGTTAGCAAAAAAAATACCATTCATACGTAGCACCTTAATGTTTGGAGTATGAGATAGCATGTGAGTAGACTGCAAATCAAATAGCTTTTAGGAACAATAGATCCATCAAGTGAAAGAAAATACTCATGGGATTAACACATAAAACATTTGAAAATCCAATAGTAGAATCATACAATCACTCCTTGCATATATTAAAAGGACATAAATTCTCTCAAGCAATGTATATCTCCAAAAGGGTCCTTAGCAAAAAAAAAGTCCCCCCCATTACAAATGAGGCATGAGGCATGAGAGTTTGAATATTTTACTTAGTATAGAGAATGTGAATGTCTTGACTAAAATTGTGTCTGTAGGGAACCAAAATATGCACATTAGTATGTTATTTTTTGATTTGAACATTGAAGCTAGTATATGGCAGTAATTGATAACAATTGCACGGGTTTGAAAACATTTGTCTTATTTATTTAATATAGATGAGCAGCATTGGAATATTGACATGATTCTTGACAGTTCATAGATATGTTTCAGCTTATCAATTGCTTGGATTCATAGTGATATCAAATTATGGTTTTGAATTGATAACTAATTATTTTCCTTGACGATAGTGCTATCTAGGCTTGTGCAGGTCTAAGGCAAGTCCATGAAGAATTGGCTTGCACAAAGCTCAAATTGTAGTTTCGAAAGTTTTCATTTTTATTTTAGGGTTTTTGAGCTTCAACCGTAGGATTACCATGATGAAAGTTTGACTGCAACTACACACATGTTGGCTGATCTGTGCAAATGAGGCCTTTCAACTGCATGCACATCACGTCTTCCATATGGTTGGAATGTAGGGTTTGATTTTTCAATTTCCAAAGTTGAAAACAGTTGACATCAAATGAGTGAAGTTGATTAGATTTTGGAGAACTGCTATCTAATCAGTAATTTTGATTGAATGATCCTCATGGATGTTATTTGGTTGATTTTACTCGATAGGATTATTATTGAAGATATGGATCATTGTAATAACATTTTCTTAATCAATCAATGAAAATCTAATAAGAAGAAGAATTTGAAAGGGTTTTCCCCATAGTGTGTTTTTCCCTAGTCTCTGACCAATCCTGGTGTCTTTATTTGTGAATTATTTTCTTCTATTGTTCCTTTATGTTCTGCTGCATTGATGATGATATTGTTCTTTCTATATAATTTCATATGTTGATGAATAATGTGGTAAAAATGAATAATGTTATGATTTTGTGGTGTTAATTTAGTATGTAAATGAAGAAATCCAATCAACTAAAGCAAAGAACAATATATCCCTAAGAAAATTTAACATGGAATCAGAGAAAAAATTAAAGTAAAGAAGTAACATAAATAAAAAAAGTACTTATCTTCAATGAGAGGTGGTCATCTCCCTCTTGAACCAACCTTCGAGAGTCATGGTTGTCCATTGATCACATAACATTGTTTCCTTCAATATATTTCAACCAACTTCGTCAACAATCAAGCCTAATTGAGACTGTCCCATCTAGGGCTACATCAAATTTGTCTCAAGTGTTAGAACATCTTCACACTAATCATGCTAGGGTTTCTAAGTCGCATATCTCAAATATTTGTCATAATCCAAAGTTTCTTCCAAACCCTAATCTCATAATATCCATAAAACCCAATAACCATGTTTCCTAGGGTTTCCTTCAAACCCTAGTATCATTTTAGGCCTCCTCCATCTTCTCTTGCTTTGATGTCTTCTCAAGGGTGATTTCAATGAATTTTGTTCAACCAAGTTCTGATACCTTGTTAAATTTTCTTAGGGCTATATTGTTGTTTGGTTTAGATAATAGTATTTCTTCATTTACATATTAAATTCACCCCACAACATCATAACATTATTTAGTTTCACCACATTATTCAACAACATATGCAATTATATAAAACAAACAATATCATCGTCAATGTAGCAGAACACAAAGGAACAATAGAAGAAAGCTTCATGATGATGTCCAAATGAGGGTCAATTGACTTGTATTTATGTACATCCAATTTCTCTTTGGGATGACCTGTCATTTTGTGCACATGTGGGATTTTCTGTAAAAATGCATTTTCCCTTTTTCCAAATTGGGAACTTCGATAGTCAAAATCTTTCCTCTCCAAAAGAGGAATCTAGTCCCATGATTAGAATTTGTCACTGAGCTTCCAAATTTAAAAACCATTTAGATCCTATACAATCTGTACAATGGTGACATTGGCATCAACTCTTCAATTCCCTATGTTTTTACACTTAGAAATAATGTTCTCTAGTCTTCTAATTATCTGATACCATGCAACTTTCATTTTCTTCATTTGACTACCATTTGCCAATTCCTGTCCCTTTTTTCTCTAGATCAAAAAGCATATCAAGCCTCTGGATAGAAGCATGTAAGTCATTGTTTATGAATGTTTTCATTCTATAGATTGTGATAGTGAAATTGAAACTTTCATTGTACAAAATGCTTCTCTACCTTCCCATTTCTTTGCACATAGCTCTTGTCTACATCTCTGCACTTTGCACATGTGGCTAACCAACAACATGTCTTAGAATTATAGCGAAGTAAGAAGATTTATTGATACATTGTATGAAATGCAAAGGCATGGATTCATAAATTGTAATGAACATAGTTAATAGTTACATATTAAAAGGATACTTTAACATGTTTATTATGTTAAAAAAATTAGTTCATTGATACATTGTATATGATGGTTAGCTAATTCAACCAATATATCTAAAGGTACAAAATATCTTGAAAGAGAGGCTTTTTTCCTTTATTTGGAAAACTTGGTTAAATTCGTTGGTTTTTTATTTCCATTGTCTGCAATTTGGCTAGTATTGGATAATACGTATTCAGAAACCTGTAGTTTTCAAAGTTGCACATTGAATCGCTGAGTCATATCCATTTCAAATAATACATCTATGAATTAAATTTTATGGTCCCTACCCCATGCATTAAATTCTCCTTCTACAAAGTGTAGAGAAGAATGTTTAATTCGATATAGTTTATAACAACCCTGGTTAAAATTTCATGTAAAAAAATATAAGACCACAGATGATGGGACACGTATTCCAAGTTGAATGGTGAGCAAGACATCCTTGTTGGTGTTCATTTGGTTTATAATGGCTAATGAAATTGGAAAAGGAAATGGAAACAAATTTGGAAAGGCATGAGGCATTTATTGGCATTTGTTTATGAAAAATAATGGAATTTAGGAGAAAAGGAAGGTGAAAGATCACAGGTTGCATGCAAGAAGGAAATTGAAGGAAAATAATGGAAAATGAATGAAGAAAATAGAGCCCACATTGATTAAAAGGATTTTGAGGATTATTTGGCAAGCTTTTGCTCAGGTTTTACATTGGATGAAGAAAGGAAAAGAAGGCAGGAGGAAGGAATGGGTAGTCAAGGAAGAGTAAGGTCAAATGGCTACAAAAAAAATATTTGCAAGTATTGATTTACATGTGTGTTTTACTTGTTATATTTGACATCCATGGTATTGCATGTGGCTCTTTTTTTCTTATGCCATGGGTTTTTCCATATGTGATAGTGTTTTCAGCCTAGCTATGCCAAGTTTAGATATCCATGGTGTGATGGGGTTCTCATGTTTTGGTTGAGCTAGATTGCCGGATGGATTCAAAGATGAGTGAGGTGGATCTCCAAATGACAGAACACATGGCCTAGTGGTCCCTAAAATAGACTGTGGATCATAGTAAATCCATTGGCTTAGTAACCCTGAGCAAAATTGTAGGTTGTTGTAAAGCCAAGATTGTGTGCCTCGGTGGGCCTAGGAATCCTTATCGGTTAATGGAGGATATAAGGTAAAGCCAACAGGTGGATTTCTCTATGTTGGATATATTAATTTGGGTTGTGATATGTGGTAAATATTGGAGTGTGGATATGAGTTTAGGCCCTGGTGATCTGGTGTGGATTGCGGTAAAGCATGAACGACTAGGAGACATGAAAATTCCTCACAGTGTAGGTGGAGAAATCTAGTGGCATCCATGATTTTTTGGCCTACCGATCTGGTGGAGATCATAGTAAATCCTGTTATTACATTTGTATTGTGTTGGCCTAGTGATCCACGATGGATTATAGTAAAGCCCAGTTTCTATTGATGAGGGTGAGGTGGTTCAACCTTGGGATGCATTGGTCGTTCTTTGGTTTGAGTCCCACATTCATGCTTTGGATATGGCACAGGGGTGAATCACTGAAGAGAGATTTCGCTCATCCATTCTATGGTCGGGTGGAAT
Source organism: Pinus tabuliformis (assembly GCA_031772625.1). Lineage (NCBI taxonomy): Eukaryota > Viridiplantae > Streptophyta > Pinopsida > Pinales > Pinaceae > Pinus > Pinus tabuliformis. Next base: position 1,245,449,493 of record CM062807.1, on the reverse strand, counting down.
GTGTTAATCCCATCCTGAGATTGGATTTTGCATCATCAACTTGAGGTTGTTTCTCCTTGTAAGTCTATGAGTATTATATTGGTTTATATGTGGATCATATGGCTGCGATTTCCTTGGTATTTATGTTGCTATTATGATAATTATGTATATGTTTTATGACAATGGCTATGTATGGCTCTCATCATGTTTTTACTTGTAAATGAATGAAAAATGTATCTATGGCCTAATAAATGATAATGCAACAAATGATATAAGGGGACAATGCTTCTTAGTGATTCTCAAATAAGTATGATACCCCTATGCTTAAATATTTTTAATATGTTTGACAAAATGCCTGTCATGGCTAGTAGGGGTTCAGTTAAGGACTTGTTGAAGTATTTTCATTTGCATCATTGTTTCCATGTTATCTTTATGTTCTAAAGGTGTCATTCAATTTTGGGCAATTACCTGGGCTCTAGGCTTAAAAAGGTGGCTCAAATCCTGGGGATGCTAGCATGCCTTGTCGTGAGAATGTCCAAAGCCTTTTGGATGTTGTGAGGGCCATAGCATGGGAGCATCCAAAGGTAAATTAGTATAACACCTCAGTGGGACCCAAGGCCTGGTTACTAGAAATTTTGGGATGGTTCCTAGGGGTCCTATGGCTAATATGGAAGGTTTGTATGTTGTGTTTTTGTCGATTCCACTTCCTTAAGGTCACATATGACGTTGATTCCAATCATAGTAGCCTCTCATCACATGTTTACCCTAATTGGTCGGTTAGTTGGGTAGATGTGGGAGGAGGGTGTTACAGAGTGGTATCAGAGCATGGTTCACCCCTCAAACTAGATGGGTGTTGTGATGGTCATGCATTCATGTCGGTTGCATATGTGTTCCTTATGCTTCAAGTCCATGTGCTTATTGCATTTGCATCCTATTGATCATGGTGATAGTGATGTCTCCATGTGAAGGTTGATGGTGTTGATGTTGGATGTGTCATTATGGGTGTATGGTTGTATATGTATTTGTTATGCATGTATTGTGGGTGAGGATTGCATTGTGAGGTCATTGTATGCAATTAGGTCATTATGATGATGTTGGTATGTTATGATGCTAATGTGTTGGTTGAGATAGAGAAGGAGATGCAAATCATGAGAAGGAGGTTGCGGCATTAGACTTTGGGGTACGAGCATGTCATCATACACATTTGTATGCTGGGAATGCAAGTATGTAGTTTAAGGATTGTTATATGCATTATGATTATGTATATGCCTTTCATTCTATTGATGTTTTGGTTACATACATGGTATATGCTAATTGATTAGTGTAGTCATATGCATGTGTCAGATAGTCATGAATGATAGCAGCTTGTGGTTGCATGCATTGTTATTGTTGTTTTGCGTTAGATAACTTGATGATTAGGTTAGATTTTGTTGATAAGCATGACATATAATTTTTTGTTGTCATATGCTAGTAACTTGATGATTAGGGTTATTACATTAATATCTTGATGTTATATGTATCATACTAATTTGTATTGGTTTATGCAAATGGTTAGGGTTATGATGTTCATGTATGAGTTAATATGTTGTGATGTTATGTCATACTAATTTAGACTGACTGTGCAGATGTGATTATTATGTATGAATGATAATTGTTTATGAGTTTATGATGTGAACATGTTAGTTAGTGACTATTATGGATATCATGATCTTATTTGGGTTTGAGTTGATGTGTTGTGAAGTTATATCGTGCTAACTCGAATGATTGTGTAGATAAGATAGCCTCCCTTGAGACACATTAAGACAAGAGCCTACTTATGTTGTCTATTTTGTGCTTGAATGTTTGATTAGGTTGTCTATTTGGTGTTTGAGTGTTTGGTGTCTATTATGTTGTCTATTTGATTTATCTAACATGTTTCATTTATAGTTTGTCGAATGTTTGATCTATTGCATGATATGAGTGTGAGACTATAGGATTGCATGAAGGAAAGATCTTGCTTTAAATTTGTTGTACTAACACATATGTGTTGAGACAGTTGATATGTACTTGAGCATAATAGGTTATAGTTGTAGCATTATGTCTACTGACTATGAGTTGGCTACAAATTATGACATGATTTCTTGTCTTGGTAAAGGTCAATTTCAAATTGATAGATATGATTGTATTGACATTTGGAACATGTGTTTGACATGTGTAAAAAATGAATGAAACATGCTTGATATTAGCATGTAAAGGTAATAGTTGATGTGTTTATATAACTAAGAGTTGGGTGATGTGACAATGCATGGTAAGCCTCGATTGCAACAAGGTAAAAAGGTAAAAGAAAGGAATTGGTAAAGAATTCCTTTGGCTATGTTTGGAAACCCTAATTCCAAATGAATGAGTGCTTTGCATACATGAAGTATTTTTAACCTTGATTTCGTCTAACATTATGTTGGTATGTGATATATTCGTGGACATGTATTTGACAGGTATAATCGCTAGTGTCTAGTTATAGCTAGATTTGTCTAGCGAATTGGAGTCCCTTGAGAGATGGTGTGGATATGTTCAATCGAAAGCAATGTGCTTGGCACAACAAGGTAAGGTAACCAGTGTATTTTTATGTTTATTTATGCACTGACAGTTATGTGTTTATGGAAATATGATGCAGGGGATTGCATGGCAAAGAGACTGCCATGAAATTCTGAAGATGGCTCAGGTTGAGATTTCCTTTGGAAGCATTGAGAACCAAGGGGATTGAGTCATGGTGTCTATTGAGAGTCTTGTGATTTTGATTCTTTGTTCTTTGTTTGTGATTAATTTGTGGTTTTTTATGTCTAGTGTATCATCATGCCACTTTGTTTGCGGTGTTGTATTGTCGTTGGTTTTCCATTGTTTTTTTCTTGTTTGATTCTCGGTCTTGCCTATATTGTTTTAAGATTATTGCGAATTGGTTAGGGAAGGAGGAAGTTAGTGGAGCTTAGGGTGAGTTGTGTGGTAGCCGACAGGTAAGGTACGAATAGGATGAAGCTCGGTGCATGCATAAGGGTAGCTAAGGGAAAATGTATGATATCTAGTTGGATTGGTTGGTTCCATTGAGTTAAATGGATGGCGATAGGACCATCATGAGAAAAGTAACAGGAAAGGTGAAGTAAATGGATTTGAGGCATCATATGCCTTGGCTATGTTGGTAATGATTATTCTCAATGTTGTGCATGGTGTGCACAGATAATAGAGTTATCTTAACCTTGACCTTATGCTATCTGGTAATTATGTTATGATCGTGATTATGTTGATGTTTATATGTATATATGTATGTATCTATCTATCTATTTCACTCTCTCAAAAGGTTGTCAAGGATCATTCTTATTGAGGAATGACTGCTTATGAAGGCGAATGACATGAAAAGATTCCTCATTCATCAGGAATCAAGTGGAAAGAGAAACCTGACATATCTCTGAGGTTAGTATCATGTGGATATGACTTGATATAATGTGATTATACTATGTTTATGTTTATGTTATCAACAGGCTAATGCTGAGAGGTACATTAACACAATGAAAACAATGTGCTTTGCGGAATGCTAAGATAAGCATGGATGGCATAGAGACGCTGGAAGCAAGGTTTCTTGGTAGAGGCAGTGTGTTTTTAGTATTAGATGTGTAGTGCTAATGTTGTGCATATGTTGTATATGTTGTACATGTTGCATCTGTGATGTTGTGTGCATGTGGTGTTGTGTACATATTATAAAAGTGGCACTATGTGTAGTGATCTAATTTAGAATATTAGTTTGCAGTGCTTAGATATTCCTTGGATTATTAACAAAATTTTGTCATTGTGCTTAAGGATTCATCAAATTTTGCAAGTAAAGTGAAGAGATTTTATGTTAATTCTATAACCAATTTAAAACCAGAAACTGAATAGCAACATAAACATGTATATAACATGATAAAAAATTCATTACAACAAGCACATGATAAAGGAGTTCGCTCATCCTTGGATACGTCTACTTGCTCCAGCTTCCAATGGCTTGGGACTCTGTATTATGCTCAAAAGTGTAAAAAATTGTGTTTACAATACTCAAATGCTTTTGAAACCTACTCCAATCAATTTAGAATGCTCAAAAAAGTCTATCTAGCCTATTTTTGTAGCCAATTTGGTGAAACCCTGAAGAGGTTATGAATTCCCCTTGTTTTCCTATTATTCGCTCCCAAAATTGCCCCATTTCTGACATCATCCTACAAATTAGCTCAAAAAACAAGCTAACTGGGAGAAACTTTTGCCGTGCAGTGAGCCATATTCTGCCACCCGATTGTTTATCGTAAATCACAATTAGCAATGACCGGAGAGCTTAAGGTTTGTGTATGTAGCAAGCGATTGTACGATTGCAATGTGGAAGACCCGATGACACTATAAACTGGAACCGCTAAACATCTCACATCCAAGAACTTATCGTAAATCATAGTTCAGTGGAGAATCAATGGGTAATAATAATGCGAGACTCCATTTTCCTGTGGTCTGTGATTATGATCTACGATCCATCTCATTGCAACTCTGAGTATGCTGGGGCCAATTTTCCATAATTTATTCCCTTTGTCGATGCATGATTGCAATCCATTGCATCGAGCCTTTAGCCAATTCTTGAAAGCCTTCTTGCCTACCTTATCGCATCACACCTTGGTTGTTCTGGGGTCGATTCTTAATGCCAACCCACTTGTGATTGAAATTTGTGACATGCAGGTGCCAATGACAGCTTTCCACTTGGCACCTCCTCATTCACTGAAGGGCCTTGCCACATCATACAATCCTACCATGTGTTGAAGTCAAAACTGAACTTTGACTTGCTCTAACTTTTGCATATGAGCTCGGATTTGAGTGTCGTTCACACCATTGGAATTAGAATGGTGAGCTCTTCGATCTAAAGCTAACTTTATCAAGATTCTGACACTTTTATTTTTGAGCCTAATTTTGAGCACCTAATCATGCAGGGGGTTTTGTGTACATGTCATGCATTTGGCATTGTGTACATGTGGTGTCATTTACATGTTGTGCATGTGGTACTGTGTATATGTGGTATTGTGTACACATTGTACATATGGTGTGGTGTACATGTGGAGTTGTGTACACATTATGCAGGTGGTTCTGTGTACATGTGATACTATGCACATGTTGTGTAGGTGATGTTGTGTACAGGTGGTACTATGTACATGTTGTAAATATGGTACTGGTATACATGTGGTATTGTGAACATGTCGTACATGTTGTGTTGTGGGCATGTGGTACTATGTATGTGCATTATGCAATCGTGGTATCATGACATATGTATTCATTGTGTTGTACACCAAGTGTAGGTGTATGCATTCTGTGGTGGTGAGCACTAGATGTAGGAGTATTTATTGTGTTGCGTTGTATAATATGTGTAGGTGTATGTGTTGTATGTCAGGTGTAGGTGCATGTATTACATGGTGTTGTGATGCACACTATGAGTATGTTCACATGATTGAGGAGAAGGCAGTAGGTGTTTGTCGGGTGTGGCAACTGGTCTGGTGTCTGTATGGAATAAGGACAAAGGTAGAAGCTAAGGATTGATTAAAGGATAAGTATCAATATGTTATTTCAGTTTTATTATGTATGTGATTTATGATACTGATCTATGATGATTACATGTGATCTATGACTCTGCCTTATGATGGTTACATGTGATTTATGATTTTGATATATGATGGGCATGTTTTGAGCTAACTTGATGTGATATGTTTATTCATGATGATTTGATCAAACAATTAGTTTGACTTGTTGTGACAGGAAGTAAATAGGATTGCAAATGTACCTTATTGATGAGCTACCAATGAGGTATGATGCGAATTTATTTCAATTTATTTTAAATCCAATGGAAGTTATGTTAGGTAAACTTGACTTGGGATAGAGTTAAAGTTGACCAGGTTAAACAGTGATGGTTTTGGGGCACATGGTATTGTGCACCCATAGTATTCTGCCCGTGGTATTATATGTAATGGAGCCTATAAAAGGCTGAAAGGACTTCATTGTAATGTAGGCCTGAAGGTGAGCGGTGAAGGCTCACTTGGTTAGATTGGCCAGGGTTTTGGCCAATGCTAATGAAATATCATTAGGTTGGGTTTTTCCCCGGATTTGGGGTTTTACCGAATAAACATGAGTGTTTATGTGTTTATGGTTGTTGCTGGTTAATTTTTATATTTGTTCCTCTCAGTAATTCTCAATATTAATTTATGTTCTCTGAATAATTTCTTAACAATTGGTATCAGAGCCATGGTTGAGGGTTTGGGCTTCGAATGTGGTTTTCATGGATGATGATTGTATTCTCGAAGAGCAGTAAGGTGAGAACAGCTACAAGCCATCACAGATAACTAGGAGCCCAGAGCTGCGTTTGGCTCTATATATAGCACTGGTGCATGGGGGGCTGATTCTATCGTTAGCCGCTCTGTACGGCGTGGGAAAGTTGCTCGAGGAGTACTGGATGCCAATTCAATGGGCAATTCTATGTTCCATGCCGTTGCAGGAGATACAGGGGTCGTTGGTTGAATTTTGGACCCAGCCTTTAAAACTCGGCATTCTGGAGACCATCCTGGTGCTTCTCGTGGTTCTCTGTTAGGCAATGGTTAGGACCTTTAATGATCTGAAGGCCGCCATTTGTTGGGTTGTCAGAAAGAGCAAGAAGTCTAAGGTCTAGAGCTCAGAGGAAAACAAGAACAAGAATCAGTAGGTCGGGTTTTCGAAACTGCTGAGATGGTTGGTTTCCTTTGGGCTGTTCATGTTGACCTACGAGCGCCTCAGGGCATGCGCGTGGGCGATATTTTCATTTGCGGATTGCATTCTGTACGCCGCGGGCCAGACCGTCCACTTGCAAGATCCGAGCCCTAGTTCGAAAAAGCATGTGGCCTCAATGCTTGCGGCGATTTCCATGGCCCATCGGCAAAGAGCAGATGATGTTTCACAGTTGCCGATTTGGAGCCGAGCTAGCCGAGGCCTGACCCACTGTGTGCTCAAGCGCCTGCACACGCTGATAGCCCTTGGGCTTATTACGATGATGATTGTCGGATCCATGGCCGGAATTATGTTCTTTTAAAATAGGGCTAGAATGCAGAGACGCGGTCATGTCCATCAAAGTTCATGTTCAGAAGAGTAATTATGTAGAGCAGGTGGGGCTTAAACAATGGATATTCTTCGTTGCTAAAATTTTCGACAATGATGCTTTTCATTACGATGAGAGTCTCAGTGAGTGGGCTGAGGGGATGAAGATCTGGGGGTCGACAATTTCGACGCCGAAGAATATCTAAAGGTCGTGAAAAGGCATGGGCTACAGATATCGCAGCTAGCACTAGATCCGAATAGCAGTATGATGTGGCCGCTGACGAAGCAGAAGCCTGACGTGGATGTCCACAAGACGGAGTTCGTGTAGATCATGGCGCTAGTGTTCTTGAGGGGTGCATGGAAATGCATTTGGAAGATGATACAAAACAACCTGGTGCACGCTTAGGGACTGGATTCCCTAAGTAGGTGTGTGCAGACCTGCAAATTCTAGTATCGGGGTCGTTGATTCCCAGTGGATTATGCACAAAGGAGACGTGACTCTTGGCCGGAAAAATATTTATGCTAGTGGCCGTTACACTGAACGGGAGGCAGTCAGGTTGAGGAGCCAATATGAATGGGATCATGGCCAAGTCTGGATCTGTGGACTGCAGGAGCACCGATTTTTCCTGGGATGATGATGATAAAATGAGAAAATCATATTGGGAGAGGATGGGTCAGAATAGTAGCAGTAATAAACAAAAAAATAAAAAAAATAAATTAATGAAGTCAAAATTATTGCATGTAAATGGGAATACTACTGTAAGGCATGTGTACCCCTGGGTAATCACTAGTAAAGTCTGGTTAGACCTAGGTGATAGGGGGGATGTCAGGTTAACAATACCCCGGGTTAAAAAAAAAACTCTGAGGGGGACAAGGGCTAGAGTGAGCGGGATTGTCTCACTTAGCAGGTTTCGCTGGAGTTAGTCAAGGAACCCCAAGTCAAGTTTAAGGGGGGAATTGTTAGGTAAACTTGACTTGGGATAGAGTTAAATTTGACCAGGTTAAACAGTGATGGTTTTGGGGCACATGGTATTGTGCACCCATAGTATTATGCCTGTGGTATTATATGTAATGGAGCCTATAAAAGGCTGGAAGGACTTCATTGTAATGTAGGCCTGAAGGTGAGCGGTGAAGGCTCACTTGGTCGGATTGGCCAGGGTTTTCACCAATGCTAATGAAATATCATTAGGTTGGGTTTTCCCCCAGATTTGGGGTTTTCCTGGATAAACATGAGTGTTTATGGTTGTTGCTGGTTAATTTTTATATTTGTTCCTCTCAGTAATTCTCAATATTAATTTATGTTCTCTGAATAATTTCTTAACAAGTTATTTTCTTAGTACACAAAGCATGGAAATGGTTGGTTGGGTGGTTGAAACTGACTCCACGAATTAGCAACAATAGTGAAATAAATTAGAACAAATAGTAATATATTGGTAAAGCATTAAGAGCAGGTCCACTATGGGAAACGAGTACCCAAAAGTGTCCATTGATTTCCATTAGCATGATATGACTGGTATGATGGTTTTGAGGTAGGTATATGCCTTGGTTTTTGTATCTTCTGATGTGAGGAAGCCTTGCTAAGGAATGGAATGCTCGAGCTGGGGGTGCCAGCGAAACTTGGAAGGTATGTGACTGCACGGAAGGTGATGACCAAGTTGCCCGAGGGACTGTGTATCAAAGAAGGGAAGATCAGGGATGGATTTTTTTTGGTCATTAGCATTGTCAGATGGAATTATATGCACATTGGGAGTGTTCCCTAGAAAAATGAGTGGTAATTGTTCACTAAGGGGAGAAGTGGCACTGGATTGTAGCGCTAGGAATTGGATACAAATTTGACCTTGCATTGGATTTTGGACTTCTTGGGAAGGAGGTGAATCATGGTATTGTTTTGAGGGTGGAGATGTGAGCCTCTAGATTCGTTTGTTGTGGATGCAAGCATCATATCCTTTTATTTTCTAGTTGAGAAACTGTGCATATGTGTATTATTGTAAATAATATATTAAGCTACTTTATAAAGCTCCATAGACAGTATGTGTTACAGGTTTATTTGGGCATATCACCCTAACATTCAGATCAGTACTATTAGGCATCATTAAACCCTAATTTGGTTGTTACATGCCCTAGACAAGTCAACTCATTGAATGGTTCGTTCTATGAAAGTTTCCTGGCTTGAAGCCTTGCTGAAATGCCTCCTTGGGACACCAGCACAGCCTTGGTAAGGGGAAACTGTGCTGCAGAGTAGGCAGGCCCATTTTGGCTTGCACTGGAGTGCACTTAGGCCCTCTTTGACCTGCGCTGGGTGAGATTGAGCAAAATTTGCATAGGGTTCTAGGAATATTCCTTTATTCTAGATGATTCTAGAAAAATTCCATCTCTTATCTCCTCCTATGACCTTAAAATTGTATAGGCTAAGGATCCATTAACCTCCTATCCTCTCATCCCTTGCTCCATGGAGACTAACTCCAAGTTTAGAAGGCCATTCAATACCATCATTTATGACAAAACCACCTCCATTTCCTATAAATTGAGCACTCATCATAGCGATCAAGGACGCTAGAATTTGAAGTTTGTAAGGAAATTCTGTTGGTTTGAGAATTGAGTTCATGTTAAGTAATGTTATGTTGCTAGAATGGTGTGCTTTTGATGTGGTGAAGGTTGGACTGAAGCTGGAGGAGTGGCACATGATCGAACTATATTGGGTGATACTCTTCCTTATACATTAATAAAGAGTTTATTCCTTTTCTCATATTCTTGTTCATATCTATGATGACTATGTGTTTCAATGTCTTCAATTCCTTTGTTTTATAGTAGATAGATCATGTATGCTTTGATTGTTTCTTGTTTCTATTTCTCTTGATACAGGTACCTTTTGAGTGGATTTAGTTCAAGTGGGAGTGACGGGAGCAATTCAAAAGAGATCAAGGAAGCGAAAGGCTACAAGTAAGTTCCTCCATGTCATCTATCTTCTATAAGAAAAGGTTAAACTACTTCCTTTCTATTGTTCTAGGTGTAGTCACCCACCTAGGGAAAATGTGTTTATCCGTAGATGCAAATTCCATATAACAAATTGGCGACTCCACTAGGGAACGACTGTCGTTCCTAGTAGTTTACTCTCATCATATTACACCCTAGTAGATTTTTCTTGACTTCATTGATCTTATATCAGTCATTTTGAAGTGTTTTTGGCCAAAACATTGTGATTAGATGTCTCCTAATTGGGCTCTTTGGCACTAGTGCAGTCTTGGTCTTGACACAGTGCACTATAAAGCAACCTTGGCTTAGAGACAGTGCACTAAAGTGCACTATCTCCCACTCTATCCTGCACTGATCCCTTTTAGGCTAAAAAACCCACCTTTGGCTTCATTTTTCCAAAGTTGCTTCTGTTTTTGTTGGCTGAAAGATTAATGTTTTCGATGGTTTTGAAATCAATTTGTATTTCTTCTCCTAGCCCTACTTTGGCCTTGATTGTTTAGTGTTTCTTAAGTGATTTATTTATCATTATCAATTCATTGTCAAAGTTAGTTTATGTTGATTAGTCTTTTCTGAAAATGAAGTGTCATAAAGTCTTCATTTCTTTGAAAAAGAAATTGTCGTACAGTCTTAATTTCTTGTGAAAAGTATTGATTGATTGTTTGTGCATTTAGTTCCCTTTTGTTAATCTAAATATTGAGGGAAATGAAAAGAAAAACATGCATTATGAAGTTAGAGGTTTGTGTGTGCTTGTAGGAATAGTATAGGGAAAGTTTCATTAGATGTGCTCTTTGCTCTTTGTCAAAGATCTGATTGCTCTATCCCTTACTAGCTACGGTTTTCATTATTAATTGAATGAAAGAATGTTTCTCATGTTAGTTTCATTTTAGGAATTTCAAACATACATCATGTGGTGAACCTTGAAAGGAAAAATTCTTAAGAAGATCAACTTAAAAATTTATCTCAATTAACCTAATCAAGCATTGTAACTTAATGCATAACATTTAGAGGTCTAGGCTAGAGACATGTTCTAGCATCGTTATAGTAGTTGTCACTAATGGTCTGTGATACATTCCAATTGTGATACCTCATTCCACGTACATAAGTATATCATATCTCATCCACGTATTTTCAGGTGTATAGGGCGGTGTTATAGTACAAATAGTATAAAGGAATGCTCTCACTGTGCAGTTTCGCATAAGACAATGTTAACACAGATTGGGCCTCTACGTATTTTCAGTATATTTGGGAGGACTACATTAGGTTGCTATCCATAGATAGGTAATTGATTCGGCCGCCTTGTATACTATGATACACCGAAATCAACATTCGGGGAGATTACCTGCACGTATGTTAAGTCATTGGCTCCTTTGAGGTAGTATATTGCAGTTCACAGTTAATTGGTAATCCTTTTGCCTAGATTATCCCTATTTTGTTTTGTTATTTTATTTTGATTAAAATAAAATTAATTGACCACGGATAACATCCTGCACGTCAATCCTTAGTTGATCTTAGGTTGAGACATATGGCAACAACTCCGGAGTCCACCGATCAAGGAATTCCTTTTGATAGGAATCCTAGTCCTTTTCCTCCTTTTGGAAATATTAGTGCTCCTTACATGGCTACATTGTCCTTTCTAGGACTTACCATCAACTTTCCAGTATGGTGTTCTCAACCTCCTCAGCCCTACAACTGAATATTACTACAACTCGACAAAATCAACATCTAGTTGATCCTTTACCTTATTCATCAGTTGTTTCTTCCTCCCCTTCTTCCTCTTCGCCCGGTGAAAGTATTGACACTAGTAACTAGGTGGATAAGAAGAAGAAGAAAGGGAAGAAGAAGAAGAATAAAAATCAACAGGGGGGAAACCAAGCGACCATTGCTTCAAATGAAACTTCTGATGAGAAACCATCCAATAAGCCTCACAAATTTTGATATCCTTGTAAACTTTGCACGAGAGACCATCTTCTTAGAAATTGTTCTAGTATTCCTAAAATCTTAGAATAATGGTATTCTCATTCATATCTTCCCATGTCATCAACTTTTGGAGATCATGTTGGTGACACACCATCAACTAGTGGTAGTAAAGTTCACAGAAAGAAGGGTAAGGTTAAGTTTCCCTATAGGTTAGGCCAAGGGAATCACCCCATTCACCTTTGTCCCTATTTGGATGAAGCCAAAAAAGTGTTGGATAATCGTCCTGCTTCTCCGTAGTGACTTCCATCTGGTTATAGGAGATTCTCCCTTAACCCTTCACTAGTTAATGAAGTGACTGACCCAAATCAATTGTTGGTCAAACCCACTCTCTCTGAACGTGAATCCCATGAGTCTATGCCTAACCAATCACAGGTCTAGGAAATAGTTAACCCGATTTTACCTTTAGTTAATCATACCTTTCCCGTAGAGAGTGAGTATAATACCACTCAGGTTCTTTTTTTTTCTTCAGATTCCAATGAGCTTGGATGCAACCCTCTTGTTCCATCAAGACAAGAGGAAAATCCTCTTGTTCTCATAACTCAAGGGGGTAATTCTCCTGTTCTTATGGCACCCCCTCCAAGTAGTCTGGTCACTTCCTTTGATTGGAATCAAATGACAGGATGTTGTCTTCCTTCTTATGTGCCTTTCTAGATCATAGTACAGGTTTATAATATGATTGTATCTAGCACTATTATTGATGAAGGTGCATCTATGAGTATCCTTTCCTCCACTACTTGGAAGGCGCTCAGTTCACTGCCACTTGTGCCTATTACCCAGAATATGTTGTATTTTAACAGAGGAACCATTTAACCATTAGGGATCATTCCTCAGTTTCCTATTAATTTTGGGGGAAAAATTGTTTATCTCAATTTGATGGTAGTCCTAGACCCTTTATATTACAATTTACTTCTTGGGCGTGTCTATGTTTATGACATGGAAACTATTGTTTGAACACTCTTTCGAGTGATATGTTTCCAGCATGAAGGCATAATTGTCACCGTTGACCAGCTTTCATTTCCCTGTCCAAATATGGCTTCCAGCCAACCATCTTCCCTAAATGGTCCTTTTGTCCCAATGGTATCTTCCCTTCCACAGGTCAATTATGTGGCAACCCGTTCCATGCCTACATCAATTGACGATCAATTTTGTGATGTTCTGCATTATGTATTGGAGGCATTGGAACCATATCTCTCTAATGGATTCCTTGCCACATATCCTTTCCATAGCATTGTTCTCCCTTTTGATGAGTACCTATTAGAAGTCATAACCTCTTATGGGTCGTGATCAAGGAATATGTCGATAGTTCTTTTACTATGTCAACCTCATTAAAAATGAAACAAGGAATATGAGGATAGTTCTTTTACTGTGTGAACCTCATTAAAAAATGAAATAGGTCCCAGAGCATAGTTACTTGTCTTGTGTCAAGCTTGTTAAAAATGAAACACGGAATTTAAGTAGAGTTCCCTATCTTGTGTCAATCTCATTAAAAAATGAAACAAGGTCCCTTGGAGCAAAGTTCCAATTCGAGTCTTTGATTAGATCTCGTAAAATCCCAGTCGAGTCTTTCACTTGATCTCAAAAATGATCCTTCATTCCATCCACCTAATAGCCATGACTAGTCTAGTTAGGTGAATGTAATGAAGCATGGGGGAATGCACCTAGAATCAAGTCATCATGTTGGGGGCACGTAAACCAATCTCAAGCATAGTTTTTTCTTGTTTCAAGCTTGTGTAAAACTGAAACTAAATCCAAGCATAGTTTTTTGTTTCAAGCTTGTGTAAAAATGAATTATCTGCTAGATGATTATTATACCTATTGTCTATCACACCATCCATCACTTTGGTTTTGGGTCAATGCTACCAATTCATTCAATGTCACCGACATGTTCAAGAGAAGTCACACATTAAACTTCATCCTTTGCAATACTCATAAACCTTCATTTTCATGACTGCCATTCCTGAACCTTGTGTCGTTAGTCAAAATCTTTCTTCAAAATCATTACACTCATTTTGTGTCGTTGATGGGGGATACATTAAGGCCCTCCTTTGACGAGTCACTTCTTGTCAACGTCAATACATTCTCCAAGAATTTGACTTAGAAACACCCTTCCAATACCTTTAAGCTTGCATATATCAATGGAAAGTTTCTTGCTTCCGGTGACAGGTTGACATCACTGGCCTTCGACCAAAAGACGTTGTATGGTTTTCTACATCAAAACATCTATTCACACCATGAAGAATGTATTGTATTACCTTGAGAATCATTATCATTATCGGTGATCTCTCTCACATCTGTTAATGGCCTATATCATTAGCTGGTAATCAAATGGTGTCTTTCCATGTTCGACTTCAGATCACATATTCACAAGGTTAGACTCGTACTTGAGCAAATGATTGGACAAGATAGAAGACATAAGATCTAGTTTCATCCATTCGGGTTGTGATTTGAGGAGTACTAAATTATTTGTATGATGGCTTTACATAGATGGTCATTCCATCATGGGTCTATATCTGTAGAAGACTATCTATGTATATGTAATGAAAAGTTTATATGTTGAGTATGGGTATGCCTTTGTCAGGCTAGGTAGTAACTCCACAAAATTCAATTCATGTTATTCCTTCAGGTTGGTCTTTATTATATACATGAGGGAGACTATTCACTTCATCTCCCGATGACTATTCATATTTCTTATTATTTATTCACATGAATTATATTTATTCACCCAATCTGGATGATTAGGTGTCAACATTTCCCCCCCTTAATCTGAAGGGATGTTGGTGAGTCCAAGCATCATTCTAAATTGTTCAAGCTTTTATCTTCCAAGCGCTTTGGTGAATATGTGTGCGATTTGCTCATTAGTGGAACAATGATGGAGATGGATTGATTTGGCCTCAACATGATGTCGAATCCGATGATATTTAGTATTGATGTGCTTTGTTCGATCATGGAACTTTGGGTTCTTGGCCAACTTTATTGCAGAGGTATTGTCAATCATGAGTGGTCCAATTAATTGTACTTGTTTTACCTACAAATATTCAAGAATTTTCCTAAGCCACACAATTTCTTTTGTTACCTCAGCTACTGCCACGTATTCTGCTTTTGTTTTCGAATCTGCTAGAACTGATTGTTTGCATGATCTCCAAGAGACAGCTCTTGATCTAAAACTCATAGCATATCCTGAAGTATATACCCCAATTTCTTTTTCTTCATCGAAGTCTGAATCAGAGTATCCAATCAAACTGAAGTCGTCCACTTATGTATACTTGATTCCAAAGTCTTGAGTTCCCTTCAAGTACCTTAGAACTCTTTTTGCAGGAGACCAATGTCCTTCACAAGGCTTTTGCATAAACCTGGAGAGGATTTCAAAAGCAAATGAAATGTCTGGTCTGGTAGTAGTTAGGTAGTTGAGACTCCCTACAAGCTATCTATACTTTGTTGCATCCTCAAATTCTTTTCCTTCAATAGATGTGAGCTTCAAGTTTTGCTCCATTGTAGTAGTAGGAGGATTGCATTTTTTCATGCCAAACCTATTCAATAGATCTCCAATGTACTTCTTTTGAGAAAGAAATATGGACTTCAGATGTTGAGTTTCTTCAATACCAAGATAGTAATGAGCATAGCCCAAATTAGTCATTTCAAAAACTTTTACCCAATTCCTTCTTTATGGATGCAATGTAGCTTTCATTGTTCCTTGTCATCAAAATATGATCTGCATATACCAAAAGATATACAATTGTTTTGCCAACTTTCTTGAAAAATAAAGTTGCATCATCAAGATCATAATGTTTGAAATTGAGTTTCAAAAGATGCTCAGTTAGTTTTTCATACCAGGTTTGCAGTGCTTGTTCGAGGCCATACAAGGATTTCACAAGTTTGCATACTTTATGTTCATGTCCTTTCATAGCAAATCCTTTAGGCTAGGACATAAAAACATTCTCTTTTAGATCTCCATTCAAGAAAGCAGTTTTTACATCCATTTGATGGACTTTCCAACCGTTTTGACCTACTAGGGCAAAGAGGGTTTGGATGGTAGCCCATTTTGTTGTGGGGGAAAAAGTCTCCTCATAATCAACCCCTTCCTTTTGTGAAAAACCTTTTGCCACAAGCCTGGCTTTGTGCTTTTCAAGTGATCCATTAGCTTTATACTTGTTCTTGTAGACCCACTTGCAGCCAATTGGTTTGGTTCCTAATGGAGGATCAACCAACTTCCAAGTGCCATTCTTTATGAGGGCATCATACTCCTTTTGCGTCACTTCTTTCCATTCATCATGAGAAGCAGCTTCTTTGAAGGAAGTTGGTTCAAAATCTACAGACAAGTTCAATTCACAATCATAAGAAACATCCATATCAATTGGTGAATTAGAGTCATCTACATCACCTCCATTTTTCCGGTTTGAATTTCTAGTTCCTGTCTTTCCAACTTCATCAGGATGAACAATTTCAAGTATCTTTGTTAGCCACTTTGGGGGACCTTTTTTAGATGGTCCAGGCTGTTCCATTGATTGAGTTGGGACTTAATCAAGATTGAGTCTCCCAATTCTATCAATCACATCACTTAAAGCATCCTCTGTTGTTGAAGTTTCATGCGGGGGAGAGAGTTCTTCAGAAGAAGATTCCACATGTTGATCTAGTATAGGAATCCCCCATTCATGATGTGGAATCTGATTATCAAATTCTTGAAATGATTTTTCATTTGCGAATCTATCCAAGCGATCAAGTTTCTGCTCAACAACATTGTCAATTTTGGATGATTCAAGAAAAATTACATCTCTAGATACAACTAACTTTTTATTGACTTCATCATAGAGACAGTATGCTTTGGAGGTGTTTGAATACCCCAAGAAGATACACTTACGACTTCTTGCACCAAGTTTATTTCTATGTACCTTTGGTATCAAGGCATAACAAGTGGAACCAAAGACCCTAAGATGCTTTACCAAAGGAATGTGCCCATACCACATTGCATAGGGAGTCTTGTTTCTAATAGCATTACATGGACATCTATTCTTTATATATGTAGCACATAGAACAACATCAGCCCAAAACATTATTTTTACATTTTTGAAGAAGAGCATGGAGCATACCATATTTAAGAGTGTCTTATTCATTCTTTTAGCTACACCATTCTATTGGGGATTATAAGGTACAATCTTTTGATGTTTGATCCCATGTTCACAAGGATAGTTTTCAAATTCATTTGATGTGTATTCTTTTACATTGTCAGTGCGAATAGACCCAATATGAGATTGTGCATCATTTTCAATCCATTTATGAAAGTTCTTGAATGTTTGAAAAGCATCAAATTTGTTCTTCAATAAATAAACCCAACACGTTCTGGTGTAGTCATTAATAAATGTCATCATATATTTATTTCCATTTGCAGAAGGAACAGGAATTGGACCACATAAATATGAATGAATGAGTTCAAGTTTTCTATGTGCTCTTGAATGTGAATCATGAAAATACTGTTTTCTATGCTTTCCTAGAATGCAAGCATCACATTGCTTAAATTTCCTAAGAATTGTAGGCAAACCAGCAACACCATTTTTCTTCAACAAGAAGAGGCTCATAGTTCAAATGCCCAAATCTAGCATGCCATAATAAACTTGATGGAAGAGTACCTTCTTCATAATGAGAATTTTATGAGAAATGTTGTGCACGAGCAAAGGTACCTTGTAGCTTGAGAAGCCTTTCTTGTTCTATTCCCCTCATGACAAGTGAGTGGTCAGATGATTTTCTCACCTCAAGCTTGCCATCAAACATATGAATGGAGTGACCTTGTTTGCGGATGTGGACCAAGGACAACAAGTTTCTCTTCAGTTGTGGGAGATATAGAACATGATGCAGAGGAAAGTCTGGAAGACCAGGCAATTTAAGCCTGATTGTGCCAAGCCCTGATGGCTTGATTTTTGATTGGTCTGCAAAGTATACCGCTCCATCAACATTGTTATTAAATTCTTCAAAAAAATATTTTCTATGAGTCATGTGGCAAGTTGCTCCCGAATCAAGCAACCAATCATTTTTCCAAGAAGCAAGTGAAGCATTAAATAAATCTTCATTTACTCCAATATTACATTGTGCCACCACATAATGAGCAGATTCAAGTGCTTTACCTTTGTCTGTGTCATTATTTTTACCTTTCTATTGGTTTCTTTGCTGCTCAATTTTGTCCCATGGTAACTTGCATGTAGAGGCATCATGTGATCCATTTCTTTTACAGAATATGCAGTGCAAATCTGCCTTTTCTCCTTGAGAGTGTCTGCCCCCCTGTTATCGGGAAATCTAGTGTCTATGCAGAGCTGCTAGTCCCACTAAGGCTGGTAGCTACCTTAGAAACAAACAAACTAAAACTACTTTCGTTTTCCTTTATGAGAAATAAATAAGAGGGGACTAAAAGAGACCACCCTCTGTCTTGCGCTTGGTTCCTTGCTTGTTTCCTCTACCTTTTGATAGATCTTTGCCACTCCTTCCTTGTCTACCCAGCTTCAAAGAGAACCTGTAGAATCAAAGCAGCATAACACTATCCAAGAACATAGATCTATTATCATAAACAATATAGGACGAGATATATATTGACCACACGAATGCATATATCATCAATCATACAAGAATGTGGAGGAAAACTTGAATAGCTTTATTAATAATCAAGAAAAGCGAAGAGGATTACAACAAATTGTTCTGACCCAACATCATCCTCTCAACAAGAAAGCCCTTCTTCACCTCATGAAAAGCTTAGATCACCCAACACTATGATGTTGCACCAAGAAACCAGCAACACTTCCTTACAAGATACAAAATTCCAGCCCCTGGATCTCTGGGATGAAGGATCCATATATAGATGTTTGCAAGGGGGGTGCGTCAGCTTTTGAGATTTGAATAGTGTCCTCTATCTAATAGTTCTTGATTCCACTTGGAGATTGATGATCTCTTACTCATCCCTAGGCGAATACAGAGAGGTAAGTGTCACAGGAGAAGTTTCTAGAAGATTCCATGATCCTCCACCTTGCAGATTGACCCTGCCATTTGTCCACTCTCACCCATCGCACCCCATAGAAGGGATTTTCAAGATGCATCACACCTCCCGTGTGTAGTTAGGTGGGATGCAGCGCACTTTGACCATGGAGCAGGTGAGATGGTCCAGTTTTGACCAGTGCTGAGCAGTTTTTCATGGAGAAGTTCTGGGAGAAGATGTAATCAGTTGACCTTGTTCTTTTAGAGGTTGGAACAACACTTTTAGGGACTTAAGAGCCCTTGGTTTATGGACATTTATGATTGGGGTTGTAGTGCCCAAAAATGTCAATAACAGTTGCCCCTTAAAGCATGAGGTCGTTAATCTGTTGATGTCGGGTGAAATGCTTTATCATGAGGATCTAAAGTTTTTCAAGCTGGAAGGCGACCTGTAATAAGATACAATACAATACATTATCTTCATAATATTTTCATGATCTAGCTGAGGCGGGCATTCCCATGCTCAGCTTTATAAATTCATTTTCATGTACATAAGATAGACAATCGTCTTAGTGTAGACTGATGATTCTAGTAGAGCCATCATCCCTTAGGTTGGATGATTATCTGTGCAGCAATGATGTACATTTGATGTCTTTATTTTCCTGAATATATATTGTAGCCCGGATGGATGAAACTAGATCCGAGGTCTTTAATCTCGTTCGATCTTCACTCAAAGTACAAGTCGATCCATGTGAGAGATGTTCTGGAGTCGAACATGGAAAGACATCGCCTGATTACCAACCAATGATGTAAGCCGTTAATAGGCGCGAGAGGAATCACCGATAATGATGATGACCCTCAAGATACTACAGTACAATTCACGTGGTGTGAATAAGGGGCTTGGCGTCAAACACCACGCAAAATCTTTCGGTCGAAGGCCATTGATGTAAACCTGTCGCCAGAAGTGAGAAACTTGCCATTGAGGCATGCAAGTTTCAAAGTACTGAAAGGGTTGTTCCTAGATTGACTTCTTGGATAATGAGCTGATGTCGACAAGAAGTGATTCGCCATAGGACGGCCTTAGTGAATCCCACATCAATGACACAGAACGGAGCAAATGATTTTAATGGAGGTGAAAATGATCTGGTGATATAAGGTTCAGGGTGGCGGTCATGAAAGAATGGAGCGTAAATGTATTGTAGTGGGTGAGACACAGGTGAATTCTCTGAGCGACTTCTCTTGAACATATCGGTGACACTGACATGATGGATTGGTAGCGTTAACCCCAAATATGGATGGTGTGATGGACCCATGGTGATATGACCAATGAATGGAACAGCCCAACCCGACTCAGATGTGGAGTGAAAGTGTCATGTTCAAGAGCGACTTGCTACCAATAAAGTTTCTTCAAGTTTTCTCCCCAATTTTCCCCAGTCATTGCTGACCAATACCTCTTTATTCTTGTCAAGCTTGAGGAGGATAACATATGCTTGCTCTATCATTTTCCCTTCAGGAAAACCCATCGCTATGTTTTAACGAGCCTAGCGATAGTGAAACTCATTCTTGTCTGTATGGACAAGTTTGTCGCTATTCGGTTTTAACGAGTTTAACGACAAGGATAACTCGGTCCTTTTCAATTTTAGAGAGTCTGAAAAAGGGATGTAAAGAAAACTCCAATAATCCTTTTTCGTCATATAATCCCTTGAGTCTGAAAAATTATAAAACAATACAAGAGGGATGAATTTTCGGTACTTTTAACGAGCCGAACAAAACAAGCGCTCGATCTTTTTATGTTTAATAATCCCTCAAGTCCAAAAAGATTAAAATCTAAAGGAGGGATAGCACTTCTGGTCCCTTTAATGAGCTGAAGAGGCCAATTGCTCGGCAATCTTTTCATATTTTATGAGTCAGTTGAAAAGAGCTTAAAGGAGACTCATTTTTTGAGGAGCGAGTGATAAATCTGGGTAGCAGCTGATTCCAGGTAAGGTTTGGAATTTTCCAATCACGACAATGTCACAAGGATGGCTAAATGATCAGCCAATACAGAATGGAGGTGATGATGAGAACACGACCAAGGCTTCAAAGATTGATGATAATACATTCACGATGGTTATTTACCGGAAAATGGTTCATTTTTTAATGAGCTTCAACTCTGGGGGAACATTTGCTCACTTCTTATGTTTATTTTTTAACGAGCTTGAATTCCACGTTAAAACTGCTCGGAATCCACCGTGTTTACAGTATTTGATAGGAAATCAAAACTTGAAGGATGATGAAGGTCATCAGGAGTATCTTCTTGAAAATCCGGAAGATGGGAACGATGGTGGTAATCTTCCCATGTCACCCCTTCAATTATCATTGACTGAACAATTCCTTTGTCGGTGTAATGCACTTGCGACCAAGGATCTGAAGGGGTGCCATATTCCTTAGACCTATCTATCCAAACGCTTGATGAGCGTTGATTCAGGTCTGCCTCCCATGCCGAGAACATTGATTGCTACAATATTTCTATTGGGCTTGGAGGCAATACCTGCAGATGATCCATGTTAATATCGTTTTCTGAGATCTTTTGAAACAAAGATATCATATTGCAGGTTCCTACCGTCGCCACTTCCGTCAGATTGATTGGAGGCGGGAGGGCAAAAGTCCCCATTATTATAGGGTCTTTTAGTAGGCCTACTCCGATATTTTGAAGCGAATGGGGGCTTCCATGGATCATCGGAATGCTTCCCATAACTTGGGAACTACTGGGGAGAAATGTTTGTTGGTCGACGATTGTAATTCCTCCTTGAAAAGGAAATGCAATCTTCCTAAAGTGGGTCGACACAACTGCAGCCATAGCATATATCCATGGTCTTCCGAGTAGGATGTTGTAATCGAGGTTTCCATCGATTACTTCGACATATATTTCTACTGTTTTCCCCCCTAGTTCAACTTGCAAGTTACTTAGAATACCATATGGGGTATATGTTCGTCCGTTAAATGCTTCTAATGTCATTGAAGATCGTGACAAGGTTGGAGATCCTAAAGTTTTCCAACAACTCATCAACATAATACATGTAGATGCCCCCTCATCAATAATTGTTCGATGAATAGTTTTGTTGAGGGCTTTCACCTGAATGAGGAAAGCTAGTTGAGTTGGTAACTGAGGATCATATACTTTGTGATTAAAGGACACAAGATTAGAATCCTTTGGGTCTATCCCACCTATAGCTAATAATAAAGCATGCTTTTGGGATGGGCAATTTTGTAGTACCTCAAGTGTCGACATAGCAGATGGCGATTGGGCCAGATCTTCCACTATGTTATAATGCTGTGTTGCTCTAGTACAAGGATTAAATGTCGACTTGTGTACTACTCCCTTTGGCGGTTTTATCGTTAGCTCTGGAATGATGGGCAGCGCAACTTCTGTCGAAGTTGTTGTCGAACTACTAGGTTGATCTTTATCCTTGTTGTTCGAAAGCTGTGGATTCCCGTAATATTTATTCCTTGTCGATATTAAAGCATCATTTCGCTGTTTTGAAACTGACAACATCAACACTTGGGACGGGGAAGCATTTTCACTAGCAACCAAATTTATCCCTGGATTTGGAAACGAATCAGTCAATACCGCGGAAGTTTTTGAATTCTTGAAGAATTTTCTAAGCTCAACTTTATATGGACAATCTCTTGTCCAATGATCCTCATCACATATTAAGCATGGACTTTTTGGTTTCCTATCTCCAGGAGGGTTTGCAGAAGAATTTTCAAGTGATGATTCTTCTTGTTTCTTCTTCTTCCCTTTGTTTTTCTTCTTGCCTCCTGGTTGCTTGGTTTCTTTGCCTTTATCAGTCGAGACGACATTTACTTCCGAGGCGAGAAGTTCTTCTTTTGAATTTTGACTGGAAATCTTATGGACCTTTTTAGATGTAGCCTTTCTCGATTTCGTGTCTATCGTACCAATCACGCCATCGCTGGCATGAGAGTCATTGTTCGATTTAGGAGGAGGAGGGACGGAAAATTCCGGTCTGGGAGCGTTAGGGATTTTATCGTAGAGCGTGCCAGACTGAGTATAAATCAGGTCTAGATATTACGCACGAGCAATAACTTGCTCTTCATTGACGACTCCTTCTTTTGCCACATCTTCTGTAATGGAAGGTAATAATGACTTAATAAACCATTCAGCTAAAAGCTGATCAGGAACATACGTTTTTACCATTCTACGATGACTTTGCCACTCATGAATATGATCGGATATGTGAGTGGCTATTGTTTGCTTGAAATTGGTAAGAAGTTCTGTTCCCTTTTCGTAGCTTATCGGTAACTGAAAATCGGTTAAAAAGGTTGTGGCTAGGGCACTGAAGTTGTCAAACGAAGCTCTGGGTAACTCGATATACCACTTTGCTGCCGAACCAGTTAACGTCCTCTGAAAAAGGCGAAGCCTAATCGAATCATCATTTAGGGTGTTTTATGAACACCACAGATGAAATGTCATCACATGATTCGATGGGTCTTCACCCAGATTTCCATTAAATTTAGGAATATCTGACTGAAGTTTATGCGGAATCGCTGGCCACCAAGGGGCATTAGCAATTGGATCGTTCATTAGCCGATTTAGATCCGGTAACTCTAAAGTTGCCACGAAGGGTAATTGTTGATTAAGGTTTGGTGAAGCATACCCAGGATAAGATGGAATCACCTGAGCAGTTGGTTTTTGCATACCAGCATAATGCATTTGATGCTGGTAACTTTGGTAAGGTTGGTGGGCATAACCATTGTAGAATGGTTGATTTTGACCATTTTGAATATACGGCTACCCATTATTTGCAAAGATTTTTTGCTCAGATCCTTGGTATACTTGTTGGAATTACAGTTGTTGGTATTGTACCAGCCATGGTTGCAAAACCATGTGTTGTTGTCCAATACTGACCGTTTGACCAAGATGAGGGATAATTGTACCTGTTTGGGCCTGTGTCATTCCACTGGTTGGCGATTGTGGTTGAGTCGCAGGGACAAGAGGCTGTTGCATTACAACCTGAGAAACCTGAGGTTGGCATACAACAGGAAATGCTTGTACTTGCGACACCGTCACAATAGCCGGCGTAGTTTGTATATTTGACATAGGTAAACATTGTTGCATCGAATATACAACTCTTGGTTGTTGAGGCAGTATTGGCACCCAACCGCTAGATGTAATTCCAGCATAACCTAAATTTTGTTGTGAACTCTCATATGGTTGTCCTCTCGGAGGAGACAATGAAAGGGTATATTGCCCCCATATGGCGGTAATCCGGTACTCAAAGGAATTGTTTGTCCTTGAGGACTGAACTACCCAAATTGACACCCTAAAGGATCAATTTGCTAAGACTCAACATAAGAGTTCCCACATACTATCCAAGATTAAGAAACAGGAATGAACCATACTATCAAAATAGCCCCTGAGTGGGCCCCTTCTAGCGATTGAGAGCTAGTTGGGACAGATGGTATGCCGACGAACATTGTTGGAGTGACAGCAGGAAGTTTTGCCGTTGCTATGTCAGATGAAATAGTCCTAGATGTCGATGGTTGTTCAGACATTTCTAGTCTATCCAAAAGAATTCCTAGTGATTCTACAGGAGCTTCCGATGACAGTAGACTAATTTCTGATGAAGAAGGATATAGAGTGATCCTGACTCCAAATCGCGATGGAGTACTAGATGGAGGATCCTCCAAAATCTCTTCTATAGCAATCAGACCAGGTGGAAGAGGTAGACTGCCAGGTCCGTAAAATATTTCTGGTGCCGAAGAAGGTATAGAATCTGCAGTGACAGATGTTCGGGGAATAACACCTTCCGAATCAGCTGTAGATGGAGTTGGTTCAATAATACAAGTTTTTACCTTCACACTAGGATCAATTCTACTGTCCTTTGGTGGCTGCTGAACTTCTTTTGTAAAGGCAGGGATACCAGAAATGTTTGGAGTAATCGGAGTCTCCGAAGGTGTTGGAACACTTGTTCTAACTTTACCAGGGGATTTGGAACTGTTTAAACGAGTTCGCTTTTTCCGTAACAGTTTCGATTTTGGAGACAAAGACGGTTGACTCGTAAGCCTCGGCAAACGACGGAGTTTCAATTGACTTTCTTCCACGATTGCGGATTACTCGATCAACTAAAATAAAGGGGAAATATGTTTTCGAATTAAATGAATTTTAGACGCTTTGACACAACTTGTTTTTTCAATTTTTAAGAGTCGAGAAAAAACAAAAGATGACTCTAGTCGCCTTCGATTTTTAATGAGCCTGAAGTGACAAGTGCTCAGATGGACCTTTTCCTTTAAGGAGTCTGAAAAGGAATGAAAGAGACTGCTCTGGAAATCTAGACAGAGGGATTACCAAACCAATCGCAAAACTGCAGAATACTTTTTACGGTACAACAGTCAATCTTCCCGAATGTTGTGTTCAGTGCATTGCAATCGATAGGGTGGTAGACACGACTTCCTATGGATAAAGGATAAAGCCTATTGTGGTCTCTTAATATATACTCGACGGTACGTGGGAGCACAAGTCCGTACTAGCACTTATCGTCTCAAAGTGGAGGAATCACCCAACCATCAATGAAAACAACAGTTACCAGTCTTTACGACGCCAGAATACGTCTCTAGCCTAGACTTCTAAATATTGTGCCTTAGGTTCCAAAGCATTTTTAGATTCATTAAATTTATTTTACAGTTGATCTTGCTTAAGAAATTTGCCTTTCAGGTTCACCGTGTGATGTAGATATACAATTCCTAAAATGCAATCTAAGATGATAAACAGTCGTTTAATCTTCTTATTGCAATGAAAATCCTAGCTACTAAGGAAAGAGAGATGATATTCTTTCAACATAGAGTAGAGAGCACACACTATATGCACTATCCTAAATCAAACCAGCAAACAGTCTAAATGAAAATGCACATGCATGTATTTGTTTTCAGCCTTCTTAATGTGTGAATGATAAAAAGAAAGCTAAGCGCAAATCTAAATTATTTTTCAAAGTGAAATTACTAACAAGTTTCTTTTCAAGACAAAATGAAGACAATGACAACACTTTGCGATTTGGAATTGAAAACTTTCTTTCGACACTTGAAAAAGCAAATACAAGAGTAACAGTATAATCAACTATCAAGAACAATCGGATTCTCTTTTATGACTGAAAATGACACTTGTGACACTTTCAACTGAAGAAACGACAGTTCAATTATGCTACTTCTTTGTAAAAGAGAACTGAAAATGGCTCACAATACATAAAACAAATTACAGTTCTTTGCATAATGGAGGCGGAATAATGGCAACGAAGGGGGTTTCAACAGAGGTGTACTGACTATAGACAGCAAAACTCCTGAATAGAGCTAAAAAGAGTGAACATAGAAACCAAAATCTAAGAGCAGAAGAGGCCTTGTCTGATCAGCGCACCTGTAACATAGGGAAAAAGAGATGCAGCGCACCTACTACACTCAGGAAGTGCGATGCATCCAAAATCCAAAGAAGAGACAGTGCAATGGTCCAGGGACGAGACTTCAACTTGGGTTCCGGGTCACAGTTTGTAGCTTAGTTCAGGGATTTAGGCCGAGCAAGTGGTAATCAGTAAATGAATCATAGGGGTAGATCTAAAGAGGTTACTAGAGCCACCACGAGGGCAATTAGAGAGCTTGTAAATCGATTTTTCAGTTCATAAACAAAACCTGGAGATAGACTGAAGAAGCATTGATCTACTTTGCAATTGCATAAAAAATTCAGTTCGAAGGCTAGCTGGCTTGACTTCAAGCTCCGTCTGTAAGTTTATAAAGAAAACAAATGTAGATAAACAAAAAATCTATTCGTTCCCCAGTGGAGTTGCCATTTTGTTATCGGGAAATCTAGTGTCTATGCAGAGCTGCTAGTCCCACTAAGGCTGGTAGCTACCTTAGAAACAAACAAACTAAAACTACTTTCGTTTTCCTTTATGAGATATAAATAAGAGGGGAATAAAGGAGATCAACCTCTGTCTTGCGGTTGGTTCCTTGCTTGATTCCTCTCCCTTCTGATAGATCTTTGCCACTCGCTTCCTTATCTACCCAGCTTCAAAGAGCACCTGTAGAATCAAAGCAGCATAACACTATCCAAGAACATAGATCTATTATCATAAACAATATAGGAACAGATATATATTGACCACACAAATGCATATATCATCAATCATACAAGAATGTGGAGGAAAACTTGAATAGCTTTATTAATAATCAAGAAAAGCAAAGAGGATTACAACGAATTGTTCTGACCCAGCATCATCCTCTCAACAAGAAAGCCCTTCTTCACCTCATGAAAAGCTTAGATCACCCAACACTATGATGTTGCACCAAGAAACCAACAGCACTTCCTTACAAGATACAAAATTCCAGCCCCTGGATCTCTGGGATGAGGGATCCATATATAGATGTTTGCAAGGGGGGTGAGTCAGCTTTTGAGATTTGACTAGTGTCCTCTCTCTGATAATTCTTGATTCCACTTGGAGATTGATGATCTCTTACTCATCCCTGGGCGAATGCAGAGAGGCAAGTGTCACAGGAGAAGTTTCTGGAAGATTCCATGATCCTCCACCTTACAGATTGACCCTGCCATTTGTCCACTCTCGCCCATCACACCCCATAGAAGGTATTTTCAAGATGCATCGCACCTCCCGTGTGTATTTAGGTGGGATGCAGCGCACTTTGACCATGGAGTAGATGAGATGGTCCAGTTTTGACCAGTTCTGAGTAGTTTTTCATGGAGAACTTCTGGGAGAAGATGTAATCAGTTGACCTTGTTCCTTTAGAGGTTGGAACAACACTTTTAGGGACTTAAGAGCCCTTGGTTTATGGACATTTATGATTGGGGTTGCAGTGCCCAAAAATGTCTATAACACCCCCCACCTCTGAAATATCTTCCTCTTCCTCTTCAACCACCTCATCCTCTAGAAGAATCTCAAGCAGGATTCTTTTCTTTATGAGCAAGGCACACAACGTCATCAGAAGATTCAGGGGCTTTCTTCTTTCCAAAAGCTTTCTGTCTTTCAGCAAATTTTTTCACAAGAGAGTCAAAGGTAATATCTTTGAGATTTCCATTTGATTGCAATGACTCAAGATAATTGGAGTAAGTAGGATAAAGTGCCTTGAGAAAAGTGATAAGAGGAATATCCAATTCAACCTTAGTGGATTTGATATCATTCATTATAGATTTTACTTTGGATGCAAGATCAAGAGGATCATTATTTTGTAATTCAAGAGTGAAGAGTTTAATCATGAGTTGAACAACTTCAAGTGCAGAATGTGAGTCATAGAGTTATTTTAGCTTTTGTAAGGCTTCAAAAGAAGTTGAATATGGTGAAATATGGTGACTCACCTCTTCATTTACAGATGCTTTAATTAATGCATAGGCTTTGTTGTTCTTATTTTCCCAAATGACAAGCTCTTTGTCTCCGTCTCCAATGCACACTCCTTTCCACAACTCATTGAAAATGACGGTGTGTTTTATCATCCAGGACCACTCAAGATAGTTCTCCCTGCCAGTGAGAACTATTCCCACAATGGATATGATTGAATGCATACTGTAACAAAAACTTTTGTTGCAAAATTTTACTCCTAATGGGAAAAAATATAATTTTGATATGATGGGACAACAAATTCAAATGTCAATACACATTCAACTGGATAGCGTTAAAGTATAGAATATATATGGGTGGGGCAGCATAAATATATGGTGAGTAACTGTGTATATATATGGCAGGCAGCATAAATATATGGCACCATAACAGAGTATTAATGTAATACACAAAACTATGTATCAATGTAATACCACAGCGCTCGTAATACCACAAAATTGTGTATCAACTGTGTATCAACGTAATACCACAGCGCTCCAAGCCGAGGTATGGAGCAGCGCCACCATGTTTCCACTCCCGCAACACTCCCTCACACTTCAACAGCACACTCACAACAAGCTATGTTGACGCAACGATGGGTGATTTGGAAACCCCGAAAATACAAATGCATTACCCACATTATCTTTGATATGGATGGTTTATTGCTCGATACAGAAAAGTTTTATACTGTTGTCCAGGCACGCATTCTTGAGGGATATGGGAAACACTTCGATTGGTTTCTGAAGTCCAAAATGATTGGCATGAAAGCATCAGAAGCAGCACAAGTATTTGTAAAGGAGACCGGGCTTGAAGGAATTTTAACACCTGAGGAGTTTCTCAGACAAAGAGAAGACTTTGACAGAAGTATTTTCACGCTTCCGCTGTGCCGACAAGGGGTTTTGTTTTTGTCAATTTCGCCAATAGGGAGGATGCACAAAGGGCTATTAATAAGCTCAATGGCTATGGCTATGACAACCTCATTCTCAGAGTCGAATGGGCGACTCCTAAATAGACATTGAATACCAAACTAGATTAGTGTAAATGGACAACATTAAAGATAACAGGTATGGTAATGGTGCACCATCAAAAATACAAGGAATCCCTTCGACTGTAATCGAAGTAACTTGAGAAAAAATGTAAAAGCAAACCCCAACCTTCTCCACTTCTTGAAAACCGAGAGACGGAAGTGGGTAAAGAAAACGTTACGACCATATAGAAAAACTGTGCCAACTATTAGGAGGGAAGATGGCGCAGACAATGATTATGGTAGAGAGCCCAGAGAGCATAGAAAGGACAATTATGCACATCCCAGGGAGCACAGACAAGGAGTTACAACTAATTTTAGGAACTTGGCTCTGATACCATGTCAAGCCAGGTAATAACTCCACAAAATTCAATTCATGTTATTCCTTTAGGTTGGTCTTTGTTATATACATGAGGGAGACTGTTCACTTCATCTCCCGATGACTTTTCATATTTCTTATTATTTATTTACATCAATTATATGTATTCACCCAATCCTGATGATTAGGTGTTAACATCCTTCCCTCGACAATTCATTAAAAATCCAAATATCATGATATTATGTATTGTAATCAATGCAGGTCACTGTCTGCTTCAGTTTCTCTCTATCAAATCATAAATCATATCACTCGACATTATCATTTTCAACTTCATGCTTTAGGGGGAAACTATTACAGGTCTATTTGGGCACATCACCCTAACATTTAAATCAGTATTATTAAGGCTCATCAAACCCTAATTTAGTTGTTACATGCCCTAGACAAGTCAACTCAATGAATTCTTCCTTCTATGAAAGTTTCCTCACCTAAAGCCTTGCTGAAATGGCTCCTTGGGACACCAGTGCAACCTTCATCAGGGGTAACTGTGCTACAAAGCAAGCAGGGCCATTCTGGCCTGCACTGTAGTGCACTTAGGCCCTCTTTGACCTGCATTGGGTAAGATTGAGTGAAATTTGCATAGGGTTATGGGAATATTCATTGATTCTAGATGATTCTAGAAGGATCCCATCTCTTATCTCCTCCTATGAGATCGAAATTGCATAGGTTAAGGATCCATTAAGCTCCTATCCTCTCATCCCTTGCTCCATGGAAATTAACTCCAAGTTTGGAAGGCCACTCAATACCGTCATTTATGACAAAACCACCTCCATTTCCTATAAATTGAGAACTCATCATAGTGATCAAGGAGGCTAGAATCTGAAGTTTGTAAGAAATTTTGTTGGCTTGATAATTGAGTTCATGTCAAGAAATGTCATGCTACTGGAATGGTGCACTTTTGATGTGGCGAGGGTTGGATTGAAGCTGGAGGAGTGGCACAAGATCACACTGTATTGGGTGATACTCTTCCTTCTACGTTAATAAAGAGTTTATTCCTTTTCTCATATTCTTGTTCATATATGTGATGATTATGTGTTTCAATGTCTTTGATTCCATTGTTTTATAGTAGATAGATCATGTGTGCTTTGATTGTTTCTTGTTTCTGTTTCTCTTGATACAGGTACCTTTTGAGCGGATTTAGTTCAAGTGGGAGTGATGGGAGCGATACAAAAGAGATAAAGGAAGCGAAAGACTACAAGTAATTTCCTCCATCTCATCTATCTTCTATAAGAAATGTTAAACTACTTTCTTTCTATTGTTCTAGGTGTAGTCACCCACCTAGGGAAAATGCAGCAAGGGATTCTGGACTTCTTGGGAAGGAGGTGAATCATGGTATTATTTTTAGGGTGGAGGTGTGAACCAGTAGATTCCCATGTTGTGGATACAAGCATAGTATCCTTTTATTTTTTAGTTGATAAAATGTGCATATGTGTACATTATTGTAAATACTCTATTGAGCTAGTTTATAAAGCTCCATAGACATGATGTGTTACAGGTCTATTTGGGCACATCACCCTAACATTCAGATAAGTATTATTAGGGCTCATCAAACCCAAATTCAGTTGTTACATGCCCGAGACAAGTAAACTCATTAAATGCTTCCTTCTATGAATTTGACCTTGCATTGGATTCTGAACTTCTTGGGAAGGAGGTGAATCATGGTATTATTTTAAGGGTGGAGGTGTGAGCCTCTAGATTCCCTTGCTGTGGATGCAGGCATTGTATCATTTTATTTACTAGTTGAGAAAATGTGCATATGTGTATATTATTGTAAATACTCTATCGAGCTAGTTTATAAAGATCCATAGGAAGTATGATTATTTTCTGGGTGAAGCAAATGTGTATGTGTATATATGGTTATTGTAAATACCGTAATGAGCTATGTTATAAAGCTCCAATAAACGATATGTTTGTCATGTCTTAGCAGATGGTCATTATAAATAATGCAACAAGATGTGTTATAAAGATCCATGTGTAGTATGTTTTGTTTTCAGCAATATTGTTGTTTATAGGTGTCATTGAACACCAAGGACGATGTTCCCCCAAGGGGGAGGGTTCTATAACAGCCCTAGTTAAAAATTCATGTAAAAAATTATAAGACCACAGATGATGGGACACATATTCCAAGCTCAGTATTGGGAAAGACATCCTAGTGAGTGTTCATTTGGTTTATAACTGCTAAGGAAATTGGAAAAAGCAATGGAAAAGGCTTTAGAAAGGGATGAGGCATTTATTTGCATTTATTGATGAAAATAATGGAAATTAGGAGAAAAGGAAGGTGAAAGGTCACAGGTTTCATGTGAGGAGGAAATTGAAGAAAAATAATGGAAAATGAAGAAAATAGAGGCCACACTGATAAAAACGATTCTAAGGATTAGTTGGCAAGTTGTTGCTCAGGTTTTGCATTGGATCAAGAAAGGCAAAGAAGGCAAGAGGAATGAAGGATCAAGAAAGGAAGAGAAAGATCAAGCAACTACAACATGATTCTTTTTAGGTATTTAATTTCATGTGTATTTTCCTTGCTATATTTGGCATGCATGGTATTGCATGTGGCTCTTTTGTTGTTATGGCATGGGTTTTTCTAGGTGTGACAGTGTTTTAAGCCTAGCCTTTCCATTTCCAGATAGCCATGGTGTGATGGGGTTCTCATGTTTTGGTTGAGCTGGATTGCTAGATGGATTAAAAGTCGAGTGAGGTGGATCTCTGAATGATATAACACAGGGCATATTGGTCCCTAAACCAGACTGTGGATCACAATAAATCCATTGGCCTAGTAACCACCATAAAGGTAGACTGTGGATAGTGGTAAATCCAGGATTATGTGCCTCAGTGGGCCTAGGAATCCTTATGGGTGAATTCCAGGATATACTATAGATGCCAAGATATACTATAGATTTCTCTCCGTTGGGCCTATTACTCCTGGGTTGGGATATGCAGTAAAGCTTGGAGAGTGGGTCTTAGTTTAGGGCCTAGTGATTCAGTGTTGATTGCCATAAAGCCTGAGAGACTAGGAGACAAGAAAATTCCTCACTTTGTAGCTAGAGAAATCTGGTGGCGTTCATGCTTGTTTGACCTAGTGATCTGGTGGATATCACGGTAAATCATGTTATTACATGTTTATTATGTTGGTCTAGTGGTCTGGGATGGATTACAGTAATGGCTAGTTTTTATTGTTGAGGGTGAGGTGGTTTAGCCTCGGCATACCCTGGTTGGTTCTTTGGTTTGAGTCCCACATTCATGCTTGGAATATGGCATAGAGGTGAATGGCTAAAGAGATATTTGGCTCAACCATTATATGGGTGGGTGGAACATGGTAGTCCCATCCCCGGTTTTGATTTTGCATCATCAATATGAGTTTGCTTCTCCTTGTAATTCTATGAGTATTATACTAGTTTATATGTGGATCATATGGTTGTGATTTTCATGGTATTTCTATTCCTATTATGTTGGTTATTTATATGTTTTATGATAGTGGCTATGTATGGATCTCATCATGTCTTTACTTGTAAATGAATGAACAATATATCTATGACCTAATAGGTGATAATTCAACAAATGATATAAGGGGCAATGCTTCTTATCAATTCTCATATAAGTATGAGACCCCTATTCTTAAATTTGTTGTTTACACCTGTAGATTACATATTTGTGATATTTTTGACCAAATGCCTGTCATGGCTACTAGGGGTCTACTTAAGGGCTTATTCAAGTATTTTCATTTGCATCATTTTTTCCTTGTTATCTTTCTGTTATGAAGAATTCATTTAATTCTTGGCAGTGACCTCCGCTCTAAGCTTGAAAGAGTGGCTCAAACCCCAGGGACGCTGGCACAACACTTAGAAAAATAGCCCCGGGATGCTGGCATTCCTTGTCATGAGAGCCTCCTGGAGGTTGTTATACCCATATCATGGGAGCATTTAGAGGTCAAGCAGTTTAAAACATTAGTGAGACCTAGGGGTTGGTTACCAGAAATGTTGGGATGGTTTCTAGGGGTCCTCCAGCTCATATGGAAGGTATGTATGTTGTGTTTCCATCAATTCCACTTCCTTAAGGGTGCATAGGAGGTTGAATCCAATCATAGTAGACTCTTGTCACATGTTTACACTGGTTGGTCGATTACTTGGGTAGATGTGGAAGGAAGGTGTTACATAGTGCATGCTCTTAATCAAATTCCAACACACACAGTTTCTCTACACACCCTTTCTCCTATACATTATTTCTCCTTCCTCTACATATCACAAAATTAGTCTCTATTGGCTAGAGATACAAAACATTACAAAAATTGCTTCAAAGTTTTGCTACATCCCTGTCTCCTTTTCTCTACTCTCTTATCTATGCACACATTCACAACTCCATGCACTTGTTCGCACATATAACAAAAGCTAAGAATGTTTATGATGGAAAAAAAGTTTAAAAAGAAATAAGAGAACTTATTGATGAAACCTCTCACTCCCCACCCCCTTATGTAACCCGTTCTCTTTAATAAATTCTACCCCACACAATTTCTCCACACACGCTTTCTCCTACATATCGTTTCTTCTTCATCCAGATATCAAAAAATTAGTCTTTGTTATCGAGACATATGAAACATTTCCAAACCTGCTTCAAATTTGTTCTATATTAGTGTCTCCTTCTTCGCACTCCCTTATCTCCACACATACCCCTTCACCCAAACATGCTTCACTCCACACACATTCATGACTCCATGCACCTTCTCTCTCGCACAGTGAAACCTACAAAAGTATACCTATCATACTGTCAATGTCAATTTAGAGAACTTATTCATGAAACGCCACACCACTTGTGATCTAAATTTATGAAGGAACAAAATTAAATATAGATATAAACAGAAACACAGAGCTACAAAAAAAGAAATCTTTAATTCAATAATAAAGAAGTACAAAAAATTATTACATGCAGAATGGAAATAAACTAGTTTGAGTGATGGTAACTTATTTCTGAGAAGAGATGTGGGAGCTACATGCCTTTCAAACTATGTTATAATGAGGCTTGAAGGAATTTTTACAATTAAGGAATAATGGGAAACCCTAAACATCCAAAATCCTAACCCTAGGGGAGGTATTATGGTTAGTTGGCACATCAACTTCCTGGGGTAATAAATTTCATATACAATATTTGTTTTACTATCATAATAGCTCGTTTCAAATATCTCTAAGAGAAAGCCGAAATAGAATGAGGAAATCAAACTAGAACTTTGATAATCTCTCTGTTTTCCCAAAAAGTATGTTTTAGGTCCTCAAAATGGCTCTAAAAGTTTAGGACCTGAAAAAATTCCAAAAATAGCTCGTTTCGAATATCTCCAAGAGAATGCCGAAATAGGATGAGGAAATCAAACTAGAACTTTGATAATCTCTCTGTTTTCCAAAAATGTGTGTTTTAGGTCCTCAAAATGGCTCTGAAAGTTTTGGACCTAAGCAAAATCCAAAAATAGTAAGTTGTGCTACAATTAAGGAAACTGAAAGAAATAATGGTGGGGTCCGAGAGGAATAGGCAGGTGGCCACCAATATCCACCTATAGCAGCCTCCTCTTGCTTATATAAATGCCTCTCCCTTCAACTAATTCCACTGCACACAATTTCTCTGCACACTGTTTATCCCCACATATTGTTTCTCCTTCCTCTCCATATCACATAATTAGTCTATGTTATCTAGATATACCAGACATTGTGAACTTGCTTCGAAGATGTACTATATTTGCATCTCTTTCTTCACACATCCTTATCTCGACACATATCCCTTTACCCACACATCCTTCACTTTGCACACATTCATGGCTCCATGCACCTATTCTACCACACAACGAAACCTAAAAAAGTTTAATTTGAAAAAGAATTTTAAAATGAAATAAGAAAAAAAAATGCACTAGAAATACTTATCATAGTGTCAATGTCAGTGTCGAGCAGTTATTGATGAAATGTCCCAACCCCACACTGCCATGCCCCCCCGGCTTATGTAAAGCACCTACTCTAAGTATTGTCTAAAATGTCAATGTGAAAGCACTCATCGATGAAATGACTACTCAGAAAATTAGTTTTGTTTTTATTATTATTTTAAAATGATTTGTCAAGCACTATAAATATAAAAATCAAATCACTTTCCACCATGGGATTATTTCCCAGCACAACTAGCTCATCCAATAAAAAATTAGAAATAAGATTTCAAATTAGGAAAATATTTTTGAATTTATGAAAAAAAGGAAAATTTCAACATTTTCCCAAAACTTTAATTAAATTTACAAAAACACAACAAAATAATATAGAATCAATGCAATTTGACCGCAAGGCAAATGCTATTGTCCAGAGTGAGATAGGTACTAACAAGGAAAATATATACCATCATATTAATCTCATATGAAAAAATGTAATTTAACCTCAGCGGTGATGTAAAGTAAAACATGTTGTTTTTTATAGCTAATTGTTGAGTATATATTTTTTAAATTTATGTTCATTAAATTTATGATCATTAATATATTTTCTTTTCTCGCATTAAACTAATGAATAAACAATCCTTAATTTATAATAATTCAAAATTATATTAAAATTAAGAAAAATATTTAAATTTCTTTTTTTTAATTCATATACATAATTAAAAATAATAAAACAACATCATAAACCATAAAGCAAAAGTATAATGTGCCGAATGAAAATTCTAATTTTAGCATTTACCTCCTGTATTCTTGACAATGTTAATTAGAGATAATAACTTACATCAACTACTAGTTTAGAGTCCTCACCTTGACATATAGAAAAAGACAATATGTGATATCTATGTTGTCTAGTAGACTAGAAATAATGTGAGGAGGCCTCAACATCATAGTACACAAATACAACTATAATATTGTTACCAAAATTAATTTGCTTTTCACAAGATGCATTTTTCCTATGTAACATAGTTGAGACTAATAATATTTATGTATTTCCCTGGTTTTTAAGCCATTATAATGCATTATTGGGTCTGTAGCCATCACATAGTCACATTCCTTGTGCTTTGGGCATGTAATACAAATAATTGGCAGGCATGGGTCTGGTCACTGTATTTTAGAAGATTCTTTAGGCGATCTATGAAACCGTGGTTAAGTAAGACTTGCATTATCTTGGGCCTGTGGAAATGACAGTGCATTGTAAGAATCAAACTAATCGGCATCCATTAAACAATAATCCATCACAAATTAAATTTACCCATGACAATTCAAATAATGATGAATTCACTGGCCTTGCAAGTTTTCATGAGGGGTTATGATTTCAATAATCGATGAATAACGATGGAGTTAATTAAATATAATTTAGATTTCCCTAGCATGTGTGTTCTCTTTTCGAAATGCATAAAATTTTTTATAATTTTTTCGTGTAACAGAATTGAAAAAAGAACTTTAATTGGAGTCATTATTGCCATGGATATGTATGATTGATATTTTAATTGATTATATACATAATGTGGAACATAGGAAAATCATAAATTTAATACGACTGAAAGCAGAAACTATAATGAATGCATTAAAAGTAATGAATGGTTACCTCATAGTCATAATTACTGGGTTCCAATGAATTTCTAAAGGGAGCAATGAATATGGTCACGTCCAATATGGATAAATCGTATCGAAAATCGAATCAACACTTAATTAATTTACGTATAATTATTATCATAAAATTTTAATAAAATAAATATCATAAAACTAAATAAGAGCTTTTAAAATTGATATTTAACGTATTGGGTTTGGACTATATTTTAAAATTGATTTTGTTAGAATAAGAGTTTGCCTTTTTCATGCATAAAGAAACCAGTGTCTTACAACTTTTTAGCAAAAGTGAAACATCTACGACCATCATTCATGCCATTATCTCGTAGTATGTATTTCTTATGGTTACTATTTGCTTGAAATTATTCCTAAAAAAGTGTTGTATTGGGTGAGGGAAATTTAAATTGAAAATATATTTTTTAATAAATAAGGTTGGATTTAGAATTAATGTTTACAATAGAATTTTGGTAGATTGATTTTATTGGTTGGTTGAGTTGTTGAGATATTTTTTTAAGACACTATTTTTTAATTTAAAATTTATTTCATTTTCTAAGAACTATATATGGGTGATGTATTTTCGATTTTGAAATGTAATAAATAAAATAATTTCTTATGTGTATACAATTCTATTTTCTTTATTGGTATCAGAGTCTTGTGGGCCTCCCTCCCTCATGGGAGAGCCCAAAAATATGTAAGTGTGGAGAGTAATTATTATTTTTCTAAATGTGTGGTTATTAGATTCGTTTCATAAAATTTTGTGTACAACGAGGATGTGAAGGATCTTGTGACCTTTGCAGAGTTTGCGAAGATAGCCAAAAAGAATAAAACACTGCAAAATTTTCCACAATCAAGTTCCACCTTGGGCTTCTATAAGCAACCATACTTCAAACTAATGTTTTTTTTTCACATTAATGAGTAAAGTTGTCATTGAGTGACCAGATGTGCACTTCCCCATGATGACACATTTGCTAGACGACCAACTTTGTAAATCATTTATATATGTTTCATTTGGTAGTTTAATCTTGTTTCATGAAGGCTTGTTCGATCATATCAATCCTCATATTGTTAAAGGCGTATTGAATTATCTTAATCCCCATTGTGGGTACCTTGAAAATGCAATGTGGGTCTATGAATCCGTTTGATGTGTAGAAATATGAGGGTTTGTCTAATCATAACTGCATGAATCCAGGTGTTACGATTCAAAAGATGGAATTTTGGAAGCTTGCAAATATGGTCCATTGTGGATAGCATGAAGTTGTTGCAAGAGACAACTCTGTGTGTGGAGATGCTTAGATGAGATATATGGAAAATATGGTGCTACATGGAGTGTTACAGACCATGAAATTGGTTATGTTTTCATGGATCTGATTTTATGAAAAGGTGTACTACATCTTTGGCATGACAACACATTCACCTCTAAGGGAGGATATGCGTTAAAATTATAATGAAGAAATTTGAGGATTGTCCTCCTCTCCCTGGTCATTTGCCTTACATGAGCAACATCATCACCATAATTATCGTTACCATGGATAGGCTTCGATCCTACGATCTAGGAAGACATTATGGTTCTTATTTTGGTACCTTTCGTTGTGTCTAAACCATAGTCTAAACTGTTGTTGGAATAAAGATATTGTCAAATCCGGTGCATGTATCATATAATGATGACACGTGTGGATCACACAAAGTGCCAAAGGGGTCATGGTGGTGCTGAATTGATTTATTTATGAGGTTTCGTTGGTTGAGTTAATGTTCCACTTTGCAAGTAGGAAGATTTTTTTGTTTCGGGGAGGGTAGTTGATTGTTTTTTTTCATTAAGTAGGGTTTTCCTTTACTTAACTGTGTTTGTAAAAAGTGCAGA
The DNA here is from genome assembly GCA_031772625.1 of Pinus tabuliformis. Taxonomy (NCBI): domain Eukaryota; kingdom Viridiplantae; phylum Streptophyta; class Pinopsida; order Pinales; family Pinaceae; genus Pinus; species Pinus tabuliformis. The sequence continues at coordinate 1,245,410,361 of CM062807.1, read as the reverse complement.
ACCAATTATTAAAAATTGTTGCATAATTTAAATTAGTGGTTCTTGGCGCTCAGAAACCCGTGAACAATAACTACTGGTTAGAATATGACATCCTTGTGTGCTAGAGAGGTCTAGTTGTATGATAAACTTCTGAGCATATTGAGTATCCACACTGCCATCCTAGAAACTAACAGATAGTAGAAAGTGAAATATCCAAGAGATAGTGGTAGGTCCATAGAGTGGTTCATTACTTGATAACTTTTATCATGGAAGCCCCAACAAGCCAACTATGTCAATATTTTTGATCTTGTAAGTACATCAACAATGGTGAGAGACAATTGTACCTTAAATGAGTCAAGTGGAAAGCTCAAAGATTGTGTTGGAGAAATAGCATGGTCCATGAGATTTGAGAGTGAGTAGAAGTTCTAGTGAAGACCATACAAGAAAGATGTGACTTATATGTGAACTATAGTTTGTGATTCTTGTATTAATATTTGTAATGTTAATTTTGTAATGTAAGTGTTAAAGGAGTGACTTAGAATTAATGCTTACAATAGAACATTGGTAGATTTTTTTGTTGTTTAGTTAGGTTGTTGAAATATTTTATCAACAAGCAATCTCTCAGTTTAGAATTTGTTGGATCTCATAAGCACTATGTATGTGTAATGTATTTTCGGTTTCAAGATGTAATAGCCAAATATTTTTTCCAATGTTTTGCAATTTTTGTTTCTTTTTGTTGGTTAGGTTTTTAGCAAACAATGTTAAATTTTTATTGTTTAATTTATTTCTTTTCTTCCTAAATCATTGTTCCAAAAGCCCAAGGGGCATAGTTTTGTCATAATGAAAACTATTGTCAAAGTACAAGGTTGAATGTAAACACAATTTAAAGTATAAACAATTTAAGGCACATTGGAATACCTACGATATGTTTTGTATGCAAGTTCATTCATCAAGTACAACCATTCATACCATTTTCCCAAAATATGTATTTATGGTGATTAATATATGTGTTAGGCCCTAGAATTGTTATATCTAATTCATCTTTTTTCCCTGTGATTATTCACATTTTTATCTAATTTTTATCAATATTAGTATCGCTCTGCACAATTATTGGGTTAATTATCTTAAATTGAAGCATGATGAGGTAATTTGTTTTTATTTGATGAATTTCCTTTTTTTAAATGATTTAAGAGAATTAATATGGGATTGTCACTGATGATGGTCAATGTTATGGTTTATTCCTATGACAACTAAAGAGTTCTCATTCATCTAGCTCAGTTCATGTCCATACAACACTATTTCTACACCCTTGAGGGTTCCTGCACTAAGAAACAATTGTGCATGTTGTCTTCCGCACTTTGAACATATTTGGAAATTCAAGGTTCTCAAGAAAACATATGGAGTTGCAAAGAAACAATTGGTCAACCGACTTATACATGAAATACATTTATTCCTACACCAGTCTGCCAACACTAAACAGAAATCAATTTGGGGCTTTGATAGATCGACACACTTTTGGGGAAAACATAATTTTTTTTGGCCAAAATAAGGTTTTAACATATCCACATGATTTGGAATGCACCCAGGTCACATGTGTGGGTTCCTAGAAACAAAATAAACAAATATGTTTGAAACTCGCACAATTTTCAAATTGCCAACTTTCACCTCAATTTTTGTGCAGATGGAGGCAAATCTCAAAATTCTAGATTAATGGGTTTTTCCCAATATAGAACCCAAATCGTTTCCAAAAATTCACATTTGTCTAACATATACATGATATTTCTTTGAGGCCAATTCATTAAAAATATAGAATTTTCCATAATTGAAAAATTGGGCTGTTAGAGCCAAAATTCGTTTTGTAACCTCCATAAAAATCCTAGCCATGGCCTACGTGAGGGGGATGATGTTATTATAATATCACATCATTAGTTTGGACCTTCAGCAGATGGCATCCTACGTAAAATACTGAATTTTATTAATACAAACTCTAATGCCATGTTTTCTTTCTCCATTTCTTGTTTACCTAATGGTTATTTTGACTTTGTGATCTAATTTTTATACAGAGGGTAAGCTGGGTTGGTTGGGCTCACCAACCATGTTGACACCTCTCTTGTTATTTGCTTATTATGTGGTTTGTTAATATAGTGTGCATTATTTTATAGATAATAAGTATTGACTACATGATCTACAAATTTAACAAGCTCTATGCAGTAATTTCATATACTCTGCCTCTTTGATATCCATTCAATTCTTAAGCTTATGATTATCTATAACTAAGTTATGGAAGTGTATAGCATGTGTGACATATATTTGTGAAAATATTATATGCATTAAATTATGTGAATGAAAATCATAAAGCTATAATTAGATATAAATTGTTTTACCAACACTTTAACGCAAGTTCTGTTTTGAATTTTTAAGTATGTTGTAGATTTGTGGTGATTTTATGAAGTAGTGATATAGATGTACTATAAAACAAGATATTTATAACCCTAAAAGCATGTGTCACAGTATAGGTGCAACATATCGGTGGGTATTTGAAACCTTTTGTTTACATAGTGACTTGGGTTGGAAATGATATAATGAGATCTTCATATTAAACAAGTGAATGAGTATGTCAAGGGATGAAAAACATCATGGCTAGATCTCAAGCTTGTCAACAATAATAAACCTAGTTACCACAAGTTGAAAGTATGATCTACTTGAGTTGAATTTTGTGACATTATTTGATCCCTTTTGTATTGGTGCAAAACAGAGTTTGCATATCTAATTTGTGTAGTTATTTTATCTACCAAGTTCACACATCCAATCTGAGTTGTTGATTTAATTCACAAAGATTATACCTTCAATCATTTTGACACAATGATTTGTATTTATGAGAATTATGCACTTATAACTTTGGTGAATAGTGAGCACAGGGAGAAATATTAAATGGATATTTTCATCACTTGTGTTAATACATCTATAGCCTCACTTGACTAGTTGTTTGCACAATGTTGGTTTGTATTTTTTCTACCTCTTGTTTCTTCTTTGCATGTGTGTTGGTAACATAGTTTCCACTATTCATGTTTGATTGAGATAAGTCGTTTGTTAAAGAGTGATCACAAGTTTGACAGAACTTTAAGAGATAGTGAGCTTAATTTTTTTATGCACACAAAGATTGCTCATGTAAGTTAACACATTTGAGTGTGTTGATAAGAACTAGAATAAAATTCACGCTATGATTTTATTCATTTAATTGCACACAGAGTGGAGTGGAGATTGAACCTAGTATAGGAACTAGAATAAAGATTTTATTTTGAGTTGACATCTTATTTGGAATTGGTAGAGCTTGCATTATCTAGGGTATACATTTGTTTGGCCAATGCTCAGGTTTCCATTTAATTAGTAAGGGTTGTATTTTCTTTTTTATTATCATTTAGGGTTTGCTTTTATCAACAATTAGGGTTTACTTTTTGAATTTCCAATGACTAGAGTTTGCTTACAATTGTTGGTAGATTGCAAGATTAGTATGGTTTAATTTCTAAATATTCTCTTTTAGTGCAAGATTGGGACATGATATTAACTAGTGCATGAACTCAAGGTGTGAGTGATTTTTGGGAAAATTAGGGTTTTGTTTTACAAGTTGCTAAAGTCTCTCTCTGACATTTCCAATGATGTGTCTCGAAGTCCATGCACCCTGGATTGACATTAAATGTTACTCCTCTCATATACCCTATATTGCACCCAACAATATGCAGAGAATTAATTATAAAGAATTGGTTGTATGGGATTTTACACATTGAGTGAGAGGCATTCAAAACCTCCTCTTGGTTTTTCTAAAAAAGGGAGGTTGAATTTTAACAATCATTCATCTATTTTTTTTAGAGTATTTAATATTTTCATGGAAATATTTATAGAGAGATTGCTGTATGGGGATTTTTGACATTGATTGAGATGTAATCAAAATATCTTTATTTATTTATCATCACATACCTCTCCCTAACCCCAAAACCAAACCAGAGTTATAAGGAGGCAATCACTATGCAGATCCAACTCCCAAGGTACATTTATGGGAAGAGGACCTAAAAATTTCAACTAATTCCAACTTCCTCAAGACTTCAATTAAACAACATCGTGGCATCTGTCTTATCAAGAAAACTTTAAAAATATAAATTTTTCCTTGATCTGAAGTACATATGAAAGTTATGGCCTCTTAAAGATTGGCACTTTTTCACCTTGCCATGTCATCTTGACCTCCACGTGGCAGCCACATAGTTTCCCACATGGTAGATGACATGGCAACATTTCCACTATGGATAATACCACACGGCAGGCATACTAACCAAAACAGTTGGGGTTAGCCCTATTATGTAGCTCATAGTTTGCCAAGACAAGGTTTGAATGCCATATGGCTTGACCTCCCTCAATTCCTACAAAAATGTTGGGTTAATCTTGGCTTGACCTTGAACTAGCCAACCTCCTTGACACCTCAACTTGACCAAATTTTGATCCTAATACCACACCATTTCGTAGGCCCGTAGTATGTTGGGGCAGAGACCCTCTGAGGTCTAACCCTTCTACCCAACCTTATGACCTTTAACCTATGGGTTAAAACCTTTAAAATTAATTCATTTTGACATATTTTTAAAAATGTTTTAGAAGCTTGGTATCATCCACAATCTTTTTAAGATTTTTTCTAGATTTTCAAGAATTGGTTCCAACAATCGTCCAAGAATGAATTTAAGGAAAATTTATGCATAACATGGTAAAAAATCACTTGACATAATTATGTAAAAACAAGAGCACTTTTAAGTGCAACTATTTTCCGTAAACATAGAGTTGGAAAAACTAATTAAAAAAGAAAGAAATCTACTCTCCTTAGCTCAATCAACCCTACCAGCTGAGAAAATAAGTGAATAAGGATTCAACATCTCATGCATGTACATATTCAAATCAAGAATGAAGTCATAAGGGATGGAAACATGCCTCCTTCCCTCCAATCCTAGAGGACCAGTAAGCATACTAACACCATGCTAACATGTATAATCAAACAAGATTGAAAGTCATTACATATTTCCCATTAATGCCACTATACCATTGCTTTAAATAATGAAACTTTAACACTATTAGAATTAAACAAATCCCTACAACATGATATTAGTGTGAACCATGCATCTCATGAAATATTTCATTCACATCATTCACATCCCGATATCGATTCTAATCAGTAGGGTACACTTACGAACACAAGTAATCTAGTAATTGTCAAGCAACCATTCAAAAAATCATTCATTCACAAATTAAATAAATTTATACAAGGTTATCCATGAGAATACTTATCTATGATTTGTGGTGAAGATCAAAAACTGAGTACGAGACTACAACTCTCCATCCAACCATAGACAAGCTGGAGCTAAGCTACTTTCAGTTATCACCCTCGAGACAAATTCTAGTTACTGAGGTGGTCTTGTTCAAGCGAATAAACTCCAACTACCTGCTGAAGCAGTGACTGCAAAGGTCCTCCTACCTCCACCCACTAGCTACTCAGCTATCAACTAATGTACAGGGAGTCAAAAGGCCTACAGCCTCCACCATTTAGCGATCCAATAACCACACACACACTCTAAGGAATATATAGGCTTCACCTTCACCCTAGTAGCTTGCAATATAATGGTTTAACCCAATGAAGGGAGTTTATAATTAATTTCCCAATAACCAAATTAAAAACAAGAAAAGGAGACTCAAAAGATTCACTCTCCAAGAATCGAAGGTCTAAACTATCAAGGGAATATAGAGAACACCATCTCCACCCTCTATCTCCATAGGGTATCCTAAGATTAAACCTCACCTGAGAGAATTCTAGTTATGCTCCTATTGCTTAGGCAAAAATGTGAATCTCTTATAAGAGTGGTGACTAAGCCAAATCCTCTCCCCATTATTGTAGGTGTGTTATGAGGAATTTTCCATCTACAGATAAATACTAATTCCCTAGGTAGGTAATTATACCTAGAACAACAGATTTAAAGCGCTTATCCTTTTTCTATAGACGATAAATAAGACAAGGGAATCAAAGGACTTACTTGTTATTTTTCTTTCCTTTTGTCTCCTTTGTATGGCTCCCATCGCTCCTTCTCCAACTTAACTTGCTCGAAAAGTACATGCAAGCATAAATAGAAGACGGAGAACCAACCAAAGCAAGAGATCTATTGAATATAAGTAAATGGAAGCAGATACATTCACACATATAAACATCATATATCAAGATAAGCATATGGAAAAAGGTGTAAACAACTTTATTAAGTAGAAGGAATAATTACAACCATGAAGTCTGATCCATTGTCACTTTTCCAGCTTGGGTTCCAACCAACATCACATCAATATCACAGCACTCTGGCAGCATAACACTACTTACTTACAATCTCAATCCTCACACCAACAGTATCTCCCTACAAATTCTCAATGTCCAGCCCATGATCACTTAGATGAGTGCTCAATTTATAAGAAAATGGAGGAGGTTTAGTCATAAGTAAGGGTATTGAATGGCCTTACAAACTTAGAGTTAGTTTCCCTGGAGGAAGGGATGAGAGGATATGAGGTTACCTAACTCATTCCCTATCCAATTTCTAGCTCATAGGAGATGATAAGTGTGGGAATCTTCTAGATGGCTCTGGAAGATAAGAATATTCATGGAACCCTATGAGGATTTCGCTCAAACACGCCCATTGTAGGTCAAAGTGGGCCTAGGTGCTTTGTAGAGCACCCTGACATGGGCCTACCTACATTGAAGTGCACTTACCCCTGACCAAGGCTACACAGGTCCCTCAAGGAGGAAATTTTGGAGTGCTTCAGGCCAAGAAACTCTCAGGGAAGGAGGCATTCAAAGTGATGACTTGTTTAGGGCATGTAGCAACTGAATTAGCATTTGATGAGACCTAATGATACTGATATGAATGATGGGAGTGATGTGCCCAAATGGACCTGTAACAAGGTGTCACTAGTTATTTTATAAATCATGCTTTCTCCATCCTTTGTTGTCACAACAACATCTTATGTAATCTTTGATGTGATTTCCAAGATATTCATAGATGCTCATGATAGCTCCTATGCATATAGTCAAATAAGATTATTTAGCTCTCACTTTTCTTGAGTATAATTTGAAGAGTATTCTTGCAGCAAGTAAGATTAAATTCCCTAGCAATTGAACTCCCTAAATCCCTTAGATTCTATTTCCCTTACTCAACCCATTTTAAATTTTAGAATTTAAATACAAAAATATTTACATAACATTCATAATCCAAATACACTAGGCTGTTATAGATCCCTACCCCTTAGGGAACACCATCCTTAGTGTTTTGTGTCAATATACACAAAGAAAACATACTAAAAGGAAAAAAACATATATTGTCCATGGAGCCTTATATTTACAACTATTTATAGTATTTACATATACGTATATACATTTTCCTCAACTAGAAAACAAAAATTGATAAGTTTTCTTCATGGCATCAACCAATTCCCAAGTGGCTTCCTATGGCCCAAAGTTACTCCACTTCACTTTAACTTCCTCTATGGCTCAATTCCAGAGCATGTTACTCCTCCAGTCTAGAATGCATAGTGGCTCTTTTTGCAACTCTCTCTCATTCAACCTGTATCATAGACTAACCAATGACATTATTAGAATAATGTACATATATTTTAAGCAAATAAAAATGAAAAAAATCATGGATTTTAACTGGTGAAGGTAAGGCTAGACTATAAGCCACTAGTCCTATCCTCTCAAGTATCTAAAAAATCCCACAATATTGAAAAATGTAGCAAGAAAGGCTCAATTTGACTTTAGCCTTAGTCAAATTTAGTAAATCAAATTTCCACATCAATAGGACAACTTGGAGGCAGTTAACTAGTGTGACGTGGACCTTGTCACTCACTTAGCTTAGTAAATTTGAGTTAGTGGGCTTAGAGTTCAGTGATGCATTTGTGATTGCTAAATTTTAGCAATCTAGTTTAGTTAATTTCATTTGTATTCAGTTAACTCACCTATAACTATTGATAGAGTCAGTTGAAGGTCACTTGTACAGTAGGATAGTAGTCTAACTCAGAGATATGTTAGTTAATTGATCAATCAACCCAAAATAACTAGTGAATGAATGGAATTCGAATTGATCAGTTGATGTGGGGATGACAAGGCAGTGTAACATGAGTTGTATTCTAGTTTGAGTGTATAGGTGTTGCATGAAGTGAGGATATCAATCCTTGGGAATTGTGCAAGAAATTAAGAGGAAATTACTATATTTTAGGAGCTAATTTCCTTTGGAATTGCACAAGTAAATAGGAGGCTAGATGATCGAATAACTGGCTAAGCGGTGGCCATAGTTTCTGATTCAGAAGAGAGAACAATTATTATATTGTAGGTTGTGCTCAAAGTTGGAGCTAGCAATTGTAATAGTTTATCTATTCAACTGATTAATGTAAAGAGGCTTGAGGAGTTTTTCCTAGTGGGTTCCTCTAGAAATCACTGTGTAGTTGTGGTTTTTCTTATTGCATGTGTATGCATGTTGTTCTAAATTGTGATTTTGATTCTGCAGATCAGTAGAGCAGAATTGTGTATCTTTATTTTCAATTTGAATATTGATAAGTTGAAATTTATATTAAATTTATACATGGTATCAAAGACCTAAAATAACATTAGAAGCAACATTTTGAACTTGTGCCTCAAGAATTTCAAATATGCAGCTTCATTGTAGCAATGTTTCTTCAGAATAAGGAGAATGTCTTTCAACATACTGAGATTGGAGTATGCCTTGGAGGGTAGCTCAAATTTCATATCCTGGAAGGATCAATTGGATCAAACACTGAATGATAATGGTGTGTAAGAATATGTTAAAACTAATATTGCAAAACCTGCACAATCGGATGCACAACAATTATCCCAATGGAAGAAGGATGTTGCAAATGGCTCGAGAATTCCTTTGGAAGGTCTAAGAGACCATGTGGTCTCAAATATCTATGGAAAAGAGACACCATTTTCTATGTGGAAGATAGTAACTAAGCTATTTGAAAATTGCAGTGACCATAGAAAATTGACCCTGAAAGACAAACTTTGAAATATAAGTATGCAAAAGAATGGTACCATTCCACAGTATCTCTCTATATTTACACAAGTTTGAGATGAGCTTGGAGGGGTTGGGGTGAATGTTGCAGAAGATGACCCGTTGATCCTAGGTCTTCTAGGCCTTCCAAAATATTGGCACAACTACCAAGACTCTATGAATGGAAGCAAAAATTTACCAGATCAGGAAATTTTGTGGTCTGATTTGGTTCAAGAATAGTTTAGGAGAAATACCAAAGATGGAACATCATCCAAAGCAGAGGATGAAGAGAATTTTTCCTTGGTTGGGAAAGGGAAGAAGGGAAAAGGAAAGAAGAACTAAATAAAACCTAAATACATACAAAATAATGGCAAGAAGAAAGAATTGAGCAAGATAAAATGTTTCCACTTCCACGAATTTTGGCACTATGTGACAAAATGTCCGCACAAAAAGTTTACAAAGAAGCCTTTAGGAGGAGCAGGAGGTCAAGCATTGGCTTCACAATTCGAATTAGACTTCACCCTAATAGCATGAATGACCTACACTATTATGGGGAGTGTGTGGTACCCTGATTCTGGTGTCTTGTTCCATATGATATTGTGCAAGGATTATTTTAGTAGTCTTGAGGAGAAGGATCTCCAGATGAAAGTCAAAATGGGGGATAATTGGAGGTAGAGTGCTACAAGAATTGGTACTATCACCTTTGAGAGGGAGAAATCCTATCCTCTTCACCTTAAAAATGTTATGCTTGTACCTAGGCTAAATAAGAACCTCATCGTTGTAGTAGTATTGGAGGATCATGACTATGATGTTTTTCTTCAGTAAATGGAAAGCCTTTGTGAGACACATAGCTACCGAGAAAGTGAAGAAGATCGGGGTTTGAGTGAAGAACCTATATATACTTGATGTATGAGATTGCACTACATTGAGCAGTAAGGCCGAAAAAGTGCAGAGTTGAGATTTTGGAGAACTCTAACACAAGAGATTGGGTATGTTTTTGTGTTTTTACTATTATGGAGGATCAGAAACACATCCATTGCAGTTGGTTTTTACCTACAAGGAGCCAACAGACAGTTGGTCATTGTTAGTGGACAACTTACATAACAAAGCATTGAAACAATGGAAGCAATGCATACATTAACATAAACTAAAAAACTATTCTAGATAACAAAAATAACAAGGCTTAATGAAGCAAACAAGTCAATGATATTTAGGAAAAGGGATTCCTTTATTGATTTTTGAAAGTAGAAGAGATACAATACATGAATTCTAGACACTTGGAGAGAATTATTTTAGTAACAGTGCTAAAAAATCCTCAACAAGGAATTTTCTTTCTTTAATCTCCTTGAAAGCTTCCTCTCCCTCTCAAATAAGTATGAAGACTCTCTCAATGGTGAAATCCTCTTCTCTATAAAAAGTTGGATTGATGTGGACCAATTTTTCCAGCATAAAAATGTTTTACTTATTCTTATTTTTGGTCTTATACTGACCTATTAGTATAGAATTTTGAATTCCTCATCCATCTCTTCATCCATTAATGAGAAAATTAATTATGAGTAGGACAAGAGAATCCCCTGGGGCTACATATCTCCAAGTCAACCTCAAAATCGGTTGTCCTTGAATGGTACATGTCATGGAATTCAAATTTAGAGTGTATGAAGTGGTCCTAGGTTATTGACTTAGACTTTGTTTCAACCTTAAGGCTATCAAAGTAACAGTCGAGCGATCGCTAATTTTGGCCTTTGCATGAGCTGTGCAAGTAGACTTTATAACTAAAACCTTTGGAAAACTTTGATTTTCGTATTTAATGATGTTTTCAATTGGAAAATCTTCACTTGCATGCTCTATTGGATGATTCCAGGTGTCATATGGATTTTACAAATGTGTGTACGATTTTTACATGTTAACAGTTGCTCCCTGATGTATGAGGTTAGGAGAAAATGTATAGCCGACATACATCATGTTTTTCTATTCTTTCTGAGAGTTTGATCAACTTCTTGAGAGATAAAGTAACTTACTATGGAGATGAATAGAGAAAATCCTTGATTGAGAATTAAATATAACCATTCTCTAGAAAAAGTGAAATAAAATATGTCGGTATGAGGCAAGCATGTCCCATGTTCGTTAGGATAACTAATGATCATACATGAAATGTTCCTACCAAGTCAGAATTGATGTGGTTGGTGTGTTGATGGTTGATGATGATAACTACTTACACCCTTAGGGGTGGTTTTGACAAATAAACTAAACTTAATGCCCCTATGCATCAAAAGTAATGCACTATTGAATGGGGTGCTAAAGGATGCATGGGTCTTCTGCTACATGAGAGAACTCCAACAGTCACAATTATGGTACTACCCTGACATGATAAACTTTTTTGATGTAAAATTTTAGGGAGATCGATGACATCAACAGCTGATATTGATTCCCACTGTGCCATCCAGGGATGTCCCGTAAGGGGGGGAACAATCAAGGTACAACTTTGATCTTGGAAGATGGGTGTTGAAGTCGGCAGGACAGAAGAAACAACTATCTAAAACCATGATTCATAGAATCATGGTGAAGCAACAAAGATGACTGTAGTGATGGGTCATGATAACAAGGATTGATGGTATGGGTGGATATGGTAAAATTCCCATGGTTCAATCTATAATACGAATGGTGATAGCCAAAACAATTTTCTGAGGAAATGCCCCTAGAGTCAGTGTTGAGATAAGGTCCCTGGGGTAAAATTTTGAGTAAAATTTAATATCTTTTTGTAAAAAATGTAAAGTCTCCACGAAATATGGAAGCGGAGCACGAAGCTATTATGAGTCAAAGGAGCTCTAGTCCCTTAGGTGGGTAGGTGATAAGAGGTTTTTGAGACCCACACATGGTTCATGGACCTTGGTATTGTAAGCAAAATGATATATATATATATGAGTCATAGTGAGTCTAGAGAAGTAACTTTTTAGTAAGAACCTTTGTAAGGGCAAGAGGCTAACGCAGGAAAGGTCTGTTTCCTGTACTTAGGGAAAATGGGAAGGATCCTATAGCTAAGTGCACAGAGACCTTGGTAAGTCCATAGGTTGAGTATGCGGGCCCCTGCAGCTGAGTGTTCAGGGAAAAGAAGTTTGTAATTGAATGATTATACTTAATAAAGACAATTTTGAGCCAATTCTAATGCATCTGAGTCTTATTTATTACTACTACTAGTCTTTGTATCTTCGCTCCATGTTATGATTTATATGAATTATTTCTTAATTTCTACGTGGAATTAGTAGATCTATAATATTTGTGAATGTTAAGACTAATTAAGAACCTTCGCAAATATTTGGAAGTTGTTGAAGTGAAATTACAATAATTATTTGTTTGGAAGGGTTAACGGTGCATGAAAGTAGATCCATGCCATAAGGACTACAGGAACCTATCACATAGGCCTCTGCATGTAGAAACTTGGTTCTGTCATCCCCTAATACTACTTCAGGTGACACCGCAACCTACGGTACGTAGGTTTTTTCTGAAAGGGCCAACAGTTAGGGTTTTATTGGTTGGCGCAGATAACATTGAACCTGGGCCAGACCCCATCAATCCAATAGTCGGTAGGACATCCAGGGTGGATATAAGCATGTTATGACTAGTGTGATGAATGATGAATGAAAGTGAATCATGGTGTGCTAACGAAAGTGAGCTATAACAAAGGGTCAATAGTGACTATCACGAGGTAATTGACATGAAAATATGTGTGAGAGTCCTTTTCCTTAAAAAATTTGTAAACTTTCCAAAAGAATGATAAAGTGGTTTGGTATGTACAAACATGGAGTCAAGTGCCCGAAGGGAATGGTGGCCTACGTAATGATGTAGGAAGGCTTCTTTGTTGAGGGCAAGGGGCCCATTGGGTGGTCTCGATGCAATATTGGTGACGTCGATGAAGTGATGCATATGGGATATTATGTATGGTGGGATGATAGGCCAAATGTAGAATGCAAGAGTGCATTAAAATTTATCTGATAAAAAATAAATGAGGTATCCCGTGAGTAGGGTTGGTAAGAAATAAGTGAAGAAGAGGAGAATGAGGTTTATCTTCAAGACATGCAAATTAGATGGCTCTTGGGCCAAAGTGAATGGCCATGGATCCCAATGTTTAAGTATGTTCTATGAATGAGGTGATCCATGAATGGGTAGGTGCTATCGAACAACATGGATGTTTACCAGGTGTAAGTGGAAGGTGGTGGTAAATGTGGTCAAGATGGTGGACTCTATGGTCAATTTTAGAGAAAGTATGTCAGGGCATGCAAAGCTTTATGTGAAGCCTATCATGTTGAGTTGAAGAATGATACCTTAACTATTGACGGTCACCGAGGATTAATTCTACTAAGGAACTGCTAGGAGACCTAATACTTTGATAACTAACACCCCAAGTGAAAAAAACTTGATGAAATTATATATAAGAAAAAATGTGTTGAACAAGATGAATTGAAGAACATGGAAAGGCACACCCGAAGGGGTACTTTGAAATAGGCCCAAAGATGAGTCTGATGTCAAAATGAAATAGAGGGTCCCATGATGAAGGTCATTTCATCTTGATCCTTATGTCATTGACAGTTTTGAAAAGGAAGGTTGTGAACTCTTAAACGAGGATATGGAAGATGAAAAAGAGGCCGATATATAGGGAAAAATGGGCCATATGCCACCTGATTTGTACATGATGACCCTAAGTGTAGAGCTAGGTCTAGGAGCTATTTTATTCCATAGTGGTCGACATGTGCACCAGGGAAGCGGACAGAGATAGATAGGTAAGAGGACACTACCTGAGCTTTGTGATAGCTTTGATGGTATTGACACCAAAAACTAATGAGAATACGACATGAATAAGGGTTCCTACATTTGAGGAAATGAATCATATCTGGTGTTGTGTGTCATCAACACCTTGTGGTGGTAATATATCTCTTATGGATTCCTAAGGATAGCCACTATTACTAAGGTGACATATGGTTTGTGTTGCAGTGTCTCATGTAGATGTTGATGATGTTCTTATTAAGTAATTAGTGAGGGGTGCATATCATGGGTTAGGTATCTACATAGATAGATGATGAGGTCCCAAAATTATATTGGCACAGATAAGCGAATGCTTCACAAAATTGGGAAAGTGTTGGGAGAAACCGAGTATGATGGTTCTACGTACAAATGCAGTAGTTATGATGTTTGCACTTGGGTCAATTTCTAGGGAAAATTTGAGGCCCCTAGTATCATTTCTTAAGTTCCTGAAAATTGAGGATTTGGTTAATCATCTATCTAGGTTCATTACATAAGGTACAGATGGAGGAGGGTTGAGGTGTCATTGATTCTAGTTGCCTTCTTCTATGGTGGGAGGTTGTGTTGTGATGAGTATATGAGTAATATGAGCATGAAGCTTATTCCTCAAAGACAATTTTTTTTTTTTGGATTCATCATCATTTACCAGATTGGCGGGAAGCAATTCGGGCGTGGTATTGGTTTGAGCGAGGGATCCTATTGCATCTTGGTAATGAGGAATTTCAGGATAATGGTGAGTGTAATGTCTATATTCTGTGCATATATCACATGCATGGTTAATGCGTAATGTCTTATTTTGCATTGGGGTTGCCATTCTTCCTAAGGGTGGAGGTGGGGCGATTAGTGATGTTGGCGCATAAATAAGGGTTTTTAACTCTTCTACCTTGGGCATAACTTTATAGGGTGTCCTACAACTTCGCATAAAGCATAGGTTGGTGGTATTATAGGTGAGGGAAATTTTGTAGCTTCCACCTTCTTTCCTTTTTGATTATCCCTATTGTTATCCCCTACTAGTGTTGACACTGGCATAACTCGATTTGGGGTGGTTTCCTAAGGGAGAGCTACAAGAATGATGCTTGTCAAGGTGATTCTTGAGTGTGTAGACATGGCTTGTGGGGCCAAATACTAGACATGCATATTGAGAGCCATATTTGGCAACATAAGTGTTTCCATGACTTGGTGCAAGAAAAAACTAGGTGGAGCATATAAGAATGGTGCCTTAGTGATAGTGTAGGGAAGGAACGTTGAGTCAGTGACCATGACACTAGGAGTGTCAGGAACAGGTTTGTGGGGTTGTGGTGTGTTTGACAAGCTCATCATGCACATTGGGGCCGGAGAGGGGACCTATATTAGCGGTGGGTCTCCTGAGTATGGGATCCTACAAAAGGTAACACCCCATTGGGATAATTTCTGGTCTTTCTCTCTTATTGTGTGAGTTGATCAATCGTAACAATTTTCCTGTCATGGGGGAACATCATGATACAAAATATAGAAGATGCCACAATAATCATATCATACATTTAGCTGTGGCTCAACAAGATGTTGTAATCAAGTTGGGAATTAAGGACTTCTATGTCGATGAGCACGATTTTTCTAACAAGTTCCACCAGTACATCCCGAAAAAGGCTAATAGGGGTAGATCGACGCCTATCCTATGCTCTAATTTTGATGGGTGATGGTTTTATTTCGCGAGAACCCAACTTCTTCCAAACTATTTTTGACATGATGGAAGTAGATGCCTCCTCTTCTATAATGCAACGATGGATATTGATATTTCGAATGGTGACTGGAATCTAGAAGGCGACTATCTAAGAAATGCATAGGGTAGCATCATCCAAGTTGAACACCATAAAATGAGAAATGAGTGGGTTGATGGCTCCTAATGTGCAAAGAAGGGTTTTCTATTGATTTGGGTAGGTTTGTAAAACTTCTACTGCTGACATGGCCAATGGGGATTAGACTAACTTGTCAACAATGTTGAAGCTATGAGAAGCCTTTGAGTTATTTTTGGTTCGACGTAGGGGCCCTTTGACCATCCGTGGGATGGTTTCAATAATGGGTTAATGGATCTTCAAAGGTGTTGCAGGTGTTGTAATTGTAGTCGTGGTTGATGTTGAAGGGTTGGTTTCCAGAGGGGTTCCATATTCCCTGTTTCATGGTTGTAGAAGAAATTCTTCTCTTGCCATGTAGATATCATGATCTATAGTATCCATGGAATTATCTCATGGGGGATTTTGATACTACTATTGGGGGGTTTCATGCTAGAAATTTACTACTCCCTGATGGTGGAAAGGGTATTTGATAATGACAGTTTGTTGGTGAGGCTCACCCTGCCCCTACTATCTTTCATCCTTTTCAACTTGGGGAGTAGAGGGAAGTGATGGGTGTAATGGCTATATTCACCACAAATAGCACAAGCATGATTATTCCCTAGAATATAGTTTTTAGTATGGTTTTACGACTTGTTATTTGTTTGTACTTGGTTTTGGTTCTAATTGGGGGGCTTCCCCTGGTCGGTGGTTGTCAAGGATGTTGTTGGTTGTTTCTCCACTGCCTAGGTTCCCCCTTGGGTTTGTTCTCTGCTTTCTTTTTGTTGGTGTTTTGCCAATTTTATATATTTGGTTGTTCAAAATACTATTGTTGTTATGGGAAAGAAATTTGTACAAAATTAACCCGATTGTTAGGCTATGCTGGGGGGGATTCTGCTGGGATGCAGTAAAAGGGAAGTATGGATTCCCTTGCCTTGGGTTGGTGTAGGTATTATGGGAAATGGAAACTGCCTCTGTTGTGTGTGGGGGATTTTAGGGTCCTATAAATATAATAGTCTAGTATGCTTATTTAGTCATTTATCCCATAGGGGTATTGTAAAAATTATTTTTCATTTTAAATTGTTTAGCCCACAAAAAGAAAAATAGAAAAAAAAAGGGGGGGAATTTAAAAAAATAAAGGTAATTGAAATAAAAAAATATAAATAAAACCTCATAGGGCGTGCTAGTATAAATGTCATCATATTAAGTTTTATTAAAGTTTTGATTTTAAATAATTTTGATGTGATGTGAAACGGCCCTTTGTCATTTCCGATAAACACTTTGTATGTATCAATGACAGCGATTGTCCCCGCTCCGATCAATGGTGGGGAACAACTTTCAGACAACCCTGACCCTTCAGGGCTTAACCGAGGGGATGGAAAGTGGTTTTTGAATAGACTGCTCTAATTATGTGTCCATCCCAGAACGTTTTTGGGGGGTCCCTTCCTGATACAGCTTACCCCCCCCCCCCCCCCCCCCCCCCCCCCCCCCCCCCCCCCCCAACGTGCCCCCCCCAAAAAACCTACCATCCCATGCTTCCTTCCACCCATTCACCCCATGCCATCTACTCACACCACCTCTCATTCATCCCACCACCCACGTCACCTCCCCTCCATTTCATTTGACCGTTATCATTTAAAACACCCTCCAAAAGAAAATAAATGTTGGATAATTAATCTCTCCCACCAATGGATGCATTCCTGATTAATACCCCACTCCAAAAATGGTAATAATTTTGTTGCAACCCCTGCAAATCCCGTTATAAGAATCCCTTAGTAACCTGAAAATTTTCCCTTTTGACAAACATTTGAATTGTGCATGTTTAGCTGGAAGTGCTTTGAAGTTACAATTGCCATCTACAAGTCGCCCCCCTCTGCAAGTTTAGTCATAAAATAATCGGGTAACGTCATTCCTTCAGTGTTCCTTTGAAGTTGAAAATTTCATCGCATAAGGGACAAGGGAAGAAAGATGAGGAAATCCCGATGATCCCTCTCGTGCTTGACCTAGATAGGTCCCTACTAATTGATACACTGTTACACAACATTTTGTCACTGTCCCTGTACTCCCCGTCCATGATCTTGGAGGACCACTATAGCTACATGCTTCCCCATCATGAAGAAACTCCCAGTATGTCCCTCTTCATGAGAAGAATAATTCCCCTTTGCATCATTTCCCAAGAATATTCCTTTTGCCCCAGTTTACAAGACCGACGCTACTAACCTGTTTCCTCCTCGCACCGATTTGCAAAGATTAAAACTAGCACTAGCACTATATGGAGTGACTGAACCCTTTTCCAGTCATGTCGATCCTCTTTTGCCAAGTTTTTTAAATATGGATTTGAAGCTTCCAGCTCTAGAAGCTTCGTAATGGAAGTTTGGTAGATGGTTGGGCTGGATGGAGCCAAAGAAGTCATTTTGGGTTCCTTTCCCCTATTAGGATGGAACAAAATCAAGAGATAAGACCTTCTCCCATGATGAGAGGAACCATCTCCCATCCATCCAAGATATATAAACCTCTCTTTTCCCAAGCTAAACTATTTTTTGGAGTGAGTTTGAATGATCAACAAGACATCTATAGCTTGTAGCTTTCTAGTGTATGTTTGAGGGAGAATAGTGTGTTTTGGTTTGGCGCTATCCATGAGATACTAGTAGAAGTATGGGAACCTAAATACATTAGAGGAGACCAACAACGTCAAGGCATTGGTTGTAATCTCTTTCTGATTTATATGAATACAACTATTGATTCATTTCCTACATGAAATGTTATTTTACATCTTTATGGCTTAATGTTCCTTGACCTATTAAGTAGGCTGAATATAATATTATATGATATCATGTTTTTTGTTGTTGTTTTTTTTCTTGTTTTAGGCATTTGAAAGAAGGAAAGGAAAGATAGCTGGAGTGAGGAAGCATGATCATCACCAAGCAGAATAGCGTTCTAAGAGGTAGGCCCTCTTAATTGATTCTAGCTTAACGATATTTTCCATAGATTGTTTATTTGTGGCTAGAACCGCTCTCTCAAGCTAGAGGAATTGTTTGCGTCTGCACTGAGAATTTACCTGAACCATAGAAAGAGGGAAGAGGCCTTAACCCCATTGTTAGGCTATGTTGGGGGCGGATTCTGCTGGGGTGCAGTAAAAGGGAAGTATGGATTCCCTTGCCTTGGGTTGTAGGTACTATGGGAAATGGAAATTGCCTTTGTTGTGTGTGGGGGGTTTTAGTTTCCTATAAATATAGTAGTATAGTATGGCTATTTAGTCATTCATCCCACAAGGATATTGTAAAAAATATTTTTCATTTTAAATTGTTTAGACTATAGAAAGAAAAATAGAAAAAAAGGGGGGGTGGGGGGGTGGGGGGGGGGGGGGGGGGGGGGGGGGGGCAGCGGGGGAAGGGGGGAATTTAAAAAAAAAAAAAAGGTAAATGAAAAAGAAAGAAATGAAATAACAAATATAAATAAAACCTCGTAGGGCATGCTAGTATAAATGTCATCATATTAAGTTTTATTAAAGTTTTGATTTTAAATAATTTTGATGTGATGTGAAATGACCTTTTTTCATTTACCATAAACACTTTGCATGTATCAATGACAATGATTGTCCCTGCTCAGATCAATGGCGGGAACCAGTTTCAGACCACCCTGACTCTTCGGGGGTTAACGGGGGGGATGAAAAGTGGTTTTTGAATAGACCACTATGGCTATGTGTCCATCCCACATCATTTTCAAGGGGCCCCTTCCCGATATAGCTTACCACTCCTACCCTCCCCAAAAAGCCTCCATCCCATGCTTCCTTTTGCCCATTCATCCCCATGCCATCTACTCACACCACCTGTCATTCATCCCACCATCCATGTCACCTCCCCTCAATTTCATTTGACCGTTATCATTCAAAACACCCGCCAAAATCAAATAAATGTTGGACAATTAATTTCTCCCACCAACATATGCATTCCTGATTAATACGCCACTCCAAAAATGGTAATAATTCTGTTGCAACCCCAGCGAATTTGTTATAAGAATCTCTTAGTAACCTAAAAATTTTCCCTCTCGACAATCATTTGATGTTTGCAGGTCTAGTTAGAAGTGTCTTAAAGTTACCATTCGCATCTGCAATTCCTCCCCCTCTGCAATTTCAGTCATAAAATAATTTGGTAACATCGATCCTTCAGTGTTTCTTTGAAATTGAAAATTCCATTGCATAAGGGACAGACGAAGAAATATGAGGAAATCTCAGTGATCCCTCTCATGCCTGACCTAGATAGGTCCCTATTAATTGATACACAATACAAAATAGTTGAGATTTAGAGTGAATTCGACCTGTACGAGCTCAGAAATTGGGTAAACCAAAAGTTTTTAGATAATAGTGACGATTTGGGGATTTGGGAATTTGGGAATCCCTCTTGCCGCAGTTTTGTTTTTCCCCAAACCCATTCCTTCCCGGAATTTGTCACATGGTTTCATATGAGATACCTTCCTAACCATAAAGTGGTTGTGGCTCTAAATAACTAAGGTTTATTTTCAATAACCCCAGAGAGTATCTGCCAAGCCCTTCAAGTCAATCCTCAAGCTTCTTTACATCCTTTTTTAGTTGATGCTCTTATAAAGATATACCAGAAACTTTCTCTTTCCCAAAGAGCCCATATATTTCAGTGTTTCCTACCTGAAAACTTTGAATTACCCAGAAGCAACCCTCCTTAGTTTGCCTCCACTTTTTGTGAAATGTCACGGCATGTAATCTCTATGGTTACCTATTTGTTAGGATATCATTCAGACCAGTGGGTAGATGAGGTTGTCTTAGGATTTCTATTGGATTTCAAATTTGAACAGAAGATTTCAATTTTATTCAATTACAGTTAATTTTTATCATATATATTTCATGAGTAGTTTATGAACTTTAAAGTTGAAGGTGAGTCCAAACACCAATCAATTTTAGTATATCTAATGCTATTTCACCAGGTAGACACGTTCAATATCCAATTACAGAAGATGGATGATCAGGGTACCCCATTATCATTCATTCATTACATTTCTTTAGTTAGAAGAAACTCAAAGGATTATTCATCCACTGATTTTGTGGATGAGTTTCTACATACATCCTCGTGTCTACTAAGCAGTGATGTTATACCAAGGATTTCACTAGAGATAAAAAGGGTCTTTCATCTCATCGAGCAGGCTGAAGTTGGATACTGGTATTTATATGAGAATTATGCAAATATCGGAATCTATGGATGTGAAATTCCTCCCTATATATTACCAAATTTTGTGCCAATGACAATTTTTTCTCTCAAATACATCAGAAAAATGCTTAACATGGATGATTTGCAGTTTGTCTCAAATAAGAAAAAAGAATAGTTTAAGTTAAAGGCATAGGTGGGGCCATATATTGTAAACACGAGGGCATAAAACAAAGAAGTTGATGAACAACTCAAGAAAATGAAGTTTAAACTCAGTTTCACATGGTCCTATGAACCACTGGGAATCATTTCTAAACAAAGAGTTGAGCATAAATCTACTCCTTGTGCACACATACCTAGACCGGAGATAGAACAACATGAAAATTTGGAGCAATGGATAGAAAACACTTTGTAAGAGGCTGAAGAGAAGATTATCAGCCAAACTTCACCGCAGACTCCAATTCCAAAGGACAAATACACCAAAAGGATAAGGGAAAGAATGTCCCCCACTGATTTAGAATCATAGGATTTTTGAGTATTTAAGAGAAGGAAAAAGACTGATCCCAAAGACAAAATAGTCATTCATATTAAAGATGAAACATAGTCCACTACTTAAGAAGAGTCATCATAAGAGTAGGAGACCCAATATCAAGCCATCGTGGTCTTAGCAGGTTTTCCAGTCACTCCTTTTCCTAATGTTGAAGAGATCACACAGTCACCTATGTCTTCCTCATCTCAAATGCCCACACAATAGCCCAACATTTTTTCCAGGTACAAGGATATTAAGAAGAAGAATGCAACCCTTAATGCTACATCTTATTCAGAATTCTGGATGTAGATTTCCACTACACAGCATAGGCTATTATCAACATTTGACATGGAGAAAGCAAAATGTAAGTTAGCTTTTCTGGAACCTACAGTTCCAATGCGTAGGATTGTTGCAGATTACAAAGCCTCCATGTTTTCTACTGATGCTAAGAAAGTTCATGCAATTGATCAAATCGACTTGCATAAACAAATAGGAGAAATGATTTACTTAACTTTGACCAGTTTGGCCATGGCTTCCTCCAAATTTCAAGCATCTCTAAACAATATGCATTCATAGTTAAAGATAGAGAGAATGTCCTCTCTAGCTAAAGACAATAGGATACAATCCCTGGAAGACTTGATTTTCAAGTTAGGATATGATCCTAGCAATGTCAAGGCAACAGAGGAGATGGTTAAAAACAAGATGGTAGATATCCAGGCCATGAGAAAATAACTTAAACTGTGAATGAAAGAGCACCCTCAGGCCAAGGAAATCACAAATTTAGAAATTGGGAAAAATAATCTGTTCAAGTTAATTGTTGAACACAACGTTTAGATGCAAAGGATGGAGATAGACATGGGATCATTATTGAAAGGGAAAGAGCAGTGGGCTGCAGCAGGTACATCAGTACATACATGTTCTTCAACACAACTAGAAGAGCAACCAACAACCCATGCATCCACCTTAGATTCCTCAGATAGATTAGTTCAAGATTTAGGAGAACTATCATTAAGTAATAAAGAAAATAGAAAATTAATGGCAACACTAACCAATACAGAAGAGAGAAAAATTAAGGCTGACAATGTATACTTGGTAGAGGTATAGAAGAATTTTAAATTTATTTAGTAGATTCAAAAGTATGAGGACCAATCATTCATAATTCAGATGTTAGCTGAAGCCAAGTGAATCATTTGGAAAAATATCAATGCATATGTTATAGAATTGTGGCCATCCATTCAAATTATTTTTGAACAAGAAGAACTAGTACAGAGAGTTAAAGCAGAAATTGAAAACAGTAAATTTGATATCGAGAACAGGCTAGCAGAAGCACATAAAATTATATGGATTTTAAACTTCAAGACTAGAGATGAGCTTTAAGAGCTCAATATTCAAGACATGACAAAGACACTAATGGAAGTCAAAAGAGTATTGACTAGGAAAAGTATTATGGTGCAGTTAGAAAATAAGTGAAAATAATAAGAGCTATAGGTCAGAAGATTTAACATAAAGCTTTCTTTGTCATAGGGGAAAGCACTTCCAACTCTAAGAAATTATAATGGAAAATTGATTCCATTAGAAAACTACCGGGATCAATTATGCAACATAGTTACAGATGCATCTAAATTTTCAAAGGAAAAAGGAACTATCATTGGAGAAGCTTTCTTGGAAGGCCTACAATCTGATCTTAGCATTGGGCATGAGATTCATCATCTGTTTCTGAACAAGCCAACTTTCTAGACCTACACTGAGGTAGATGAAAGATTGAGAAACATGGTAAATTTTTCTATCCCAGGTGAAGAGCCATGGGACTAATTACTGGAGTTGGTTGAATGAGCACAAATAGAAAACCTACAATTTTGGCAACAAGAAAAATAGAAGGATCCAAAAAATAGCTATAGTTAGCAACAAATTTGCTTCAAATATTCAACAGAAAAGCCAAATTTGTCCAGAATTCC
The DNA here is from genome assembly GCA_031772625.1 of Pinus tabuliformis. Taxonomy (NCBI): domain Eukaryota; kingdom Viridiplantae; phylum Streptophyta; class Pinopsida; order Pinales; family Pinaceae; genus Pinus; species Pinus tabuliformis. The sequence continues at coordinate 1,245,387,051 of CM062807.1, read as the reverse complement.
TATTATTTAGTTTTTTTTTAGAAATATTTATAATTTTGTTAGATATTATTTTGTAGTCAATTCCTTTTTGGAGTTCGAAGTTAGTTCAATAGAAATTCTATAAATATTTTGTAATAAGACTTAGTAAGGGTTGTATTATCCAAGAAGAAAATATTTTTTTGTAATTTTAAGAAGTGAAATACATTTGAAGTAATCAATTCAGTAATACAGAGATGGTTTGGTTTCAGGATTCTTGTGTGAAGAAAATGGAGATGTTTCATTCTTTTTAAATATTTTTTTCCTTTCAAGTTTCACATGAATGTTTTCCTTCCTAAATTGTTTACAAGAAGATTAAAGGCCAAATTTATTTTTAGTACTATGCTCGGTCTTGTTAATCAATATCAATATTTTCTTTTTTTATATTAAGTATAGAATTCATTTGTGTATGCTCTATATTTAATTGATTATAATTCTTATTCATTCCATTCACACAACAACAACTCTACAAGATCCAAGATTTTTCCTACCTCGCCCTGTTTTATGCTCCTTTGTTTATTTTAATTGATTACTAAAGACCTTATGACTCTATGTGCAATGGACTTCTCTTCCATTTTACAGCCAAAACATTAAAAATATATCTTGTCCTTTCATACCTATCCTAACATGTAAACATCAAAATTAAAAGTCAAATAGAGAGATCCCTCTTTGAAGCTAGAAGGGTTGGATCCCAACTTTAAAAGTGGTTTGTGGTTACCTCTACAATTTCCTTTTCAGTGTAGGAAAACTACGGAGTGCTAACATTCTTGTGACTGTACTAGGGAACTTTCTTCCTTGGTAAATTTGATTTCTGAAGCTTAAACCTATTCGCTCTAGGTGAGAGTGAGTTAAGAAATATTAGGTTGAATTCTTCACCCAGAAGTTGTATATATACCCAGATGTAAATAATTTCTTTGAATATTTGGCTCCTAGAAAGATTCACACCTGACCCAATCCAAATCCTGATCCTCCCAAAGTTTTAAATAATCTCGAGAGCTTAATTAGAAAAAATATTTTTACAGAAAGTGAAGCAAGCAATAATCCTTTGTCGAGTTCTAATTCTCTCCCACAAATTTTTATAAAAATTGAGGATATTGAGTTCGATTTACGCTTTGAGCATACTCTTTTCAGAAACAAAATATAAATTTTTATCCCTAGGACAACCTTTGATGAATCCATTTTGAAGCCTCATATCTCAACTCAAAAGCCTATCATTTTAGATTATGCTAAAGATGTTGTAGAACAATTTGAAAATCTTGAAGATTTGGTGACCCAATTGAATCAAGCCACTCAAAAGCCATTTATTGGTCAAAAAACTACCATTTCTTCTTTTGCCTCATCATTGACCCCTCCTGTGGTTTCACTTTTTTCCACTATTCCCATTTCATCTCTCATCTAGACCCCTTTTATACCAACTCAACAAGTCACAATTTCACCTCCTTTACCACCCCTAACATCAAGCACAACTACAGTTTCTTCCTCCTCTCATATTCCACTCATGGTAGCTCATTATGCCCCTTTGGCCTTGGAAATCCCTTTGAATGCCATGCCAAAAAATTATGCATAATGCATACCCCCATTTGATTGCACTTGGCCTATCACAACACATCGAAAAAATGAATAATTTCACAGACTTGGAAGAAGTTAATGATGATTATGTGAAAATGAGGCTCTTTTCACAAAGTTTCGCAGGGGAAGTTAGACAATGGTACAGATGGTTTCCAGTAGGCAGTATAGCATATATACAACAATTTCACTAGAACTTCCTTTCAAGATGGGAAGCGAAAAAGAATCCCCTTCAAATCCTTGCAGAATATGAAAGTTTAAGGAGAGCTCCAGGTGAAATAGTTCACGATTATTGCATTAGATTTAAAAATATTTATAATTGTATTCTAGCAAGAATAAAACCTCCACCAGGACTAGATTTAATTTGATTTCAAGATGGATTTGATGATGTTATGGCTTATTAATTAAGAGAAAGAAATTAAGATACTCTAGAATAAATGCAAAGAAATATTGTTAGTGTAAACGAAAATTTGTTGGCCGAAAGAGCAAAGTTAAAAACTGAAAGAAGAGTGACCATTAAAGAATAGCCTTCTTCTTCATCAGATGAGAAACTGGAAACTTTAGTGAAAACTATGGAAAGGATGATGGAAAGAATGAATTTGGCAGATAGAGCTCCACCAAGAAAACCACAAGGGGGTCCTTAGATTAGGAATCCAAATTTTAGAAGGAACTAACCCCAAATTAAACAAAGGGAGCAATGAAACCCAACAGATCAACAACAAATTAGACCTCCTTTTCAGGAAAATTATGTAAAGGAAGAAAATCAGGTGGCAGATGAGCCAAAAGAGAATCAGATTAATATTTTTGGTGAAGGGGAAATAGATGATATTTCTTGACCAAAGAGGAACAAGATCTATTCTTGTTAGCACAACAAGAGGTTATGCCTATAGAATCAAAGGATTACAAAAAGGGTTATCAAAATGCTATTATGGAAGTGCACAAACAATATAATCTTAGAAATAAGAAAGTTGTTGCAAATTCTCCTAAAAAGATCCCTGTTGATACACATTCTACAAGTCAAACAAAGGTTGATCCTCCAAAGGAAACCCATCAAAAACAAGATACAACTCAAAAGGAGGTAGAAAAGCCTCAACCTTCTTTCAACATTGAAAATGAGTTATCAAAAGTTAAAATTTTTGTTCCTCTAACTGAATTGGTGAAAAAGGATATGTATAGAAGTCAAGTTATAAAAGCACTAAAAATAGAAGAGGGAACAGATACTGTGAACTTAAGTGATGACCAACCTAAATTGTTATTTGGACCTGAAGTTGAAGGAAAGTCATAAGATGGTAATGTGCCACCATTTTATGTTAGTCTTAACATTCATGATTTCATTTTTCACAATGCCATGCTGGATTCTGGTGCTTCACATAATCTCATGCCCAGAGTGATTATGGAGAAACTTGGATTAGATATAACTAGGCCATATAAAGACCATTTCCCTTTTGATTCAAGTAGAGTAAGATGCTTAGGTTTGATCAAGTATTATGTGTGACCCTTGCCAAATCCCAGTAAAATGTGTAGTCATGGATATTTTTGTGGCTGATATACCTCATAAATATGGAATGCTTTTGTCAATATCTTGGGGATCAAAGTTGCAGGGTACCTTGCGGATGGACATGACATATGAAACTATTCCTGTTTTTGGGAAGCAAAGGAGGTTGTACAGGGAAACTCTGATGTAATATATGGTAAGTAGCTAAGACAAACCCAGTAATTAACCACTTTATTCTGTACATTCCGACGTGGACTCTTTGATTCTGTATAATGACATATGTTTAGACGAAGAAGTGTCAAATATGGAAAATCAATCAACCAAAATAGAAGATCTGAAATTAAAGACTGAAACAAAAGAGATAAGGGTGAACGCCTTTTTCATCTAGATTTTGATGGGGCAGTAAGTAAGGAAGGAGTAGGGGCTGGTGTATGTATTTTAGACACAAACATAGGTATATCAAAAACATATTCCTACAAGCTTAATTTCTAATGTAACAACAATACAACTGAGTATGAGACACTTATTCTGGGGTTGCAGTTATTGAAGATATTAGGAACTAAAAGAATTTCAATCCATGGTGATTCAGAACTCATCATAAATCAAATTAAAGGTGAGTATTCAACTAAACATCCTAGGTTGAGGGCATACAAAAATGTTATCTTAGATTTTTTCAGTGTTTTCCAGAGTATCAGTTCTCTTTGATTCCTAGAAGTCAAAATGTGTTTGCTGATGCATTGGCTACCTCAGAAAGTACATGTAAAAGTCCTTTCCACTGAAATAAAAAATATGAGATTAAAGTAAAACGTAGACTTGTTGTCCTAGATAAAATAAGGTACTAGAGATTATTTGACAATGACAAACAATTAGACATTTTTTTACAGTTAAAGGGAGACATTGAAAATTTCCATATTGATAAAGAAAATAATGTCAAAGATGATGGACAACAATTTTTTTTGGATCAAACCAGTGAGAATGTTGATATAGATGAAGGAGAATTTGAAGTCTTATAGTTAAAAGATAATGTAGTACTGAGAGGTTTGGTACCACTTGAATAATTATTTTATTTCAATGATGTGGCTCAAAAGACCAAAATGCAACTTGTGGGAGTTGAAGTTGAGGATTGTAACATAGGGAATGAAGATAATCCAAAGATGGTGAAGCTTTCTAAGTCTTTACCTCCTAAATAAAAATAGAAATACATTGATTTATTAAAATAATATTATGATGTTTTTGCATGGGGATGCAAATATTTGAAAGCCTATGATAGCAATATTATTTAGCATACTATTCCCATAAAAGAGGACCAGAAACCCTTCAAACAAAAGTTAATAAGGGTGAATCATGTTCTTTTACCTTTAATTGAAAAATAGGTAAGCAATTTTTTTGATTCCAAGATTATTGTACCTTTGATATTTTCTAAATGGATATCAAATCTAGTATGAGTGAGGAAAAATACTGGAGAAATAATATTATGTGTGGATTTCCAAAACCTTAACAAAGTCTCTCTCAAAGATAATTACCCTTTACTAAAAATGGATCATGTTCTATAGAGGGTAGTTGGTTCTAGCATAATTTGATTTCTTGATGGTTTTTCAGGTTACAACCAAATTTTAGTGCATCTAGATGATCAAGACAAAACAACCTTCACAACACCATGGGTAACTTTCATGTATGTGAATATGCCTTTTGGTCTTATGAATGTAGGAGAAACTTTTCAGAGAGAAATGGATATTGCTTTTGCAGATGAAAAGGACATATTTATTGTGATATATCTAGATGACATCACTGTGTTTTCCAAAATTGATGAAGATCATTTGTTTCATTTAAAAATAGTCTTTGAGAAATGTGGGAAATTTGGTATTTCTTTAAATCCTACAAAGTTTATGTGTGGTCTGGAAGAAGGTAGATTTCTAGGTCATATAATTTACAAATATGGTATCCAAATTGACCTAAGTAGAATTGAAGCCAACATGAAAATTGATCCCCCAGGAAACAAAACGGAAGTACAATCTTTCATTGGTAGAATTAATTTTTTGAGGATTTTTATCCCAAATCTAGATGAAATTTTAGGAGCTATCACCAACATGTTGAGAAAGGACAGTTAAATAAAATGGAATGTTGAAGCTAAAATATCATTCAGAGAGGTAAAGGAAGCCTTAACACATGCTCCTGTTTTGATTAGCCCTGATTACGCTGAAGATTTCATTATTTTGTCCTTTGCTTTAGAACATACTATTGTTGTAGTATTATTACAGAAAGATAAGGAGGGACATGAGCAGCCTATAGCATTTTTGAGCAAAGGATTAAGATATGCTTCCTTGGAATATAATAAAATGGAAAAGAAATTTTTTTCTTTAGTAAGGCTATGAAATATTTCAGAGTGTATATATTATATTCTCACATAATTTATTTTTTTTAGTGTGAAAGTTCTTGGAAGGTGTACCAAAAACACTGCACTTAAGTCACTAGGTGACAAGTGACCCTAACAACAAGTTGATGGCTACTACCATCTTAGATTTGAAACACAAATAGAAAAATTGGAGTAAAAGAAGATACAATCCAAAACAGAAAGTAGTAGTATAAAATATCCAGTATAATAACCCAATTGGAAGGACTATTTTAAATGAATAAATATTTTATTGATAACACTTGGGGAAGGAGATCTACAGATTGGTCGATAAGTCCCCCTTTGTGGGATGGATTCTTTGATATCCTTGATGATTCAAAAAGTGGTTCTCTCTCTCAATATGTGAGAAACCAAACAAAATTGAAAAACTCAAAATGGGAGCTCAAGAAAAATGATGATAATGTTGACGATGATTATGATCATTGTGAAGGATGAATGAAAAACCCTCCTTTTATATTTGTTATATTTATTGGAGAGGGAAAACGTATTTGAAATGGTTAAATACCTTTATTTAGAAATAATTAACAAATAAAATGATTTATTAATTATTTCGCAAGAAATAAGAAAGGTGTGAAATAAAAATATTTATTAAATAGTCATTTAATAATTATTCTAATAACGGAAATAAAGAAATTAAAAAAATAATATTTTTTAAAATATTCCTAAGGGATTTAGTCAAATGTGACAACGGATAATTATTTAAATAATGATTTAATAATTATTCTTACAGAAAATTAAATAAACAATGATTTATCTAATTATTCTCATGGGGTATTTTCATTTAAATCAGAAAATAATTTAATAAAATTGGTTTACTAAATTATTTTCCATAGTGAAAGTGATTTACTATGGGAAAATTAAATCTACATGGTGTATTTTGATCCACCTATTTAGAAATGGCTAGGTGATCATTTTTTGGCGATAATAGATTGCCCCCACAAGTATGAGTGTTAGGAGAAAATCATATGACCGAAATACGTTGTAGATTACTCTTCCATGAGACACCAAAAGGGGAATCAGAGAGAGAGATAACTGAAGCAATTCAAGGACATACAAATAATGGAGGGGGATCGAGACCTATAAAACTGATAGAAGTCTCCTTTTATGTGGTAGTACACGATCTAAAATGAGGCAGGGGAGGCATCCCCATACCCGCTGAGATAACCTCATACCAAGAATAATGGTAAGCCCAATAATGTGGGACTGAGCTACAAAGTACATGATACATGATACACTGGCATCAATCGGTTAACAAATAATACAATGGATCCCATATACATAATGTGCTTGGAAAAACATAAGCTAGTATAGAATAAAATAACATCTAAGTACATGAGATATAATACCCCTCAAGTTGACATGGGGAGAGAGGATCACAACCAAGCAAGCCCTGCTGAACATGAAAGAGCTCTGAGGATATGAATGAATCATATGGAGGAGACATGCATGCTGTGGGGACTTTAAGCGGCTCAAACCGAACCCATTGTTATAGACATATTTGGGCATTGCAACCCCAATCTTATATGTTGATCAACCAAGGGATTTTTAACCCCTAAAAGTGTTGTTTCATACCCTAAAGGATCATAGTCAACTGATTACAACATTCCCCAGAAGTTCCACTTGAAAGACCACTCAGAACTGGCCAAAACTGGACCATACTGACTCCTCCACTATCCAGGTGTGATGCATACTGACTCCTACACTAGCCAGGTGCGATGCATACTAAAGAGACCTTCTGTGTGGTACGATGAGTGAGAATGGACAAATTTCTGAGACAGATTGCTAAGTGGATGCTCATGGAATCTTTTAGAAACTTCTCCTATGACACTTGCCTCTCTGAACTCGCCCAAGGATGAGTAAGAGATCCAAGAAATCTCCAAGTGGAACTAAGAACTACAAGTGGAATGACACTAATGAAAAACCCAGAGATGACTCACACCTCTACAAACATCTATAAATGGATCCCTCATCTGAGAGATCTAGAGGCTGGAATTTTGTCATTTGTAAGGAAGTGCTGATAGTTCGTCTTTGAGAAGAAGCATTGTATTGTTGGGTGATCTTGCTTTTCATGAGGCGAAGAGGGTTTTAATGCTAGGAGGATGATGCTGAATCATATAGATGGGTTGTAATCCTCTCTTCTACTATTAAAAAAGTTCTTTCAGTTTTACTCCATACAATCGTGTGTTTCTGAATCTTGTTATTTATGAATGCAGTTGTATGTTCAATGTATTTCTGATTTTGCATTGTTTATGATATTATAGATCGAGATGCTTTGATGGTGTTTTGCTACTTTGTCTCTACAGGTATTCTCTAAAGTGGGACAAGTAGGAGAGGAGTTGCAAGCTCTATCAAGGGAGAGAGAAATCAAGCAAGGAGTCAAGTGGAAGATCCAGGTTGGTCCCTTTGCTTCTCTCTTATCTATCAAACATAAAGGAAATTGCAAATTTATTTTATTGTTTGTTTCTAAGATAGCTACCAATCTTAGTGTGACTAACAGATCGAAAAGACATTAGTTTTCCCGAAAACAAAATCACAACTCTACCGGGGACTGAATAGTTTGTTTGTTTGTTATTGTTGTTTACTTTATAAACTATAGACAGAGCCTGAAGTTAGCTAGATAGCCTTTGAACTACTCTTGCTATGCAATTGCAAAGTAGATGAATGCTTCTTCAGTGAATCTCTGGGTTGGTTTATGAACTGAACCTCTAACTTACAAACATCCTAAACACCCTTGTGGTAGCTCAATAGCCTCCTAAGATCATACCCATGTACTTTGCTTTTTACTGTTCATCATAGCACAACTTAAATCATTGAACTTAGCTGCAAATTTTGAGCAAAAACCTAGTTCAGTTTCGCTCCCTGGCCCATCGCACTATCTGTAACTAGAAGCCAGTATGCATCGCACCTCCCGTGTGTAGCAGGTGAGATGCATCCCTGTTTCTGTGAAGGACAGGTGCGATGATTGAGTGATACTATTTCTCTCTTTGAAATTTGGTTTTTTCCTCCTTGTTTTCAGCTCTATTTAGTTGTTTTGCTGCTTATGATCAATATCTCATTGCTGAAGCCTCCTTCCTTTACATTGTTCAACCTCCATTGATTAGGATTAGTAAATGTTTTTATGTATTTGTCCATCATTTAGATCCTTAGTCAAAAAGTAGCTTAAATCGAACTGTCGTTTTGATGCAAAAAAGTGTCATAACTGTCATTTTGAGTCAAAAAGAAGAGTGTCGTAAAGTCTTCCTCCTCTAGATAGTCGATTGTACTTTTGTCATGTATTTGATTTGAATTGTTAATATTTGAAGTGTCAAAATCAGTTTTCTATTCGAAATCAAAAAGTGTCATTTAGTCTTCCTTTCATTTTGAAAAGAAATTGTCGAAATTACGCTTTGAAGAAAATAGTTCAGATATATACTTAGTCTTTCTTTTTGGCATTCTCACATTGAGGAAACGAAAAATAAATACATGAATTTGCATTTGCATTTAGACTGCATGTGAAAAATGATTTAGGAAAAGTGCATTTAGTGTGTGCTCTTTGCTCTCTCTTTGAAAGAATCGTAATCTTCTTTCCTTCGTAGCTAGGATTTTCATTGCTAAAAGAAAACAACAATTGTTTGTCATTTTAGATTGCATATTTAGGAATTTTACATCTACATCATGTGGTGAACCTTGAAAGGAAAACTTCTAAGCAAGATCAACTCTAAAATAAATTTCAATGAACTTAACAATGGTTTGGAACCTAACGCAACACATCTAGAAGTATAGGCTAGAGATGTGTTCCAGCATTGTAAAATCTAGTAACTATCGTTTTCATCGAAAGTTGGGTTATTCCTCCTCTTTGAGGTACGACAAGTGCTAGTACCGACTTGTGCTCCCCATACCATCAAGTATATATTGGGAGACCACAATAGGCTGATATCCTTTATCCATAGGAAGCCGTGTCTATTGCCCTATCGATCACAATGCATTGAACACAGCATTCAGGAAGATTTACTACCATACATAAGTCCTTGGTAATTTCTCTTTAATTTACCACCAAGGTGTATATTGCAGTTTTGTGATTGGTTTGGTAATCCCTCTGTCTAGATTTCTAGAGTAGTCACTTTCATTCCTTTTCGACTCCTTAAAAGAAAAGGTCCATCTGAGCACTTGTCACTTCAGGCTCATTAAAAATCGAAGGGGACTAGAGTCATCTTTAGCTTTTTCTTGACTCTTAAAAATTGAAAAAGAAAAGTTGTGCCAAAGCGTCAGTAAATTTATTTAATTCAAAATAACATCCCTATTCCTTCGTTGATCTTAGGTTGAGGTAATGGAGTCCACCAATCAAGGAATCCCTCTTGAAGGGAATCCTAGTCCATTTTCTCTTGGGGAAATATTGGTGCTCCATATATGGCCACATTGTCCCTTTTAGGAATCACAATTGGTCTTCCGATATGGCTATTCTCAACCTCTATTGTTCAAAATACCGTAATTCCTCAGTAATTGAATCAACAACTAGTTGATACGAAAAGTGATCCTTCACCTTCTACTTCTTTTGTTTCTCCCTCCCCTTCTTCCTCTTCGCTTGGTAAAAATAGTGATACTAGTAACCAAGTGGCTGAGAAGAAGAAGAAAGGGAAGGAGAAGAAGAAGAAGAAGCTAGTTAAGCAAGGGGGCAAGAACAAATCATCTGGTGAAAATCCACACATTAAATCTCCTAAATATCCTTGTATAATTTGCAAAGGAAACCATTTTCATCAAGGTTGTCCTTGCATTCCGTGGATCTTGAGAGAATGGTCTCCCCATTCACACTATCTGGTGTCATCAACCTCTAGCGATCATGTTTATAGTACACCATCAACTAGTGAAAATGAAATTCCCAGATAGAAAGGAAAGGTAAGAATTCCATGTCAATTATTGAAGGAGACAATCGCCATCCCCGATATCCTTTTCTAGATTAGGCCAAGAGAATCTTGCATAACAGTCCTGCTTCACCACAACGACTTCCACCTGCATACAAGAAACTCTCACCAAGTCCTTCGCTAGTTGAAAATCTGACTGACATAACTCAATCGTCGGTTGGAACACCTATCGTCGAGAGGGAACCTTCTGAGTCCATATCAGACCAAACTCAATGGGTCGAGATGGCAGTCGACCCAGTCTTGCCTTCAAAAGCTCCACCTTTGAATGATACTATTTCCAAAGAGAATGAGAACAATGCCGTTCAAATTCTTTTTGTTAATTTAGAGTCTGATGAACTTGGGGGCAATCCACCCATTCCTTTACAAAAGGAGGAAAATTCCCCAGTTCAAGGGGTTCATTAAACTGTTTATCTGGTACCCCCTCCAAACAGTCTAGTCATTTCCTTCGATTGGAATCAACTAGCAAGACCCCGCCTTCCATCTAATGTACCATTCTAGATCATAGTACAAGTTTACAAAATGATCGTATCTGGCACTATCATAGATGAAGGGGCTTTGGTGAGTATCCTTTCCTCAACTACTTGGAAAGTGCTTCGTTCACCATCGTTTATGCCTGTGACACAAAATTTGTTAGGCTTTAAAAAAGGAACCAGTCGACCATTAGGGATCCTTTTGAAGTTGCCGATAACTTTGAAAACGAAAATCGTTCACTTGAACGTGATGGTAGTCCAAGGACCATTAGATTACAATCTACTTCTTGGATGTGACTACATATATAGCATGGAAGCTATTGTTTCCACGCTCTTTCGAGTGATGTGTTTCCCGCATGAAGGAAAAATGGTATAGCTTATTGACTAGCTTTCATTTCTTGGTTCAAACACAAAGCTAAGTCTAACATCATCCCTAAATGTTCTCTTCATGTCGAGAATATCTCTTCAACCTTCATTCCATCCGCCTAATTGCAGCAAGTATTTGGGTGAATGTAACGAAGCTTAGGGGGCATGCACCCTGGTCTGTATCAATAGACGAACCCGCAGAAAAGATATATTTCCTTGTAGGTTATGTGATCGATCTGAAATAGTCATATCCTTGTAGGTTATGTGATTGGTCTAAAACACCATTTCCTTGTACGTTATGTGATCGGTCTGAAATAGCCATTTCCTTGTAGGTTATGTGATTCGTCTGAAACACCATTTCCTTGTAGGTTATGTGAATGGTCTGGAACACCATTCACTTTTGTCCATTATGTGGACAAAGCCAAGGAAGAGTTTTGTCTAACTATGGATGAAACAAACCTACTTAACCGTAGTGACTTCCATATGGTGACCTGGAAACTTTCCTTTTCTCGATGCCTAGGTGCATGCAAACCTTTTTTATGCAAGCCAAAAGTGACCAATTTCATTTTCTTAGCTTTTTAGATTTTTTAGCTTTTTAGTTTTAACTTCTTAGATCAGGTGGTTGGTCTGGAAACATCTGCACACCAGACGGACTAAAGGAAGGGTTTTTTCTAGACAAAAGACAAAACCATCCTACCTAACCTCAGTAGTTCCTTAGCTTTTTAGCTTTCTATCTTTGTAGTTTGGTCGTTTCTAGCCTACATAAAAAGGCAATGAGCATATGTTATCGTAGAGTTCAAGCTCAATAAAAAATGAACCTACCAATGAGAGACATCTTTAACTACTAGTATGAGCAATGTTTCTGTAAGGTTCAAGCTCATTAAAAGATAAATCCACCACTGAGCATAGTTTCTCCCGATTCAAGCTCATTAAAATTTGAATCCACCTTCGGTAAATAACCTTTATGATTGTCATTCTATCTGCCTTTCGAACCTTGGTCATGTTCCTTCCATCACCTCCATCTGTTTGGCCAATCATATGCTTCCACTTGATTGTTTACCATTTTGAGGAACAGCTGCGATGAGTGGTCCTGTTAGGCACCCTCTTCACACTGCCATGTTTTGAGAAATTCCAAGATTACCCAGAACCAGCTGCTACCCTAGGTGCCACTCGTTCCTCAAAAAATGAGTCTACTTTAAACTCTTTTTGGACTTGATAAATATGAAAAGAGTGTCAAGCAATTGGCCTCTCCAGCTTGTTAAAGTAATTGGAAGTGTCATCCCTCCTGTATTTGAATCTTTTTGGACCTGAGGGATTATCACACAAAAAGATCAAGTGCTTGTCCTTTTCGTCTCGCTAAAGTGATCAAAGAGTCATCCCTTTCGTATCATTTTATACTTTTTCAGACTTAAGGGATTATGCTACTAAAAAGGATTGTTGGAGTTTCCTTTTTGTCCCTTTTCAAACTCTCTAAATATGAAAAGGACCAAGTTATCCTTGTCGTTAAACTCGTTAAAACAATAGCGTCAAACTTGTCCACCCAAACAAAAACGAGTTTCACTATCGCTAGACTCGCTAAAACATAGCGACAAGTTTGCCTGAAGGGAAAATTATAGAACAAGCATATGTTATCCCCCTCAAGCTTGAAAAGAATAAAGAGGTACTTTTTAGCAATGACTGGGGAAAAAAGGGAAGAAAACTTGAAGAATTTTATTGGTAGCAGGTCGCTCTTGAACATGACACTTTCACTCCATCACCATGATTGAGTTGGGTTGGGTTATTTCGTTCACTGGTCATATCGCCATTGGTCCTCCATACCATCCATATTTTTGGGTTAACGCTACCAATCCATCTCAGTGTCGCCGACATGTTCAAGAGAAATAATTCAGAGAATTCACCACCCAGCTAACGACTCATCCACCACAATACCTTCGCCCTCCATTTTTCATGACCGCCATTCCTGAACCTTGTATCATCAAATCGTTTTCACCTCCATAAAATCATTTTCTTCGTTTCGTGTCGTAAATTTAGGATACATCAAGGCCCTCCTACGACGGGTCACTTCTTGTCGAAATTAGCTCAATATCCAAGAAGTTGACTTAGAAAAACCCCTTTTAGTACTTTGAAGCTTGCATTCCTCAATGGCAAGTTTCTCACTTCCGGCGATAGGTTTACATCAAATGGCCTTCGACCGAAAGATTTTACATGATGTTCGACATCGGATCATATATTCACACCACGTGAATTGTACTGTAGTACCTTGAGGGTCATTATCAATATCGGTGATTCCTCTCGTGCCTGTTAACAGCTTACATCATTGGCTGGTAATCAGGCGATATCTTTCCATGTTCGACTTCAAAACATCTATTCACATGGATCGACTTGTAAATCGAGTGAAGATTGAATGAGTTTGAAGACCCTGGATCTAGTTTCAACCATCTGGGCTGCAATATATTCAGGAATATAAAGACATCATATGTACATAGAAGCTACACAGATTATCATCTAAGCTAAGGGATGATGACTCTACATACAAAGAATCACTAGTCTACAACAACAGACGATTATATGTCCTATGTACATGAAAATGAATTTATAAAGTTGAGCATGGGAATGCCCGCCTAAGCTAAATCATGAAAATAATATGATGATGATGTATTGTATTGTATCTTATATAGGTCACCTTCCAGTTCGAATACCTCAGATCCTCATGATGAAGCATTTCACCTGACATCAAAAGATTTACGACCTCATGCTTTAGGGGGCAATTATTATAGACATATTTGGGAACCTCAACCCCAATCATATATGTCAATAAACCAAGGGCTTTTTAACCCCTAAAAGTGTTGTTTCATACCCTAAAGGATCATGGTCAACTTATTACATCATTTCCCATAAGTTCCACCTGAAAAACCACTTAGAACTAGCCAAAACAGGACCATATTGACTCCTCCACTGTCAAGGTGCAATGCATACTGACTCCTACACTAACCAGGTGCAATGCACACTGAAGGGAACTTCTGTGGGGTGCGATGAGCGAGAATGGACAAATTTCTGAGACAGTTTGCTAAGTGGATGCTCATGGAATATTCTAGAAACTTCTCCTATGACACTTGCCTCTCTGAATTCGCCCAAGGATGAGTAAGAGATCCAAGAAATCTCCAAGTGCAACTAAGAACTACAAGTGGAATGACACTAATCAAAAACCTAGAGATGAATCACACCTATGCAAACATTTATAAATGGATCCCTCATCTGAGAGATCTAAAGGCTGGAATTTTGTAATTTGTAAGGAAGTGCTGATAGTTTGTCTTTGAGAAGAAGCATTGTATTGTTGGTGATCTTGCTTTTCATGAGGTGAAGAGGGCTTTGATGCTGGGAGGATGACGTTGGATCAGAGAACTGGGTTGTAGTCCTCTCTTCTACTATTAATAAAGTTCTTTGAGTTTTCCTCCATACAATCGTGTATTTGTGAATCTTGTTATTTATGAATGCAATTGTATGTTCAATGTATTTTTGATTCTGCATTGTTTATGATATTATAGATTGAGATGCTTTGATGGTGTTTTGCTACTTTGTCTCTACAGGTATTCTCTAAAGTGGGACAAGTAGGAGAGTAGTTGCAAGCTCTATCAAGGGAGAGAGAAATCAAGCAAGGAGTGAAGCGGAAGATCCATGTTGGTCCCTTTGCTTCTCTCTTATCTATCATACATAAAGGAAATCGTAAAGTTCTTCGATTGTTTGTTTCTAAGATAGCTACCAATCTTAGTGGGACTAGCAAATCAAAAAGACACTAGTTTTTCAGGAAACACCCATCAAATATGCGAAACTGTGTTGGGGGTTAGATCAATGTTTGTGGTCATAGGGGCATGTGAGGGACTACCTGAAGGGCCACCCCCTGATGAGGTTTGAAACATCTCACACACATTGAGGAATCATAAGAAAAATCATCTAGATCACTGAACCATCAAGTGTATGAATCTCCATCATGCGATAATGAGATGTTGTCAAGCACGTGAGAAACAACCAAAGCAAAGGGAAATAATGAGTCCCTTTTCTTCATCAAAGGCACCAAAAAAAAATGGAAGTTGGAACCAAGGTACACCACCCTCTAGACCACTCTTATGGAATAAATGTGCTGAGGTCAATAGAAGAGATCCTGCTAGAGTTAAGGCAATGAGGAATCCTCAACAAAGGCACGAGGGAATATAGTAGAGTGACTGATGGATTGACACCAGGGATAATGATGGAAGGAAACAAGATGGATGGTGGACTGATGACTTCCCTTATCAGAGCATAATAAAAAGTGGTTGACCTAGTAGTGACTGACTTGATTCCAGAGGGGATGGTCAATGACTCAAACAGGGGTTTGAGAAAGATAGAGTAGAAGTACTAGAGGCCAAATATAAGTAAAGTGGGAAAAATGTGACACGTCGACGAATGAAAAAATGTAACAGAACTCAAATGGGGACTCATAATAGACTCCACAAGTATAAGGGTGACATATCTCAGATGCTCTGAAAAAGGGTGACTACTTGATGCTGCCACGTGGGGGAGGCCCGGTGGGGACCATGAGAAAATGACCAAATGATGGTTAATCATGATTAAAATTAACATGTGATTCAACCAATGCAAAGGTAAATTGGTATCAGAGTACGAGTGTCTTAGATGAAGAGATTTGGTTTTAGGAGGTAGCAAAGTGACACCTCATGGAAAAAGTTGCTTCTGGGTGGAGTTTCAAATTACCAAAACTAATATATACCCATTATAGAACACGGTGATATATTTCCAATGATGTTGATGGTTTGTCACATAGAGCTATGGTTTGGTCACAATGGGCGACAGAAGAAACTAGGATTTTTCCAATAAAAGGGAATTTTGCTTCCAAATCTAATTCATTTTCATAGTGAGCTTTGGAGAATTTGGAGGGGATGAGAAGGCCCTAAACTATGTGGAGATCATAGTGGACAAAATGACCATCGAAATAAGTATCTTCAAGTTGGAGTTAGGTGAGCTAACAATACTCATCATTTTTATTGGTTTAGATTTTTAGATTAGGGCTTCAACTGTCTGTTGGGGACCCCTACTCATCCTCATGGTGGCAATGAACTTTTTGGGGCCTGATATGCACTCTAGAGCATATAAATGATTCCGAAAAATGCATACAACACAATTTTGAAGGAAAAAGCTTCACTCTAAGCTGAGAAAATGGGCAGAACTAGTCGTGTGTTAGAAGTTGAAGCTGAGTTTAGGTCATGAATGCATTTTGTACTCTTGACTAACAAAACATAATTTTCTTATAGGTATGATAGAGTTAAATATATTATGGCAAGAATGATATTTTGTGTCCCTCAGTGTTGAGATTTAGGGGAATCAAGTAGTGAGAGGGATGTCAGCATGATATGGCGTGATGAAGTCCTTAAAGAACCGTTCGATGAGGGCTAGTGAGCCCTTGCTGTCGAGGATAGTGAGTTACTAGGACCGAGATGAGGATTCCTTTGTAGTACAACAACACAAGATTGAGCTCACGATCTAGGACATATATTTTCTAACAGGACTTCCCCCTTAGGAGTGGTAGAGGAGATACATCTAGTGTTGCCTGGTGGGAGGCATATTGATGAGTTTCCTGAGCGTCATTATGTACGGGGTAGCCATGCAAAGGGCATGAACATCTGGCTCAATGAATTGGAGAGGCTTGAGACACGAGCTATAGCCACAATGGTGCTATGGATTTGTTGTAGCCATGCCTTCCACCATATCACTAGAGGGCATAAGGTGTTGGTAGAAAGTGTGTTGGGAGGGACCTACTACGGGTGGGCCCAAATGATTTTTTCATCATTGAAAGGAAATTTAACATTATGTAGACATAGGACCAATGATAGTTGTTCATTTGGGATAGTGTTATTCTCACTCTTCTTTGAGAAGATCCCCACTATATGACCTCATGTTAATATCCATGATGAGGGCCCACAGGAGCCTGAGATGCACCATTGGGGGCAACTGCTGAGATGAGGAGGTGGAAGGGGAGTCGAACGAGTGTTTTTACATGCGTTTTTTTCTCATTGGGACCATATTCCACTATACATAGATGACTATCCACACAATAACATTAACTATCAGGGGGATCCTCACTTATATCTTCCACCAGGACGAGCATGGGGCCTAGATGGTAAGTGAAAGTTGATATATAGTTGGCACATTTATAACTTAAGAAATATATGTATGTGGTACTAATTTCTAAACTTTAAGGTATGTAGATATAACATTGGTGAGGCCGACAGGATACATGGGATGAGTCACATAGCCTAGGGCTGCAGATCATGGGGGGACCTCATAATTATAGAGACTAGTTCACGGTGCTCTACTAGATGATCTCTGACATATATACAACATATTATTGACCGAGGTAACTGAACACGAGTGGAATGAACTAGAAGATCAATATACAAATGAGTGCACAGGTCTTCCCTTGAAGTAGCGAGGAATCATGCAGTTCCTTGCTAAGGCTGGTAAGGCAGTACGAGATCTACTAGTTGGGGGAATGGAGTCATTGTCTCGGGAATCTCCAGATGATAGTGATTAGGCATAGGCACATGTGGGTGCCCATTTTTTTTTATGATAACATGATAGCAAGCATGTCAGACTTATTTAGAGTAGTGGACTCAAAACACTGTATGAAGATATATATTTAGGATTATGCATCTTTTGTGATGATTTTGGTTCACCATTTGTTTATGGATGTATTCTTACATGTGATAAATGCCAATTTAAAATGTTATTTGCAATGGTATATACATATTGATTATGGGCTCTAGGCACATGATTGAATGAAATGGATTCAAATTCACGCATCAAAAGCTTAAATCATAGATATTTTCTAAATAGGACATGATTATGCACACAATCAATGCCATTCAATTGCATGAAAAGTAGCAGGGAATCTAGACAAACATGAAGGTGAAGGATGTGATGGTCAAGGGCATCAACTAAAAACCCTATCACAACATCATATTCAGCTTGGTTATTTATGGTAGATCCAATGCAAACACTGTTGGAGTGGACGAATAAATGAAAGGGGGTGAAAATGGCCCAACTTGTCGAGGCACAATTCTTGGTGAAGTGACTCGCACCATCGACAAAATGATATAAGGTGTGGATAATGAATCCATTTGTTACAGATTCATTTGGGCATATCAACCCCAACATGCAGGTCGATGTTATTAGAGTTCATCAATCCCTAATACAATTGTTACATGCCCTAAAGTGGTTAGTCATCAGAATGCCTTACTCCCAAAGAAGTTCCATCACAGAAAGCATCCAAAAAGTACCTCGAAGGAGATTAACGTAGGAAGCCTTCTATCAGGCTGCAATGCATTTCGGGAGCTACACTAATTGAGCACTATGCATCTCACTTAGTCCCTCTTTATCTTGCGATGAGCGAACTTGGGTGAATTTCCATGAGGGTTTGAATATCCCTTATCCACTGGAAGCCTCTAGAAGTTTCTCAAGTGCCACCTTACCCTCTGAGTTCGCCCTTGGATGAAAAAAGGAATTAGGAAACATCAACCTCCTATCCCCTCTTTCATGGAACTAATTTCTTAAAATATAAAGGCATTCATCATCATCATTGATGACACAACCTCCTTCACTCATCTATAAATAGATCACTCATCTAAGAGATCCAAGCTAAAAAATATTGAGTTGCAAGGAGATGTTGGCAGTATGAGATTAGTATTGAGTGCAAGTATTGCGATATTGTTTGAATGTATTGCTTTTCATGAGGTGAAGAAGGATTGAATTGGAAGGACAACACTGGATCGAACTCGCATTAGTTGTAATCTTTCCTCTTATCAATAATTTTTTTGAGATTTTTCCCTTATGTTTGTGTTTATGTTGAATGCATTCATGTGTATATCATACTTTCTATTCTATGCTATTTATGAAAAATAGATCATTATGCTTTGATGGGTTTTTGCTTCTGTAAGTTGTGCAGGTACATATCAAGTGATTTAAGTATGGGAAGGAGCAATGAAATCGGTCAAGGGAGATAAGGAACAAGTGGAAGTTACAAGTAGGCTTTCTATCTTTTATCTTATTTATTATTTATCAGAAAAATTAAGATTGCTTTGACTGTTGTTTCTACATCAACTACTAGATCTAGAGGATTAGGCATTTGTAGAAACACTAAATATTCCTAAAACAAATTGGTGACTCCGTGGGGGATGGATAATTTTCCCTTTTTAGTAGCTAAGTAACCTCTTAGAACATTCCAATATACTGCACTTTCTTTTGATTATTGAATTCAATTCTAATACACTGAAAATTGAGTCAAATTTGAGCCAAAAACACCTTGAAAATTGCTCACTGTAGTCATCACACTGTCCTTAACTGAGACCTGTGATGCATTGTAGTTCCCGCATTGGTACAGAGCAATTGACTACACTGTCTATCACCAAATCCTACGTTGATCTCTTGAAGATCAGTTTTCCCATCTAGGAACTAAAGTTTTGTCAATTTTCATCTTTGATTGAACTGCCTATTGAATATAAATGATGTCTCATCTCTGAAACCAACCTTCATCTCTTTAATTTGGTGTTATAGCTCCAAATCTCACTCTTAATGTTTGTTATGCCACACTCATGGCCTAGGGAAACCCCTCCTTCTATACCTGGTCCAAATACTTAAAAAATAGTGTTTTACTCCCTATATGTGACATTGCTCTGAGCTAAATACATGTGTACACGGGTCTGTGTATATCCAACCCATTTATATGTCTTAAAACACTTTAAAAAATTAAATCTCCTTAATTTTGGGTGATGATCATGGGTTTTACCTGCTGATTACATATTAGTGCCCGTGGCCCAATTGTTCCCAACAATTTCCAACTAAAAAACTACTTTGGGAGAAGTATAAAAAGGCTTCAATGGGAAGGCCTATGGAGGAGAGAATAGAGAGAAAAATCACTATGTTGAGATTATCCTTGTGCTTCCAACACTTCCCCCAATACAAGAAACCCTTGTTTCCTTGAGTTATGATGTTTTTCCATTAGTTTAGATATTCTTGAGTGAGTCATGGAAGGAGCTTGTTGAAGGCTTGAGATTGGATGAATCCGAAGGACGGTTCTGCTTGGAGCCTGTGAAAGGAAGAGTCGGGTGAAATCATTCCTTTTTGTATTTTAGTCATCTATAATAAAAGAAACACTTGTCTTGTTCCTGATATTAATCTTCTTCATGCTTATGATATTAATGTTATGATTTACATATGAAACGTTGTTTCAATTGTATAACTAACTACTTTTCAATATGCTATGAAGTTGATTTCCTTATGATGCTTGGTCCATATACTGCTATGATTTCTTGAATTGATTGTTTCGTAGATTGAAGGATTGAAAGGAACTCCAAGAGGGTTTGGACCCTGGCTGGATCTACCCAAACGAAGGACCCCCAGGTGCACCTCTCTTCACATAGTTTGTTTATATTAGTATCATGGCTATATGAAATGCTTGTTTTTCTTTGTAGATAACCCCCGCTCTGCTAGGGTATTGACCCAAGACCCTAGGGGACTTTGTCCCTCAACATTTGGCCCTACTTTGATTGGATTGATTAATGCTTCTTTAATGTTTTATTTGTCATTATCAGTCTATAGTCAAATTTAGAATATAGTTGATTGATATTTGTCGAAAGAAAGTGTTGTAAAATCATCTTTTCTTTCAAAAGTTGAATTGTCGTAAAGTCTTCATTAATGAAAGATCAATTGATTGATGTGTGCATTTGATTTGTATTTTCATTTAAAGTGTCGACAATATTCATTTATTTAAAATTGAAAGTGTCGTATAGTCTTCCTTTCCCTTTAAAAGTAATTGTCACAAATCGTCATTTTTATGAAAAGAGTTCTGAATCATTTGTGCATTAGTTTTTCTTATTGCATCATTCACACTAACATACACTGAAAAGAAAAGCATGCATTGTGCATATTAAAGTTTGTGAATGCTTGAAGGGAATGGTTTAGGGAATTGCATTAGTTTGTGCTCTTTGTTTCTCGTTCAAAAAGTACTTGTATGCTCTATCCCTCATAGCTAGGATTTTCATTGCTGACATTAAATGGAAGGAGTGCTCCTCATTCTAGTTTTGTTCTTAGGAATTTCAAAACACATTTTGCGTTGAACCTTCAAAGGAAAATTTTTAAGCAAGATCAACCTAAAATTTACATCAATTAATATAATAATGCATTGGAACTTAACAAAAACATCTAGAGGTCTAGGCTAGAGACGTGTTCTAGCTTCTTAAAACCTAGTGGTTTTTGTTTTCATTAAGGTTGAGTGATTCCTCCTCACTGATTCGATAAGTACTAGTACGGAATTGTGCTCCATGTACCATTGAGTATATGGTGGGAGACCCCAATAGGTTGAAATCCTTTATCCCTAGGAAACCAAGTCTGCCGCCTTACCAATCGTAATGCACCGAACACAGCATTTGGGAAGATTGACTGTCGTACATTAAATCCTTGGTAATTTCTCTTTCATTTATCACCAATGTGTATATTGCAGTTTTGTGATTATTTTGGTAAACCCTCTTGTCTAGAATCTCTAGAGTAGTCACTTTCATTCCTTTTCGACTCCTTAAAAGAAAAGGATCATCTGAGAACTTGTCCTTTCAAGCTCATTAAACATCGAAAGCTACTAGAGTCATATTTTGTTTTTTCTCGACTCTTTAAAAATGAAAAAGCAAAGTTGTGTTCCCGTGTCGTAAAAATTAATTGATCGTGGATAACATCCTCCACGCTCACTCCTTAGTTGAACTTAGGTTGAAATATATGGCGACAAATCCGGAGTCCACCAATCAAGGAATTCCTTTTGATGGGAATTATAGTCCTTTTCCTCCATTTGGAAATATTGGTGCTCCATATATGGCTACATTGTCCCTTCTGGGATTTCCCATTGGCTTGCCAGTATGGTTGTTTTCAACCTCCTTGGTTCAAAACATAGTGATTTCTCCGCAGTCGAGTACACCTCCAACTGGATAAAATCAACCTCCAGTTGATCCTAAAGTTGACCCTTCGCCTTCTTCCTCGGTTGTTTCTTCCACCCCTTCTTCCTCTTTGCCTGGTGAAATTATTGGTACTAGTAATCAGGTGGTTAAGAATAAGAATAAGAAGAAGAAGCAAATTCAGCAGAAGGGCAACTAAGCAACCATTGCTTTGAATGCAATGTTTGATGATAAACTGTCCGTCATGCCTCACAAAGTTCGATATCCATGCAAACTTTGTGCAGGAAACCATCTTCTTCGAACTTGCCCTGATATTCCTCAGATCTTAGAAGAATGGTCTTCCCATTCACATCATCCCATGTCATCAACTTGTGGAGATCATGTTGATGACACACCATCAACTAGTGCTAGTAGAGTTCATGGAAAGAAGGGTGAAGTTAAGTTTCCCTGCAAGTTATGTGAAGGGAATCACCCCATTCACCTTTGTCCCTATCTGGATGAAGCCAATAAAGTGTTGGATAACTATCCTACCTCACCGCAATGACTTCCATCTGGTTACAGGAAACTATCCCTTAATCCTTCACTAGTTGATGAATTGACTGACTCAAATCAACTTTCAGTGAAACCCACTCTCTCTGAAAGTGAATCCTATGAGTCTATACCTGACCCAAATCAACAAGTCAAGGTAACAATTAACCCAATTTCACCTTCAGTAAATCGTGCCTTTCTCGAAGAGAGTGAAAATGATACCACTCAAGTTCTTTTTGTTTCTTCAAGTTCTAATGAGCTTGGGGGCAATCCTCCGTTCCATCAGGATAGGAGGAAAATCCTCTTGCTCTCGTAACTCAAGGGGTTAATTCTCCCATTTCTACGGTACCCCCTCCAAGTAGTCTAGTCATTTCCTTTGATTGGAATCGACTGGCTGGATTTTTTCTTCCTTCTTATGTGCCTTTTCAAATCATAGTATAGGTTTGTAATATGATTGTATTGGGCACTATTATAGACAAAGGTGCATCAGTTAGTATCCTTTCCTCAACTGCTTGGCAAGCGCTTGGTTCACTGCCATTTGTGCTAGTTACATAGAATCAGTTGGCTTTTAATAGACGAACGAGTCGACAATTAGGGATCCTCCCTCAGTTACCAATTAATTTGGGACAAAAAACCATTTATCTGAATGTGATGATAGTCCCAGGCCCTTTAGATAATAACTTACTACTTGGGCGTGACCATGTTTATGGCATGGGAGCTATTATTTCAACACTCTTTCGAGTGATTTGTTTCCCGCATGAAGGCAAAATTGTCACCCTTGACCAACTTTCATTTCCTGGTCCAAATATAGCTCCGAGTCAACCATCTTCCTCAAGTGGTCCTTTTGTACCAATGGTATCATCCTCTCCATGGGTTAATTATGTGGCAACCTGTTCCATACCTACATCAACTGACGATCAATTTAGTGATGTTGTACATCATGTACTGGGGGCATTGGAACCAGATCTCTCCTTCATGACCCCTTCTGAGTTGTGATCAACATGGGTCTGAGGATAGTTCGTTGTCTTGTGTCAACCTCGTTAAAAAAGGAAACGGCTCCCATGAGGATAATTCTTGGTCTTGTGTGAACCTCATTAAAAAATGAAACCAAGGAATATGAGCATAGTTCCTTGTCTTGTGTCAATCTCATTAAAAAATGAAACAAGGTCCCTTGGAGCAAATTTCCAAGTCGAGTCTTTTATTGGATCTCATAAAATCCTAGTCGAGTCTTTCACTTGATCTCGTAAAAGAACCTTCATTCCATCCACCTGATAGCCATGAGTAGTCTACTTAGGTGAATGTAATGAAGCTTGGGGGCATGCACCTAATGGTAAAGTTAAGTTTCCTTGTAGGTTATGTGAAGGGAATCACCCCATTCACCTTTGTCTATCTGGATGAAGCCAAAAAGGTGTTGGATAATATCCTGCTTCACCATAGTGACTTCCATCTGGTTACCGGAGACTCTCCTTTTCATCATGCCGGGGGCATGTAAACCAATTCAACCTTAGTTTTTCGTTTTAAGCTTGTGTAAAAACGAAACTGAATCCAAGCATAGTTTGTCATTTCAAGCTTGTGTCAACATGAAACTGAATCTAAGCATAGTTCCCTATGGTTCAAGCTTTTCTAAAAATGAACCCATTTCCATTTTTAACCCTTGTGATTGCCATTCTACCAGCCTTTTCTATCAGATGAGCATTGATTGTTTCATTCCATCACCACCATCTCTTTCGCTAATCATACGCTTTCACTTGGTTGTGTTACCCCTTTTGAGGAACATTTGCAATAAGTGGTCTTATTAGCCAGCCTCTTAACATAAATCAACATGTTTTGAGAAGTTCCAACATCAACGAAACTAGTTGCTATCCTAGACACCACTCGTTCCTCAAAGTTGAGTCCTCTTTAAGCTCTATTCAGACTCTCTAAACATGAAAATATTGCCAATTGCTTGTCGTTTCTAGCTCGTTAATGGATTAGAATCAATATCTACTCAGTATAGTTTTACCCCTTCATCGGGTTGAGATAGATTAACTACAAAAAATTACTCGTTGATCAAACATGATCAATAGGTTCTCTCTTGTATTATTTTATGATTTTTCATACTTAAGAGACAAATTTACGAAAAAGAACTTTTGGAGTTTCCTTTTAGTCCCTTTTCGGACTCTCTAAATGTGAAAAGGACTGAGTTATCTTTGTTGTTAAACTCGTTAAAAACATTAGATAGCGACAAACTTGTCCATCTAGACAAGACTGAGTTTCACCATCAGTAGACTCGTTAAAACATCAAATAGCGATGGGTTTTCCCGAAGGGTAAATTATAGAACAATCATATGTTATCCTCCTCAAGCTTGATAAAAATAAAGAGGTACTAGTTAGCGATGATTGGGGAAAATGGGAAAATTTGAGAAAATTTTATGGTAGCGAGTTGCTTTTGAACATGACACTTTCACTTCATCTCCGTGACTAGTTGGGTTGGGTTATTCAGTTTGATGGTTATCACACCATCCATCACTTTGGTTTTGGGTCAACACTACCAATTCATCTCAGTGTCGTCAATATGTTCAAGAGAAATCATCTAGTTAAAACTTCATCCATTACAATACTGTCAACCTTCATTTTCATGACTGCCATTGCTAACCTTGTGTCGTCAGTCGATTCTTATCTCCAAAATAATTTACTTTGTTTCATGTTGTAGATGTGGGATACATCAAGGCCCTCGTATGACGAGTCACTTCTTGTCGACATCACCTCATCATCCAAGAAGTGGGCTTAGAAACACCCTTTCAATGCTTTGAAGCTTGCATACATCAATGGCAAGTTTCTCGCTTTCGGCGACAGGTTGACATCAATGACCTTCGACTGAAAGATTTTGCATGGTGTTCGACATCAAATCATTTATTAACACCATGCAAAATGTATTGTAGTACCTTGAGGATCCTCATTTTTATTGGTGTTCCCTCTCACGTCTGTTAACAGCTTACATCATTAGCTGGTAATCAAATGATGTCTCTCCATGTTCTACCACAAAACATCTATTCACGTGGTTAGACTTGTACATTGAGTGAAGATTGAATGAGATTGAAGACCCCAGATCTAGTTTCATCCATCCAGGCTACAACATATTCAGGAGTACCAAATAAAATGTACAAAGGCCTTACACAAATGGTCATCCTAATCATGGGCACGAATCTATATCTGTAGAAACAAAGGTCTATATCTGTAGACGACTATCTGATCTATGTACATGTAATGAAAGTTTATAAGCTGAGCATGGGAATGCCTCCCTCACCTAATTCATGAGAAAAATGAAATTATCATGATATGATTGTATTGTAATTGATGCAGGTCGCCTTCTGTTTCGAAACTTCCTATCGTCATGATAAAGCATTTCACCCGACATAGATATTTACGACCTCATGCTT
Source organism: Pinus tabuliformis (assembly GCA_031772625.1). Lineage (NCBI taxonomy): Eukaryota > Viridiplantae > Streptophyta > Pinopsida > Pinales > Pinaceae > Pinus > Pinus tabuliformis. The sequence goes on along the minus strand of CM062807.1, from coordinate 1,245,360,899 downwards.
TAGGGGGCAACTGTTATAGGTTCATTTGGGCATATCAACCCCAACATACAGGTTGATGTTATTAGATTTCATCAACCCCTAATACAGTTGTTACATGCCCTAAAGGGGTTAGTCATCAGAATGGCTTACTCCCAAAGAAGTTCCATCACAGAAAGCATCCAAAAAGTACCTCTAAGGAGATCAGCGCAAGAAACCTTCTATCAGGTTACAATGCATTACAGGAGCTACATTGAGTGAGTGGTATGAATCTCACTTGGTCCCTCTTTAGTCTGCAATGAGCAAACTTGGGCAAATTTCCATGAGGGTTTGAAGATTCATTATCCACTAGAAGCCTCTAGAAGTTTCTCAAGTGCCACCTGCCCTTTGAGTTTGCCCTTGGATGACCAAAGGAATTAGAAAACATTAACATCCTATCCCCTCTTTCATGGAACTAATTTCTTAAAATAGAAAGGCATTCATCATCATCATTGATGACACAACCTCCTTCACTCATCTATAAATAGATCACTCATCTAAGAGATCTGGGCTGAAAAATATTGAGTTGCAAGGGTATGCTAGTGGTATGAGATTAGTATTGAGTTCAAGTATTGTGATATTGTTTGAATGTCTTGCTTTTCATGAGGTGAATAAGGATTGAATTGGAAGGACGACGCTGGATCGAACTCGCATTGGTTGTAATATTTCCTCTTATCAATAAATTTTTCGAGATTTTTCCCTTATGTTTGTGTTTATGTTGAATGCATTCATGTGTATATCATACTTTCGATTCTATGCTATTTATGAACAATAGATCATTATGCTTTGACGGGTTTTTGTTTTTGTAAGTTGTGCAGGTACTTCTCAAGCAATTTAAGTATGGGAAGGAGCAATGAAATCGGTTAAGGGAGATAAGGAACAAGTGGAAGTTACAAGTAGGCTTTCTATCCTTTATCGTATCTATTGTTTATAGGAAAAATTAAGATTTCTTTGACTGTTGTTTCTAGCTTAGCTACTAGATCTAGAGGGTTAGGCATTTGTAGAAACACTAAATATTCCTGAAACACCATCTGAAAGACACAAGAAGACAATATGTAAGACTTTGGGGGATGAAAAATACCTAAATGTAAGAAGAAAGACATATATATGTGCACTTCGATTGGAAATTCTATGGGTAATATTTCTTGAGGTAGAGTTCATTTCGAGGATTGAGAAGGATTTATCCTTCTGGATCCTCTAATAGGTATGGTTAAAAGTTTCCATGCCCTAGGACATCATGAGCTTGGTCATACACGATAACAAGGTCGCCTTCATTGAAGGTAGGAGGGTGGAATTTGCGGTCATAATAAGTTTTGGTGTGGTTTTTCATTGCTTTAGTGGTTTGTAATGCAACATGATGGTCTTTGAAAGCATGCTTGAGCATGATAATTTGTTGTTGTAAGGGTTGGGTGTTCGGGAGGATTTCGATGGCAAGGTGAAGGGAAGGGATTTCGCACTCATTTGGTAAAACTGCCTCCTCTCCAAAAAAAGGTGGAAAGGAGTGAACCCTGTGGCAGTCTTCACAAAATTTCTATATGCTCACAAAGCAAGGAAGAGCATTAAATTCCAGTTGGTCTTATGTTTATTCACCATTGGATGAAGTGTAGTCATAAGGATCTTTTTTGACAACTTCAACTTGGCGATTGCCTTGGGGATAATAAGGCGATGAATATTGATGTTCAAATCCGAACAAAGAGGATAGCCCACACCATACCTCATCTTCAAATTTGCGACCATGGCTGCAGACCAATTGTTTTGGGACCCCGAATCGAGCAATAACATGGTTAAAAAAGAAGAGGGTTGTAGTAGCCACGGTATTATTGAACACAAACATGACCTCAACCCATTTGGTAAAATAGTCGACAACCACGATAATATACTTATGGTTATGTTTAAGCCTTGGATTTTGCAACTCAAACATGGGGGATAACCACTTGGTCCAGACCTTAAAGACAATTCCATTTCCATTTGAAGTGGTGGCTCTAACTGGGGATGATGGGTCCAGTTTCCCAATGTGGGATTTAAAATGAGAGTGGGTGGTTTTCAAGCGATTTCAGTAAGAATAATGATAACAAGATGGCATGTTTTATCATGCAAATATCTATCTAACTTAATCTAATATAAACTCGAGTATTTTGTGTGATATGCGATTTAAAAAGATATTTGTTTAAAATGTGATAATAAAGATCAATCACGCATTAAATAGAGATGATAACGTGTAAAAATAATTTCTTTGACTAAATAGTTAGTCAAAGAAATGTATAAACTATATCGCATATATCTGATGATTATACATGAAAATAAACAATTTTAGCTAGGCATCATACAGTAATGCAATTAACGCATAACAGAAAGAACATATTTCATATACAATTCATGAAATTGAAATTTTATCACTAATTAAACATAAACAGAACTAATAATACAAAATAAAAGTACCATATGTGTGAAGTTCTACTCATTTGACTAGTGACATATATAAGCTCATTTCTTCAAATCAAATTATCTTTCAAGTATACAATAGTGAATCAACAAAGGAACGTAGTGTGATTTAAAAGAAACGACGATGATCCATAATTTCGTCACTGCATTCACAAACTTACAAAAGTGGATTCTTTGCAAATGTTTATGATAAAATTATAGACCCTTCTCTAAATGAATTGGAAGGGTATAAATACTATTCTAACTAATGTTCAAAAATAGAATATACGAAAATTTGAGGAGGTTTCAAACAAACTTCCTCCTAACTAGCAACTAAATCTAAAAATAAAAGTGACTTGATGGGAAGAGGTTATAACGATGACCTATTGTCTTCCAACTTCTCTTTTAAATCGCATATATCAGCCATCGGTTTCACTTGAGGAGGTGCCCCAAACTATGTTATGACCGGTCCTGTGAAAATAACATCTGTGAGAGGTGGAATCATCCATTGAGTTGAATGGATTGAGCAGTTGAGGGTCATGATTTCGCTGTGAGGTTTGACAAGGTATTGCCAATATGCCTCCCAGTTAGTCTTTGATAACTTTGTGATCGCCTCACTTTGGATTTCCGCTCTTTCCTTCCAGTTTTTACTCAGCAGCAATTTCGGGTTACCTTGTGTGATTTATTACTTTTACAGTGTTCTTTGACACCCCTGCTACTCTTGCCACTACTAATTCAACTTGCTTGATCTATGTATCCTAATATATGAATAGAATGTCCTTATGTGTCTCCTCAATCTCGGGCAAATTAGCTCTCCTTCCTTCTTCTGTTTCTTTCCATTCAATGAATTCAGAAGTCCTTGTACTTAAATCATTAAATTTAGTTCTTTGGTCAATCACCTTATCCGTTAACTGATCACTACTAATTATATAAGGAGAGATATGTGACATTCTTTAGCAAAATAGCTCTTGCTATTTTTCTAGAAGGGAATTCAGCTCTAGTGCCTCTTTTATAAATTCGTCGACAGTAGGGACATCTTTATATTTTTCCATGGATTCTTGCAGTTATCGAATTTGCATGTCCTTCATAGAGATGTATGTTTCATGGCTTATCTTTAACACTTCCATATTCTACTGTAATTGGGCTAGTTGTTCAACAACTTGCCTCTTCACACTTGCCTTCTCAATTTCAAGTTTCTGCTCGAGTTGCACTGTCTTTTCCTCCCTTTCATTTAACAAAATAGATATCTCCGTAGCTTTATCCACGGTGGCAGTTGTATATGCCCCTATAAACTGCGACAGTCTGGTCAAGTTTTCAGCTAGATTGGAAGAAATATCCTTTTAGACTATGTCCACCGGCTCATTCCCAGGTGGGATCTCGAGTGTCTCTACCCTCCTTCTTTTCCTTTGTCTCCTTACTATAGCCTTGTGAAGTGGGATGTAGGACACATATAAAGGAGGAATTTCAATCACCTTTAGGACAATTTATAATGTGAGAAAAGAAGGAATGATTTCGGTCTGTTGCGAACTTGTCCTTTGCTCATCCATCAGTCGAGACCCTCTGTAATTTTCTAAGTATGCAGAGGAGTGTGATATTCTGTGGTTTCCTGGGCATCTATTGTCTTAGGAGTGCCTTGTAGTTTTTTATTGAATTGGTCCCAATCCTACTCCAAATTGCTTCTTTTGATCTCAGAATCAGTATCTTTAGTCAAGTCATTTATGACCTTCTTTTTGGCTGACCTCCTGCTGGATTTCGTTGTATTCTCAATGTCCTAGGCTTTCCCTGTGTCCACTTGAGACTTTAAGCGATAAATTGGTCCCTCACCATTGATAGTCACACTGGGTATAGGTTTTTCCTCGACTCTTAACAAATGCAATGGAATTATTTCGAGCCTTTTGTTTCTAAATTCCTAAAGGCATTCAAAATATTCATGACTCAAATTGGCCCTTGCCCACTCGAACGCTTGTTCGAATGATCTAGATGACTATAAAAGGTCTTCAAAATTATTAGCCTCATCGTTAAACAGCTTAATCATCACTACAACAGTAATATTATGTGCTATCTTGTCAGGTTTGAATTTCCTCTTTGGCAGAGTGTGGAGCCTGAGGCTCTCTAGGCTTAGTGATTCCTTGGTTGCATGGTTGAAATTTGCTAACAAAAAAGAACCACACTGAATGGGAAAGGATGGCCACAAATAATTCTTGCTATCTTTTAAGGTCTTCGTAAAGCCTTTACCCACAGTTTGGTGAGCTATTTCTCTTACTATTAGCTTATCAGAGACATACAAAGGGAGGACATGTGAGTCCATTGTACTACCAAAAACCTTGATGTATGTAAACCATACTTCAAGAAAATACTTGCCTACTATGAGAAGGTCTATAGTGGATTCTTCGGAAAACCTAGGGGATTTCTTATTAAAAATAAATTGATGCAATGGTAAAATAAGACCACGACATACTTTATAAAAATGGGGTATCTAATGGGATTCCCAAATCTATTTATAGCTGAGATGGATAGGGTAGGGGTCCTGCAAAGTCCATTTCCAACCCATGATTGGAAATTTAGTGCAAAAATAGATGGAATCCATGATATTGGCACTGAAATAAAATGGAGGAAGGTTCTCTATGGAGGAGGATCTATTTTGACGATACTCGGAGATGTAGTGGCTAGGTTATCAGATAGGAGAGTGGCCCAATTTGTTATGTGGGAATTGACAAAAGCATCAATTAAAGGAATCCATTCTATGGAAAACTTGGTATTATTAGGTAATCCATATAGCCTACATAACATAGAAGTTGCATAGTTGTAGGCGTTTGCCAAAGAAGTTATCCTGAATTTCCTATCTTCAATACTAATATTTTCCACGACCCATCTAATCATATCAGTGTATGGCAGTATTTTCGCTCTTGCTCCTATTCTCTGATGGAGGGAACAAGAAGCGTCTTTGAATTGGACCCCCATAGGTTTTATTGAGTTGGTCGTCACATTTATCATAGTAATTTTAGGATGCTCATCTTCAAGCCTATTGTATATGACTTCCCATGTTGTTGCTCCTCCATCGACGCTGCAAATTGTGTTAGCGAATATAGGCGATATTTCTGATAGCTCAGACTCTGTAATGCTCTAATTCTTCTACTTTTGCATCACCTTTCGTAATGACAAGTCTTTTGAAGCTTTCCTGAAATGAAAGAGATATATCAGCACATACGATATAAGGCAGTTAAGGCTGAATTCTCTCTGAAATGACTTTGAATCGTGGGAATATTTTAAACGAGATTTCAGTGTTAAATAGACATAACTTGAAACATCATTACCTCTCCTCGGGCTGCTAAAAATTAATTACCCTATCAAACCACTCATTATTATATTAAAACATAGTAACTTCCCACGCTTGATGCTTTATTCGCACATCAGAACTTTTAAATGTTGTAATATAGTGTTTCCTGGAGATAATGTGAAATGTGATTGTGAAAATCGTAATATCGCATTTTGCAAATCGTTAAAGGATGACATAATGTAATGCATTATTTATTTGCAACTTTGCGAAGTGCGATCGCGTGTTCTTAAGGCGTTCTGATCAAAATATTGCAGAGGGGGGCTTCATCACATATCATATTTCGAGATTTTCTTAAAGATTTTTATAATTATCACATGGAAAATTGCAAAATGTGATTTGAGATACAGGTCCTAAGCTTGTGTTTTTTTCCTAAGGGTTTCAATAAAATATCTTAGAGTTAGCATTTATTTTTTAAAGGCTAAAATTTTAAAAAGGGTCCGCATTTATATGTCAAATATTAACTATTACTCGTATAAATGGGGGGGTTGTTACATAGTACAACATGTTATTAGCATCTGGGGGTCAACACTCCATGAAGTCGATAACCCATTTATAGAAAGGACCGACTGCGACAACTGGATGAAGTGGAGAAGGTGGAGCTCATGCCTTAGGGGCGTATAACTAGCAATTGGGACAGTGTTTGACTACTGCAATGCAATCACTAAAGGGAGAAGGCCAAAAGTATTTGACACACATAATTTTTTGGACAGTGGCCATTCTATAGAGGTGACCACAACAAGTGTTGCCATGGTAGGCATTTAGCACTTGCTCAAATTTAGGATGGGTGAGACAATGACGAAGGAAAGTTTTGACATTGTGATGATAGAGAGCATCACCGATGAGGAGGTAGTAGAGGGCTTGATGCCAAATACACGCTTGATCATCATGATTGAGATGGGGGGTGAATTTATGGCTTTGTAGATATGTGAGGATGTCACCATACCATGGAAAATTGAAGCTAATGGAGAAAAAGTGTTCATCCTGGAGATTTTCATTAATCGGTGGATCAAGCGTACCACTGGGAAATTAAGAAATGAGCTCGGCAAGGGCCAAACCTTTCTTACCTTTTGGTGTGACAAATTCAAGATCATATTCTTGAAGGATAATGATACAATGAGCATACTTCCTACTAATGATCCATCGACTCAACAGGAAATCCATGGAGTTGGAATTGGTCACAACTTTGGTGGTACGTGTAAGGATATCATGGCGAAGCTTTTGAATGGGGAACATGATAGCCAGTGCTAGATTTTCTTTATGGGAATAGGACACAGGGAGAATTGATAGAGGGAATTACTCCCCTAGGACTTTTTGGGTTGAAACCCTAGCAGACGGAAAGTTATCTATTCAAAGAAACATGCATTCATACAACCATTATGCTATCATACGCAAATTCTATGATAAGGGTACGTACCTTTGGTCCTACGTTTGAGAAGGCCTTTAGGGTCCAAACCCTTCTTGGAGTTCCCTTCTTCTCTTTTGTCCTGCAAAACAACCAATTCAAAGAACACAACAGTATATGGACAAAAACTTATAAAGGAACCATCTTCATGTTATAAAGAAAGGTAGTTAGTTATGAAATCCAAACAACCTTTTGTATATGAATTCTAAACATGAATATCATTAACATAAAGAAGATTCATTTCGGGAACCAAGACATGTGTTTCTTTTATTATAGACAAATAAAGTACATAAAAAGGAATATTTTCACCTGAGTCACCTTCAGCAGGCTCCAAGCAAAGCTTTCTTCTGGATCCGTTCCAGCCTCAAGCCTCTAACAAACTCCTTCCATGACTCTCTCCATGATGTCATAAATGGTGGATGAACATCAACACACAAGGAAACAAAGGTTTCCTGTACAAACTGGGGGAAGTGCAGAAGGCACAAGGGACTTTAGACCTGGTCAAGGGAAAAATCTTAGCATAACCTTTCTCTCTCTTCTCTCCTCCCTTAGGCCTTCCCTTTGAGGTCTTTTTATACCATCTCCAAAGTAGTTTTTTAGTTAGGAGTTGGTTGGGAACAGTTGGGCCACGGGCACTAACAGGTGATCAGCAGGTAAAACCCGCGATCTCCGCCCGAAAATAAGGAGTGTTATATTTTTTTAAGTGTTTTAATACATACACGTGGGTTGGCTATACACATACCCGCGTATACACGCGTTTAACTCAGGGCAATGTTGCGTATAAGGGATAAAACACTATTTTTTAAATTTTAGGACCAGGTCTGGAAGGAGGGGTTGCCCTAGGCCATGAATACAACATCACAAACCATGAGAGTGAGATTTGGAGCTATAACAGATGCCCCCTAATATATGAGGTCAGAAGGGGTACATGATGGACGAAATATATTATGCGAGTACATGGAAAGGAAGTCTGTCAAAAACCGAGGAGGACTTCACCATAATTCAGCCTGCCAAGCCACCAAATGAGATCAGAAAGAAACACTGTCTGAGGCCGGCATACCCATGCTCAGAAAATATAAAGCATGTCCGCATATCAAGTACAAGCGGATCCACTAAGTATACAAGTATAAATGACTAAAAGATACATAATGGATCATCTGATCATAATGAACAAGTACATGTCTGAATATCACATATAAGATTGTCAATGATGCTGAAAGATGCAACGGATCACTGATATCAAAGACTGATCCCCTAAAGGTACCAACTGAACATGATGGAATAGGATGGTACTACACTGCAAACTTAGGTGCCAACATATAGAATGTCACCATGACTAACTGCAACATATAAAGTGGAGTGGTATCAACTAGCAGCAACAGGAGCAACTGTCAAGTGAACCAATGAATGCTGATACAACCTGAGGTCTTCACCGACCGTCGTGGTACATTTCTACACCATGGGAATAAATGATCTGAAGTCGACCATGTGAGAAATCGTTTGATTACCGGTCATTGATGTATACCGTTAACAAATGCGAGACTACTCACCGATAATGATAATGAGCGTCAAGGTACCTAGTACAATCTAACAAGTGTGAATAGATGAGCTGGAGTCGAACACCTATAAGAATCTATCGATCAGGAGACAATGATGGTTTCCCACTGTCGATAGCAAAGGATCTGCCACTAATGACTACAAACCCCAAGGTACTGCCAAATGGACTCTAGATCTTTGCCCCAGAGCAATGAGTCGGAGTCGATAGGGAAAGATCCACTAGAAGGAAGGCATTAAGGCATCCTTCATCAATCTAGCGCGAGTGTAACCTGTAGGCCAATAATGTGGAAGGAATCGGACGAAAAAGATGTAGTAACCCAACCGAAGTACGTTTCCGGCGTACACAAGATGTGGCTAGCGCATGGCATAAACCCTCTGAACCAACCAATAATGAAAGCTGACACAGAGGCGAGGTATCCACCAATAGGGTCAAATGGAAACCAAGGTATTGCACGAACCCCAATGTGTGATAATGTAAGCTGATGTCGAACACAAGGGAAACCACTCAGTCAAAGACCCGTGATACTGATCGATGCTGAGCACAAGGTAACCTATCAATAATGAAAATAGGGCCAGGGTGCAGCTCTAGGCCTATCCTCAGAGCAAGATGTCGTCGTCGATAAGAACAAGACCCGCCAGCAAGAAGTCAATGGGGACCTTCTCAAACCAGCACGAGTAAAGGACCAATATAACTGATGTGATGATAGACATGACACTGACAACCAGGGATGGCCGACTAAAAAATGAGTCAAGAGACACCGCAGAGAGGCCGACTCAGGCTAACTTCCCTTGAACAAAAGCACGACTCAATGTGACTATGTGGCAGCATATGATGACTCTGTATAAGTTCGCCATGCAGGAGGCACGAACGAACCCTCCATATGATTGGAAGAGATAACCAATCGGTGGAGAACTGACTCAATAACAAGGTTATGGCGTACCTAAGTCAAACTAAATCCCACCCATACGGAGGAGACTTTGTTTTGAGTGCTTTGTTCAAGGGCGACACGACTGACTCTAGCTACCAACAATAAATGGAAATAATGTCCCGTTCCCGCTCTTTTTGGAATATTTAATTTTTTTGTCTTTTTCTGTTAAGCTGGAAAAAGAATAAAAGAATGCTATGGTACAGTGGAAAGAACGAGTGTCGGTGAAACAGATGATCTAGTTCCTAGGAAAGGAATGTTCCTATGCTCAATGCAGGGAGGTGAAAACTGGTCAGTGACACTCAAAGATATGTTCTTTCCACGGGTCAAGGTGTGTCAAGCTGCAAAAGTCAAGGGAATGCAAGGTTGATTTTGTAGATGTCATGGTCAAAAGTTGGCTTAAACACGAGTCCAAGTGAAGCCGGCTCTAGGCCAAAAGGTGCAAGTGGTCAACATGCAATGCAGTAGTACAACTCAACACAAAGGAGTCTCTAGGGTATATGGCCAAAACAAAGCGGAGAAGCTAAGAGGAATGAGTCTTCAACGCATAAGTCATGGCGGGACTATAGAGGACTCCCGAGCCTACTCAAAACAGAGCAGCATGGGCAACAAATGTCAGTGAGGTGCTAACTAGGATGCCCATGTAAAGGATGGCTCTACCATCGTGTCATGATTTAAAGAATCGGCGAGTGAAGATGGCTTACGAACCATAACACGATGGGATCGACCCTATGGCAGATGTATCGGTCAAATGGAGGCTAGTATGCATAATGCAACGGAAAAAATGGTGTCCCTAACCTATATGCCAGTGAGAACACGATACCTGCCATGACGGGTCAGCAGTCATGGAACCGTCTTGAAACTGAAAATCATCCAAAATGTCCTGAAAAATAGACCAATCTCGACATTCCAAGCTCCCAAGTTAAAAGCCACATGAAGCCAAACAAAATAAAATTTTGAAAAAATTTTGCATTTTCAAAACTTATAAAAAGCATTTTGGACTCACCATTTTTACCATTTGAGTTTGAGAGCAAAGGATTTGGAGCAAAAGGAGCAAACTTCCCACAGCCAGATTCAACCGTTCAAATTCGTCGAAAACCTCCAGGTAACTCTTATACTTAGCTTGCAATTAATTGTGACAGGTTTTAGGATTTTTGGTTGATGTTTCACCGTTGAACTTTTGTCCAAAATTTCCTCGCGGCGTATACGCGGGTTGGTAATATCGAACCCGCGTACACGCGGGCCCTATACGCGACTGTGTGCACAGGAACCCGCGTATACGCCGCGAACCATTTTAAACGAAAACTAACGGTTTTGAATCAATTTTTTCTCAGGATTCCTGTCACGTGGTGTGAAAGAGAGCACGCAGCGGTAGACAATGAAGTTATGAACAGTCCAGAAGCATTAGATGCCCTACGGGGATGCGGTTTGCTTAAATGTTTCAAATTGCCAAATATGAAAGTGAACACACGTCTGCTTGAGATGCTCATTGATTATTGGGATGTCGATGAGGAAGCTTTTATGATCGATCAGATGCCGCTCAGGGTAGAAGTGGAGGATATCTATTTTATCACGGGCCTTTCCTGAAGGGGAGAGGTAGTACAGTCCTGGGGTAGGACACTGAGCGCCCTCTCGATAGAGGACTATGTACAGATATACTGCCCGGGACATCCCAAGAAGGTTGGGAGCCAGATTTCCATCACACATGTGGCGAGTTTATCACTTAGGATAATCCTGTTTACCATGGCTCAAGTGAACGGATCATCCTCTCTGCATCAGGCATCAAGGAAAAACATGAGCGTGGCAGTGGACTGTCTCACTACTGTGTTCGACTGGTGTACTCCTCTTCTGGCCAACATGAAGAGCCACTCACTTCTATCATGAGGGGTCAGACTAAAAACTTTGGATATGGGAGCATCTTGCGTACTTTCTTTTTCGAGAAGGTTCCCGCACTCCATCCCAGGGTAGCAGTTTCCATCAGCACCCCACGCGATCCACGCATGGGCGGTGCGCTGATTTGATGAAACGTCTGGAGGGTGGGGAGGTCCCAAGGACTGCCTTTGATGATGACTTCTTCACCTGGTGGGATCAGCAGATCATCACCATGGATGACTACCCCTATGCTGGGCTAGATTTCCGAGGAGATCCTGATCTAGTGTTACCACCGAATGCAGCATGGGGCGAGATCGGTAAGATTTTTTGATTTTATGATTTTTTTGGATTTTTCAAATATGATGAATTTTGAAAAATATTTTTGATGAGATTCAAATGACTGATATGATGATCATGTTCCAGACATCGGGCCGGCATGACCAGATGGATTCCCATGGCATGGACGGCGCGACCGAGGAGTCGAAGAGGTGGCTGCTGATACAGAACGGACTCTGAACAACGTCCAGTGACACTTGGCGAGATTGAGCTGTCGAGTACCGATGGCTGTCATAGAGGACCTTCCTGAGGATATGCAACGTCATGTGGTTGGCATGCCACGTGACTGGGTTTGCATTTTTTGGTATGTGGCCAATGCTATAGTGACATACTTAGACGCTCATCCTGAGCCGAGGCATTAGATATGCCGGACATGATTATGGGCATTTGAGTCCCAATTTTTATATTTTTTGGACACACATATGTACACTCGAGATGTTTTACGATATATATATATATATATATATATATATATATATATATATATATATATATATATATATATACAGTTTGACTTTTTGATACTTCCTTTTATTGTGATGTATGATTGATATGCCAGTCTAATGCTTGATTAGCGATAGAATCAGCTAACCAATTATGAGATCTTGGAATATGCAAATAATTAATATAAGTAAATGATCTTTGAAACAACCTCACCCTTAAATACTGGCGATATAAAGATGGATCCCGTACCCGATAAATGTTATTTAATTGAGACACTATCAATTGAGAATCAAGATATACTACCAACGCGTCGATCCCATGAGAGATTGCCTCAGATAATAAATTAATAACAGCAGTACACTCGGCCATATTGTTTGAAGCAGGACCAATGCACATGCCTCTTGATGCCATCAATTGACCAGATGGATAATAGAGTACCCAAGCTGCGGAAGCAAGATTCCGAGTGTGCCGACTAGCACCATCGGCAAACCCAAAATAGACCAAATCATCCATCAACACCTGCCACAACAGACCAAAAAGTGTTGATATCAGAAAACTCTCGATGATATATGTACAAATATACATAAAATATAATGAAGCCATTGCCTGGTCAAAACTAAGCAAAGTACTTCTTTAGGTAGAGCCCGTTGCGGGGCTCCGCCAACTTGTTTCCTTCGAAATCAATTAACTCATACGATCCTTTTTCTAAAACTCGTTTAATAATGAAAGGACCGTACCACATAGGCTTAAATTTGCCTACCCCCAAGGCGTCCTTATCTTGGTCATAGACCAGGACAAGGTCACCTTCAGAAAAGACTCGAGGACGAACAGACTTATCATACTGCATTTTAATCCTTTTCTTATGGGCCTCATTCATCGTGGCGGCATATCGACGCTGCTCATCGAGATGTTCCAAGTGAACTAGGTGCTCCTCGAGACTCGAAGTCTCTGGAAGAAGCTCAACAGCCAACTTAAGAGATGGAATTTCACATTCAACCGGAAAGATAGATTCCATCCCATAAACCAACTAAAAAGGAGTAAAACTGGTAGCCGTTTTGATGGAGGTTCGGTATGCCCAAAGAGCCGAATACAACATAATGTGCCAGTTGGACCGATTTTTATCGATTGTCTGTTGGAGTATCGTCTTAAGAGTTTTATTGACTGCCTTGACCTGTCCATTGGCCTGAGATAATAAGGGGACAAATGCTCTTGGTGGAAACCTAATTTAAGAGCCAATTCGGACATCAGTTGATTCTGGAAATGACTGCCATGGTTAGTGACAATATCTCTTGGGATACCGAATCTTGAGATAACCTGATTGAAAAGAAACAAAGCTGCCGTGTCACTATCGTTCTTATAAGTAGGCATGGCCTTAGCCCACTTCGTAAAGTAGTCTACAGCCACGATAATGTACTTGTGATTCGCCGTTGAAGGCGGATTACAAGTTGTAAAATCAATACCCCACTTGGTAAAGGGACCGACGGTGACAACGGGAAAAAGGGGAGCTGGATGTGTGCGCATCTTCCGAGTAAAAATTTGACACGGGTGACAGCGTTTCACCGCTTCCACACAGTCTTTAAAGAGTGAAGGCCAAAAACAGCCGGCACGTAAGATGCGCTGGGCTGTAGCAAGCCCTGATAAATGACCACCACAAGCTCCACTGTGGCAGTCATTGAGCACAGACTCTGCTTCCTCTAAGGTTAAACAGTGCCGAAGGATGGAATCAACCCCTCGACGGTATAATGTGTCACAAATGATAACATAGTTTTTAGCCAGGTGACGTAATTTTCGACGTTCATCCTTGGAGAAAGTAGAGGGAAACTTCAAAGTCTGGAGATAGAGAATGATATCTCCATGCCAAGGGTCGAGTGAAGAGATGAGGAATAAATGTTCTTCGGGAAAACTTTCCTCATAAATAGTATCCTCTCCATAAGGAAGCTCAGTAATTAGCTCCGCGAAAACCATGGATTTCTTAGACTTGGCAGACAAGAACTCGAGATCGAATTCTTGCAAAATGACTATCCATCTATTATATTTGCCCCCAATCACTCGCCTACTAAGGACAAATTGAAATGGATTGACCACCGCCAAGACAAAAGTTTTGCGGAGCAAGATATAATGACGGAGCCTCTGGACAGCATGGACAGCTGCCAAGGCCAACTTCTCAACCGGAGAATAGCGAATTTCGGGACCTATTAAGCCTCGACTCAAATAATAAATCATGTGCTCGGCGAGAGCATCGTCCTCCTAAACTAGAACCATACCAATGGTTGATTCGGCTGCGGCGAGATATAAAAGGAAGTCTCTACCATAATCTGGTGGACTCAAAAGCGGGGTAGAGACTAATGCCTTTTTCAAAGCATCAAACGACCGCTGTGCAAAGTCATCCCACACAAATGGAACCCCTTTTCGTAGCAAACGCATGAACTCTTTAGTGATCTCGGCATAGTTTGCTATAAACCGTCTTAAGAAATTAGCCTTCCCTTGAAGACTTTGAAGTTGACGAATTGAGGACGCGGGAGGCAACTGAACTATTGCCTCAACCTTGAAGGGATCAACTTGAATCCCTTCATTATACATAATGAACCCTAACAACTGACTGGACATAACTGCGAAAACGCACTTGTTGGGATTCAACTGGATTTTATAAAAACGACATCGTTCAAAAACCAATCGAAGATGACTAGGATGATCGGTTCTCTTTCGAGAACGAGCAGCGAGATCATCCAAGTATGCCTTGATGACACATTTGATGTCGTGGAAAGCATATGACATGGCCCGCTGAAAAGTGGCTCCAGCATTTTTAAGACCAAAAGGCATCTTTCTATATGCAAAGGTACCCCAGGGACATATAAAAGCTGTCTTATGTTGATCTTCAGGACGCATAGATATTTGATTATAACCTGAAAAACCATCCATGAAGGAAAAAATTTCATTACCCGCACACTCGTCGATAATCTGATTAATGAATGGCGTGGGGTAATTATCTTTCGGGCAAGCCTTGTTTAGGTCCCTAAAATTGATGCATACTCGGATTGTTCCTTGGTTTTTGTCCACAGGGATTGGATTAGAAACCCAATCAGTAAGAGGAACAGGGTATATAAAACCCGCCTTTAGCAGCTTCTCAACCTTAGCTTTGATAGCTACAGCTTTCCTAGGGTTAGCCGGCCGAAGCCTCTGACGAACTGGTTTCACGTTTTCATATGTCTTGATCTCATGTTGAACTATAGAAGGATCAATGCCAAGCATTTCTTCATAAGACCAAGAAAATACATCACGATATTCCTTGAACAGGTCAGTGTAGATTTGAATTTCTTCAGGGGAACACTCAATTCCGATGAAGATATTCTCGATGACGCTAGGGTCCCTAGAGATGTTTATAGGTATCGTTTTTGAAATTACCGACATATTACCTTCGGCACGAATGTGTGCTGGAGCCAAAGGGTTTGACACTGTACAAACATCACTAGTGAGGAGCTCGGAGAATCTAGATTCTACTTCCTGCAATGGAGGAAGAAAGTATGAACGATGGTGTAAGTCTTCCCAAGGTCGATCTATACCCATCATTACTTCGAGGATTGCTTCTTCAGAAGGTAAAACTGAATCTAAGTAGTCCAAGGCAGAGGTAGAATCAAGGCTCCAAGCCGGGGCCACATGACCATCTAACTCCTCTTCGGAAAAAGGAGTAGAATGGTTGTCTGCAGAGTCTACGATAGACTGATATCTAAGCTCAACTACAGATATAGGGAATGCCATTCCATTTACTTGTCCTTCAACTAATGTGGTCGTAGGTGAAGGCAAGGTCCAAGGGTCTGAAAAATAACGAGTTCGAAAGAACTCTTCTCGAGGAGACTCCTTTGATGATGAAATAGCATTGATTTTAGCGAAAGGAGAGGGAAGATCAAATGTACCCATCAATGAGGAATACATCCCTACTCCTAAATTCTCAGTTGGCGGGCGAGGGTTATCCACTAAAGGGACAATAGAGTCAGAGCTTGCTTGAGGATCGACTGGACAATAGTCCAATTGATCAACCTTAACAATTTTCCCCTCATAAGGAAAGCAAATGACATGAAACAGAGTGGAAACAACGACATACATCTCGTATACCCAGTTCCTTCCTAATAGGAGATTATAGTCTAGGTTAGCGTCTACGACCTCTACTTCAATGTTGACGACCTTCCCCCCAACACATATAGGAAAGGCCAGGATAATCCCATGCGGCTTATGAGAATGACCATCAAATGCAGTCAAAATGGTGGGTGAAGGAACAACCGAGGGTGATCCAATAGCCTTCCAGCATGACATCGACATAACGCATGTGGAAGCTCCTTCATCTATCACGGTGCGAAAAATATTGATTTTTCAGTATGTAGACTTTATTTGGAAAGCCATATGATGAGGGAGTCGCTTTTTGACATTTAACATGTCAAAAGTGAGCACTAAAGAGTTAGCTGGATCGACTGCTCCAATTGCAGAGAGTAAAGCACTTGTCTGAGCTAGACACGACTGGAGAACCTCTAAAGTGGACATAGTGCACGGACTTTGAGCCAAATCCTCCATAATGGAGTAATTCTGGGCGGCCCTAGCATTAGGATTAATCGTCGCGCGTTTAGCGGAACCTTTCGGTATCGGTGGTATAGTCTCGATAGGGGGTCGCTCAATATGAAGGTCATTACTTCCAGGAACAGTCTTGTCCTTGGAAGTTTCGGCTTCACCATAATCACATGACCGAGTAGGCACATGGACATTAGAACCCATCATGAAAACATTTGACGATTTTTCCCCTTCCTGGTTGCCCCCAGCGGAGGTTCCAGGGTTTGAACTCACGCCAGCAAGAAGTTGCTGCCCTTGGGGAAATGGGTTGCTTAACACAGCTTGAGAACTAGAAGTCCCTTGCTGTCCTAACAAGCGCTGAGCATCTTCAATCTTAGGGCAGAGATGAGTTAGATGGTCTCCACTGCACAATTTTCATGGAAACTTAACTTTCTTTCTTGACTCATTTCTACCACCACGAGCGTTGTTTCCGAATTTATTTGCATCAGGCTTCCCATCCTGGTTCTTTTTCTTACCTCGTCCTTTCTTCTTCCCATTGGAATTTTGATTTCCTTTGGGGTTATCAAATTGGACGGCATTTATTGAAGAAGTTTGGGAAGCGGGGGGATTAGACGATGTGACTTGGTTGTTAGAAGCAGCTTGCAAGGACAACTGCTGCAATTGATTCAACAAGTTCACTATAGTTGTGTCTACTGACCCAATGATACCATCCGTGTGCGGACCTGGCTTCGACTTAGCTACGTCAACCGTAGATCCAGGAGCATCTGGCAAGTATTTCTGTAGGATCCCAGACTGAGAGTAGATCAATTCTAATTGTTGGGCCCTAAAAATGGCTTGCTCCTCAGAATAGACTCCAGATATGGAGACATCCTTGGAGATCTCGGGTTGTAAAGACTTCAAAAACAACTCGAGATGGTACTCCAGAGGGATTTCGGCTTTAATGAGCGTCTTTCTCCGTCTCCATTCTTGAATATGGTCAGAAATGTGGGTTTCCTTATCCTGACGAAATGTGGCCAGAAGTTCAGTTCCGGCATCATAGCGGACAAGCAACTGAAAATGATTTAAGAAGATATTGGCTAAGTCAGCGAATGATGTAAAGCTGCCCCCTGGCAACTCTATATACCATTTGGCCAGATTTCCAGTCAAGGTGCGCTGATAGAGTCTCAACCTAATCGAGCCATCGATAAGGGAGTTAGATGAGCACCACAAATGGAATGTGGTTACATGGTCGCCTGGGTCTTCACCACTCTTCCCTTCGAATTTTGGAATGTCCGAAGGGAGCTTGGTTGGGACCGGAGGCCAGGCCGGATTGTACTTGATTGGGTCATTTGTTAACTTAGTGAGATCTGGCAAGTGCAACATTGCCAGAAACAGAAACCTAGGAGGACCTTGGGGATTCCACCCGGACTGGGCAGAACTTCCAAAGCTCTGAAAAGATTGTCTTGGAATTTGGGAGGCACTAGGCTGCCCGAAGTAACCAGTAGAGCCAGCTGAACCAAAAGGCAAGCCTTGTGGTCCAGCAAAATTCGGAGTTCGACCAACTCCGGCTGTATAACCTCCATAACCAGCAAAATTTCCTCCTAAAGGATTGTAAGGAGTTGATAACCCCTGATACGGATTCCAAGCCGAAGCTAGAGGAGGAATAGTTTGAAACGAGCTAACAGTGGAGTACGGCCTATTCCCTTGCTGGCCGATAAACGGATTCCCAATTCCCGCGCTACTAACCCCAGGGTTATTCCAACCTTGGAAAGGATTACTGCTTTGTCCTACAGAAGAAAAAGGCATGGATCCTACCATCGGGTTGGAATGTGGTATATGACCACTTCCAAAAGGAAAACCCTGGAATGAAGCCGATCCGCCGATCATGGACGTAGCGGAACTAAACAGAACTGATGGAATACCCTGTGAGTGGGTGCCAAATGGGAAGAATCCAGTACCAAAAGCATTGGTTTGGGCATTTCCACTCGTGGACGGAATGGAGGTAGACCCAACTAAAGATGTGCTAGCAAAAGATCCAAACAAGGAAGCAGAGGAGACGGAAATGGTTCCTCCCCCTTACACCGATGTTGGGGTTTGCATAGTCGTAGCACTTGTAGAAGCCATGCTTCCAGTAGTGGTCACTGATGGTAAGCGCGTAGCGTAACCTGGACTTGACGGTCTATGCGTCGGAGTCCAAACGTATTGCAGTACGTCTGGATGACTAGATGGTAGAGGAGAATTTGGAGCTGCTAACGACTCTAAAAGTTCTTCTACCTCTATTTTATTCTCCGCTTGAAAGAGAACTCAAGAAAGGACTGGAGTGTCCCTCTCTTGTTCAGAAGTACCAGGCCTTGCTTGGCTGCTAATGCCCTTGAGAGGAGGATCAATCCCCGATGCATCAACCAGCGTGGGACGGAAACCACCGGTAGTATTGCCTCTGCGCCTTCTAGGAGAAGGCTCTAAACTTGGTGGCGAAAGACCACGAAGTCTTCAAGACCGTCTAGGAGATCGGTCAGCCACTTTGAATTTTTTGTTATGATCTAACTAAAGACTCAAAAAATTGAAAGCTAGGCCAACTAGGAGCAGAGAGCACACACTATAAAGTCCCTAAAGATACAGCCAGTCAAACAACTTCCAAGTATTTCCGCTCCAGGTGATTAAGACCGGACAGCAAAATACAAGAAAGTGAATTAAGGGGCCTTCTGAAGATAGTCTGGGATGATGAGGGCCCAGTCCTATTAGCGAAGGTATCAGAGGAAGTTACGCTGACCTCCTAACAACAGCCTGCACCAATGCAAGCCCCCAAGCTTCGCAAGGGTGCCCTCCAGTAGTACTGTCGAGAGTGATGCAACGTCAACCTCAGGTGCCATGGGATTCCCCTCCGCAACCACCTGTGTAGTTCCCTAGGAGTAGCAACTATGGATACCAACTCATCGCAGAAGCCAGGCGGAACAGTCGTGAGGTAAGTTCGAACAAGTAGGAGAGGGGGTATCTCTCTTCCCTGTCTTCACAGACCCTCGTGCTTAACTCCCAGATCCGGAGCTTTCCTGGTCTTCCTAACGCTATTGGATTTTCTCTCGTTATTCAGACTCCTACGTTTGACGTTTATATGGCCTTGGAGAGTTAACTCTCCACTCGCCTAACCCAAGGCCCTAAAATCCTAATCTTGTTGGTGTAACTAACTAAAACAAACAGTTCTAGTGAATTTTAGTTAGCGCTTGATTTTATTAGGCTATTCTTTAAGTCACAAGGTAACGGAAGTGAAACTAGTGGTGTTTTTTGACGCAAAAGAAATTAATAAAAACTTAACTACATGCACATGCACTTTTTCGTTTTTCGATGAAGAGAAATTTCTATAGGGTTCAGAGGTACTTCTAATAAAACAAATTTTTCTTTTCTTTTCGTTAATTCATACTTCACACTCACAAAAGCTAACAAAGCTATATATGCCTAAAAAAGGGATGCAAATCTATCCTAATGCAACAACTATATGTGGATGCAAGATTTAAAACTACTCTAAAGAGAAAAATGAAAGTTGCTTGCTTATCAATCTTTATCTTGCCACTTAAAATGCCTAGATGGAATATGAGATGTTACCATTAATTTCGTCTAAACACTAAAAACAAGTACTAAGACAAACATAAAGCACTTTCACTTCACTAAAAGGAAACCAAATGAAAAGCCAGTTCAAGAAAGAAAAACTAAGATTTTCAAAAGATTTTCTTCAAAGCAACAAACAAAAGAGTCTTTTCAAAATATGCTCTCAAGACTGAAACTTGTGATTGAAGAATAGGAAATCAAACACTTTTGCGAATTGACATCACTCAATGGATGAAAACTCAACAAAAATAAATGTGTTTAAAATCACTCTTAACAATCAAAAGCAGCAATGAAAGCTTTGGCAATGAAAACCAAAAGATCAAAAAGACAAATTCCAAGAAAGTGTCAAACAACAACTTTCATGAAAGAAAGAAGTGAATGGTCACAAAAAGCGATTTTGTCAAGCAAACAAAAAGTCACCAAAAGAAAGATTAACACAAAGATTGTGATCAATCTCCCTACTCTGATGAATCGGAGCAGCCAAGATTCCTAGCAAAAAATCTTGTGTGCTTTAGCCAAAAACGATGACGCTTGCAATCAACAAAAACAAGACCAATACTCCTTATAATCAGAGAGAATTCAGAACGAGATGCTTGCTGTAAAAAAAATAACTGATACTGGAAAATGACTATTTCAGACTGACTCAAACCACCAGACAAACCTTCAGAGACTAAAAAGATTTATAAATCTTGAAAATTGCAATGTATACGTGACTGTACTGAAGTATAGATTGCATGTATACGCGACTGTGTTTGAGGAAACCTGTGTATACGCGGGTTTACCCAAGGAAACAAGCGTATATACGCCTCTGTATCTAAGAAAAACAGCGTATATGAAAAGCTTCAAGAAAAATAAAAAAAAAAACAAACTGAAGAAACTGGAAAAGCTTAAAGTTCAAGAACATACCAGACAGTAATAGCAAGTAGAAAAGGCAGCTGAGCCCTGATTGGCTTGAAAAACACCCAAACTAGGAACAACAAGAGTGTTGTCCCCAGTGGAGTCGCCAATTCTGATAGAGGGAATTACTCCCCTAGGGCTTTTTGGGTTGAAACCCTAGCAGACTGAAAGTTATATATTCAAAGAAACATGCATTCATACAACCATTATGCTATCATAAGAAAATTCTATGATAAGGGTACGTACCTTTAGTCCTACGTTTGAGAAGGCCTTTAGGGTCCAAACCCTTCTTGGAGTTCCCTTCTTCTCTTTTGTCCTGTAAAACAACCAATTCAAAGAACACAACAGTATATGGATAAAAACTTATAAAGGAACCATCTTCATGTTATAAAGAAAGGTAGTTAGTTATGAAATCCAAACAACCTTTTGTATATGAATTCTAAACATGAATATCATTAACATAAAGAAGATTCATTTCGGGAACCAAGACATGTGTTTCTTTTATTATAGATAAATAAAGTACATAAAAAGGAATATTTTCACCTGAGTCACCTTCAGCAAGCTCCAAGAAAAGCTTCCTTCCGGATCCGTTCCAGCCTCAAGCCTCTAACAAACTCCTTCCATGACTCTCTCCATGATGTCCTAAATGGTGGATGAACATCAACACACAAGGAAACAAAGATTTCCTGTACAAAATGGGGGAAGTGCAGAAGGCACAAGGGACTTCAGACCTGGTCAAGGGAAAAATCTCAGCATAACCTTTCTCTCTCTTCTCTCCTCCCTTAGGCCTTCCCTTTGAGGTCTTTTTATACCATCTCCAAAGTAGTTTTTTAGTTAGGAGTTGGTTGGGAACAGTTGGGCCATGGGCACTAACAGGTGATCAGCAGGTAAAACCCGCGATCTCCGCCCGAAAATAAGGAGTGCTATATTTTTTTAAGTGTTTTAATACATACACGCGGGTTGGCTATACACATACCCGCGTATACACGGATTTAACTCAGGGCAATGTCGCGTATAAGGGATAAAACACTGTTTTTTAAATTTTAGGACCAGGTCTGGAAGGAGGGGTTGCCCTAGGCCATGAATACAACATCACAAACCATGAGAGTGAGATTTGGAGCTATAACAGGAATGTTGAGGTTCTTACTAACATAGTATATGACATGCTCCACTCCTAAAAAATCCTCCTGTATGAGGACCTCAACAATCCAATATGTGGATGCAGAGATGTATAAGATGAAATCCATTTCAAAGTTTGGTGGACTAATCAAGGGAGAAGAAGTGAGAGCACATTTAAGGGCATTGAAATACTATTGACCTTGGTCATCCAAAACAAATAGAATGGTAGATCGAAGGAGTCTAAGGAACCCATGGGTCGTTGTTTCGTATTCATGAACGAACCGACAAAGGGAGTTATCTTTGCCTTGGAGGCTTTGTAACTGGCGAAAGGTATGAGGAGGAGGAAGTTGAAGAATGGCTTGAAATTTGAGCGGGTCAAGAGTGATACCATGTTTGAACACAATAAATCTTAAAAGGTGCGCAACAGGAATGCAAAATACACACTTTAGGGGATTAAGGTGAATGTTATACTTGCAAAAAAAGACGGTACGCATATCATGAAGATGTTGCAACTGAATTTTGGAAGGAGCAGTGAGATTATTGAGATAGGAAAAGATAATGTGAGCCAAATCATGAAATAAATAGGACATGGCACATTGAAAACTGGACCCAACATTCTTCAGATGAAAAGGCATGACCTTGTAAGAAAAGATTCCCCACCGATTGGTGAAAGAGGATTTCAATTGATCAAAATAATGGATTTGAATCTGATTATATCTGGAGAATATGTCCAAAAAGGACAAAACCTCATGCCCCACACACTCATCAATGACCTGGTCTATGAAGGGTGTTGGAAATTTGTCTTTGGGACATGCTTTTTTTACATCATGAAACTCGGTGCATACACGTATGGTACCTTCTTTATGGAGAACGGGAACGAGATTGGACACACATGTAGTGTATTCAATAGGATAGATGAAAACAAATTGCTTGAGCTTATCGATTTCAAATTTGATAGCTTCATGCTTGGGAGGATGGATAGGCCTTTTTTTGGCGAAAGGGTATGGCATCGGGCCAAGTCTCGATATGATGTTCAACAATGGTGGGATAAAGTCTAAGCATTTCAACATAAGACTAGGTGAAAACATCAC
Source organism: Pinus tabuliformis (assembly GCA_031772625.1). Classification (NCBI taxonomy): domain Eukaryota; kingdom Viridiplantae; phylum Streptophyta; class Pinopsida; order Pinales; family Pinaceae; genus Pinus; species Pinus tabuliformis. The sequence goes on along the minus strand of CM062807.1, from coordinate 1,245,337,346 downwards.
AAAATTATTTAAATAGCTTGGTGTAAGCATCAATTTATTCTAGGGTGTACTGTGCCCCCAAGACAATGTTTTCTTCAACCCCTCGTTTGTTTTAAATGTTGATTTTTATGGTGGGGGAATGTTAGCAATATTCCATTTTGCAAAAGAATATTTTGTAGGAATGGGATTTTTGAACCAATTGACTTCACCGTGAATGAATTGTTTAGACTCCAAAACATATTGGTCATGGGTCTGCGGCGGAAGAAATTACACACGATGGTGCCTATCATCCCAAGGGTAATCAGGGGTGTTCATAGCTTCCATGATGTCTTCATCATAATGGAAGATGGGTGGACTCGAGGAATAAAGACGGTATGATGGAAAAGAGCTACCTAAAGCCTCTTTATGAGAGATAAGGTTCACATATGCATCGTCAAAGGTGGGAGACATATGACTAGTATATGGAACATCTACCGATATTGAGATTGGTGTGTTCATCGAAGAAGGTTCAACAAATCACAAAAGGACAAATGAAGGGATTTCCCAGGTATCAATCTCATGAATGATGATAGGTAGAGAAAAGGAGTAGAACTATCCAGCATCTCGACATTAGGCAAAGGGATCACAATGGGTGTTGGACCTCATGTTCTAATGTAGAAGTGGGATCAGAATATGTAGGTAAAGGAGAGGTGGACTCATTATGAGTGGCCTCTAATTCACGACGCACTTGATGTGTATCATGAAAATATTTGAGATGGGGACAGTGATGGGAATAGTGGCCATATTTATCACACAAATTGCATGGGTAGTTTGTGCGTAAGGATCAGAACTTCTTAGCTAAGTCAGGTAAGGTAGCATGCACCTCAGGAATGTTAGAATTAGGGAAGGTATTAGTGACCACATCCTTAACATGAGGGAGTTCAGGACAGTTATTTGTGGTGTGACCAACAACATCACATAAACCACAAGGAGGAATAGCCTTTGGCGGCTTAGGAGGAGCCAGAGTGGTTGGGGGAGCCTTGTCTTGGGTTCCCTTCTTTCAGGCTTTGCCCCCGTCACCAGATGATTTTGCAATGAGAGTAGGCTCCTATTGAGTTTTTTGCGGAACTGAAGCAAAGGAAGGGGTAGGAACAATTGGTTGGATTGGGGTCAAAGAATTGTAAGGTTTTAATTGATTAGGTGAAGTGTTTGTTGGGGGGGGTCAATGTACAAAACTGGGATCCCTAAGGTAATATTGGGTAAAATAAATGTAGCCATGATAGGTGTAGAATAAACTCCAGGAGGTTGTGTTGTCCTGACCCAGGTTCGGAGTTAGTTGTTCCAACTAGAAAAACCCTACACTACTCGCCCTTTAAGCAACAACCCATTTAGTGCAGACTGCTGTCTCACCTAAAGCAGTATGGGGGGATGCAAGAACCAAGTTTCTGCATCTAGAGACTAGTGTGATGTCTTCCAGCACCTTGGATTTTCCTTTGCATAGATCAATGACCTTCTAGGTCAGGTCACTACAACTCATTTAAAGTGGCCTTCAGGCCTTTTGTGAAGGTCCATGATCAATCCTAGTGGACCCTTAATAGTCGATTTACCTACTTACGCACGTCAAAAAGTAGCCCTATATTGTTGTGTAGATCTACTTATTTGTCATAAAACATAAGGGAAATGATCTGAAACTTCATGGAAGTGGATAAGCATTCATTTCATACATTACTAAGACAAATTCAATAAATTTGTGTAGAATTCAATAATTATTTCTTAAAACATGTCATTCATTGGAAACAGATAACATAAATAGATACAAACATAAATACTTAGTAATTATTTGGAAATATTTCTTTATTGATCTTTCATTCACTGATTATATAGTCAAACTACCCTGTGCACATAGCTGCAGGGGTCTTCGCACTTAGCTGCAAACTTTACCCAGGACTCCCCGCACTCAGTTGCAGAGCCTTCCCTTCTCTACCTAAGCGCAAGAAGAAAATCCTTCCTGCCTTAGCCCCTGCCAAAAAATCTTCAATGAACCTAATTCTTTATCACCACTTGTTCTTAGAATCCCTAAGACTCTATTATTTATAGGCTTTTTCATACAATTCCATGGTCCGTAGACCATGGGTGAATCTCAAAACTGACTCAAAACTTTACTTCAAACAAGGAGCTAATCCCCTTTGACTCTTATTCATCTACGCACTTCGCTTCTGTATATCACAGAGAATTTACATATTTTACAAAACTGTATACAAAATTTGGGTTAACTAACCCCAAACTGACCTAGGGGGCCCCATCCCAATAGGCCCCCAACACAAAGATCGTGACTCACCCTCGAGCCACTTAGTTGGTTGTTCCACTTTTTGGTGGAGTTCACTGAATGCCTTGGTTAGCACCTGAAGCTCTGCGGTACTCTGCTTGGATGCTTGTTGTACTTCCTGGAGTAGTTTCTCAATGGTTGGCTCTTCCATTGCTAGTTGCATAATCTGCTCTTTTTGATGCATTGCCTTCAGATTCTCAAGAATGGTCTGTGAAAACAGGCTGACTTCCTCTATCCAAGGCTCAAGCCGTGCGTTAAGCACATACTTCTTATTTTGTAATTCGCGTATCTGAAACAATTTTTCTTTTCCTTCCTTTAAGCGCATGAAATGCTGGGCTAGTGCCAACGTCCACGATGTCATACTGATCTCATCATACTAATACTGTGCTTCCCTAAGTTCTATTCTCAACTATTGTAGCGTAGGAACCTCCTGTAGTGTATCTTAGAGGCCTAGTGCTTGAGTGAAGAGCTTATCGTAGCCTTGAACGATGACATCTAGTTGAGCCATGGATGCTTTAATCCTTGTGCCTCTTTGTTCCTGAACATCCGGTGGTGTGGTCAGCTACAACTTCAACTGCAGCTTAGCTATCTGCCTTCGTAGGTCAAAAGTCACCTTGTTGACCTTCTCCCTTGAAGCACATACTACAATAGCCAATTTCCTTACCTTGGTTAAAGCCTCTACATCATCGGGTATACCCAACTCAGGTACGGATTTGCAGGCCTGCTCAATCACTGTGACTAGGTTCTCACATTGTGTCTGTAACTCGTCTTGCTTCTTTAGGTCCTAAGTCTTTTCTATGAAATGCTACTGGTTGTTGACTTTGAACTCATTGATGGAAATGAGTGCATGTTGTTCTCTGATCTTTAGCTCATCAATGACCCCCTGATTTAGCACATGAAGAGACTCACGTAGTAGCATGACAAGGTTCAACCCCATATCTTTAACTGTGTGAAGCACTGCATGATCCTCATTCGACTCCACGCAGACTGACCCCATGGATAGAGGAATGAACCTGACATCGAAAGGCCAAGAAATCTCCACGACAGTGTTATGGCCCCATGGCTCACTTGTGCGCTACTCGCCTTTCGAACATCCTGCTGATCCTGTTCACCTAGATCTACAGCTTGTGCAAATCCTTTTGGATGCTTCCTAGTTTTTGCATGTATTGTTGCTTGAACTACTACAAAACTTCTGTTGTGGTGTCCTGGATCTTGCTGCCAATCTCATTGAGATCACCTTATTTTAATATCATTAGATCGACATGTGTCTGTTTATCAGACTTTTGTTTCTTCCATGATCCTCTAGTCTATTCATACCCTCACTTCTTCAGAATGAATGGGGTTCTCTACCCCTCATTACCACCTCCCCCCTGGTCTGATAGCTCCTATTCTTCTGTTTTATGTGAAGCTAATTTTTCGCATTCTTGCAAATTCTGCTGCTCTTTGTCCACCTTCTATTTAGCAGCGCACTCTTTTGAAATGCGAGCCTTCTCCACAGTTGCCTTAGCAACTTCCTACTTCTTTTTCTCTGTTAGTGTGTGTGCGACCTTTTGAGTAGCATCCTTCTGCTTTTGCACAATATAGCTCTTTGCCCCTTTGTTCATTCCTACATCTAATTTCGTAGGCTTGCGCCACTTCAAAATCTAAAACCCAATAACTTCTTACACGTCCATCTCAGGTACTAATTACGACAGTACATGCCATGTTCCTTTGGGGTCCTTTCATGCATGGATCAAGACGTTGTGAAAATCAGCCTTGAACTCCACGTAGGCTATTAATTTCCCATACAAGGTTGGGGACAACCTCGGCTGTTTATTAATGCCCACCCGAAGGTCCATCTCTACTAGGACCTAGAAAATATTTGTTTATGTTACATGCGTGGCATCATTTGTGGCTTAGAGTGAGGAAAACCTTGCGGCCTCAAGCAATTCTTCCTTGTGCGGAGGAAATTGGCTATCTTCCATCAACCTCCATGCAACTAATACAATTGGCAGTAGAAGGCAAGTGTAATGGAATGGCTTGGTTTCGTCCTGGGCTTCTTGGCAATACGCGAGGAACTCCTGGCAGAGATATCTTAACCAATTATATTCCATGCCCTTTTCCCATTGTGCAACAAGTGCTATAACAGGTGCCGAAACTTCATCCGTGCAACACTTTCTCATGATCTTTCCTGCGAGGATTTGGACATCGAACTGAACTTCCTAGTCTTGTATGGAAAAAATCGAGTACCCTCGTGACTTCTTGACAATACCATATTCCTTCTTCATTTTGTTAGCTAGCTTCTTTTCCCCTGTTTTCCCTACAAATTCCTTAGCAGGGTCCGGTCCTTTATGGGAAAACCTCATTATCTTGTGGATCAACATATCAGTTATTCGGATAGGTTACCCTAGCCATACAATCTCGTCATGCACCAGTAAAAGGAGTTGGCACACACATACCATATTGATAGGTGAGCATTGATAGTTTGGTACTAATAACATATTTAACAGCCCTGACTTCTCAACATCACAGACCCACTTCATGGGTTCCAACTTTGTAACTCCTATGTCGTCATAGTAGATGTTTGTCATATATTTATGCATCGCCATATGTGGAAATTTTTCCTGATCCGCAATGTCCTAGTCATCCAATTTCAACAGTTGGATATGCACAATCTTAGGGCCTTCAAAGGTGAACACTCTGGCAGTAGGGGAGTGGATATCCCAAATTTCCCCAAATCAGGGCCCTTGGTTACCTTAGCTTTTCCCTTCCATGAAGGGATGTACTCAGGCAACATAGAGAGGGGCTCAACATGCTCAGAATCGACTTATTTAATGCCTTAGTACTCCTCTTCCTCTAAATCCATGACTTTCTCTAGTTTCTTGTCTTTTATCTGCTTCAGTTGTGCCTCGGTATGCTTCCTCGGTGAGGAGCGCACCGACACCAACTTCTTTTGTTTTTCCTTCGCGTATGGTTTCTTTTCTTTCTAGTAGGCTTCGTTTCTTTAGCCATAGGTTTTTTTCTCCTAAACGATCTCGGCATCGTGGGAACAATAGGCATAACCTCCATACTAGACATTTCCAGTCTTAGTGTGTCAGACACAACTTCTTCTAAACTAAGGGCTTCAACAAGGTTAGTGGAAGTCATTTTCTCAATGAATAATTCACGTTATTATACAAAATAGTCTGCAAATGAGGGACGTGATATGAATTCCTCCAAAATTCTCAGCTCAATGCGACAGTCAGAAAAATGCACCAGCAAGTCTTAGAGCGCAAAGTGTTCTCTGGTGGACCGGTATGCACAATTTATAGGGGGATTTGAATTCAAATTTTACTGTTCCCCCAAATTTTAATAATAAATTTTGTTTTTGTGGCAGATCTTCAAATATTTTTTTCCTTAATTGTCGCCTCCTCACTCCTCTTAACCAATTTCTGGCTGTCTCATCATGAATAGTAATGCCAATAGTCATATTCCTGTTGGGTTGTGTGGTACCTTCCCCTCTCATGTAGTGTCTTGAGCACAACTCCATTTGGTGCATCCTCATCAATCATTGTGTAGCCTTGTTGATGCCTTGTTCTCCAAACTAGGCAGTGTAGTTTATAGTTCCACGCTCCCTTGCAACTGCATGGAGCACTAAGACTGTCCTACTGCCATATATTCATTGTGTAGGATCCCCCATATACAGCTTCAACCTGCTCCCATTCACTTTTCTCGGGAAGGGTTCCCCATTCAGCTTCAGGAGCTAAACTGCTCCACCATCTAAAATTTCCTTGACAAGTTATGGCCCTAACCAATGCATCTAGAATTTACCTAGAAATTTAGTGAACTTACTATCATATAATAGTACACAATCATTTACCTTGAATGTCCAAATCCTGATATGGCGATCATGCCATGCTTTTTCATGTTCTTTATATACTTGATGGAATCCTACCAAAAATTGGTCTTCTTCAAGCTCCATGAGCTACATGATCCATTCTTCTAGGGCCTCGTGATCTGCCATATCCTTTAAAGACACTATGCATAGACTAGGCACAATGTATTCCATTGAAATTATGGCTTTGACCCCATATACTAATCCAAACAATGCTTTTCCTGTCAGCTTCTTACAAGTAGTCTTATAAGCCCATAGCATTGCAAGTATGCATACATCCCAATCATATTGTTATGTGTTACAGATCTTGGTCAGCGCGTTGTCTAATATTTTTTTAAAAGACTCAACAGTTTCATTTTCTTGTAGGTGATATGGTGTACTCTTCCAATGGTAGACCTAGAATTCATCAGTTAACACACTGATTGTTTCATTCAAAAAGTGCATACCCCTATCACTCATCAAGAATTTCGAGCATCCAAACCTTGTTAATACATATTCAAATTATAATTTTGTTGTCGTAGCCCTTGTATAGTCCTTAATAGGTTGTGCTTCTACCCATCTGGTTGGATATTTCGTCACAGTGATAATGTAGCGCACACTCGTTTTCCTTCCAGGGGGCTGAATTGGCCCAATAAAATCAATTTCCCACTTCTCGAATGCCTGTAAAGATACTTGGGGATGTGGTGGTAGCTCATCCCTTCACGAAGATCTACCAGTTCTTTGACATGCATCACATGCTTTACAGTATGCCTTAGAATCCTCATGCAATGTTGGCCACCATAGAGATGTGCGCAAAATATTCTGCGTAGTTGCTTTGCCTGCATAATGGCCTCTCGCAGCTCCCCCATGAGCTTCGGTGAGAATTCTATCATGCTCAATGTCTGACACATATCTCCGTAATATTTCATCGACACCCAATTTATATAAATGTCCCACAATGATTGAAAAGTCGGTTACGTGCACTACTAATTCCTTCTTCTGCTGACTTGTATATCCTTCCAGTGCCATCCCTGTAGTTAAAAAGTGAATAATTTCTATAAAATGGTCATTTGCTACACACACCACAAATAGCTACGCATTTGGCAACCCTTCCTCCAAATTACTGGGTTCTTCATCCATTTCAATTTGCGATAGATGGTTAGGTCCAACATTCAACCTGCTGGACTTCGCAATGACTTCAAAGTCATACACCTGAAATAATAACAACCATCTACAAATTTTTCCCCACAACATAGGCTTGTTGACTAGGTATTTTAAGGGAGATTGATTTGTATACATCTTGAAATTCCCTCCTAATAGATAATTCCTGAATTTTTCCAGTGCGTAGACCATGACTAGCCCTTCGCGCTTTGTCGTTGAATGATTTTTCTTAGCCTTTGATAACTTCCTACTTGCAAAGGCTACAGGATGGTCCATTTCTCCATTACCGTCTTGTCTTAGAACTACACCCAACGCAATGCAAGAAGCATCCACATGTACATGAAACTCCTTTTTCCAATCTGGAAATACCAGGATTGTAGCAGTTTCCATCTTTTCTTTTAACATGTCTAAATGGTGCTGACATTCTTCATCCCAATAGAATGTTGCATTTTTCTTCAGCAGTTTTTCCATGGGTGCGGTAATTTGAGCATAAGCTTTGATAAATTTTCATAGTATCCCATATGTCCCAACATCATGCGTAATTTCTTGACATTCCTAGGGGCCTCCAAGTTCACAATTACTACAATATTTGCAGGGTCCACCATCAATCCTTGCTTGCAGACAACATGACCGAGCAAGATCCCAAAAGGAACACAAAATATACATCTTTTCAAATTCAGTGCCATCTGGTATCTGCAACATGTATCCAACATAAGGTGCAGACTTTCTACATGGTGCTTCACTGAGCCAAACGCCGTCCAGTCATCAAAGTACACTTCCAAGAACTTGTGAATGAATCCCTCAAATGCTTCTATGACTACGCTGGAAAATATTGCAGGTGCATTCTTTAATCCAAATGGCATAACATTGTACTGAAAGCAACCCCACTCTGTCGTGAAGGTGGTCTTGCTTATATCTTCTGGGGAAATCTTGATCTGATTATACCTAGAAAACCTGTCAGTAAAGGAATAGGCCTCCTGCCATCCAATCTTGGATCACCATCAGGCTCACCCAATTGGATTCTTCAATAGGTTCTATTGTTCTTGCCTCCAACATTTTATCTAGTTCTTGGCAAACATTTTCCTTATACTTAGGGTTAAATCGATAAGGCCTCTATTTAATGGGCTTTTCATTTGGCTTCAAGGTGATCTTCATAATGCCCAAATTGTTGATTATGCCCTTTAATCCGAAAACTTAGTGGGGAGGAGATCCTGGTATTCGCAAAGTAATTCAATAATTTTATCTATTGCAACATCATCCCAATAATTCCCAGATCCGGGTGTCATTATGAATCCCACAGTTCTCCATGCATGAGTTTAATGCCCAGTACTGCCAGCTGCAGAGCAGCGTGGCCTCCCGGGACGTAACCTCATGCGAGCATGGTATGGATATTAATGCGAGCTCGGGTGGTGGTTTTGCAATTAAGATCTGCGTCGATCGATGCATCATGCCTCTGGTTATAATCATGCCGATCCAAGACTTATTCATCAAGCTTTGGGCTCTGTCGAGTGGTGATAGAATTGGGTTTGCGGGAGTTGTGGGTGCTGGTTTAAATCTGGTGCATCGCTGCGGGCTCAAAGTCATCCTTCCCAAAGGTAATCTCGCCCCTGTTCTTGATTCTCGCTCTCTGTTATTGTTTGCAATTCTCATAGTGGTCCATACGCTCTGTTATACGGTGCCATCGGTCGCTAGCTCTGGCGAGAAACCCTCCTGCCTTACCCGACCCCGTCCTGATAGTCACCCCACTCATAACCCTTTTGAATCCCACCTTCATACTGTCATCATGGTGCATTCAGGCAAGCGACAATGCTCTGAGGGTCGTCGTGACACCCGTCTGCAACCTCCAGTTGGTTTTGCCATGGAAACAGCGCCAAATACGCTCAATCCCTCCCCTGTCCATGAAGCTGGACCCTCTGGTGGCTCTGGCAGGAAACCCATCCCGAACAGTGCTTTTCAAACAACGCACTTCAAATTTCAGAGCAATCTGCACAGACCCCTGGTCACCGCCCACATTACCCTTATACTCTCGGAAGAGGAAAACCTTGTCTCCCCCTTGGCCTGCATCGCCCCTGTCCCCTCTCCAAGCAGTGAGAACTCCTCGGGCCAAGATGGCATGAAGAATTTGGAAAAAGAGATAAATGAGCAGGAGGCTTTTCTTAAAAATCCTCCTCCAACCGAAGACACAGGACCTGCAGCCGAGGACCGAACTCAGGGCGAGGCGGAGCACGCCATAGCTATCACTGGAGACACTGAACGGGCTGAGAAGAAGAACAATGCACCAGCAGAGAAGAAGTAACGCCAATTGGGACTGTTCCTTTTTGTATCGGCTTCGGTTTCAGGCTTATGGTCAGGCTTACATGCAAATGTCCTATCGTTTTTTTGGCTCCCAGGTGGAATTTGATAACTCTTTATGTACTGGGTTGCAAAATCTTTTGTATCTCTGTGTTGGCTCAGTTCTCCTTCACGGCAACGCATGTCTCTCTCTTTGTCTGATTTCTGGTCTCCTGCACTTTGTAACTGGTTTCACCAGCTCATGTCTTTAATGGGGCTGTTCTGTTTTGACGAGTGCTGTTACGCCTCGATCATATGTAAAAATATTTTTCCTTTCAGTTAATAGAAGTTAGTATTTACAGAGAAAAAAAAAACATCATCCCAATAATCTCTAATTTTTGTGAACTTCGGTTCTTCTTTAGTGCTAATGTTTACTTTCTTTGTTTTCAAAGGTGCAAAGATGTCCAGGTTCTCTATTTGTGGGCCTTTGACTTCACAATGCCCTTCTGACTCCGGAATATTGATATTACTTGGGTCTTCTTCCTCCTCTTCATAGGTCACATTATAGCATTCCAATGCGTGGCACAGATGGGTGCTCCAGTCTGGTTGGTTCCATTCCATAGGTTCCTTTGGTGTTCTAAAGATAACCTCTTTAATCTCTTGCAATGCTTCATCGATGCTTGCAAATACTTCTTCAAAGATGAAACCCAATAATAAACCTTCCTTCAATACATCCCATTCTTCAGTGCCATGGTAGAGCTCCATTTCACGATACCAGTTCATGGGGATTGTACCCAAGGTATGACAAAATAGGTGTACCCATTCTAGTGTAGTTTTGTCTACCAAGCCTTAGTCAATTTTTCCATGTGATCACATGGATCATCCTGTCCATTATACTTTTCAGTCATTCTCATATTCGCACACCTAAACTGTAGCTTCATCATTCTTCTATAATCTCACCATCCAGCAAAACTATCCTTATGCGTACCCCACCATCATGCAGGCGTAGCGCAACACCAAATCCAATGCTTGAAAGTAGTGGTCCCCAGGGACATTGTGCTCAAAGTCATATAAAAATAGATCTACGCCAGTTAAACCATCATAATAAGGTAACTTTCTTACCTCTGACGAAACACAACATAGCGACTTTGTCATCATATTGCATTGCAATGTAGAAACCTCATGTAAGTGATTCTACCAATGCTCTAATTCCTCGTTTGAATCAGAGGTGCAGGAACTCTCCCAGTCCCATGCAATCCATGCATCTTCCACTAGATTGATCTAGTCCTAATCTTGCACTATTATCTTATAGATTTGATCCACCTCGTTGTCACTTTCTTCATGGTCGCGGACTAGTTTAGTATAGCGCGCTCCTTCTACAGGATATAGTGGCACTATAACCCGAAGTAATTTTCTTTCAAATGAGATTGTCCTTTTCTTAAAATTAATGACCCCATTCATATCAATAGCCCAATAGATTCCCAGGAGCGTGGGGGTAAGGATTACTAGCATTGACAATTTCTATAGCTTCAAAGTCTGCTACTACACTCACACCTTCAATATCAACTGGTACTCCATATAACTATCCCATGGGGATGATTTTCTACTGCTTCATCATCTTGAGTTGAATCAGAGACCACTGTAACACAGGTCTCCCCATCCTTCCCCATGTTTGTTTTGGTAGAACATTCACATCGGAACCGAGATTGAAGATGACCTGGTCGATTTCATAATCACCTATCTGCACTATCAGCCGCATATCTCGCCCTGTTCATGCCTTATTCTTACCGATATTTTTGACTGCACAGTGTTTATTAGGGGCCTTTTCTTTACTGGTACATTTATTTATTAATTCATTCAGTCCTTCCAAAGCCTTGCTATCATGCAACAACTTCATGTAGGTCTCCAAAAGTGTATTGAGTACAGAAGGATCAACCTCTGCTGGCACACTGATTTCTTACATCTTGTCCTAGCTTCCTGAGGTGGAGGCCTCAGCGAAGGTGTTATTGGCTTACATAAATGTTTCCTTTGTGAAATTCAGATCAAAGACAGATTCCTTATCTAGAGATTTCTAGAACCATACCTCTTCTTTAGGCCATTTACCTATATAAACGCCAGTCATCATTCCACTTCTCAGAATAATATTAACACTTTGATATTCCTCGTGGGGCTCAACCCTCATCATTTTTAAATTCTGTGTAGGTTGTTGAGGTTGTGTTTTCTTCTCTTACATCTTAGCTATTAGCATGATGCATTCTTCTATGGTATTGTCAAACTGTCTGCAGTATTGACATGACAAGTGTGTAGGATTCAGGAAATCTCGCACAAAGTGCACTGATTGTCCATAGTTGTAGCAGATAATCTCATTGCGGCCTCTATTAGGTCCTCTTGCTCAGCCCAGTCCTCAACCCTGAAAACCTCTGCGTGCTCCTCCAGCGCCTTGATCTAGAGGTTGAGTCTCTACTTGTATATGGTAAGTAGGGGTTCTTCCATCATCAACTCATAGCTTCGACAACGATGCTCATCATGGCACACAAATTTACAAAAATTATGAAACAACTGCTCAGGTGTTTGAACAAAATTTTGAAGAAAGTGGTAGTTATCCGTCACTTGTTGCGTAGTAACTTGAAAAAGGGCACACCATAGTGTGGCCCCCGTTCTTGGCTCTGCTAGGGCTTCTGGTTTCAAATGAATGCCCCCCCCCCTCACCCCCCGCCCCCCATAATATAATTCGCGAACATGGGACAAGGATCCTTATCATGCCTGTGGCCCTTGCACTTCAAACACCAAACTTTTATGCGCATGTCAGGCTTAGTCTCATTGTCTTTCTTCAAACTCTATAATTCTAGGTGTAGGCTTGCTAATTTTGAGTGGATCTGCTGCACCCTTAGGTTTGTGTCCTGAATAGGTGATGCATCCAGCCTCATTGTGATCTCCAAGGCTTTTGCATGTGTATCTATCTTCTGTTGTGATAGAGAAATTCTCAAATGGGGCAAAAGCGACGCTATAAACTAGTTGCAATGCTCGTTTTTTGAGATTTTCATGTTAGCCTATTTGATCTGGCACTTCAACCTCTGATCAAAGTCCCAATGCAGCTCTTCAACCTTCATCATGATCTCTTTAAATTCAATCATAGAATGTGAGTCAGATTTGGGTTTACTAAACTCTTTGTTCAAAGTTGTCTGAGGTTCTACTAGCAATGCTTAAAATACTTAATGTACCAGGTTAGTGTGTGATCCTACAAGGAGGTAACTAGCTAAGCCTTCATTATATTATCATCAAATATTTATTTTTCTATCCACATAACCTTCGTAATAAACCAAAACTACTCTAGATCTTCACTTCCTTTGCCATTGGAGATCGACATCTTCATTACAATAGCCATGTTGAATGGTGGCGAGGAGGTAGAGGTGTGGGTGAAGGTGTATGTGACCTTGAGTTATTAGTTGAACAACACTTCATGGTGCTGCCCCTTCGTCATCGCTTGAGGGAGGTCCAACCAATGGGCTATACTCTGGTCCTAATCCTATGTGATTTATAAAGAATCTTGCACTTTTCATAGCTTCAAACATCAAGGTAATTGAACTACCCATTTTTCACATAATAGCATATTAATACAAGTATTCAATGATCTTAAATAATTACCTCACAGTCCTTTGAAGAATCTTCGCTTCCCTTCGCTATAACTGACAAAGATATCAATTGCAATTTCTGTAACAAATCCTCCTAGAATTCAATCGAGCCATTGATCGAAAGCCTGTGCGATCTTGTTTTCAGAGGATTCTAGTGATCACACTAATTTTGGAGTCCACACTATGGGACTATCAAGCTTCCACCTTCCTTGACTATCTGTCAATTTATCTAACCACTGATACAATTCAATTGGGAAGGTACAAAAGAAGATTTCATGTATCTCTGTATACAAATATCTATTCAACCAATCTTCCTTTGACAGGCACAAATTACTATTTTCTTGCATTGCAAACTCATGAATCTTCCGATCCAACCAATTTTCAATTTATTTCTTGGTTGGGTTCTAATGATGTGACATTGCATATCTCTTTTAAGTAGATCTCGATCCTAGCAACATAACCATTTGTTAGCTTACGGGGTCTTGACCCAGTTCACGGTTAGTTGTGCTCCCCAAGAAAACCCATGTCCCTTTCGGCAAAAACCCACATAGAGCAGGCTCCAGTGTCACCCGAAGCAGTATGGGGGGATGCAAGAACCAAGTTTCTACATCCAGAGACTAGTGTGATGTCTTCTAGTGCCTTGGTTCTGCCATCGCACAGATCAATAAACTTCTAGGGCATGTCACTGCAACTAATCCGAATTGGATCCTTAAACATTCTCTAAGTTTTCATGACTATTTCAAATTATGTCAAGCTTCAAAATTTTATGGATATTGAGCTTATCAGAAATAACCTCTAAACAATGGAAATTTGTGGCCAGCACAGAACAATGAAGACCCTTGATCAAAGCGCACAAACCGTTAGCCCAAGGTGACCACGCACTGGAACAAATTGACAAATGGGAGGTCAAATCATAGATCGCATGGCGTCCCCCTCAGTAAAGGAAAGCCCCAAGAACTTGGTCATGAGGAAAAGCATAAAACCATACTGAAATCGCCGATTCCGTCAAAAGGTGGGTCCCATGCTAAAACCGGTAGGATATCAAAAGGGCTTCAAGTGGTAAGTGGGTTTGACCGAGTCCTCCTCAATGCCATACACTGGGTGACACGCATCCAGCGAATGAGAGAGAACTGCTCACATCGCGCAGATAAAGGTCATGCTACTTACCCGCGCAATATGAACAGAGACCATAGGATCTGGAGGCTCTAGATCAATGGTGGAGAAATGATCCGATGGATGACCATATTTGATGGGGAAATAGGCTGAGTCATATAAGATTTGAGGGCTGACATGACTGATGAGTTGGAAGAGGAATTAGTTTCGCGGGCAATCTTGGAGCAACAGAAATAATGACTGTTCAAAGAGAACTGACACTCAGTTCGTGAGAAAACAAGTGGCCACCTCTCTGTGAAGTGTTACACAATGATGATGACACAAAGCAGGGGAATTCAAGCAAAGAGAGGTAGGAGATCCAAAAAGACGAGAAGTGGAAACGAATAGTCAGGGAGTAGATTGGCTTTAAGCCATGAACAAACAAAGAGTAAAATCAGGTAGAGAGAGAAGCAGAAATCCAAGAGGCAAGAAAGAAGTGAATTGCAGAGAACAGAGAAGTTGAGCTGACTTGCATAGCAAAGGCAACATTGAGCAGACAGAGACAGAGAGAGTTTGAGAGTCTGTGAACTCCAGAGAAGGCTTGAGACGATCAACCAACTCTTCTGTGTATACCTGTCAGGTATTGAGTACCAAATTGGACTCATACCACTGAGACCATTTGAGCTCGAGATTCAATAAGGGGATTCTATGTACTCTGGAGACTTGGGGAATCCAAGTACAATCCCACCAATCATCATCTATTAAGTGAGACTCAAATTGAGCTCCTTATTGTAAAAACTCTGCTTTAAGACACAATAGAAAGGCCACCACTAAAGGTTGGACTAGGAGATGTAGCCCAAGAGGATTAGGTGAACTCTTTATTAAATTTGTTGTGTTTATGTGTTTTCTTACTGTGTTCTCTTACTGTTTTAGTGTCTGTGTATTTCGCAATCTTATCGATCTGTTGCATAAAATAACATAGGCACACCCCAGCACTTGAGTTTGTAACACCTTCATTATTTCTCTGAGGTCATCTATGGGCGATTTCCAATCAGCAACTCAGTTAAAGCGGCCTTCAGGCCTTCGCAAAGGTCCATGATCAGTCCTGGTGGACCCTTAACAATTGATTTACCTACTTACATGCATCAAAAAGTAATCCTAGATTGGAGTTTACGTAGATCTACTTTATTTTTCACAAAACATAAGAGAAATGATCTTAAACTTCGTGGAAGCATCTAAGCATTCATTTCATACATTAATAAGATAGATTCAATAAATTCATGTAGCACAATCATTATTTCATAAAAGATGTCATTCATCAGCCGTACATAACATAAATAGATACAAACAAAATACTCAGTAATTATTTGGAAAACTGTCTTTATTGATATTTAATTCATTGATTACATACTCAAACTATCCTCCACATGTAGTTGCAAGCATCCGTGCACTCATCTATGGACTCTACCTAGGCATCTGCACACTCAGCTGTGAAGCCTTCCCTTCTCTACCTAAGCGTAGGAAGTAGAGCCTTCCTTCCTTAGCTCTTGCCCAAAACTCTTCAGTGAACCCAATTCTCTATCAGCACTTGTTCTTAGACTCCCTAAGGCTCAACTATTTATAGACTTTTTCATACAATGCCATGGTTCATGGACCATGGGTGAATCTCAAAACCGACTCAAAAATTTACTTAAAACAAGGGGCTAAGCCCCTTTGACTCTTATTCATCTATGCACATGGCTTCCATATACTATGGAGACTTTAAATCTTTTACAAAAATGTATACAAAATTTGGGTTAACTAACCCCAAACTGACCCACGGGACCCCATCCCAACAAGTGGGAATAAGAATGGTATCTAATGAAAAGGATAATGGCTCGAAGGAACTACTCCCCAATGGTTAAGGCCTGGGGGAAAGGTTCCAGGTGGAAATGAATTAGGAGAGACACTAACAGAAGGAAATGGTCCTTGAGGATTTGTATCGGCAGACGAGGTTGAGTCAGGCACAATAGGTTGTGGAGGTGCGGTCTATTGTGAGGGCATATTGGGCCATTCGCGGGTGACTCACAATTATTGGAGCATGCAAACAATTAATGAGCTAGGCTCAGAAGGAATAGGAGGTAGGCCATAGTAAGCACCAAGAAAATTAGAATCTTTAGACTCGTTGAGAGACAGATGAGACAGTCTTATTTTTAGCCATGGAAGAAATGTTGAACTGAGGTGAAGTCTGGGCTTTTGGATCAAAGTACGTCAACTGATAAATTGTGAAAATCTTTCCATCATGGGGAAAGCATATCTTACGATGAACTACAGATGTGACAACTAACAGGGCATATCTATAACTACGACCCAAAAGGATTTATTGTCTAAGGGAGCATCAATGACATTGATGTCAATACAGATAGTCTTGCTAGCAACTAGGTAGTTGAGGTATAATCCAAGGGGTTTTGAACGATGACCATCCCATGCAATGTAGAGTGATGGTGGATGGGGAGAGGTAAGGGGAACTAAGTTTCTTCCAAACACTAGCAACCATCACATAGGTGGAGGCGCTTTCGTTAATGATACATTGTTGGACAATGGCGTTTCTAATGGAGACTCGTATTTGGAATGCAATGAATGAAGGTAGGCAACGCTTTTCTGACTGGTCAACATGAAAGACAATCATCTGATCATCGTGAGGATCCACGAAACCCATAGTAGATAGTAGAGATTTTCATTGTGATGGGCACCTTTGGAGGAATTCCGACGTTGACATGGCAATAGGTGACTGTGCCAAATCTTCTACTATGGTATAATATGTATGGGTGGCTTTGGTAGAAACAACACTTTGATGTAATGGGCCTTTGGAGATCTTGGGAATAACCTAGACCTTAGGTGGAGGGATCTGTAAGCTACCATTGGGTGACGATAGAGGCTCGGTGGACACTTTTGGTTGGGACTCACTTGCAAACTTAGCAGATGGCTTGTCATATTGGTGTGATCGAGTCTGAAGGTTGACTTACTCAGTATTTACCTCATCAGAATTCATCATAAGAATTTGATAATCATGGTGACTAGATGGTTGAGCTGATTGAGCTACTTAACCTTGTGTAGTCTGGGCAGCTATGTATCGTTCGTGAGGAAAAGGATTGCTAAGCAACACTGGTTGAGATGAAGTAGGAGGAGGACGAGGAGCATTGGGCTGTGATCTTCAAGAAGTTTCTTGAGCTTCCCATAATTACTGCATCTGAGGTAAAAGAGGACACTCATGGGCACAATGATCATAGACTCCACAAAAATCACAAGGTTTTTTCATACGAAGAGCCTTTCTCTACTTGGGCTGACTGCCATGTTGCTGGGTTGTAGGATTAAGTTGTGGACCCTTATGGGTATTGGGTTGAGGACCCTAGTTTCCTAGATTATCTTGAGACTGTAGGTTCCTGTTACCCTTCCCCTTTTTCCTTTTCATGGGCTTAGGGGGATTGGATCCACTCTTCTAAGAATACACTTCTCCTTGTGGAGGAGGTGGTTATTGCGTCGGAGGGGGAGAAGGCATGGGCGGTTGGGGAATTGGTTCCAAAGGAGTTGGAGCGCTAGGCCTTGTATACTAATAATAAGGAGATGGAGAAAAAATAGTATAAGCACGGGGAGAAAAAATTGGCCCTACCATCTGTTGATGCAGATGGGGATATGCATAAGGTGTGTTGGGCCCTGAATAAGGATTGCCTGAGGAGGTGTCACACAGAATAAGTCGATCTTGCAGACAAGATAGACCTTCCTAGAATCTAAAGAAGACCTAATGACAAGCAAACCAACCAGACACTATCTTTCTCTAAATACACTTTTATAAATAAAGGCAAACAAGTGTTTTTAGGGCCTACCTTAGGTCCAATGCAAGTTTGTGGATGCCCTTGCTCCTTCGATCCAAATGAGCTCCTTTGTCGTGAATCTACAAACACAAACAAGGCAAACAAATTAAATAGCACCTGAAAAGCCAATATCATAAAACATATTTAACATGAAAGTCAAGGAGTCCATGAAACAAATAACATGAGATACTTGTTGAGAAAAATGAGTTTGATTGTATTAATTCAAAAGAAGAAGAACTTTACAACCTGTGCCTTGACGTTGTACAAGCTCCTCCCAGGGTCCAGCAAGAAGTCTCCTCTACTTTGACAAGTTTCACTCACTCCCCAATGAAGCCAAAAAGGTATGTGATCTCTCCTCTTAAGCTCAACTAGGAAGTCTTAATTTCACCAGCATTTGCCCTCAAAAATTTTCAACTTCTAACCTCCTCAGCAACCAGCCCAATGCCTGAATTTATAGTGCAATGGAGGGAGGTTACTAGGTCCTCCTTCAAAGGGATAAAGCCCTCCTTCAAAGGGATAGCTCCTCTCATCAAGGGATTAGCTCCTTCTATTTTTGGATGCATGAACCACCTAACAGCGACAAATCCACGTCAAAATTCCTTCTAGAATCATCTAGAATTAACCCAAAGTGAGTTTTTTAGAATAAACTTGGACCTTTTTGACTTTCACAGGGGTCTGCACCCACACCTTTAGGGACAGAGTGGGCAGGTCCGCAGTTTTTGTAAACAGAAGGTGCGGGACCACAGGTAATAGTGAGAGAAAGTGCGGAACCAGAGTTTCATTGATTTTCAATGTCTTTCTCCCATTTTCAAAGCTTGACTTGAAGAGATGAGGTCTGATACTTGCTTAGGAGGACAGTACAAGTGATGATAGACCCATACTGACTGCAAATAATCATGGTGACGATATTTTTGTGTAACAGATTGCCCCCTAAAGTGCGAAGTCTGTAGTAGATGAGGATTTCATTTATCATTTAGGAAGAGTGAATTACTTTATCATTTCGAGGATTATCTTGTGGAGAGTCCGGTTGGAACCTGTAAAAACATTCAATGCAAGATATGTATATGATATCATATCATCGCTGAGGTAGGCATTCCCATACTTAGATCAAAATTGACTTAGAAAACTAACTACTGCTCTGATATAAGAATGATCTTGTAATACATCACAAGTATAGACTCATGTGGACACAGTATGGACACAGCCATCTGTTTATGAATAGTCCATTATATAATGAATACAAAATTCCTTGCAACCTAGATTGTGGAAACTAGATCCAGGGTCTTCATTTCTACTTCCCGAAATAGTACGATTCTATCCATGCGAATGAATGTGTTGATGTCAAACATGGTAGAAACCACTTGATTACCAGTCAATGATGTAAACTGTTAACAAGTGTGAGAGAAACCACCAATGATGTCAATGGCTCTCAAAGTACCCAGTACACTCCATGAGATGCGAATAAATGTGTTGATGTCAAACATGTCACGGAATCCTTTGATCGAAGGTCAATGATGTAACTTGTCGTCAAAGGCGAGAAACCTGCCATTGAGGCATGCAGATCTCAAGGTAGTGACAATTTCTAGATCATCTTTCTAGATAATGAGCTGAAGTCGATAGAAAGCGATCCGTCGTAGGCAAGCTCACAACACGAAATCATAGATCAAGTCGAAGAAATTTAGTTGCAAGGACTGATTCAGGGATGGTCAAGATGGATGACAAATATTTTGCAGATGAATGGCTTATTGGCAGTGACCTCTTGAACACATAACGACACGACAGATGGTTTGGTGACAATTGACCCAAAGTTAATACCCAGAAACCAGCTGAAGACTTTCAATGTGGTTTGATAAACTGTTAGGCAAAGGATTTCCTAACCCAGGTGAATAAAAGTGTCGTGTTCAAGAGCGGTTACAAATTATGACAAACAGGCTCATTTTTCTCTCTTTTCCCCCACCGTTTCTGGCAAGTACCTCTTTATTTTTGACAAGCTTGAGGAGGATAACATTTGCTTGATTATAATATCATCCTTCGGATGAGTCCAACTTAGTTTAAATTCGAACCCTAAGAAGGAGTGGTTCGTTCCTGTTTGTAATTGAACAGGTCCTTTACTGTGAAATTTTAACGAGTCTAGTATAGGAGAAACTCGGCGTTTTTCAATTTTAGAGAGTCTGAAAAAACTTAAGAAGACTCCAGGGTTGATCTTTTTTGTAAATTTGTGTCTCCCAAGCCGAAAAAGTATAAAATAATACTTGAGAGAACCACTTGATATTTTACGACCAAGGAGTACTTTTCGTCATTAGTGCCCTTGATCCAAAAAAGTAAAAAAGCAATCAATGAAATGTCGTTTTATAACCAATATCGAATTTGAAACGACAAAAATCCGGCAATCTTTTCATGTTTTTACGGTCGGAAAAGCGTTGTAAGTGGACCGTCTTTTAATTCTGTTTTAACAAGTTTAAAAGAAGAACTCAGCAATCCTTTCATGTTTTAGGAGTCAGAAAAGAGCTTAAAGGTGACTCTAAATGTTTTTTCGTCGAAAACGATAGATTTCGCTTGAATAATCCGTTATCCTGAACAAAAATGCAAACATTACTCATACCTATTTGAAATAGATAAAAATGTCGCAAAAATACCTTTCCAAAGTGAAACATAAACAAATTTACAATTTATTTACTCAAAAAACTTATAAAAAGGGCCTTCGTCAATTCATTTTTACCATTTGAGTTTTGGGTGAGAAAATAGTGCTTTTTTTCAGAAAACTTCCCGTGAAGATTGCGGAAAATCCAACCGTCGGAATCGAACGTCGTCTTCTCCAGGTAATCCACATCATCTTACTCTTCATTTTTTACTGTTTCAATTTTTGTTTTAGTCATTCATTTCATTTTTTGGGAGGGTTTTTAGGCTTGAAACCCACGCGCAAGGGCCCACAGGTTTACCACTGCTGGCCTGCTGACCCCGACTTTTTCTCCATTGGGAAAAAGCTAGGGGTCCGCACCTTCCATGTAGACAAGTTGTAGTCCCACGCATTGTGTCTAACCCGGAGGGTGCGGTCCCTGTCGCAAGGGTTTTTAACCCAAAAATTCTCAAAATTGGACTAAACAAAATAATTTCTATCATTTTAATTTATCTTTATACTTGATGCAGAGAATACATCATGCTAGATTGGCGTGAACGAGAGCATGAGGACGTGGATGCTGCCGCATGGAATCATCAGCGTTCACTTGATGCTTTGAGGGCGTGTGGCTTGTACAAATTCTGGGCCATTCCTGGCATGAGGGCTCAGGTGGATTTCTTACAGTGGTTGGTTGACAGATGGAGCATACAGGACCAGTGCTTCTTCATTGGTGGCCACCAGCTCGAAATCGAGCCGACGGACATATATTTCTTGACTGGTTTGCCTAAGAGAGGCGAAGACTTGACTCTGTTTGGGGCTAGGCCAGGTGGCCAGTCTGTCGATAGCCTCTGGCTAGAGTTTTGCAACAGCTAGGCTAGAGACAAAGGGATAGACATAAATACCATATCCCGTCCTGAACTCATGGTGATTGCGTTTACTGTCACCAGACTTTGCGGGGCTGCCGCATTACATATTGCCACCGGATCCCAGATGTATATGGCAGTTGATTGCTTTCAAGGCACCATTTTCAACTGGTGTGATGTTGTGTTGGCCAATCTGAAAGGCCAACTGACCAGGGCCAAGAACGGACAACTAAATACCTTTGGTTATGGGGCTTTGGTTGTGAGTTTTGGCCTGGAGAGGGTTCTCATGTTGATCCCGCAGCACCTTATTGTTGGAGCTGGGCTTCCTCGAGAGCCCAAACTGATGCGTTGGGTCGCAGTTATGGCCCGTCACCCGGACGAGAGGACAGAGGTTGCTCGATTCAAACCTGAGTATTTCCAATGGTTGGGAAACCAGGTCTTTTCTATTCAAGACTTCCCTTATGCTGGGGTAGATTTTTGTGGTGACCCAGACATGGCTCTTCCACCAGGAGAGCAGTGGGATGAATCAGGTTAAATTATTTTCTACATTTTTCTTATTTTAATTTTTTTATATTATTTTTCCATCGTCTCAAAACTGATAGCAAAAGTTTCAAATGTAGATGTGGGTCCACAGCGACCAGCCACTCTCCGGCCTTACGAGAGGAAACAACTAGTTGCAGCCGTGCCAGCCCCACAGGACGAATCAACAAAGGTTTTGGCCGAGTTGGAGGGTCATCTCGAGCGCCTGACAGGAGATATTCTGGAGACCACTATAGATGACATTCCTCGTCGACTTCAGCGCTATGTGATTGGGGTTCTGGGACCTCTTAGGAGGTTCCTTTGCAAGGTGGCCCGTGCAGTGGTTTCTTATCGATATCATCACCAGTGATAGGATGATCGCCTATTGTGGGCACATATGACATTTTTGTTTTTTGTACTTATCATTTTTGCCGATCATAAGGTGTTTCTCAACCTATGATTGAGGACGATGTATTTTTTGACACACTCCTATATATATCACTATTACCGGCTTATCTTGTAAATCATGTTATGGAATGGTTTTAAATTTATATGTATGATTATTGCAAATGTCTATTTAACATTTGAGAAGCAATTGCATCTGCTAATGTATTTAAAGATCTTGGAATATGCTGATATTCAATATAATCAAATTCATGTTCCAAGAGATGCACTCTCAAAAATAATCTTAATAACACTGGATTTCTAATGGCATACACTCTATTAAGCTGTCATACAACGAGTTCAGAATCTAACCTCATTATCAAACTCTGAATCCCAAATGAAATAGATTCAGATAATAACTCAATCACTGCACTATACTCGGCAATGTTGTTCGTTGTTTGACTGAGGCTTACCCCATGCATAGATACTAACTCGTCAGAGGGTGAATAGATAACCCAAGCTGCGGAAGAAATGTTCCATGTATGATGACAAGCACCATCAGCGAAACCAATGTATGTTTGGAGAGGCATCGACATCTGCAATATCAAGAGTAAAACCAAGATAAGCAGGAATAATGACGAAAAAACACTCTCTAAGCTAAGCAAACTGTTTAAACTAAAACACACCAGCTAGAAAGAAAAACTATACTAACTAAAAATATCCATACCCATTCTTTTAAGCATAATACCTCTTTAAGTAAAGACCATTTCTGGGTTTACCCAAAGAGTCCCCGTCAAAGTCTACCAATTCATAGGTCCCTTTTGCTAGCTTTCGCTTGACAACATAGGGACCATGCCACATAGGAACAAATTTTCCAGTGCCTAATTTATCATTAGCTTAATCGTAAACTAAGACTAGATCTCCTTCCAAAAAATTTTGAGGGGTCACATTTCGATCATACTGAGCTTTCATGCATTTTGCATGAGTCTCGATCGCCAATGCAGCATCACGTCGATTCTCATCTAATTGAGCCAAGTATAACAAACGCTTTTCCTCTTCAGAAGTGACTGGAAGTAACTCGATGGCCATTTGCAGTGACGGGATTTCGCATTCAATGGGTAACACAGCTTCCAAACCATAGACTAGTTGGAAAGGAGTGAACCCTGTTGATGTTTTTACTGAAGTTCGGTACGCCCAAAGCACTGAAAATAGCATGTTATGTCAATTCGACCGATGAATCCCAATGATTCGTCGGATCATGATGACTAAAACTTTGTTGATGGATTCAACCAGACCATTAGCTTGTGGATAATAAAGGGTTAAACTATCGTGACGCAAACCAAGCTGGCCTGTAAGTTCGGTCATCATAATGTTTCGAAAATGACGCCCATGATCAGTGATTATTGCTGCGGGACACCAAACCTAGCAATTATATGATTGAACACAAAAATTGCAGTTGTCTTGCCATCTGCCTCAAATGTAGGCATCGCCTCGGCCCACTTGGTAAATAATCTACCGCAAGGATGATATACGCATGCCCCCCGGCCGAGTGAGGGTTACATGTAATAAAATCGATACCCCATTTGGCAAAAGGACCAACAGTAATTATAGGGTGGAGAGGAGCAGGTGGAGCGCGCATCTTTTGATAAAAAATTTGGCAGTTGTGGCATTTTCAGACAGCCGTAATACAATCTTTAAATAAAGACGACTAGAAGTAGCTAGCGCGCAATATCTTTTGGGTTGTGGCATACCCAGACATATGACTGCCACACCCTCCAGTGTGACAGTCATTTAGAACCCTTTCAGCTTCTTCATGAGTTATGCAACGTCGAAACACAGAGTCTGCCCCACGGCAATAAAGAGTATCTCCAATAATCCTAAATTATTGGGACTGGAATCGAATTTTTCGACGTTCTGACCTTGAAATTTCTAGCCGAAAGGATTGGGTCTGGAGATAAATGATGATATCCCCATACCATGGATCTAAAGTGCTGATTAGAAACAAGGATTCATATGCAATGGGCTCTTTCGCCACAGTTTCCGTGTCAGCACGCGGGAAGTCACACATTAGCTCCGCAAAAACTAAAGATTTCTTAGACTTGGATTTCTCAAATTCCAATTCGAACTCCTGCAGGATAACAATCCATTTAGAGTACTTGCCCCCTAGCAATTTCTTGGTCAAAATGTAGATCATAGGGTTGCAATCTGAAATTACTGTAGTTTTACGTAGTAAAATGTAGTGACGAAAACGTTGGACAGCTTGAACAGCTGCCAATGCCAATTTCTCCACATGTGAGTATTTTAGCTCAGTTGGATTTAAAGTTTGACTAAGGATCACATGTTCAGTTTCGAATTCATCTTCCTGAAATAAGACCATTCCAATGGTGGAATGAGAGGCAGCGAGATACAAGAAGTAATCCTGGTTGTAGTTGGGAGGATGCAATAACGGTGCATGGGTCAACGCGTGTTTAAGTGCATCAAAAGATTTCTGAGCTATCTCATCCAAATAGAATGGAGTATTCTGTTTCAATAACCGGGTAAAAACCTTTGTAACCTCAGCGCAGTTAGGAATGAATCGTCGTAAAAATTTTGCTTTCCCTTGCAAACTTTGGAGTTAGCGAAGACTTGAAGGAGGAGGCAATTTTACAATAGCTTCGACCTTCGAGGGATTGACGCGAATGCCAGCTTTCGAAACTGCAAACCCTAGTAATCAACTCATTTCTATATATAAAACACATTTGTGAGGGTTCACCCGAATCCGATAATGCCTACACCTCATAAAGATTGCTCGTAAATGGACGAGGTGATCAAATCGATGTAATGAATGAGTAGGCAAGTCATCGAGATACAGTTGCACAATGTGCTTGATGTCATGAAACGCATAAGACATGGCCCTTTGAAAAGTTGCTCCGGCATTCTTAAGCCCGAAAGGTAACTTGCAATAAGAAAATGTCCCCCATGGACAAATGAAAGCTGTTTTTGGTTGATCGGCATGTAGAATATTGATTTGATTGTATCTGGAAAAACCATCCATGTAGGAGAATATTTCGTTGTCGGCACAATCATCAATAATTTGAGTGATATAGGGAGTTGGGTAATTGTCCTTTGGACAGGCTCGATTAATGTCCCTATAATCGATGCATATTCTTATTGTTCCCTGCTTTTTGTTAACTGGAACAATATTCGATACCTAATCTGTTAACGGGATCGGATAAATGAAACCTGCTTTGAGTAATTTTTCAACTTTTGCTTTAATTGCAGCAGCTTTTCTTGGGTGAATCTGAAGCAAACTTTGCCAGACGGGTTTAGCGTTCGGGTAAGTCTTGATCTCATGAACAGCGATCGTGGGATCAATTCCTGGCATTTCCTCATAGGACCAGGCAAACATGTCACGTAATTCTTGAAATAGGGCCTTATATAGTTGAATTTCATCATCTGTACACGAGGCACCTATATGAATGTTCTCAAAAATTCCAGGCTTAATCGAAATGTCAATAGGAATAGTTCGAGAGATGTTTCCCAAATTTAACTCTGAATCAGGATGTTTCATGGGATTCTGAGGTTCCTTGACATATTCAGTCGTAAAAATGGATGAGAAATCATTTTCAAAACGATCATTCTCGAGTAAAAACGAAGATCTGTGATGGAGATCTTCCCATGGTAAATCATCTACACATAGGATTTCACGAATTTGCTCATCAGAGTGAACAAGTTCAGAAAACGTGATTAAATCTGAGCTTGATGTGAAAAGTGATTCCTCATGGACCACATTCATGAAGTCATTTTCGGTTGAAAATGGGTCGGTAAACGATTGCACGGCCTCATACGCAATTTCATATGGACTCAAAGGCATGACATCACCAAATGAGTCTATCTCAGATTCAGAAGGAATGATCCAAGGATCATCATAAACAATGGTGTCTAATGTAATCATATGAATGGTTGCAAATGAAGATGATGCGTTGATCGGAGGAAAAGGAAAAGTTCCCAGTAAACCGACATCTTTAACTAGTCCTACTCCAACATCCTTATATGGGATAGTCGTTTTACCGACATGCTGAATACTTTCCAAATAGGCTGGGTCGGATGAAAAGTAAGCTAGCTGGTCTATTGTTATGATCCTTCCATTATGAGGAAACTTTATAACCCGAAAGACCGATGAAACGACCATTGTCATAGTGTAAGACCATCTTCGACCCAAGAGAAGGTTGTAATCTAGAGGGGCATCAACCACCTCCACATCTAGATTAACGGTTTTTCCTTCAACCCCTATAGGCAAATCCTGTAGAATTCCAAAAGGATGAAACCCACAGCCATCAAAGGCCTTTAGAATCGTTGGGGATTGATTTAGCGAAGGAGAACCAAGCGATCTCCAACACTGTATCGACATAATACACGTTGAGGCTCCCTCATCAATCACAGTCCGATGAATAGGCCTGTTTTTTACTATCACTGGGATTTGGAAAGTCATTTGACGAGGCAAACGCGGTGTACTATTTTCTAGATCGAAAATTATTAGGTTCGAGTCCTAAACATCAACAGCTCCTATAGCCGACAAAAGTAATTTGCATTGTGCTGGACATGATTGCAGCACTTCCAAAGCCGACATTGCTGAGGGTGAAACAACTAAATCCTCAACAATGTTATAGTTCTAAGCCACTCTCGCATGTGGATTGAAAGCTGACTTTCGAAGTATACCCTTGGCGGGCGGTTTGATTACCAAGTCTGGATTAGGTTTCTCGATCTGTAGTGGATCGGAACTGGGAGCTGAGGTTGATGGATTAGAATGAGAAGATTTTGCTTCTTTACCATCAACAGGACTTTTACTACCATAATCTTGCGATCGAGTCGCAATCCTAACATGGGACATCATCAGTATGGGTTCTTCATTGGCACTCGAGGAAGAACCTATCATCTTACTGTCTTGAGCCGGAAAAGGATCCTTCAAAACAGCAGGAGTTTGGGAACTTTTGACAATCTTCGCAACCTTTACACAATGAGGGTAGTCTCTTGTAAAATGTTCATCGTCACAAATGAGACAAGGATAACGAGGTTTGCACTTTTCATCATTGGATTCCAAATTTTCAGGTTTCTCCTTTGGATTTTTGTCCGTTTTATTCTTCTTCTTTCCTTTCTTCTTCCCACCGGATTTTGATTTGGCTGTAGATGACTGTACAACGTGAATATCAGCAGAAATCTCTGCAGAAGAATCTCCTGTTGGGGAATCAGGCAAGGTTATGATAGGAGAAGAATTCTTGGAAGACTTCTTCTTACTTTTAGTGTTAACCATACCAATCATACCATCAGTGACATGAGAACCCAAAGGAGCTGCAACGACTTGATTTTGCTTGGGAAGATCGGGGATTTTCTCATGTAACGTACTTGACTGGGTATAAACGAAGTCAAGGTACTGTGCTTGAGCAATTACTTGCTCCTTAGTAACAACTCCAGCTTTAGATACATCTTCAGTGATCTATGGCAACAAAGATTTTACAAACCACTTAGCCAATATCTGATCCAGAATCAAAACCTTCACTAAACGTTGTCGACGTCTCCACTCATGAATATGATCTGAAATGTAAGTGGATGTTGATTGTTTTAATGAAGTTAACAATTCTGTGCCATTTTCATATCAGACTCGCAACTGAAAATGAGTTAAAAAAAGGTAGCTAACTGACTAAAATTATAAAAATTGCCTCGTGGTAACTCAATATACCACTTGGCTGCGAGACCAATTAGAGTGCACTGGAAAAGTCTAAGACGGATTGAATCATCTGAAATGGAGTTAGATGCACACTAGAGGTAGTAAGTCATCACATGGTTCGATGGGTCCTCTCCTAATTTAGCTTCGAACTTAGGAATGTCACTGGGAACTTATTCGGCATTGGCGGCCAAAACGGAAGATAATTAATGGGATCATTAATTAGGCGCGACAAGTCAGGTAAGTCCAAACTTGCGATAAACGGTAACTGACGATTAGGGTCCCTAAAACTCTGGGTCATGAGACCAGCCCCAGGAGGAGGATATCCAGGATAACTAGGAATAGGAATTGCATTTGGGATATTGTATCCTCCCGGAAAACCAGGATTAACCGGACCATACTGGGGTTGTTGATAAGTGTACCCAGGGTACGGTTGATACTGATAGACTGGCTGCTGCACAGTAGGACCGAATTGGTACTGTCCCTAGTATGGTTGATAAGTAAATTGTGGTTGACTTGTGACAACCGTACTTGAACCAGGTTGTCCTATAGGCATCTGAACCGAAGTTTGAATCATTGATCCAGACGGTATTAAAGATGTCTGAGGAGTAGATACAGGAACAGTAGAAACCGGAGCTGTCGATACTCCGGAAGTAGGTGGGGTAGATTGAATAGATGTTGCGGCAGTTGTAGTATTCGTTTGAGGCGGAGTACGAGGCGTACTAGGCCCAAACTGAGAAACTACCGAAGGTACAGAAGTTTGAATGTTAGACTGGACTGGTTGCTTGGGTGTACTAGAAACTAAGGGTTGTCCAGTTTGAGATGACAACTGTACATTTGGCTGCAACACCTATTGAGTTTGTGATGGATCCCACACTATATTCATTCCGGGGTTCTGACCCATAACAGGTTGAGAATATTGAGGACTATAATCAGGTTGAGGGTAGGATTGATAATTGAAAGGTACATTTCCCGTTCCTTGAACATACATTTGACCGGAGGGTGGTTGGAAACCTTGGTTCAAGTACTGACCTTGGGGTTGATACCCTTGAGGCACGTACTGATACTGGGGTTGACCTTGAGGTATAAATTGATACTGGGGTTGACCTTGGGGTACATATTGAGTCTAGGGTTGACCTTGAGGAACGTACTGTCCCGTAGGTTTGTACTGTCCTTGAGGTTGCCCCCTAGATGCAAATTGGGTACCTTGAGGTTGCCCCACAGGCGATAATTGACGCTGCCCCCCAGGCGGTAACTGGCGACCTTGAGGTTGAGGATTGGGAATAGAACCTGACATCATGAGAATGTCTTCTACGCTCAACGGATTAGTACCATTACTTCCAGTTAATAACCCTTGCTCAATGGGTTGAGGAGATGCTCCCGAAAAAGTACCAGAAAGTGACTGATACCCAGGGGGAATAGAGGGACCGCCGTACAAAAAGGATTCAAGCGATTGAGTAAACACAGACGACTGTCTTGACATATTTAACAGAGGATAATAACCTCTAGGTGTTGGGTGATAAGGAACACGAGGTGGTGAAAAACTTAACCCTGGGTTTTCTAAGAAATTAGTCAAAGAAAGATACCAAGTACTGCTCCTAGGTGGATTGTAAAAATTGATTCACACTCCCTTAGCTCGATAACAAGTTGATTTTCAAGGATAGGGATGCCTACTTATTCTTCCGGAGTAGCAAGTTCTTCAATAGCTATAAGTCCAGAAGGAAGATCTTGGGTGATTACTCTTTCTACCCTAGGTGAACCAGGACCACTAGAAGCTGGAGAAGCAAACCCCGATGTTGGAGTAGCAGCAAATTCACTTTCAGGTTCAGATATTTCAAGTTCCTCACCTATATCACTAGTAGATTAAAAGCTACCAGTAACTTCAGAAACAGACACTGACTTTGGATTATAATCTGCCACTAACACTTGAAAATCAGGATGTACTATCAAAGAAGATTCTCCTTCTTCAGGTGACCCAACTCTACTGTCTCTAGGAGTTACGAGGACTTTCAAGCCTTCAAGCTGGCTCAGTGAAAACTCAGGAGGTTGGCCCCGAAGTCTACGGGACTTCCTCGGTAATTCAGCCACGGTTAAAAACTTTTAACTACTTCACACACAAACAAAGTAAAATCTCAATGAAAACCACCTAAAGCCTCTAAAGAACCAAACAAATTTGAATCACACGCCTAAAGAATCTAGGAGATCAAACACACACAAACAGTAACTTTCCGTACTGAAAACACTAGTTGGTGATGAAATCCAACGTCACAGAGTTCAATACAGAAATGGCGGTTGGAAAAGTTACCCCGACAACCTGCTTAATGAATAGAATGGCACAATTTCCTCCACTTTAACCCTCTCGAGTGAAGAGAACCCCCCAGAAAATCCAAGTGAGTCTAGCCGACGTCTGCTCCAGGTACAGTGGGATCTTCCCACCACTGTCACCTTAGGAAGAATCCGAAAGAATATGGCCACTAAGGTTACCAATTGAAACAAATATACCTGGGGGAATAGTCTACGATCCGATACGCATGCAAAGGAAGAGTAGCAAGCTCAATCCCCTTGAAGGCTCCTTGACATAGTCCAAGGCTTACCAACAAGTGACCCTAGGCTCCTCGACAATTGTTAATCCAAGGTTTACCGTTTTTAATACGTGAATATCTGGCATCGTTCCCAATGAGGAAGGATTGATTCCCACACTGGTTCGGACACGATCTCGTGCTTCTCCTTTAAGAGGAGCTTTCCCAGAGCATAAATGCAACAATTGGATTTCTTCCCTACCACAAGATACAACTACTTGTTTGTTTTTATTGTCTTGGAGAGTTAATTACTCTCCTACTCCAAGACACTAGCCTAAGCTAAGTTGGTGTATCAGAGCCCTAGAAATAAAAATGTTACTAGATGAATTTTACTTTAAGCGTTATTTTTCATTGGTTTTTGTTTAAGTCAAAAGGTGCGGAGATGAAACTCCTGGTATGAAGACTCGACTCAAAATCACTAAAAATGCACCTAAGATGATTTAAACAATCTTTTTCTCTTCAATGAACTTCTAACTAAGAAAGAGTTTGAGAATGCAAATACTTTTGTAAACACAAATCTTTCTTAATCAAACAAATTAAAAGAAGAGCGTTTTCCTTTCCAATGCACTCAAAATGAGACAACTAGTTATTTCACAAAAATTTCCCTTTTTCGTTTCAAAGCACTCAACCACTACAAAAAACAAACTTTTTTCCAAAAGAGATTTTTTTATTTTTTATAAAACACTAAAAACTATGGAAACGACTAACTTTGAGATCTATGAATTATGAAAACCTATTTGAAGTCAAAGCCTACAAGATGTCTTTTTTAAGGATGTTTTACTTAGCTAGATGTGAGCTAAGGACCAATTTATGCAGAATCACAAATCAGTCAAGAACAACCAATTTTGTTTTCTTTTTGAAAATGAAAATCCAAACTTTTAAACACAAGCTTTTCGAAGTTTTGTAAAGAGAAAAATCAAAGCAGATTCCTCAACAAGGGGAGATTTCATAAATGGTCAGACTCATAAGAAGGTTGGTAGACACCAAGGTGATCTGAAGTCCCTACAGCTTCTAAGCTCAGAGCCACTACACAACCAAAATGAAAAACAATCCCAACAAGAAAAACTCCTAGGAATTTCACCTAAAACCCGAACACTAATGAAATCAACCTAAGGAAAGCTTCTGACAAGTTATATGCAAGTCTGGGCAGTGAATAACAATTTCTAAACAAAAACTAAGCTCACTAATAGAGGAAATCTTAGGTTTTTCAAAATTTTGACAGGGTCCGCAAGCCCACAATTAACACAGGGGCGGTCCCGCTCTGTGCTAAAAGCAAAGGTGCGGATAGGTACGCACTGTGTCAACAGGCTAGGGTGCGGTCCTCTCCCAAAGCTATGAAAAACAAAAAATAACCCTGGATCTATAGACTCTGCCCAATTTTACACACAACAAGCCAAAAACAGAAACAAAAACACAGTTTCTCAGGTCAAAGTAAAAACAAGGAAAACAATCAAGTCCCCAGCGAAGTCGCCATTTTGTCACACGGAATAAGTTGATCTTGCGGAAAAGATAGACCTTCCTAGAATCTAAAGAAGACCTAATGACAAGCAAACCAACCAGACACTATCTTTCTCGAAATACGCTTTTATAAATAAAGGCAAACAGGTGTTTTTAGGGCCTACCTTAGGTCCAATGCAAGTTTGTGGATGCCCTCGCTCCTTCGATCCAAATGAGCTCCTTTGTCGCGAATCTGCAAACAAAAACAAGGCAAACAAATTAAATAGCACCTGAAAAGCCAATATCATAAAACATATTTAACATGAAAGTCAAGGAGTCCATGAAACAGATAACATGAGATACTTGTTGAGAAAAATGAGTTTGATTGTATTAATTCAAAAGAAGAACTTTACAAGCTATGCCTTGATGTTGTACAAGCTCCTCCAAGGGTCTAGCAAGAAGTCTCCTCTACTTTGACAAGTTTCACTCACTCCCTAATGAAGCCAAAAAGGTATGTGATCTCTCCTCTTAAGCTCAACTAGGAAGTCTTAATTTCACCAGCATTTACCCTCAAAAACGTTTAGCTTCTAACCTCCTCAACAACCAGCCCAATGCCTGAATTTATAGTGCAATGGAGGGAGGTTACTAGGTCCTCCTTCAAAGGGATAAATCCCTCCTTCAAAGGGATAGCTCCTCTCATCAAGGGATTAGCTCCTTCTCTTTTGGGATGCATGAACCACCTAAGAGCGGAAAATCCACGTCAAAATTCCTTCTAGAATCATCTAGAATTAACCCAAAGTGATTTTTTTAGAATAAACTTGCGCATTTTTTACTTTCACAGGGGTCCGCACCCACACCTTTAGGGACAGAGTGGGCAGGTCCGCAGTTTTTGTAAACAGAAGGTGCGGGACCACAGGTAATAGTGAGAGAAAGTGCATAACCAAAGTTTCATTGATTTTCAATGTCTTTCTCCCATTTCAAAGCTTGACTTGAAGAGCTGAGGTCTGAGACTTGCTTAGGAGGACAGTACAAGTGATGATAGACCCATACTGACTACAAATAATCATGGTGACGATAATTTTGTGTAACAGGAGGACTGGGGGAGGGGTAATTGCAAATGGAATTGGTCCATCCCTGAGGTTGACCATAACCCATCTGAGGTGAAGCATATGGTTGAGGGTGTGAAAGGGTTCCAACAATGCCATCTGTGGCATGAGATGTCCCTGGTGCATTATCAACACTAGGTTGAGGTAGATTGGGGATAAAAATGTAAACATAACCTAACGCGGTGTAAATCAGATCAAATTTTAGAGCTATTTGGAGTGCATCTTCCTCAGGATGAGGGAAGTGTGACATGACAACTTTTTCAATGGGTTCCAACATCAATCTAAGAAACCAATCCATATAGACTTGGTCTTAAAAGTCAGGAGGTCTACAAATGCTCCTTCTTCTATGTCATTCCTGAAGATGGTCAGAAAGGTGAGTGGCATAAGTTTGACGGAAAGAATTCAAGAGCTTGATACTGATATCATAACTGAGAGATAACTGGAAATATGAAAGAAAGGCTATGAAAAGAGTTGCTAAAGTGGAATGTGTTTCTTTGGGCTACTTGACATACCACTTTGTAGTAGCTCTAGTGAGCATGTGTTGAAACAAATGAATGCAAATTGAGTCTTCGGTAATGGAATTGAATGAAAACCACATATGGAAGGAGCGAACATGATTACTTTCATTTTATATAGGATTACCTTCAAACTTGGGGATGATTGAAGGGAGTTTAAAAGGAATTATTAGACATGTGGGATTGTGGAGAAGAGGATCATTGATAAGCTAGCTAAAATCTAGGAGACTTAAACCAACCATAAAAAGCAAGTAAGGGAGTAGGAGTGACCACACCAGTGGGGGTTCCACTAGTTGGAGTACCCTGGTTAGCAGATGGGTTATCACCCTAGGTTCCTACACCCAAATTGGTGCCTGACATGGTGGCGATATGGAGTTGTGAAGATGTAAAATCAGAAGATGAATTGGATGAATCAGCAGAATCAAAATCAAAATCAGAATGATGAATCGATGGAGGACAGTGAGGATGAAGTATAACTGGATCGGGAGGAGTAATATTTCATCATGGGAACTGAGGGTGAAGACCTCAAATTTGACGTGATAAACACCTTGGAGGTGCAATGGTGTCTTAAACTAAAGGAAGATGATAGGACTAAAAGAGAAACAAACAACAAGAAACATGTAGTGCAGTGGTGCCAAGTCTAAACTAACTATTTTAATTATGTTACTCTAATACAAGAAAACACGTCCTATAAATGAAAAAAAACTCTAGCCTATAGGTAATCTAAATCCTCAAACAATCCTACATTTACTATTTCAGATGGTCTTCCAAAGAACTTCTTACTTGATGGAATCTTATCCCTCCAAGAAGAGTTGTCTACAAAAAGTTGGGGTAAAGGACCAACTACTGCCCAAAACTAGTCCTATAATGTGTTTTCCTAATATTGGTCACTACAATTACCTTCGTCCCATGGGGGTGGTCGATTTTTTATCTTATTAGTAGTCAGCCACCACACAAAATTCCCTGCCATAGGTTTGGTAGCCCCGAGGAGAACTGCTCGAACGATGACCTAGCCTAACTCCCTCTGAATTGGGTTTCTGACACACTTCGACTTTTACCATGGGATGGTGAAGTATTTTAAGCTCCCTAATATGTCAACTTCTATGTCTCAATGAAAGTGGCTAATGGGTGTTATTGGAAGCCTATCCCACTGATCCTATACCTCCACTACAATGATTGTATGGCCCTGATGCCCAAGTGGGCTTAACCTATGTGTGTCGATTTATTAAGGTGTAGTGTTTCAACTCTTGGTGTGGCAGTGTGAACCAAGGTGTGAGTGTGTGAAAATGATGTGTCAAGTCGATGAGTTAATTAAGCATGTTTCATGATGCCATATGTGGTTGAAAGTAAAATGTTGAAATATTGTAAATAAATATGAAAATGACAAAAAAACAAACAACCAATCAAGCACACAACACCCCACCCACAAGGGCTACTAAGAAGCTAAGCAAGAGAGGGAAAAAAAGCAACTCAAAGACAAAAAATGAGGCCAAGAAGGTCTAATGTCAAGGGATTGGGATAAAGGCTCTAAACTATTTTAAATGATGTAGACAAATAGTAAAAATAAAAGGTGAAAAATGTTGTAAAGGATAGGTGTGAAGCTCTAAGAACGAGGATACTCAAGGGGATCCTAAGGGGGAAAAGGTAAACCCAAACTCTAAAGGGAGAAAATATAAAATAAACTTATGGAAGATATCTCAAAAGTAATGGATCAAATCTAAAAACGAGTAGCTCAAAATGTTGAAAACCCTAGACTTCTCACTTAACAAATCTCTTCCTAACAATGTGGTGCTTCAAATATGGATATGTAATTGTAAAACTTATAAAATGTAGACCATATCCCTCGGCCTAGTAGAGGGGGAGAATTGGAATAATAATTGTTGAAGTGTTGAGCTCTGACTTATCATATATTTGACCCTTAGCGCTAATCTTTTCCTATGATGGGATCTTGAGATTTTATTCCATGATGTAAAAGAATGCACAACATTTTAAAAAACTCATGCTAGGTTCTATATTTTAGATCTTTGTATTCAATCACTTCTCTGCACATTAAATTTTCTATAGGAAGCATGCACTGGTTGGGTGGGCCCACTAATCTAGCTTGTTTCCCTCCTTCTTGTGCATTTATTCAACTAGGATATAAATATTCTCTTTGTGGTTGATTTTTTGGCATTTAAGGTGTTAATTTGTGTTATTGTTGTCATACCTAGAGTATTGTGGTATGCCATTGGTGAAAAATATTGTGTACTCTATCTTTCTAGTTTCATTATTTATTTTTGGTTTATATGAATATCAGGGAAATAAAACCACTCTTACAAATATATTATTTTAAATCATAAGAATGACTAGTTATATCATTCTGTTTTGTGTGATCATTCCATGTAGTTTTGATTAATGTATGTATCATTCCATTAATTCACAATATGAACAGTCTGTTGATTCATAAACATAAGCGCACAAATCCATAGTGATCCATAGCTTTTGGATTAGTCTTGATCTTGAAAATATTGTAAACACCATTCCTTGACATACTCATGTTTTTGTACTGGACTAAAGGAGATATATATATATATATATATATATATATATATATATATATATATATATATATATATCTATATATATATATATATCTAGATATATATATATATATATATATATATATATATATATATATATATATATATATATATATATATATATATATATATATATATCTAGAGAGAGAGAGAGAGAGAGAGAGAGAGAGAGAGAGAGAGAGAGAGATATCAACAATATTTTAATATATGCATCATTTTGCTTTAAATCCTTTGGTACACACCAATTTTGAGTGCAGGGTTCATTTTATGCAAAGAACTTTGATCTTTGAGAATTCGAGGTGCTTATTTGGAACTTTATGAGACATTTTTTCACCTATAGCTACATTTCAAAAATTGAGTGTGAAGGGAGAAAGTGTCACACTTGAGACATTGTGGATTGGATCAATCATAACCTAGAGTCCTCTATTAATTTATAATATAAGTTGCATTATTCCTAGGTTTTCTTGTGCTACAACAAAGTTTATGGGAATCCTATGGATTCTCCACTAGTAGTTTGATACATGTGTTTCATTGTCCCTTGCTAATAAGCATCAGTTTGATAGGGGTTTAAGTCTAGATTCACATCATAAGAAGAATATCACTGTTGAATTACAGATTTGTAGTTTTAAAAAACATTCGAAAATGGTGTAATTCTTATAGAGCATAGTGGCTGATCTATGGAGCAAGAATTCATAATGAGGTCATAATTTCTTGTTTTATGAAGCTCAAATTTAAAACTAATTTGTACACAAAAACTATAGGTCATAATTTTGTCTATTTTTCATGAGAATAATAACGCTTAGGTCCATGTTGTTATCACCCAAAAAAATTTCACCTAGCCGCTTATTTCTAGGATTTTCGAAATGCAGCATGTATGATGGGTTTTTACACATTAAAAACCACTTTCAACGTGGGAAATAATTTAGCAGACAATTTTCCTAAATCATTTCTCATTAAAATCTAAAAACATTATGAGAATAATTAAATAAGTCATTATTTGTTTATTGTTCTCTTATTTCTCTCATGAGATAATTTTGAATCATTATTTAATGATTATTTCTAATTCATATTTGACTTAATCACCATAAAGTAAATAATAAATTATTTTATTTTTTAACTACCTTAACCATTTCCTAAATAAATATATTTTACCATTTCGAATATCTTTTCCCTCTCAAAAAATATAATAAAATATTCACAAGAGCTAGATTTTTATTTAATCAATAATATTTTAATGATTTATAATTATAAATCTATCTCAATATTTTGTTATAAATATATGGTTTTCTTCTCATTCTCCACTACGGCCATTCTCATCATATTAGGTCCTATAATACTAGTGTAGCCCCCTTATTTTTATTGTTAGTATAGCCCCCTTATTATTATTGGTGTGCCCATGTAGCCCCCATATTTTTATTATGGTGCCCCATAGAAGCCCACTATTGTTATTTTTGTGCCCTTACATTATTATTGTTATGTAGGCTTTGATTATACTATGACAACTTAGACTCCTATATATACAAAGGTGGTATTCTCATTTCTATCATCTAGAAATTGTTCATTTATGTAGTGTAAAGGAGGGTTCCCCCCTCAAAGATGATACTTTTTAAGTCCTTGATCTATCTTTTTGTGGGATGGTTGCATAACATTTGGTATCAAAGCTTTGGATTCTAGGGTTTCACTACTTCAAACAGGACATCGTAGTATTTTCGCTATAACTTTTTTTATACAAAGATTCAAAAGCTAAAATTTCAGCCATATGGAGCTAAAGTCTTGTTGAAATTTGTACAAAAATTTCAAATCTTGGTTTGCTACATTTGTTGAGATATGATCCAAATAAATTAGGGTTTTTGCTAGCTCGATAATTTAGTCTCAAATATGTGACCTAGCGAAAATCATCATAACTTTCATTTCAGGCATCAGATTTGAATTCTATAAAAATAAGAGGAAAGTGCATGGACTGTAGTTTTTATGGCAAACATTTTAGAGCTAAAGGTCGAAATAGTGACATGTCGAAATCCGTACAACTTTGCTTTATGGAACCATTCCATAATAAGGTCATAGTGGGAGATTTGGCATAACTGTATCTTGAAGAATCTAATATTGGTCCGACTTGTGGAATTATAAATAAGATTCATAGGGCTACCATGGCGGTGAATTTAAGACCTTGAAAATCTAAAATTAGATAGATACAATAATTTCAATATCAAACTCCTAAAAAGTAAGAGAAAGGTGTGTATTTTTTAAATTTTGCATAACTTTTGTTCGAAAAATCAACTTGAAGTGATTAAAAGGGCATATCAAAGCACAAATATCAATATTTGGTTCTACAATGCCTCCAAAAAAAAAAAATACTACACCCAATAAGCCCTCAGAAAGCTATACTATGACATAAGAAGAGGAAAAATTGTAGCATGATATATCAAAATTATGCGACCAAGTGCAACAATTTTTGCTCTCACAAAGTGAAACCAAAGATGACATGGATAGCTTAAAAGGAAACATGGATGGTTTTAAAATAGAAATAAAAGGTGATATTAATGGTTTAAAAGTATACATGGAAAAAATGATGAATTTCATGATGGACGGATTGACAAAATCGTTGCAAGAAAGGCTTGCAGGTGGTGACAAGGTAATCCATGAAAATCATGATGATGACAAAAGGTGTATGAATTGTGATTTTAGAGACTCCAATGTGGGGTTTAAGAACCACCACTTTACAAATATAGATATGAGTAAGTTTGATGGCAATGATCTGGTAACATGGATACTACAAATGGAGAAATATTTTGATCTATAGGATGTGCAACCCTCACAAAATGTATGTATTGCATCTCTATATTTAGAACCCAATTAGCTTGTATGGTATAGATGGATTCTTTCTCGTAAACCACTTGTCACCTGGTCAATTTTTACAAAAGAAATGATAACACATTATGAAGATACAAAGAAAAACACCTTCTTTAGCCAATTGACAAATCTCAAACAAAAGGGTTCAATGGCAGATCACATTGAAGACTTCCAAAAATTGAAAATTAGGGCAACCGATATTCCATAGGAGAATAGGATTTATGTCTTCATAGTGAATTTAAAAGATAACATCCAACATGTGGTTCACCTTTGGAAACCAAATTCATTAGAGAAGGAATTTGGGGTGGAAAGAAAAATTGGAAGGAAAATAATGGCAACAAAGAATTCTACCACGATGGAAATGTTGTTGCTCCTAGTCTTCCACAACCTACAAGATTGAAACCAAAACAATTGGAGGAGAAAAGAGAAAAAGGCCTTTGTTACAGTTGTGATAGAAAATACCTAAATGCGTTAAGTCTGCTGAGAAGAAATTATTTTGCATGGATTATGAAGAGGACGAAGAAAAGGAACAATAAACATCAAAAGAGAGGATATACATTAGGAACCAACCCCAGAGAAAGAAGAAACTAATCTAACCATATCTTATAATGCGCTGGAAAGAATTACCACTCCTCAAACTCTTAAGATAGAAGGATATATCAAGAAGAAAAAGGTAATAGTGTTGGTTGATTTGTGTAGTACTCATAATTTTATTCATTGTAAGATAACCAAGGAATTGAATTGATTCATATATCTAGCACCCAATTGTTAAGTGATGGTTGCAAATGGAGGAACTATAAATTTCTTTAGAAAGTTCCATAATATCAAGCTAACCATGAGAGAATATTTATTGAATAGTCTAATGCTTTCCATTCCGATGGGTGTTGTTGATGTTGTACTACAACTCCAATGGTTACAATCTTTGGGGATGATAGCTTTCAATATTCAAGAAATTTTCCTGAAATTATTTTGGGAAGGGAAGGAAGTTGAATTAAGGGTTATCGCAGGGGAACTAGGAAATATAATTAGATCTAATGGCATGAAAAATATTTTTAAGATAGAAAAAATGGGGCGTAATTTCATAATTATGCTCACTAGAGGTTTAAACATTGAAATCGTCCATTTCTCAAGATCTCCAAAAATTATTTGACAATGATTCCAAGTTTTTTGAGACTCCCAAAGGCCTCCCACCTATTCATGACCTCATTCTATCCATTTAGTCACAGGAAGTGTTCGTCCAAACATCAAGCCTTACAGATATCTTTATGCCCGAAAGAGTGAAATTAAATGTATGGTTGCAGAAATGTTAGAGGCTGGTATAATTCAACCTAGTCAAAGTTCTTTCTCTACTCTAGTAGTATTTCTGCACAAAAAGGATGGATCATGTTGTATGTGTCTAGGTTATAGGGATATAAACAAGCTCACTATTAAAGATAAATTTCCCATTCATTTCCTTGATGAATTGTTGGATGAATTACATGGGGAAATTTACTTCCCCGAGATGGATCTT
This sequence comes from Pinus tabuliformis, assembly GCA_031772625.1. Classification (NCBI taxonomy): domain Eukaryota; kingdom Viridiplantae; phylum Streptophyta; class Pinopsida; order Pinales; family Pinaceae; genus Pinus; species Pinus tabuliformis. The sequence continues at coordinate 1,245,296,563 of CM062807.1, read as the reverse complement.
TGTTCAAGATATCATCAAATTAGAATGAAGACTGAAGAAATTTTGAAAACAACATTCAGAACCCATGAGGGTAATTATGATTTTTTAGTAATTCCTTTTCCCTTACTAATGCACCTTCTACATTTCAAGGTTTGATGAATTCCATTTTCCAACCCTTCCTTATAAAATTTGTGTTAGTATTTTTTCATATATACTAATGTACAATAAGTCTTGGAAGGATCATGTTCAACATGTTGGCAGGGTGCTCAAACTATTGGAGGAGAAAAAAATATATGCAAAAACCTCCAAATGTTTCTTTGGAGTACAAGAGGGGGAATATTTGGGTCATATTGTATCTCACGAGGGTGTTAAGGTAGATCCTAACAATATTAAATCCATTAAGGAATACGAAATACCCACAACCATAAATAATATTCGAGGAATTCCCTAGTTGACAGGGTACTATCTCAAGTTTGTTAAGAATTATGGGAGAATAACGACACCTCTAACATCATTATTGAAGAAATATGAATTTTTTTGGACTCTAGAAGAAATGAAGGCCTTTGAAAATCTTAAAGAGGAAATGTACCAAACACCGGTCTTAGCTATGTTAGGCTTCACAAAAAAAAAATATTTTCAAATGTGGTGCCTCAGGAAATGGAATTGGCATTGTTTTAATGCAAGAAGAAAGACCCATTTCTTTTGAAACTTGTCCAATAAAAGGAAAGTATTTACACAAACCTATTTATGAGAAGGATATTTTGGAAATACTACATGCACTAAAGCGATGACACTTCAAGGTAAAAAAAATCACGATAGCCTTAAATAATTTTTGGAACAAAGATTATCTTCAGAAGAGTAGAAAAAATGGGTGACAAATATGTTGGGTTATGACAATTTGAAATCATCTACAAAATATTGAAGAAAAATGTTGTTGTAGATGCACTCTCAAGAAAGGATGGGTCTGTGGAAGCATTGATTTGTGCCATTTATATTATCTATCTCTAGTGGATAATTGAAGCAATGGATGAATGGAACATTGATGAAGAGGTGTGGTAACTTATTCAAAAGTTTCAGCAAGATATCAGTACATCTAATACATTTAGCTCGAAAAATGATTCATTATGGTACAAAGATCACCTGTATCTTTGTAATAATTCCCAACTCAAACAAAAACTTCTTTTGGAATTTCACACCTCTCCCTTAGGAGGGTACTTAAGGTTTTTAAAACTGACCATAGGGACAAGAACGAATTTTTTTGGGATGGCCTTAAATCTAATATTCAGAAGTTTATGGCAGAATGTTTGGTTTTCCAACAAAATAAAGTTGAGACAGTTAAGAGCACAGGTCTGTTACAACCTTTAGCCATTCCAAGTCAACGTTGGGAGGAGGTTTCAATGGATTTTATCATAGATTTATATATGTCTAAAGAAAAGAGCGTCATCATGGTGGTAGTTGATAGAATTACCAAGTATGCACACTTTTATACATTAGTTCATCCTTTTAAAGCTAGTACATTTGCTACTACATGTTGTGTCCACAACCACCACCTATTAAAACCTGCTCTAGTGGCAAATTTGAATGGGTCCCCTAGATGTTTGACATTTCATTTCTAACTGGAGTTGTTACATGGAATTATGTCTTCTAAGCTAAATGATCACGCCCCCTTTATAAATCTCTACAGAATGACTTGTTTATAACCCAGTCTAGCCCTTCATTCATGTTCTTTCATTGGGACTTTTCTCAATCCTCATAAACATTCATGGTACTCTATGCCCGCACATATAACCAACCCCCACTCTTTACTATGGGTGTATATGGACTCAACCCTCAAAACCTTCTATCGCGTCCTTATTTCTATATCAATGCTTTGATAATAGAAATACTATACAAATATGCATAACTTACCCTTTTCACACTTCCTCGGTCTTTACACATCTCTCGATGCATGCCTTCATCGCTTATCGCAATCGCTTGTCCATGCCTCCATCGCATATCACTTTTCGCATTGGCAAAGGCTAAAGGTCCATCTCCCATGAATAACTGCGATGCGATCAAGTCTCCGATCACATCACATCTCGCAATCAGCGCTCTCAACCAGTATATAGGCCCAAGCTTCAAACATTTCGTGATATGGCAGACCCGCCAGGATCATTAACCATAGCATATATATTTTCAGGTCTGGCCCATCGCATATCGCAATTGGTGGAACCCAAGGTTTGCACATAAGGCGCTCTGCAACATTGGTGCACCCACCAAAATTATTAACAATAACACATATACTTTTTGGGTCTGGCCTATCGCAAATCACAATTGGTGGAACCCAAGGTTTATATGTAAGCCACGATGTGATATGGCGGACCCGCCGAGACTATTAAGCATGACATATATATTTTTTGGTTCTGCTTCCCCCAATCACAAACCACAATCGGCAGTCGGCGACAGTAAAGAAACATGCAATATGTGAAGGGGCAATGAGCGGACCCGACAATAACTATAGACCCAGGTGCATAGTATTTGAAGTCCAACCTTATGGTTCGGCTGTGGGTTTTCCCATGTATTCCCATGTGTCTCGATATATTTTTGTGGTCTATTTTTTTTAAAAGAAAATCTGATAAAATGAATGGTCCAGGTTCAGTGGCTTAGTAATTACTGTTGCTCTGCATTGTGAGATTAAATAGAAACTATGACTGAAGGCAAAGTTTGTTTGTGGGCATGTCTGTCATATTTCTCATAATCATAGCTAATATGAACTATTTCTGTAGGTGAGGACCAAGAGAAGAAAGGCGAGTTCGAGTGGACCCGATAATGGATAAATGTGATTTATATCAAGATGACACCTCTGCACCATTGACGTCAATATTTCAAAGACATACTCTACAAGAAAGGGATAAAACCGCCATATTGCGTAATGGAGGCACACTCTATGTTCAGTGGAAGCACTCATGACAACGTTTATCCATCACGATGTTATTACCTCCAGATACACCTTAAATCATGCGAGATGTGGGATGATGAGCACAGTGTCTTCAGTTTCCTTTAGGAAGTAATAGGGAATAATGTCTACTCCATACAGGTGCAAAGAGATGACATCCAGTCACTCTCTTTTAATTGATATCCTTTCATTTCCCCCAGGAAATAAAAACTCCCCAGCAAATGTAGCCTCAATGTGTCAGCAGTTTGACAGATCGTTCTACATATGTATATTTTAATTTGTATATTGAATAAGCCGGGAAGATGGAGAGTTAGGGGGATACAGAGGCTCAGTTTCTTCCTGCATAAGTATTACCCCTGGAGATGGAAGGAGGGCTTTTTTCGGGGGGCAGAACAACTTTTGATTTATTATGCTAGTAAAGAAGATTGTTTGGGTCAAGAAGGAACCTCTTTTCAGATTTATTTTCCTCTTCTTTCAGGTGTTTCGATTCAGGGTGTTGTTGCTAGCATAACTAGCATTTGCACCATATGTTGCAAAGAACACGCTGTAAGGCAATAGAAAAGGAACTAGTAGCTTGAAGTGTCTTGTAAAATCAATTTAATCTCTACACATCATTATAATGTTTCAAAATTATATATTTACAATGTTCAAGATCATTCAATCAACATTTATTACCATGACAAATAACAATATAAAGACCTGGGAAATAGGCTTGTGATCACTGTATGAGTGTATGAGGACACAAATGAGAATGATGAAGGTACTTTCTTTGGAAACAACTAGTGAATGGTGCTAGATAATATTTACAATAAACATATGATAGATATTGTATAAAAATCAATTTTGGAAACAAGTTACAATTCTAATCAAAATCAATGTATCTATCTATCTATGTTTTTTTATATAAAGATTAAAGTCATGATAAGTCAAGTTGATTGTTAGGCATGGATATCTTGTTCTTTCATAAAATTTTGTATAAAATACCATAGATTTTGTAAGCCATTGTTGAGGGAAGGGACAGATGGAAAGAGGCACAAAAAATCTGATGGCTTCTTCAATGTTCCAAGCATTCTTGCAGCAAGCTGCATTGTGATGATCTCCGTTATCCAATGATGTGCATGTGATTAGTGACCATCTTGACTACTATGATAGCAGTAAGAATGCTCCAGACAAATATCCCACCAAAACTAAGTACAAGGTCGGCCCATCATAAAGAACTATATACATAATAACATATATTAAACAAGAGGGCATGGGTCCAAGCATCACACCATACATAAATAGGAAGTAGATTACCAAAGTAAATTCAAGCAACCTGAAAATTTTCACCACAGATCATGGTCCTTTGCCTTCTCTAGAATGTACGAGCTTGAAAGGTCTTATTCGTCTCTAATACATAACCAAAAGCAACCCTGGAAATGTCAAACTTGGGTATGAGGTGCAGATTATCATATGCTTTTCTCTTTTGTGGATCAGACAGAGTATCATAAGCCTGATTTATCTCAGAAAAGGCTGATAATTAAGTAAGCTTGTCCTCCAATGTGAACTCGAGGGATGCAACTGTTCTCTCTAGCTCATCCTTACAACGTTTCAACGTATCCACATCAGTATCTGAATTTCTCAATGTTTCTTTCAGTGAGCTAAGGTGGTCCTCCAAATTTGTTTTTTCTTGACCAACTCTCTGCAAAGAAGCTTCTAGACCATTCCTCTCTCTTTTATAGCCATGTAAAGTTATTTCACAACTCTCAAGTTCAGTGTTACAATGACACTATCTAGATCTAATAAAAATCAACCGGTAGTTTAACAAAAGTATGATCCTGAAGGAGGCATTACCAGTGTCATGGGTGTATTTCAAATTTCAAAATCAACTAATAGATACTTTACCAATGTCTATAAATGAATGTCTGTAGATTAATTGAAGCAACCCGTAGACTACGATATCAAATTGTGTTGAAATTAGAGAAATAATTGGAAACAACAAAAAATTCATATAATATTGTTCTAGTTTACATTCCTTATTCAAGACCTTTGTAAGGACACGGCCTAAAGGAAAGAGTAAAGGTATTGGCACTTATAAGTTGGACTCCATAAAGAATTGTTGTAAATATGTTAGTATGACTTCACCACCATGGCAGAAGTTGAATCTTTCAAAAAAATAGCTTATTGTTCAGCTTACATGTTTGAAAATCACATGAACCTGTAGAATCAAAGTCTAATAACATCAATTAGACAACCATATGCAGCTGAACAAGAATTTGGATTCTCTTAGAATGGCCCAGATTATGTAGTTTGCACAGCTGATAATGTTCCCCGAATACATTCTGCAAGAAGAGAGGTCTTTCGATTCAAACAGAGGTATCTCCAACAAACATTCCGTAAACTATACAGGAATATTTCAGGGATAATAACCAGAGATAAACCAACTTTAATAACAAGACCATCATTTTTTCCCAAGATTTTATGGTTTTCTTTGTAAGTAATGCCAGCCAACTTTTATTCCCTTCACCTCTGAAAGTAAATTTAACTGTGAATTATTCAATCAAAGCTATGTTAGTCTAGACTTTTTCTGAAAGTGTGCTTCAATATTCACCATTCAACAACAAATGATGAAAATTTATTGCAACAACAATACATATTTACGAATCAAGAGGGATCAAGGAAATATTGTTTGAGATTTTACTGAAATATTACCCTTCCAAACAATATCTAAATCTAATCACTTAGAAAAGACATCACTCCTCTCTTGTATCTTATTCTAATGCCTTCTATCAAGGCCTTCAAATGTATGAGCTTACTCGTGACCATTAAAGCCAAGATGCATTTGTGTCCTTACCTCAGACCTCCAAAGTTTATCATGTATGCTTCTGGGAATAATGTGAAAATGTGTCTGGAACGATCATCTCTCATTTTTCAGATACACATGACAAAAATATTATTCTTCCAATGAATAATAATTAATGCAAAAACAGTTGTTGTAGAAATACAAGATCTTAAAATGCCTTACATGGAATATCACTTGTCCAGCAACAACATCGTTGTTAACTCATAAATTGAATGAATATGTCATGTGAACTTTAGTAAGCTCGTAGATGATGCACACATATCTTTACAATCATCTTCTTTATGCATATTGTGTGTTCAATGAGAAAATTTATTTAATATCTAATAAGTGCAATATTGTAAATCTCCTTTCACTTTCTTGTAATTAAAAAAGGTTGTGTAAAAAAAACACAAATACACTGCATCTCTTTGAAAATGTATACAACAAAGATTTACTCTTTTTATTTAAAATCTATGTAAGAAGCATCAACAATCAAAGCACCTAGGCGTCCTGTTCATTACATGCAATAACTCTGAAGTTGATGTTACCCCTGGCTGCTTGTTTCCCTTTAGCTAAACCATTATAAACTTACAATCATACTTCCAGGGGTTATCTACGGGGGACTTCATGGCCTCAAGGATCTTGGCAGCTTGTTTAGCTCTTTTTTGATTGAAAAAAGCATACCCCCCATTGCAATAGGGAAGATTGAAAGACGCCACTCCTCTCTTACATCTTATTATAATGCCTTCTATCAAGGTCTTCAAATGTATGAGCTTACTCGTGACCATTAAAGCCAAGATGCATTTGTGTACTTACCTCAGACTTCCAAAGTTTATCATGCATGCTTTTAGGAATAATGTGAAAATGTGTCTAGAATGATCAGGTTGCATTTTTTCAGATATACATGACAAAAATATTAGTCTTCCAATGAATAATAATTAATGCAAAAACAGTTACTGTAGAAATACAAGATCTTAAAATGCCTTACATTGAATATCACTTGTCTAGCAACAACACCGTTGTTAACTAATAAATTGAGTGAATCTGTGATGTGAACTTCGATAAGCTCGCAGATGATGCACGCATATCTTTACAATCATCTTCTTTATGCATATTGTGTGTTGAATAAGAAAATTTATTTAATATCTAATAAGTGCAATATTGTAAATCTCCTTTCACTTTCTTGTAATTAAAAAAGTTGTGTACAAAAAAACACAAATACACTGCACCTCTTTGAAAATGTATACCACATATATTTACTCTTTTTATTTAAAATCTATGTAAGAAGCATAAAAAATAAAAGCACCCAGGTGTCCTGTTCATTACATGCAATAACTCTGAAGTTGATTCTGCCCCTGGCTGCTTGTTTCCCTTTAGCTAAACCACTATAAACTTACGATCATACCTCCAGGGGTTATCTAGGGGGAATTTCATGGCCTCAAGCATCTTGGCAGCTTGTTTAGCTCTTTTTTTACTGAAAAAAACATACCCCCATTGCAATAGGGTAGATTAAAATACATCACTCCTCTCTTATATCTTATTTTAATGCCTTCTATCAAGGTCTTCAAATGTATGAGCTTACTCATGACCATTAAAGCAAAGATGAATTTGTGTACTTACCTCAAACCTCCAAAGTTTTTCATACATGCTTCTGGGAATAATGTGAAAATGTGTCTGGAATGATCATGTCGCATTTTTCAGATACACATGACAAAAATATTAGTCTTCCAATGAATTAATAATTAATGTAGAAACAGTTACTGTAGAAATACAAGATCTTAAAATGCCTTACATGGAATATCACTTTTCCAGCAACAACATCGTTGTTAACTAATAAATTGAATGAATATGTCATGTGAACTTCAGTAATCTCATAGATGATGCACGCATATCTTTACAATCATCTTATTTATGCATTTTGTGCATTCAATGAGAAAATTCCCAGACCTCTGGAATTCTCAAACCCTCCAACCTCGCATCTCCATTGGTAGGAGAAGACAAGCTGCATGTAGAGTCCTCAAACACGTCCTGCACGTGAGCATTCAAAACCCCCAAATTCTGGACTTGATAGACAACATCATTATTCTTTGTATCTGCATCCCATACCGACCCAAGAGAGCCCGAATTCTCATATGCAGCTGAAATTTCTGATGGAAGTAGAGAAGCCATTTGGCAAGATGCATGCATGAAGTACTGAATGTGCTAATAATTAATGCAAAAACAGTTATTGTAGAAATAGAATATCTTTAAAATCATCTTCTTTATGCATATTGTGCATTCAATGAGAAAATTTCTGGACCTCTGAAATTCTTAAGTTGTTCCAGGCATCCAAACCCTCCAACCTCGCATCTCCATTGGTAGGAGAAGACAAGCTGCATGCACAGTCCTTGAACACGTCCTGCACGTGAGCATTCAAAACCCCCGAATTATGGACTTGATAGACAACATCATTATTCTTTGTATCTGCATGCCATACTGACCGAAGAGAGCCTGAATTCTCATATGGAGTTGAAATTTCTGATGGAAATAGAGAACCCATTTGGCAAGATGCATGCATGAAGTACTGAATGCGCTAACAATTAATGCAAATACAGTTACTGTAGAAATACAAGATATTAAAATGCCTTACATGGAATATCACTTGTCTAGTAGCAGCACCATTGTTAACTAATAAATTGAATGAATCTATCATGTGAACTTCAGTAAGCTCACAGATGATGCACGCATATCTTTACAATCATATTCTTTATGCATATTGTGTGTTCAATGAGAAAATTTATTTAATATCTAATAAGTGCAATATTGTAAATCTCCTTTCACTTTCATGTAATTAAAAAATTTGTGTAAAAAAGCACAAATACACTGCATCTCTTTGAATACAACAGATATTTACTCTTTTTATTTAAAATCTATGTAAGAAGCATCAAAAATCAAAGCACCCAGGTGTCAAGTTCATTACATGCAATAACTCTAAAGTTATGCTACCCCTAGCTGCTTGTTTCCCTTTAACTAAGCCATTATATACTTACGATCATACTTCCAAGCGTTATCTAGGGGGAACTTCATGGCCTCAAGCATCTTGGCATCTCGTTTAACTCTTTTTTGATTGAAACAAGTATACCCCCATTGCAATAGGGTAGATTAAAAGACGTCACTCCTCTCTTATATCTTATTCTAATGCCTTCTATCGAGGTCTTCAAATGTATGAGCTTACTCTTGACCATTAAAGAAAAGATGCATTTGTGTACTTACCTCAGACCTCCAAAGTTTATCATGCATGCTTCTAGGAAGACCTCCAAAGTTTATCATGCATGCTTCTGGGAATAATGTGAAAATGTGTCTGGAATGATCATGTCACATTTTTCAGATACACATGACAAAAATATTAGTCTTCCAATGAATAATAATTAATGCAAAAGCAATTACTGTAGAAATACAAGATCTTAAAATGCCTTACATGGAATATCACTTATCCAGCAGCAAAACCAATGTTAACTAATAAATTGAATGAATCTGTCATGTGAACTTCAGTAAGCTCACAGATGATGCACGCATATCTTTATAATCATCTTCTTTATGCGTATTGTGTGTTCAATGAGAAAATTTTCAGACCTCTAGAATTTTTAAGTTGTTCCAGGCATCCAAACCCTCCAACCTTGCATCTCCATTGGTAGGAGAAGACAAGCTGCATGCAGAGTCCTCGAACACGTCCTACACGTGAGCATTCAAAACCCCCAAATTCTGGACTTGACAGACAACATCATTATCCTTTGTATCTGCATCCCATACCGACCCAAAAGAGCCTGGATTCTCATATGCAGCTGAAATTTCTGATGGAAATAGAGCACCCATTTGGCAAGATGCATGCATGAAGTACTAAATGCGCTAATAATTAATGCAAAATCAGTTACTGTAGAAATACAATATCTTTACAATCATCTTCTTTATGCATGTTTTGCGTTCAATGAGAAAATTTCCGGACCTCTGGAATTTTTAAGTTGTTCTAGGCATCCAAACCCTCCAACCTCGCATCTCCACTGGTAGGAGAAGACAAGCTGCATGTGGAGTCCTCAAACACGTCCTACACATGAGCATTCAAAACCCCCAAATTCTGGACTTGATAGACAACATCATTATTCTTTGTATCTGCATCCCATACCGACCCAAGAGAGCCTGAATTCTCATATACAACTGAAATTTTTGATGGAATTAGAGCACCCATTTGGCAAGATGCATGCATGAAGTACTGAATGTGCTAATAATTAATGCAAAAACATTTAATGTAGAAATACAAGATCTTAAAATGCCTGACATGGAATATCACTTGTCCAGCGGCAGCACCGTTGTTAACTAATAAATTGAATGAATCTGTCATGTGAACTTCAGTAAGCTCATTTATGCATATTGTGTGTTCAATGAAAAAATTTATTTAATATCTAATAAGTGCAATATTGTAAATCTCCTTTCACTTTCTTGTAATTAAAAAAGTTGTGTAAAAAAAACACAAGTACACTGCATCTCTTTGAAAATGTATACAATAGAGATTTACTCTTTTTATTTAAAATCTATGTAAAAAGCATAAAAAATCAAAGCACCTAGGTGTCCTGTTCATTACATGCAATAACTCTAAAGTTGATGCTGCCCCTGGCTGCTTGTTTCCCTTTAACTAAGCCAATATATACTTACGATCATACTTCCAGGGGTTATCCAGGGGGAACTTCATGGCCTCAAGCATCTTGGCATCTTGTTTAACTCTTTTTTGATTGAAACAAGTATACCCCCATTGCAATAGGGTAGATTAAAAGACATTACTCCTCTCTTATATCCTATTCTAATGCCTTCTATCGAGGTCTTTAAATGTATGAGCTTACTCGTGAGAATTAAAGACAAGATGCATTTGTGTATTTACCTCACACCTCCAAAGTTTATCATGCATGCTTCTGGGACTAATGTGAAAATGTGTCTGGAATGATCATGTCGCATTTTTCAGATACGCATGACAAAAATATTAGTCTTCCAATGAATAATAATTAATGCAAAAACAGTTACTATAGAAATACAAGATCTTAAAATGCCTTACATGGAATATCACTTATCCAGCAGCAGCAACGTTGTTAACTAATAAATTGAATGAATCTGTCATGTGAACTTTAGTAAGCTCACAGATGATGCACACATATCTTTACAATCATCTTCTTTATGCATATTGTGCGTTCAGTGAGAAAATTTCTAGACCTCTGGAATTCTTAAGTTGTTCCAGGCATCCAAACTCTCCAACCTTGCATTTCCATTGGTAGGATAAGACAAGCTGCATGCAAAGTCCTCGAACACGTCCTGCACGTAAGCAATAAAAACCCCCAAATTATGGACTTGATAGACAACATCATTATTCTTCGTATCTGCATCCCATACTGACCCAAGAGAGCTTGAATTCTCATATGCAGCTGAAATTTCTGATGGAAGTAGAGCACCCATTTGGAAAAATTCATGCATGAAGTACTGAATGCGCTCGGGAATATTTGAGGCCTGATCATGGGAGGTTACAAGAATTATGGAGTTTGATGTGTGGGAGATCTGGGAAGGACATTCAGTCCTACAGCCCACGTTCAAGCCAGTTTTAAGTAGGTTAGGCTAGCTAGGGAAGGAGATTAGGTTAGTTAGGCATTGAATGTTTCTATTTGTAATTGAACTTATAACTCACAGGTCCCAAGATTGAAACCTGGCTCTGATACATTCAGATCTGCGCAAAACAGTTTTACATCAGCCTGGTAACTTGCTTCTCGTTACCTCTAAAAAACGGAAGGAACTTAAAATACAATTTTGGAAAACCAGATATTGATAGATGTGAGTTTGAAAACACCCTAACCGGTTTACCACGATGAAAGGAAACCTTCTTCGTGATTCTCGAATAGAAACCTTCTTCACGATTCTCGAACAAATTCTCTTCACTCTTTGTCTTGAACCGATTCTTGCTTTACATGGATTTTTTCAGAATATTGTGAAATGGTCATTATTGTAGTCCCAATAAAATCCCACACAAATGAGTTGCAGTTCTCGCTCCCACAAAAGTGCGTTAGTTGCAGGGCCACGTCGAAGGGTATTCACAACCTGGTCTTGTAGCTCTTTGGCCCTTTTACAAATGCGTTACCCTCTGGATTTCTTGGGTATTTTGATCTTTTGTAGTTGGGTTAGCCCTACGGCTCTCCATGACTTGCTCTTGCAGCTTTTAAACTTTTAGTGCTTTGCATTGCCTTTATGGGTTTCGGCTACATGTTTCACATCTCTTTGCGACCTACTGTAAATCCAATAATTTCCATGCCAGAATCTTGAATTTTCAGCTTCGGCTTCATCTTCTGTGAGTCCACGGAATTTGTGTGCTTGTAAAATTCGACCTGGAAGATATGTACAGCGAGGGCAAGTGCAAGGTCTCCACACGGAGAAGCACCTGGAAGTGGAAGCAGCGCAGCGTCCAGCGAGGCCAAGCATCGATCTGCTGGGTTGCATCCTATACCCGCGGGGTCGCATTGTATACCAGTCTGATCAATTGGATGGGTAAAATCATTTTCATCATCTAACATTTAAATCAAAGGCTCAGACATGTACACGTAACCCAAAAGCAAAGTTGATTTCAAATGGAAACGCCTTACGGCATAAAAATATTTTTTTCCGACTCTAGCTCGTATTTCTAGGTCGTACTTGGAGTTATGTGCATCTATGAACATATTGTTTATAACCATTAAAATCAATCATATAGATCTTTCCATCCATAATGGTGTTTGGATTCCCCATGCTTCATGTAATCTGGCTTTATTTCAAACCATGTATTTGTAATGAGAATGTACATGCCCCCATTCATACGACCTCAAATTCTTTGTGGTCCTGTTACACATAAATTCCCATCTACCACTACTACATGTTTAAGATGACTATAAATATTGCTAGCAATGGCACCTCGTGCACTTATTTCATGCCTTCATGCATTTGTAATGGGATCATAAACTTAGAAGCAAAGGAGGGAATAACCTGTGAGATGGCACATACCAGACCCTCCAACTACATATTGTTTGTTGTCAATTACTCCTATGAGGCAACTAAAATGAGGAGTTGACATGGATGCCATCTTTGTCCACTTATTCTTCCTTGGATCATGCATCCACACATCCCTTATTGCTTCTTTACAAAATAGAGCACCGCCAATGACATAAAGCTTTCCTTGCATGACTGCTGATGCGACACCCAAAATTACTTTGCCTCTAGTCAGAGCTAGATCATAGGGTATTAGAGGAAGTGCCTACCACCTATATCTCTTTGGACATACTTGGTAAATTATAGTAACACAGTCATAACCCAAGACAAAGTGACCTGCATCTAGAGGTTGGAAACACAAACTACGCTCATACAAAACTCTGAGCCGCACAAGAAGAACAATCAACTACTCTCCCTCCCTCCATTCATATCTCTCTATCCACGAAAATTTGTCAAAAAAATGGCACAGGTCATAGGGAGTCCTTATTTCATAATCAACACCCTTTCCATGTATTAGAGATCATCTAGTACGCGACACACTTCGATCCACCCATTTTGTTGTCAGTACACATGGACAGAGCAACAAATATCTCAAATAGAACATCAAATTCATCCCTTCATGGGAAATATCAATCTGCAAGGAAATCATACATGCAGGATTTGGAAATCAGTTGTATACTTTACATTGGAATTCAACGAATTCTGCCCTCGATTTAAAAATCACTTCTCGCTTTTACACGCATTACAACCTTGTCATGGGTTGGAAGAAAAAATTTGCTGGCCGACAAAACATGAAACATAATTAATTCCAAATACGTTAAGACCGTTGTGGCCCCTTAATTTTACTGGTCAGTATGAGAAACTAACTCCCTCCCTTGCCTTGTGGCTCTCATGATACCTACCTCCAAGTAAATCACAAATCATATGTACAGGTTCATTGTATTTACATTCTAGATTTAACTTGGAAATCAAGAACCAGAGTTTGAAGTTGCAATTTAACTACCACCTTCAACCTTGCCTGGTATGTGATGCATTGTCCTCCTTTATTATAACATCCTGAATTCAATCTCATTGGAATTTATTTGAATCAATTAATCCATTATAGCCCCTTCAAGATGATTGTTCTGTCCTAGATGCAATAAAATGAATGCTTATTTGCAGCGCACACCTCTACTATGGCATCCGTTATACTTGTACAAACTATGTAAAAGTGCTAGGTGAAATAAAAAATTTAATAATTTTGAGAGACATAATGATCCAGACCATCCATTGTAACATTCCAGACTTAGGTGTAATGCATATTGCTATGTTATCGACATTGGTTCCAAACTTAGGTGTAATGCATATTGCTATGTTATCGACCTTGGTTCCAGACTTAGGTGTAATGCATATTGTTCTGTTGTCAACATTGTAACACTGCCATTACATAGGAATTATGTTAACACTGCCAAAAGATAGAAAATCTAATATTATGTTTGGAGTAAGCAGACAATACATTCAATCATACACATTTGGAACATGAATATTAAAGAACATTCCATTCTGAATTGTAACACAATCATCTCTGGCTTTGTATTAACATAACATATCGATAAATTATAGGTATGTTTCATCTTTGTTCTACTATGATTGAAACTCTTCAGATAGGTATACATGTAACACATAACCATCATCTGCATTGTTGGAAATATCAATTAAGAAACTGAGGTTGGCACATGCATGTGCTCTCTAAATAATCCAATATTGCGGAACTATAACATAACCACCGTTGCACCCTCACTGCTTTGTTGAATGCACTGGGGCCTAAAATATGTCACAAAAACTGCCCAACATGTTGTTCCATAACATTTAAATAATGTTTGCACCTGTTGCATTGCTATCAGAATTGTATGGATTTACTGAAGTTCGCCATGCTAAAGGAGAAACACTTATAGAACATGTAAAATTTAGCAAAATATTTCTTGCTTCTATTTGTCATTACTCATAACTATAAAATGATCTCTCCAAGTGTGGAATCAGAAGTAAATTTCAGGAAAAAATAATAAGAATTGGAAGTAACTATTTTTGGGTTTGTCTACTTTGATCTATGAGCCACGAGATCAACTTTTCTTGGTTTTATGAAAGTATCTTACATGGTCATCACAAGTATTGTCCTCTTGTGTTTTCTCGAGATCTCTCACCAGGATAATGTAGAGAATCCTAGAGTGTTTGCTCAGAAATTGTGGTTGTCTTACACGATATTGTTGAACCTTTGGTATTGTTGCTAGAATCTTGAATTTTCAGCTTCGGCTTCATCTTCTGTGAGTCCATGGAATTTGTGTGCTTGTAAAATTCGACCTGGAAGATATGTACAGCGAGGGAAAGTGCAAGGTCTCCACATGGAGAAGCACCTGGAAGTGGAAGCAGCGTAGTGTCACCTGGAAGTGGAAGCAGCGCAGCGTCCAGCGAGGGCAAGCATCGATCTGTTGGGTTGCATCGTATACCCGCGGGGTCGCATTGTATACCAGTCTGATCAATTGGATGGGTAAGATCATTTTCATCGTCTAACATTTAAATCAAAGGCTGAGACATGTACACGTAATCCAAAAGCAAAGTTGATTTCAAATGGAAACGCCTTACGGCGTAAATATAAATGTGTTTTGTTTGTGCATATTGATAACAATACATCTTATGACTAGTCTTGGTTATTTGAATGTAATTCTTCATCATGGTTAACTCATGAGCGGTCACCGAATCAAAACTCTATTAAACATCAGTTGCAAGTTTATTTGTAGGAATAGGAATGAGCATTCTTATATGAATAATTAGATTGTAGTTAAGCTTTAATATAGTCTTGTTCATCTGTGAGCTCGGTAATTGATTCATTTGGACTTGGAATCTATATATGATTTTTAATCTCTTTTATTATGATCCTGTAGGATATATTAGAATAGTTAAGATTAGTATAAGTAGGTATAATTAGTATAGATAGGACTTAATATATATAGGTTAGCTATTTATTTTGTTGAATTAATTGAATTCTTCCTCCGGGGAGAAATCTTTCAACGCCTATAACAGTTTACAGGATCCTTTATAACCCGTTGGAACTAGCCACTCTAAATGAAAACAGATCTAATTGGGGCCTTTGATTGGGTTAGTTCCCCTTGTTGGCATAGCGAAAATTTTCCACGTCAACAAATTGGCGCTAAAAGGAGGGCCTAAACCGTCATCCAAAACTTTTCATAATTTCATCTATAAATTTCACGCATGGATTCGAAAAAATTAATGCATGGTTTGTAAAGGTTGAAAAGATCCTTCATCCCATTTGGAAAAGCCTCATTTCGAAGAAACAGAGGTCCACCTAAGTCCCATGTTTGGGCCACCTAAGGAAGAGAGACTATCATAGTACCTTGTCACTTAGGAACAACCAGTCAGAGTACTTACTCGTGCTTATGCTCGTTCCCTATCTCAGCTCCCCATCCTTCAGTCTTTACCTCTGACAGCTAAAAGAAAGCCAAGGGTCTATCACATAAAGGAAGAGACATCTATAGCCCCTTCTCTTGAAGATATTGTACTAGAGTCTTTACAAAGTATCGACACTCCTTGGGAAGAAATTCCTAAGGATCCCCCCTCTAAAGGTAATCCTTCGCCTAATTTGGAAAATCCTAACAGAGGACACCTGGGGGAAACCTTCAACTAGAACCTCCCTATCCATAATATGGCCAACGTTCCCCCTCCAAGTGGGAATCTGCCTCTACCGCCTCCTATGGGTGGAAATTAATCCCCACCTCCTCCCAGAGTACTCCATCCCTAGCTTGCACAGGATGCCATAGCGGTACCTGGGCAGCAACATGCCTTACCCAAGAATGCAGAAAGAGTATTGCCTAAATTCGACCCTGAGCGGGGAGACACTGCTGATAACCATATTCACTCTTTCTTCCTAGTTGTGCACATGTTGGGGGAAGCCGATGAGGATGTGGTGTGTTGCTTGTTCCATTTTACTCTAATTAGCATGGCTTCCATATGGTACTTTAGCTTGAGAATAGGATCGATCACCTCATGGGGTTCCTTTCAATAGGCCTTTTTACACAAGTTTGGTGGTGACAAAACACCTGCAGCCTTAGTTTTAGAAGTATCCCCTTTAAAAATGGAAGCCAAAGGAAAGGTCAAGGATTTTAACATTTGGTTCAACACTTTGTTCAACAGAATCCTGGCTAACGCTAGACCTACTGATGAGGTGCTCATGGAATTCTACATCACTGCTCTCCCTGTCCCTACTGTGATGTGGGTCAAGAGAAGTAACGCACAAACCTTACAAGGTGTTATCGATGAAGCAATAAAAGTCGAGAATGAAATGATCAGTCTCACAACATGTCATCATATGACCGAAGGAAAGAAAGCCTCTCAATCATCCAAGAAGAATAATGGGAGTGATAACAAAGTGGCTGAGGTCAAAGAAAGGGACACCATAGATGTGGAAGGTTTGCATCGGATCATTAAGAAATTGACAAACACAGTCATCGATATGAAAAGGAATTCTGGAGAGAGTACAAATGGGAATGGAGGAGATTATAACAACAGAAAATCCTTCAAACCTTTTTATCATAAGAGGACAAAAGGTGGTCATGGTCAGCTTTCATTTCTGACTCCACTCAATGAAGGGAATTTAAATATGGAAGAGTTGGCTCTTATCGGATCACTCCTTAACAAAGAAGAACCTATAGTGGAGCTAGAGCCATAACAAGAAAACAAAGAAGAATACCAAGTAGAAGAGCCCTTGGATGAAGAATCTCAAATCAATGTACTATAGGATTTCTATACAAATGAGAACAATGATGACGAAGGAGATAGTACGACAGAAATCCACACATGAAGTAAAGGGCCACTTGCAGGAGTGATGAAACCTATAGACCAGACAAAGAAAGATGTTCGCCCTTTGAAGGCATCCACTCCTAAAGTTCTTATTGAGAAGGGTAGACCTAGTGGTGATTCCAAGAGTACTCCAGTTGTGAACTAACCACAGAAAGATAATACATCTCCAAATGCAATGAAGGCAACTCAAAATGGTAAACTCCCACCTAATAATGGAAAAAAAATTATGTTTACTCTACCCTACCCTATTTATAACATTGATTACAACATTGTGGATGATCTTAAGTAATCTCGAGCTAATATCAAATATTTTGATTTGTTAAAGTTAATGCAACAAAGAGATCTACTTTTGAAAGCTATGAATCAACGAAATTGAAAATCTCCCACCAATTCAAGTAGCCAAACCAAGAAGTCGGCATCCAGACTTGTTAGTACCCCCAGTACAGCCCAAACGCCACCAGCCATGGAAGCCACTCTATAAAAAATAAATCCAAAACCCCAAGATGTCAGTGCAGCCATGATAGGAAGGAAATAAAATTCCATGACTCCACCTTTCCTTGTCACATTTGAAATCTTCAACATGAACATATACAAATGCCTGGTAGATTGCGGTGCCTCATCCACTGTTATGCCTTACGCTGTTGCTAAAAGACTTCATGCAATGCCCGAGAAAACTGGAACTCAAATTATGCAACTGGACAGAATGAATGTAAAAGTAATTGGAGAAGTGAAATATTTGTTGATTTGGATGGCTGCTAAACCACAGTACACACAAATCATTGACATAGTGGTAGTTGACATACCCGAGGCTTATGGAATGCTACTTAGTAGGGACTGGTCAGCAAAACTGAATGGATATTTCTCAACTGATTAGTCCCATCTCTTGCTACCTCAGAAGGGAAAAGGTGATATGCCGAGAGTTGATCGAGAAAGATACATGACGTATGTGGTGACAGAACTAAACAACCCCAATGAACCTATAGTGTTTACTAACTCTATCCTTGGGAATTATAATTTCTATGTTTGTGCCACAGAAACCTGTTTTGGATAATTCCATGAAGAGACAATTGAAGAAACTGCAATAAACACACAGTTGGAAGCTCTACCTTGCAATTCAACTGATGAATTATCCTATATTATAGTATATGATAGGACTAATTTCGTAGAAGGCAGTTCAATTGATGTAACATTAGATTCTATATTTTGGACACTCTATTTTGATGGCTCTAACTGCCTTGAAGGTGTAGGTGTTGGGAGCACTCTCATTGACCCACAACGGAACCAACATCTGATGGCCAGCTGGTTGGAGTTTGCATGCACCAACAACATGGCAGAATACGAAGGCTTGCTGCAGGGCCTGATGAAATCCATTGATATGAAGGTAAAAAATCTGTTGGGTCCCTATAATACTAGTGATTACCCCATTACTATTGTATTTATACCCCTTATTTATATTTTTGTGCCCCTATTACCCACATATTGTTATTTCTGTGCCCCATAGAATCCCTCTATTATTATTTTTGTGGCTTTATATTATTATTGTTAGGTCGGCTGGATTATATTGTGACTCCTTAGACTCCTATATATAGAAAGGAGGTTTTGTCATTTGTATCATCCAAGAATTGTTCATTTATGTAATGTAAAGGAGGTTTCCCCCTCGAAGAGGCTGAATTCTAAGGCGTTGATCTTTCTTTTCTATCTTTTCTTGAGCTGGTTTCATAACATTTGGTATCAGAGCTTTGGATTCTAGGGTTTCGCTGCTCCAAACAGGTCATCGTGGAATTTTCGCTATAACTTGTTTTCTGTGACGTTTCAGAAGTCGCAAAAAAAACCCATTTGAGAAGAAATCGCGCTGAACCTGGGATCCGAATTTCAGAGTTTTTCGCGCAATATTTTGGGAGATATGATCTGAGGAAGTTGGTCTTTTTGCAGACTCCTGAATTACATTCAAAACAGGTGACCTGGGGAAAATCGTCATAACTTTCTTTCTGAGCATCGGATTGAAATTTCGTAAGAAGGTACAGAAAGAGGACGGACTGTAGTTTTCTTTTATATATTTTTTAGAGTCAAAGGTTGAAACAGTGACACGTGGCACGTCGTACAAGTTCGCTCTACTGAACTAGTCTATAATCAAGTCACTGTGGGAGATTTCGCATAACTCTTCCTTGGAGAATCCAATTTGGGTCAGACTTGTGGCATTGGAAAGAGGACATAGAGGGCTACTACAGGTCACAAATTCAGAACTAGATAATCAGAAAGTACAGAGATACATCAGAGGCAATATCGAGCTCCTACAAAGTGAAAAAAGGTGTGTAGATTTTCTTTAATTTTTGCTTAAGCTTGGTTTGAAAATTTATTTTGAAGGAATTCAAAGGGCATAGTAGAGAATTATTATCGGTAACTGATGCCCGAGGAAAGAAAATGCAAACACCTAGTAAGGAACCTGAAAGCTCTAGCATGACTCATGAAGAAGAGAAGAAATGCTACATGATATATCAAAATTACAAGAACAAGTGCAACAAATGTCACTTGCACAAAAAGCAACAGAATCTAAAATGGATGGTTTAAGGAAAGATGTAGAAGCTAAGATGGATGGTTTAAAGAAAGGTGTAGAAGCTAAGATGGATGGCATGGAAGCTAAGGTGAATGGCATGGACGCTAAAATTGATGGCATGGATGATAAGATGGATAAGTTGCTACAAGAAATGGTCACTAATGGTGAAAGAGTACTAAAGGAAACTCATGATGAGAACAAAAGAAATGTTAATCATGATTCCATAGACTCTAATGTTGGATCGAAGACTCACCATGTTCCAAAAATCGATATGAGGAAGTTTGATGGCAAGGATCCCGCCACATGGATATTACAGATGGAGCAATTCTTCGATCTCAATAATGTGCAAAACACACAAAAGGTACGTATGGCAACTTTATATTTGGAACCAAATCAGTTTGTATGGTATCAATGGCTTTGTTCTCGTAAACAATTTATCACTTGGGCAATTTTTACGGAAGAATTGATAGCACATTATGAGGATACAAAAAGCAACACTTTTTTTAGCCAATTGATAAGTCTCAAACAAAAGGGTTCAATAATGGAGCACATTGAGGAGTTCCAAAAATTGAACATAAGGGTAAAAGATATTCCAGAGGAGCATAGGATTGATGTGTTCATAGGGTCTTTAAAGGATAATATCCAACATGATGTGCGCCTTTGGGAACCTGATTCATTAGAGAAGGCATTCAGGTTAGCAAGAAAAATGGAAAGCAAAATTATGGCAACTAGGAAGCATACCATTCACAACTATAAAGACGGAAGTGTTGTTGCCCATAGTCTTCCACAACCTACAAGGTTGACACCACAACAATTGGAAGAAAAAAGAGCAAAAGGGCTTTGTTACAATTGTGATAGCAAATACACAAAAGGTCATAAGTGTGCTGAGAAGAAATTATTCTACATAGATTGTGAAGAGGAAGAAGAAAAGGAGCAAGAAAGGTCAAAAGAAGAGGATATATTCCAGGAACAAAGCCTAGATGAAGAACAAATAAATCCGACCATATCTTGTAATGCATTGGCGGGAATTACCACTCCTCAAACCATCAAGATAGAAGGACAAATCAAGAAGAAAAAGGTAATAGTGTTGATTGATTCAGGAAGCACCCACAATTTTATTCATTGTAGGGTAGCAAAAGAATTGAATTGCTTCCTATATCCAGCACCAGAGTGTCAAGTGATGATTGCAAATGGAGGAACAATAAATTGTTCTGGAAAGTGCCATAATATCAAGCTATCCATGGGAGAATATGTATTGACTAGCCCAATGCTTTCCATTCCAATGGGAGGTGCTGATGTTGTACTAGGAGTCCAATGGCTACAATCCTTGGGTACAATAGCTTTTAATTTTCAAGAACTTTTCATGAAATTTTCTGTGGAAGGAAAGGAAGTTGAATTAAGGGGTATTGCAGGGAAACCAGGAAAGATAATCAGCTCTAATGGCATGACAAAGCTTCTAAAAAAGGAGCAAAGAGGTGTAATTGCACAATTATGTTCGCTAGATGTTTCCACATTGGAATCATCTATTTCTCCAGATCTCCAAAAAGTCCTGGACAATCATTCCAAGGTATTTGAGACTCCCAAAGGTCTCCCACCTATGCGTGATCATGATCATGCTATTCATCTGATTCCAGGAAGTGTTCCTCCAAACATCAGGCCGTACAGATATCCCTATGTCCAAAAAAGTGAAATTGAACGTATGGTTGCAGAAATGCTAGAGGCTGGTATAATTCAACCGAGTCAAAGTTCTTTCTCAGCTCCAGTAGTATTGGTGCACAAGAAGGATGGATCATGGCGCATGTGTCCAGATTATAGGGAGCTCAACAAGCTCACTATTAAAGATAAGTTCCCCATTCCTGTCATTGATGAATTACTGGATGAATTGCATGGATCAATTTACTTCACCAAGTTGGATCTTCGTTCGGGATATCATCAAATCAGAATGAAGATTGAAGACATTCCGAAAACGGCATTTAGAACTCATGAGGGTCATTATGAATTTTTGGTCATGCCTTTTGGCCTTACCAATGCACCTTCAACATTTCAAGGTTTGATGAATTCAATTTTCAAACCATTCCTTAGAAAATTTGTGTTAGTATTTTTTGATGATATACTAATCTACAGCAAGTCTTGGAAGGATCATGTTGAACATGTTGACAAGGTGCTACAACTATTGGAGGAGAAACAATTATATGCAAAAAGATCCAAATGTTTCTTTGGAGTCCAGGAGGTGGAATATTTGGGTCATATTGTATCTCATGAAGGAGTTAAGGTAGACCCTAGCAAAATTAAAGCCATTAAGGAATGGAAAATCCCCACATCCATAAAGCATCTGCGAGGATTTCTTGGGTTGACAGGGTATTATCGCAAGTTTGTTAAGAATTATGGGAGAATAGCAGCACCTCTAACAACATTATTGAAGAAAGATTCATTTTCATGGACTCCGGAAGCAACAAAGGCCTTTGAACATCTTAAAGAGGCAATGTGCCAAGCACCGGTCTTAGCTACACCGGACTTCACAAAAACCTTTATTGTGGAATGTGATGCTTCAGGAAATGGAATTGGTGCTGTTCTAATGCAAGATGAAAGACCCATTGCTTTTGAAAGTCGTCCAATCAAGGGAAAGTTTTTAAGCAAAGCTATTTATGAGAAGGAAATGTTGGCAATACTCCATGCACTTAAGAAATGGCGACCCTACCTAATGGGAAGACACTTCAAGGTAAAAACGGATCATGATAGCCTTAAATACTTTTTAGAACAAAGATTATCCTCTGAAGAGCAACAAAAGTGGGTCACAAAGATGTTGGGTTATGACTTTGAAATCATCTACAAAAAAGGGAAGCAAAATGTGGTGGCAGATGCACTCTCAAGAAAGGATGAGGATGTGGAAGCATTGTTGTGTGCCATTTCTATTATCCAACCAGATTGGATAAACGAAGCAAAGGAGGAATGGAAGAATGACGAAGAAGTGTGGGCACTTATTCGAAAGCTACAACAAGATTCCAGTACTTCTGATACATTTAGCTGGAAAAATGATTCGTTATGGTACAAAGATCGCTTATACCTCTGTAAGAATTCCCAGCTAAAACAAAAGATTCTTATGGAATTGCACACTTCTCCCTTAGGAGGGCACTCAGGATTTTTAAAAACTTACCACAGGGTTAAGAAGGAATTTTTTTGGGATGGCCTTAAATCAGATATTCAAAAGTTTGTGGCGGAATGTTTGGTTTGCCAACAAAATAAAGTTGAAACAATTAAGACACCGGGTCTATTACAACCTTTATCCATTCCAAGCCAACGTTGGGAGGAGGTTTCAATGGATTTTATCACAGGTTTACCCAAGTCTGAGGGAAAGAGTGTCATCATGGTGGTAGTTGACAGACTTACCAAGTATGCACACTTTTGTGCATTATCACATCCATTTAAAGCCAGTACAGTTTCTACTGCATTTATGGAAACAGTTCAAAAGCTACATGGAAACCCAAAGATTATTGTAAGTGACAGAGATCCCATTTTCACTGGAAATTTTTGGACAGAATTATTTTCTTGTCTTGGTACTCAGTTAGCTCATAGCTCATCTTATCATCCTCAATCTGATGGGCAAACTGAGATAGTAAACAAATGTTTGGAAGGATATCTTCGTTGCTTTGTATCTGATAAACAGACACAATGGGTCAAATGGTTGCCTCTGGCTGAATGGTGGTATAACACTTCCTTCCATACAGCAACAAAAATGACCCCATTTATGGCACTTTATGGGTATCAACCACCATCAATCACATCATATTTAAGAGAAAATTCTAAGGTTCAGGCAGTGGAACATCACATCGAACATCAACAACAAGTCCTCCAACTCTTAAAGGATAACCTCGTGTTGGCACAAAATAGAATGAAACAACAGGCAGATCAACATCGCAGTGAAAGAAGTTTTGATGTAGGTGATTGGGTATTCCTACGGCTACAACCATATAAGCAAATGTCCCTAAAGCAAGCTAAGAAGGATAATAAATTATCACCAAAGTATTATGGTCCGTACAAGGTGTTGGAAAAGATTGGTACTATGGCATACAAATTGGAGCTTCCTGCAGCTTCTCGATTGCACCCAGTTTTCCATGTTTCATGTTTAAAGAAGGTTATAGGCGACAAGCTCCCAGTTCAAACAATATTGCCAGAACTTGACGAGGAAGGAAAAATTATATTGGAACCGGAAGCAGTCACAGAAACAAGAACTCGACAGCTACGAAATCGATCAATTTCAGAGTATCTTATCAAGTGGAAGAACTTATCCGCTGAAGATTCCACATGGGAGGATGAGAATTTTATGCAGAAGTATCCAGAACTACTCAAGCGTTGAGGACAACACTTTTTTGAAGGAGAGGGGCATGTTGGGTCCCTATAATACTAGTGATTACCCCATTACTATTGTAGTTATACCCCTTATTTATATTGTTGTGCCCCTATTACCCACATATTGTTATTTCTGTGCCCCATAGAATCCCTCTATTGTTATTTTTGTGGCTTTATATTATTATTGTTAGGTCGGCTGGATTATATTGTGACTCCTTAGACTCCTATATATAGAAAGGAGGTTTTGTCATTTGTATCATCCAAGAATTGTTCATTTATGTAATGTAAAGGAGGTTGCCCCCTCGAAGAGGCTGAATTCTAAGGCGTTGATCTTTCTTTTCTATCTTTTCTTGAGCTGGTTTCATAACAAAATCTTAATGTTTTTGGTGACTCACAGACAATTGTGGACCAGGTGAGGAAAAGGATACACTTTAATTTGCCACACCTAGTAAGATACCAACATGAGGTATGGAGCTTAATTGACAATTTTGATTCTTTTAATATCACATACATACCTCAAGGGAAAAACTGAGATGTTGATCTGATGGCTAGTATGGCTTCAAATATTTTGCCTGACCTTAGATTAAACAAAAATAAATATTATGTTGAATTAATTTTCAAACCATCCATACTTGATAACATCTCAAATTGGCAGGTATTCGAAGATGACGAGCAAATCCTTGAGTTCCTACACGGCGAGAAGACATTCAAAAATGCACTCATTGATGAAAAAGAGCATGATAGGCTTATGAATGAGAGTGAAGATGAGGAAAATATTAGTCCAATATAATTCCCAAGTCAGTTGTCAAGATGGAGAACTTGTACGACTTGCATGATAAATTTAAGAAGCCGACTAACTGTAAAACACATAGCTCATCCATGAAGTATGAATCAGTCAACCTTGGAACGAAAGAAGACCCAAAAATTGTTAATTTGGGCTTGGGATGCTCTCCACAAGAAAAGGCTGCATTTGTTAAGTTTTTTAAAGAGTACAAGGATGTCTTTGCGTGGAC
This sequence comes from Pinus tabuliformis, assembly GCA_031772625.1. Lineage (NCBI taxonomy): Eukaryota > Viridiplantae > Streptophyta > Pinopsida > Pinales > Pinaceae > Pinus > Pinus tabuliformis. Next base: position 1,245,271,037 of record CM062807.1, on the reverse strand, counting down.
ATATGGTGACTTAAAAACCTTCGATACCAGCGTTATGCAACATGTGATTCCATTGGAGAAGGATGTTAGGCCATACCAACAAAAGCTTCGCAAGATGCATCCAAGCCTAGAACTGTTGGTGAAGAAAGAATTAAACAAAATGCTGGATGCCAAAATCATTTTTCCTAACAAGCACATCCAATGGGTAGCCAATTTCGTGCCAGTAAGAAAGAAAAATGGAGACATCAGATTATGTATCGATTTCAGAAACCTGAACAAAGCATCACAGAAAGATAACTATCGAGTCCCTTCTATGGAACACATTCTTCAGTGCATTTCTGGGTCTGAAATGTTGTCCCTATTGTATGGTTTTTCAAGATATAATCATCTGTTGGTATTGAATGAAGATCAGCTTAAGACAACCTTCAACACTAAATGGGGCACTTACGCATACCGTAAAATGTCGTTTGGACTTATTAATGCGGGCGCCACATTTCAGAGAGATATGGGCATACCTTTCTGAGGATTGATTAACATGTCGGTAGTAGTGTACATGGATGACATTACTGTGTATTCGTATCGCAAAACGGATCATATTTATCACCTGAAACCGATTTTCGAAAGATGTCGTAGATACAAAATATCGTTTAATCCCAAGAAGAGCATCTTCACAGTTACAAAAGGGAAACTACTGTGTCATATCCTTTCTAAAGAAGGGATTGTTATTGATCCTGAAAGAATAGAGACCATCATGAGAATACAACTCCCTACAAATAAAATGGCAATGCAATCTTTCTTCGAGAAAATTAATTTCATTAGGAAATTCATTTCAGGTTTCACAGAAATAGTGCATCCCATGCAGCTAATGATGAAGAAAGATGTTGTGTACAGGTGGAGCGATGAAGCTAAGAAATCGTTTCAGCAAATTAAGGATATCGTATAAGCTCCTGCATTGGTCAGCCCCAATTTCGACAAGGAATTATTCCTGTACACTTTCGCTTCTGAAGTTTCATATCCTGCTATCCCCACCCAAAAAAATGATGATGGAAACAAAGTCCCTATTTCTTATGTGAGCTCTAATCTTCAGGTAGCATAACTAAGCTACCCAGACATGGAGAAACAAGCTTTTGTGGTTTTTAAAGCCGTAAAACATTTTCACCGTTATTTATTAAAGGTCAAGACTAAAGTAATCATTCCCCACCATGCTATAAGAGCCCTCTTCGTGCAGAAAGAAATGGGTGAACAGAGAGGGAATTGGATAACCTCCCTTCAAGAATATGACCTCGAGATTAAGTCAGCGAAGATAGTTGGAGGGCAGGGATTGTGTGAGCTCGTGGCATAAGCCTTGGCGGATAAAGAAGGGGCATCTGAAGAACCAGAAGCGCAGAGCATATAGAATGCACAAGTGGAATTCAGGGAGGAGCCCCTATGGATTAGTGAGACGTTGATGTTTGAGCGCAAAATGTCAGAAGTCCCTTTGGACCCTAAGTCATGGTATTGCGACATATGCTTTTATTTAACACAGGGATCATTCCTGAGCATATGGAAACATCACGGAGGAGAGTGCTCAGATTGAAATCTAATTAGTATCACAAGGCCAATGACACATTATACAGAAAAATTATGATGGATTCTGGCTAAGGTGTTTGGAAAAGGATGATGTTGATCATGTCTTGAAAGAAATGCACGACAGCTTAATAGGTGGTCACTATGGAGGAGAGACCACTGCTCACAAAATATTAAGAGTTGTATATTATTGGCCCACAGTGTTTAAAGACTCGCATGCCTATGCTCGGAAATGAAAAGGTATGTCAAACTGTCGCAGGACGAGAAAGAAAGCCAGTCATTCCCCTAAGGCCCATTATGATTTATCACTCGTTCCAGTAATGGGGCCTCAATGTCATAGGTGAGATCACCCCAAGCTCTTCACAGCAGCATAAGTATATACTCATGGAAACTGACTACTTCACCAGATGGACCTAAGCCATATCGCTTCGGAAGGTTAACGAAGATAAGGTAATATATTTTATTGAGAAATTTATTTTCAACAGGTTTAGCATCCCTGACGCTCTCATATTTGATAATGCTTCTTACATTTCAACACTAAAATTGACTAAATTTTCTATTGATAAATCAATCTGCATAAGGTATGCATCAAACTATTACCCCCAGGGAAACGAAGTTGCAGAGTCCTTAAATAAAAACCTCATCCGCGTAATCCGTAAATCTGTCACCAACATCCAGAGGAACTGGCACAATGCTCTAACAAACACCCTTTGGGCCGATAGGGTCACCCCAAAAGTAGCATTAGGAAACTCCCAATACCTCCTTGTCTACATATAGGGAGCCATATTTCCTCCTAACATTACCCTTCCCTCTTTATAGCTCTCCCAAGCTTTGAGAGGGACCCCTTCAACCTTACTTCAAAAAAGGATCAACCAACTGGTGAGGTTGGAGGAATTGAGAGATAAAGCCATAAATAAATTTAGAAATCACCAAATCATTGTGAAGAGATGGTTTCATCATCATCTGGAAGGAGATAAAGATTACCAAGTAGGAGAGCTAGTCTTGAAATGGGACAAGATGAGTGAGCCAAAAGGTAAGCACACAAAATTCCAACACTTATGGCTGGGCCCATTCCAAGTTGAGGAAAAAATTAGTCGGGGAACTTACAGATTGAAATATTTACTGGGAGAAACTGAGGAACTCCCTGTTAATGGCCAACAACTTAAGAGATACTTCCAATAGCCACCACATGGTGGTTACCTCTTGAGTAGGTTAGGATTCCTTTATTTTTGCTGTTAGCTTAAGTTATATTTTCATCTCGTCCATCCTTGTTTTTTTTTCGCAAAGTTTTTTTTCCTTCTGTTTTGAATTTCAATCCTTTTCAGCCAATTGATTTCAGTCCTTCAGTCTCATTCTCACCTTTATAACTCTCTTCATATTGCCCTCATTCCCCACCTTCAACATTTTGCCTACCTTAGTAACCTACTGATGAGGCTGCCAATCCTAAATTCATCGTTACCTTGCAAATCAAGCAAACTTTCAATGAGCTTATGACAACTGGAAAATCAATGGTGAAATTCAAATCATAGCCACTCATTAGCATCTGTTGGGAACTAGGTAGGATCTGTTGATAACCTGGATACCCAGAGCATGTAGGGGCATCTTTATAAAATGAAAAATGTGTAACCACAGCTGGACTGGCATGGCAGAACCCTGCATTTTTAAAATACCATCCAGACCTAGCCTATACTTGTATAGAAGGTTTACATTCATTCTCCATTGGTTCCATCCACCACACTAAAATTTCCAATATCTGTCATCTACAGGTAAACCTCCTCTCATGAGCTAAGCTCGTTGTCGTATATCCTATGGCAAATTTAATTGTGCTCTAGTACTTGTGCCTAAAACTGGAAGGACTTATTTAAAAGAAAAGTAAATGTCAAGTCCTTGTGCCAATCTAGAAGGATAGGTTGTTTGGGAAGCCAGTTGAATTAGGGACTATTGCTGGGCTCAGAGTACCGGTTGACATAACAAACCCAACCTTGCTTAAGTGGTTTAAAAATATGGCATGATCCATGACTACACCCCATTCGATCATACGAAAGTATAGGACTAAAAAAAATATTCTTACATAAAGTGCAGATAAACATATCTACATCAAGTTTGATGAGCAATAAAGAGCTAGGTTACACACCTAAATAGGTATTGATAGACCGGTGATGGCCTCGAAAGGATTTGAAAGTATAAAACAGGTAAAGGAAGGTTAATAAATCCCATAATACTACCATTGGAGAATGCCCGTCAAAACCCTATTAGTAAGTAAAAGCTATTTGTCTTTATCCCGCCTGAAGCGATTAACGCTGAAGGGGAACCCATGCCTATCTATCTATACAGTTTGCATTTCAATTTTATCTTAACATCCTGATGTTCTATTGATCCAAGGTTTATTTGGTAACAGAGATAACTGGTTCGCCTAGCAGTTCGCCATTTTTTGTGGCCACAACCACCACCCTACTAAAATCCTCTCTAGTGTCAAATTTGAATGGGTCCCCTAGACGTTTGACCTTTTGTCTCTAACTGGAGTTGTTACATGGAATTGTCTTCTAAGTTAAATTATCATGCTCCCTTTATAAATCTCTGCGGAATGAATTGTTTATAACCCAGTCTAGCCCTTCATTAATGTTCTTTCATCGGGACTTTTCTCAATCCTCATAAACATTCATGGTACTCTATGCCCGCACATATAACCAACCCCCACTCTTTACTATGGGTGTATATGGACTCAACCCTCAAAACCTTCTATCACGTCCTTATTTCTATATCAATGCTTTGATAATAGAAATCCTATACAAATATGCATAACTTACCCTTTTCGCACTTCCTCAGTCTTTACACATCTCTCGATGCATGCCTTCATTGCTTATCACAATTGTTTGTCCTTGCCTCCATCTCATATTGTTTTTCTTATTGGCAAAGGCTAAAGGTCCATCTCCCATGAATAACTGCAATGCGATCAAGTCTCTGATTGCATCACATCTCGCAATCGGCTTTCTCAACCAGGATACAGGCCCAATCTTTAAACATTAAGTGATATGGCGGACCCGCTCGATCATTAACTGCAACATATATATTTTCAGGTCTGGCACGTCGCAATCGGCAGAACCCAAGGTTTGTACATAAAGCACTCTGTGACATTGGCAGACTTGCCAGAATTATTAACCATAAGGCATATACTTTTCAGGTCTGACCTATCGCAAATCACAATCAGCAAAACCCAAGGTTTATACGTAAGGCACGATGCGTTATGTTGGACCTTCCAGGACTATTAAGCACAACATATATATTTTTCGGGTATGCTTCCCCGAATTGAAAATCGCAATCGCCAGTCGTGATAGTAAAGCGACATGCAATATGCAAAGGGGCAGTGAGTGGACCCGATGATGACTATAGACTAGGGTGCATAGTATTTGAAGTCTGGCCTTATGGTTCGGCTATGAGTTTTCATGTGTATTCCCATGTCTCCCGATATAGTGTTGTGGTCTGGGTTTTTTAAAAGAAAATATGATAAATGAATGGTCTAGGTTTAGTGGCTTAGTAATTATGGTTGCTCTACATTGTGGTATTAAATAAAAACTGTGACTGAAGGAAAAGTTTGCTTTTGGGCATGTCTGTCATATTTCTCATAATCATAGCTAATATGAAGTATTCCTGCAAGTGAGCACCAATAGAAGAAAGGTGAGTTCGAGTGGACCCAATAGCAGATAAATGCGATTTATATCAAGATGACACCTCTACACCACCGATGTTGATATTACAAAGACATACTCTACAAGAAAGGGATATGAACCGCCATGGTGCATAATGGAGGCACGCTCTATGTTCAGTGGAAGCACTCATGACAACATTGATCCATCACGATGTTATTACCTCTAGATACACCTTAAATCATGACAGATGTGGGATGATGGGCGCAGTGTCTTAAGTTTCCTTCAGGAAATAATAGGGAATAATGTTCGTTCCATACAGGCGTAAAGAGATGACATGCAGTCACGCTCTTTTAATCGACATCCTTTCATTTCCCCTAGAAAATAAAAACACCCCAGCAAATGTAGCCTCAATGTGTTGGCAGTTTGACGGACCATTCTACATCCGTATATTTTAATTTGTATATTGAATAAGCCAAGAAGATGGAGGGTTAGGGGGATATAGAGGGTTAGTTTCTTCCTGCATAAGTATTACCCCCAAAGATGGAGGGAGGACTTTTTTTATGGGGCAGAACAACTTTTGATTTATTGTGCTAATAAAGAACACTGTTTGGGTCAAGAAGGAGCCTTTTTTTTAGATTTATTTTCCTCTTCTTTCAAGTGTTTAGAATCAGGGTGTTGTTGCTGGCATAAATATAAATGTGTTTTGTTTGTGCATATTAATAATGATACAACTTATGACTAGTCTTGGTTATTTGAATGTAATTCTTCATCATTGTTAACTCATGAGCGGTCCCTGATTTGAAACTATATTAAACATCAGTTGCAAGTTTATTTGTTGGAACAACAATGTGAATTCTTGTATGAATAATTAGATTGCAATTAAGCTTTAATACAACCTTGTTCATCTATGAACTCAGTAATTGATTCATTTGGACATGGAATCTATATATGATTTTTAATCTCTTTTATTATGCTCCTGCAAGATAGATTAGAATAGTTAAGATTAGTATAAGTATGTACAATTAGTATAGATAAGACTTAATATATATAGGTTAGCAGTTCCTTTTGTTGATTTAATTGAAGTCTTCCTCCGGGGAGCAACCTTTCAACACCTATAGTAGTTTACAGGATCCTTTAAAACCCATTGGAACTATCCACTCCAAACGAAAGTAGATCTAATTGGGGCCTGCGATCGGGTTAGATCCCCTTGTTGGCATAGAAAAAATTCACCACATCAATGCTATATTTAATGAAAATATTCAAAAGCTTCATTGGGATCCAAATATTATAGTAAGTGATAAAGATCCCATGTTCACCGAAAAGTTTTGGGAAAAATTATTTTCTTGTCTTCATACTGAATTAGCTGATAGCTCATCTTATCATCCTCAATCTGATGGGAAATCTAAGATAGTGAACAATTTTTTTGGAAGGATATCTTCGTTGCTTTATATTTGATAAACAAACACAATGGGTTGAGTGGTTACCTCTAGCTAAATGGTGGTATAACACTTCCTTCCATACTAGAGAAAAAACTAACCCATTTATGGTATTGTTGACAGTGTTGGATCTGCCAACATTCAGGGGATCTCCCTAGTATGAAGTCCCAACTAGACCTCACACCATTTGGTGTAGGAGTCCCATCCGATACGATGGCCCAGTTTCCATTATCTTAGAGATTTTCCTTAGCTCTTGTTGTTCAGCACATGAGAGTGTTATGCTTGTAACTTCAAGAAAGCAAGGTGAGCATGTCTACTGAGTGTGTAATGTAACATTGTGTTTGGGTTCTCTTACTGCGAAGGAGAGGATAAAAGTGAGCCTCTATATCAGAGGTAGTAGTACCACTAAGGGAGAGACACACACAAAAACAACAAGGGTCTGTCCGACATCCAGTGGAATAGTCCACATAAGGATGCAACAGTCTTTAAAACCAAAGTGCAAGGGAAATCAGTACATCGTCCAACGTAGTAGTCCACATGGGGTTGGAGGTCGTTATAACCAAGAAAAAAAGAATGGTATATCTAACATCTGGTAGAATAGTCCACACAAATGAGACAATAGTGATAAACAATACATCACATCTTCAACAATGTAAGTACTAAATTAGCCAAAGTAGTTCAACTATCTTAGTACAAGTTAAGAAAACATGCATTACAAATAGACATAAAACATGCATGAAAATGTGTTGGCCTCAGATAGACTTCTGAATTAAGAAAAAGTTCCAAGACACATCTGTACACCATACATCACTAGACCCAGTAGTGGGACATTGGAGCCACTCCTCGCTCTTGAAAGAATAGACTACAGACACTAAAGGCTATGTTGCAGGAGCCAAGGTGAAAATTCCTTTGCTCATACAATGAGGGGGTACATATAGCCAAGGGGGGTATTTGACCCTTGTGACTCTTCGACTTCCCTCATGATTGTTTGAATTCCTATGAATTTTTTCACTTATAGGACTCTTCAACTTCATATTTGCGTCTCTTAGACTTTCACATTACATTAAATTTGATTACAACAAGAATGCCCATAGTAGTGATGTGGTTGAGACAACTCATGGCACAACACAACATGACACTGTTGACATGTACATGATGATTATGGTGTATGTGTCAAGCTTTTATGATATTGAGTGATGGATGTGCTCTCGGTCTATCATGTATTCACCTCTGCATGGCAAAGTCTGTGGGGTCTTCGATGGTCATGGTCTTTGCTTGATGGTGCATGTGTATGTGTCCCTTTCTCTTGCTACTTGTTGTGCTTTGTACATTTGTTCAATTATGAGAAAATATTTTAGCATGCGCTCCTTCTTCATCCTATCCATCGTCGCACTATGTTTCATCAATGTACCTATTCTCGTAATCACTCATGACAAGACACAATCAAATCCAAAAATATCCTAGTCTATCATGATGCATTGTTTTTGTTTTGGGTGCGAGTGACCCGAAGGGAGGAAAAGGCACTAAAACTATGAAGAGCATAGCTCAGGTTAGGATGAGAGGTTATGGAGCACTGTTGGGAAATATTGCGCAGATGTCACTGGGAGGAAGATTTATGAAATCTGAGACAACAATGATAGTTACAAGGTAGAACCAAGCTCAACGGAACTGCACAATTCCTGGGAGGAAGACAAGGCAAGGTGTCGAGAGACACTCTTAGGAAATTCTACGCAGTTTACTGGATGAGGACTTGGTAGTTCGTCTAGGGGTCCAGCTCGGAATATGTGTAGTTTCTCTAAGGAAGACAGATCAGGTAGCAGGAGCCACTAGCAAACATTTTTGTGTAGCTTTCCATAGGAAGGTTGGATTAGGCTGTGGGGAGCTGCTGGTCAGAACTGCATAGTTTCGAGGGACAATGTTGGATAGATAGCAGGATCCTTCCCAATATAACTGCATAGTTTTTGGAATGAGTGCAGAGTGGGGAAGTAGGTAGAGTGTTATTCGAAAGTACACATTTTTCAAGGATAGAGCAGAGCAAGCCAGCTGGGGTTTGTGGTAGTTAGATCTCCGTAGTTTCTTGGAACAATGAAGTGCCAGGTAGTAGAGCCCTGACTCACGTGACAGTGAAGTTTTTATAGGAAGTGCAGGGCAGGAAACTGGGCATGTCTCTACAGTTTTGGAGAGTAGTGTAGCATGGGTTCATAATGCATTTCATGTTTCCAGTAGACTAGAGGGAGGCTTGATGAGTGATCTTGCAGGAAGCACATATTGGATCAAACTTGGAGAAAACTTCTTTGCAGTTCTCAGAGATATAAAAATTTCTCACTTCCAATATTTCGTAGTTCAGGCTACCCCGGAGGATATCCTTAAGCTCTGCATAGTTCTAGGCAACAGAGTAGGATCACTGAGAGCTAAGAATGTGCAGCACAACTCAGTCGAGGTTCGGTTGAAGGAGGGTTGTTCGGTCGAAAGATTTTTAAGAAAAATGTCTAAGTGTGAGAGAACTTGAAATTGTGCATACATGAGATTATGATCACACACTAGCATGACGTGATGACAAGACACCTCAAACCAACAAGAAAAACACGTGATTAGTCAGACTGTATTAAAGGTTAAGAGTGAAAAGTGTGACAATTAAGATATACCTTTGAACAACCATGACAACACTTGTGCGATAGTGCTTGAAACTATTTGTGTGAGTATGACCAATGTTCACCGAGTGAAAACAACTCATGCACACAAATATAAACCTTCAAAATTTCCAGAACAATATCATAAGCATGACTTAGGAATCAACATGCGATAAGACGTCTAGTGGTCGATCAAGCAAAAAGGGTATAAACACTGGACAAGATCTCATGGAATAAGCCCAAGTGTTTGCAAACATCAGGTAAAAAAGCAAGGAAGGCTCTGAAATTTGGATGTAGGCCAAAATTTTGGAGGGTGTTGCAGCCGCTACAACACTTGCCGACATATTGGTTGAATACCAACTTCTTTTTTTCAGTTCATTTTCAGCATAGGGCCTTGGAGTTTTAGGGAGTATTGATTTGTTGTGTAAGGTACTTTGGCTTTGCCACTTACCCCATGTACACATATGGTTCACCTTGTACCAACTCAATCAAATACAACAAAAGTTTTAGCTATATCACAGTGTTTCAAAATCGGGAACGGTAGTTTGACTCGCGAGTGTAAGATTTTCAGAGTATAAATTTTCATCTTTGGTGTTTCTCCGCTACCAGGAGGCCTAGAGAGTACCCTAACAGATTCACATAGGAACACAAGAATTTCTCCACTTCTAGTGAGCCTGGTCAGTACCCTGGTGGAGTTTCCTGCTTCACCTCTCCTCGCAGGAAGCCTTTCTCTTCTTTCACCTTTGTAGTTTTTTGGAAGAGGTGCATAGGCACTTATTTATTTTTTGGCGAAAAAGGGATCCCAACTTATTGAAAGAAAAGGAGGTTGTTCCTTCAAAAAATCATATAATACCTCTGATTTAGGTTTTCTCATTTATATTTTCCCCTTCTCCTAGTTGGATGAGCTTGAACACATAGAGTAGAAGACTGAGTATAGGCATGGGGTTTCCCAGTTTGGACACAAGTTCATAGTTTGACTATAGCTTCTCTTACATACGGATCATATTTTCTGTCGAGGCTTCTGTTAGGTTCCTATACCAATAGGAATCATAATCTTTGAATGACTGAGATTAAATCTGTAATATGTACATACCTTTGCTTTCTACAAATATTTTCCATATTCAAAAAAAAATAAAAAATGTAAAGAGGGTATGTCCCAAAAGAATAATCAAAGGACAAAAAGAATATGAAAAGGTCCAAAAAAGTGAAAAGTATGAACCCCAAAAAGGAAAAATACCATGAAAGTGAGCAAGCCAAAATGCCACTACTATTTACTTTTATGCATAATAATGATTGTGTGCAACTTGTTATTCATGCCACTATCCATGGTAATCAAACTATTTAATCTTGATTATGCCATGATTTAAATTTCATGTTGATAGTTAGAGAATAAAATCTAACCAAATTGTTTAATCTTGGTAGATCATTAGATAGGTAGAATAAATAAAAGGAGTTCAATTGTTTAATCTGAGCCCTTGGATGTAATAAAATTATATTTAGTTAGTTTACTATTGTAAAGAGAAAGAAAAATGTTTGAAAAGGGTTTGCTACCTCAAATGTACCCTAATAAAGAGAAGTGAAAATTGTAGGATGAGTAGATGGATAAGTAGAAGAAAGGTTGTAGAAGTATGATGATTGATTAAACAAAAGCATATTTATCATTCACATCATAAAAGTTCTAGATATCAATGAACAATCAAGTATGCAAATGATCTACAAAGTCAGTTAATTAACTTCCCCCATTCATTTTACCCCTTTTCTTTACTAATTTCCCATTATAAAGTTCTAAGTACTTGAAAACCCCAGGTCAAAGAGGCTTAGAACATTTCTCTGACTTTTGGAGGGACCAGACCCTCAACTCACTGATTTAGGGATTACAAGTACCATATCCCCCCTACAAAAGGTCATTCCCCCTTCAGTTCATTCATTTTCCCTAATAATACTCTTTTCCTAAGGTTAAAATACTTTTACCTAGGAAAAGTATTTACCCCCCCCCCCCCCCACATAAATCATTTTTATATCAAAAACCCACAAAAAACACATTACCCTAAGTATTGATGTTAGTAGGAGAGAAGCATTTAAATCATGGAAAAGCATTTTCTTAGTGTATTGTGTTCCATTTCCGTCCATTCATGTTAATTACTAATTTTATTTACTAAATCTAGATAAAAACCCATTTTCTCGTATATATATAACTCCTATATATAAAATAATCCCACTACTTAGTTTAAATATAAACCATATCACTACCCCTTATCCCTCAAAACTATTAAAAAATCCTACCCTCATTCGTTAACCCCAATTAAACCCTTCATTAATCACCCTGACGGCATAATCCCACCTTAATCCATTATTAACCCGATACTACTGCACTTAATCGCCCACCGCCCCCCCCGTTAGCCTCTGTGCAGTTTCCCAGCCCGATCACCATGCAATTGTCTTCCTTCAAATCCAACGGCCCTTATCCATATCAGGTGGACCCGACATTCGAGAAATACCCGCTCGAGAAAGTTGTTTTCTACCGGGCCCCCGATGCTACGTGTCATTCAATGTATGGAATCAGGTGGCCTCCCCGCAATACCACTCAGCACCCAAAAGCGGTGCAATGGAAACCACTTACCACCTGCCCACTGCATGACAAAATAGTTACTATTCACCCCGCTACACGACAAAATGACCACTGTTCAACCATACCAGCCAAAATTGACTTTTGTGCATAAAGCCAAAAAACCCCAAATCATTTGTTTTTATCGTTTTTTCAACTGTAAACCTCTATGCATGCACCTACAAATGTTAAAGTTGTCAACTTACATTGAATTGCACCCTAAAGACGCCACAGAGCACCCAGTTTTCTTTCCAGCCTACTCAGAGCCTTTTCGACCATTAGCAGTTGCCAGTCACCCTGTTCAGAGCCAGTTCTCCTAAGTTCTAGGTATTGAAGCAATAATTCACTGGAAAACCCTATTAATTTCAAAACCAGTTATTGATTTTTCTTAGTTAAGGTAGAAAATTAATTAAAGAAACTCTAGCAACTTAAACCCACTCTGTGTTAAACACCATTGCCATAAGAAACACTGTAAAATACCACCCCCATTCTCAAATCCACAAGAACTGATAATGGCCACCCCAATTTCCATGGATGTTAGACCTATTTCTACTCCTCATCTGGACCTAGACCACCTCCCCTTGGCTGATAAGGATTTCCAAATAAAGGACACCACTGTCCATGAATCCCCCCTCAAATTATACTGCCAAAGTAGGGATAAACACTAGAACCAGGCTGATGAAATTGGACTGTGGGACTCCAATTTTCCTAAGTACCAGTTCCCCAGAGTTCACATTTTCCCATAGATTGTCCATTACTTCCATGCAAATTATATCCCCAGTCAAAGAGCAGTGACGTCCCCTAACCAAACCATAGTTTTCACCATCACTGTTGAGTCAATAAACGAGATGCTACAACTCTAGCTTGGCTAAAACTTGACTCCTATCTCCATTGGAGACATGTTGGACTTATATCCTAAACTCAGCCTTGCAATATTGGCCCAAATAATCCAAACCTTCATTGTATAAGAAGAGTATACCCTCAAGGAACCGCTCCATATGTGGCAACTTTATTTTCTCCATGGGGCAGAAGTATTGTGGATATGATATCTAGAATCCTCGGTTATACCACTAGTGAATATATTGATGAGATTATTTTAGCCTTGATGTCTATAAACACTCTAGGACAACCTCCTACTGTCATATACAACTATGCTCAGTTCATAGCTGATAGGATACATGAATAGTTCCTTAGAATGAGTAATGAGAGAGTTTTTAAGTACTCCAATGTTTTGTATCAACTTTTTCTATACTACCAAGCAGATAAGTTCCCCTTTACTCTCCAGAAGCTTGACACCAAGGGCCAACCAAGATCAGTTATCTTCTGGACCCCATTGATTCATCAACATCCCTCCCCTTATTCATACAATGAGTTCGTTGATTCCTTTGTCCACCCTATGATGACCATGCTCACTGGAACCCCTCCACCAAGAATCAGTCCTGTAATTACGAGATTCCTTCATCTAAACATCAATCATTAGGTGGGAGATTGGTAGTTGTACCAAAATGTTGGCTTGTTGGGGCCTAACCTAGGTTCAGAAGTGATTTAGCCAAACAAATCCCGCACTATCGACCCTTTTTGCAACAGTCCGCGGAGCATGGACTGAGGTCTCACCCGAGGTAGTATGGGAGGGTGCTGGAACCATGTTTCTGCACCCTAGGGATGTCTTGATGAGATATGGGAAGTTCGCAAACCAATCTTGCACACTTGTATTGTTATGCGCAGCTATCCGACCTTCGCGTCGCTCTTATACTGAGCGTGAAGAGGTGTTGTCTAGATCCCTTACCCTTAGTATGTTATTATTATAGATCTAACTTAATTTTGTGGGCCCAGGCATCTTTATCAATCATTCAATATTCGTACCAAGTGCGTGCAAAAATAAACTATAAAGAGATGAATAAAATCATAATAGAATTATAAACACACAGATCTATGAGCATATGCACAATATTTTAGAATCACATATCTTTTATTGAACCTCTGTTCAATTACAATCCCAACTTCGCCTCCACACTTAGCTGGAGGGGTCCGCGCACACAGCTGTGAAATCTACCAGGCCTCTGCGCACACAGCTGCAGAGCCTACTCTTACTACTACCAACCATGACTTGGACTTACAGACTCAGAGCGAATATCGTATTGAAAAACCCATAACACTTAAGATCAAAACTAGCAAAAACCAACTTATACACATAGAGCCCTTCTCTATTTATACGTTCCCATGGTCCGCGGACCATGGGTAGGCCGACACATTCTATATTAAATTACAATATTCTAGGGAGGACTACCCTAGAATCTTGCACTCCGTGCCAACATTTTGTAGGGTATTTACATTACATTGACCCAAAAATCGTCTCTAAGCCCCAAAAATCCACTATAGGGGATCCACTGCCCAACAAGCCCCCAACACAATCATCATGATTCGTCTTGAGTCACTTGGCTAGTGCAGTCATCTTCGCTCGGAGACCATCCAACAACTTTTGTGCTTTGCTGCCATCTGCCACACATTCCTCCATTGTTCGCTGTATCAATTGTGCATGACTTTCTGATGCATGGTTGTCAAATGCACCCTCTTGCCTTACCGCATATGTATCCTGCATCTAGGCCAGCTTCCCCTCGATTGTGGTGGTGACCCTGAATGCTTCCTCGAGCCAAGGTTGGATGCATGCTTTAAGCCCTGCTTCTCTCTAGCGTGCGGTATCCACATGTTCCTTCAAAGCCTGAGCCTCCATCATCTTGGCCAATCACTGAGTGAGGGCGACCATCTATGCGGTCCCCTGGACAGTATTGTAGGCCTACTGCAACCCTCGCTTTTTTGTCTCTAATTTTTGTAGCATTGGGTCTTCCTGCGGTGAAGTGAGTGTAATGAGGGACTGATCCAACAATCCCATGCAGTCCTATACAGTGTGATCTATCACTTCCATCCCTGATTGAATGGCACAGTGGTGCTTCTCTCTGACTTTCGGGGGTGTAGAGGGCTACGCCTTCAGCCTCAACTCTGCAATCTGCAAGTTCAACTCCAACTGAACCTTCGCAGCCTCCTCCTGGGTTTTTCGGACTATAGCTGCTAAGTGGTGAATTCTCTCCACAGTGGGGAGTGCCACCGGCATGGCCAACTCTGGTATGCTGCTACATGCCTCCTCCACGGCTTGTTTTAATCCCTAGTTTTGTGCGACCAAGTTGTTGCGTTACAGGCTTAGCTGTTCTAGATTTGACTTTTGCTTGCTCAAGACATGGAGGGTGTGGCCCTCCCTAGTGTGAAGCTCAGCAGTTATCCCATCTTGAAGTTGGTATAGGGTTTCTTTGGGAAGGGTAGTTAATTTAAACCCCCAGCCCCTCATGTCACCCTCGGCTTCTGCTAAGACTGCGCCTTCTAGTGGCACCAAGGTGTTTGTTGACACCTAATCCTCAACGGATGGGTGAACTGGAACGTGAACAGTCATCAAGAAGATGAACTGTTCCGTCTCCTTCTTGTATATAATCAATAGTTCTCTAATGAAATTAGATATCAGTTTTTCTTCCGCTCATTCTGGAGTTACCCTAGCCTGACATGGTATCAGAGCACAGGTCCCAGGATCTAAAATTAGTTGTAACTCCTGCCTCTGCCCTGAGCACTGCGTTGCTCTGTCCTGCGCTGCTCTGCCTCTGCCTGGCCTAACATGGTCTGACATTGATTCTCTCTGGGCATTGATTACCTGCCTGAACGGTTGTCTGGCCCTGCCTGAACGTTTCATTCTCTGCGCATCGAAGACTGTGTGAAATTCCGTTTTTCCATTCAATACCCCCGTTACAATTGACCAGGTCTTGCTACTGTTTCTTGGGAGTTTTTTCTACGAAGGGCGAAGAAACGCCGACTTGCAGCTCGTTGTTCTCAGTTGCAGATTATAGAATTGGACCCGGTGAAGGATATTGGCCTGTTAATGTCAAGTTTTATTAATGCGAGATGTCTGAAAGCGTAATGTATCCCTTTTGGTGAGTTATTTGTCGTTTGCTTCCGTTTTCGACCCAAGGAACGCAAAATATATTGAATATTTAGAGTGAAAGGAACACAAATTAGGAAATTTTGAAGTCGAAGAAACGCTATTTTACAAATGTCAAAATACATGAAATAACTAAAAGTTCGAAGCAGGAAAATAGCGGAGACAATCGATGATTTTGTATGGGCAATCTATTGACTGCAAAAACCGTGAGTCTTATTACCGTGACAGTCAATAGGAAATGAACTTTAAATTTTGGGAAGGATCGAACTGGGCAATCTATTGACTGCAGAAACCATGAGTCTTATTACCGTGACAGTCAATAGGAAATGAACTCAAAGCCGGGTTAATCCTTTGGGACTACGCCATTTTTCAAACTTCTCCGCCTCATTTTTTTGTATCCTTAAAAGTTTGACATTGATATATTTGCACTATAAAGGTTGAAGGTGAAGACAACAGAACCGGCAGCCAAGAGTCGAAAGCCTGGGTGATACTTAGACAAGCATATACAAGACGTTAATCCGTGTTTCGAAGTTATCTGACCCACTTTACCTGATTGAACGAAGTGCGCGGATCCTGCACAACTTCGATACTATTCCCATATTAGCCCATGCGGTAATTAGTTTGTAATATGATTCATCTTCCAAGGAAAGGTCAGAACATCTAGATGTCCAATGCATTCTTCTAAGCACATCACTTGATATATTTTTTAATCTAGGTAATGGCTGTATTGATTCTTAAAGGAAAGTTAAGGTGCTTGTAGTCCCAGTGATATGTATAATGAAATGCTGATGCTTTTAGCAAATATTAGAGGGATTTAAAGGTTGTAAAGTAAGGATTTTTTTTAGCAGAAGTAATTTTTTACAAAATGCATTCAATCATCTCTATGGTCGGAATAGTTCTCACTGGCAAGGAGAACTATTCTGAATGGTCTCGGATGCTAAAACACACCCTCATCTACAATGAGTTGTGGAAAGGAGTGTGTGTCGGAGAAGAAGACAAAGACCCTGTGCAGCCTACATCAGATAAAGAACTTGTCATTTGGGAAAACAAGAACAGCAAAGCCTATGCATTGATCGCAGCATCTGTAAATGAAGAAGTAAGTCGTCATATTTCATCCTATTCCACTGCCTTTGAAGCTTTACAAAAGCTGAAAGAACTCTATGATACACATTCTGCACTTGAAGTTGTTCAACTCATGATTAAACTCTTCACTCTTGAACTGAAAAATAATGATCCTCTTGCTCTTGCATCTGAAATAAAGTCTATAATGCATGATATTAAATCCACTAAGTTTGATCTGGATATCTCTCTTATTGCCTTTCTCAAAGCACCCTATCCTACCTACTCCAATTATCTTGAGTCATTGCAAGCAAATGGAAATCTTAAAGATATAACCTTTGACTCTCTTGTGAAAAAGTTTGCTGAAAGAGAGAAAGCGTTTGGAAAGAAAACAGTCCCTGAATCTTCTGAAGAGACTGTTTGCCTTGCTCATAAAGAAAAGCATCCTGCTCAAGATTCTACAAGAGGAAGAGGTGGACGAAGAGGAAGAGGAAGATACTTCAGAGGCAGGGGGGGCAGACATTTTCAAGCAGAAAAGGCAGATCTGCATTGCATTCGCTGCAAACGAAATGGATCACATGATGCTTCTACATGCAAGCTACCATGGGACAAAATTGAGCAGAGAAGAAATTAGCAGAAAGGTAAAACTGATGACACAGACAAAGGTAAAGCACCTGAATCTGCTCACTATATTGAGGCACAATGCAACATTGGAGTAAATGAAGATTTGTTTAATGCTTCACTTGCTTCTTTGAAAAATGATTGGTTGCTTGATTCAGGAGCAACCTGTCATATTCATAGGAAAGATTTTTTTGAAGATTTCACTGACAATGTTGATGGAGCAGTATACTTTGCAGATCAGTCAAAAATCAAGCCATCAGGGCTTGGCACAATCAGGCTTAAACTGCCTGGTCTTCCAGACTTTCTTCTGGATCATGTTCTATATCTCCCACAGCTCAAGAGAAACTTGCTGTCCTTGGTCCACATCCGCCAGCAAGGTCACTCCATTCATATGTTTGATGGAAAGCTTGAGGTAAGAAAGGCATCTGACCACTCACTTGTCATGAGGGGTATAGAAGAAGAAAGACTTCTTAAACTGCAAGGAACCTCTCCTCATGCACAACATTTCTCATATATTTCTCATCATGAAGAAGGTACACTTCCATCAAGTTTATTATGGCATGCTAGATTTGGACATTTAAACTATGATAGTTTCTGCTTGTTGAAGAAAAATGGTGTTGCTGGTTTGCCTACAATTCCTAGAAAACATAAGCAATGTGATGCTTGCATTCTAGGAAAGCATAGCAAACAGTCTTTTCATGATTCACATTCAAGAGCACATAGGAAGCTTGAATTCATTCATTCAGATTTATGTGGTCCAATGCCTGTTCCTTCTGCAAATGGAAATAAATATATCATGACATTTATTGATGATTACACCAGAATGTGTTGGGTTTATTTATTGAAGAACAAATATGATGCTTTTCAAACATTCAAGAATTTTCATAAATGGATTGAAAATGATGCACAATCTCATATTGGGTCTATTCGCACTGATAATGGAAAAGAATATACATCAAATGAATTTGAACACTATCTTCGCCAACATGGGATTAAACATCAAATAACTGTGCCTTATAATCCTCAACAGAATGGTGTAGCAGAAAGAATGAATAGAACAATCTTGAATATGGTACGATCCATGCTTTTCTTCAAAAATGTAAAGACAATGTTTTGGGCTGATGCTGTTCTATGTGCTGCATATATAAAGAATAGATGTCCATCTAGTGCTATAAGAAACAAGACTCCTTATGAATTGTGGTATGGACATGTTCCTTCGGTAAAACATCTCAGGATTTTTGGTTCCACCTGTTATGATTTAATACCAAAGGCACATAGAAACAAACTTGGTGCTAGAAGTCGTAAGTGTATCTTCCTGGGGTATTCAAACACCTCTAAAGCATACCGTCTCTATGATGAAGTAAATAAAAAGTTTGTTATATCTAGAGATGTCATTTTTCTTGAATCATCCAAATCTGACAGTGTTGTTGAGCGGCAACTTGATCGCTTGGATAGATTCACAAAACCGAAATCATTTCAAGAGTTTGATAATCAGATTCCACATCTTGAAGGGGGGATTCCTATACTAGATCAACATGTGGAATCTTCTTCTTCTGAAGAACAATCTCCCCTGCATGACACTCCAACAACGGATGATGCTTTAAGTGATGTAATTGATAGAATTGGGAGACTTAATCTTGATTCAGTCCCAACTCAATCAACAGAGCAGCCTGGACCATCTCAGAAAGGTCCCCCAAAGTGGCTGACAAAGACACTTGAAAGTGTTCATCCTGATGAAATTGGAAAAACAGGAACCAAAAATACAAACCGACAAGATGGAGGTGATGTAGATAACTCTAATTCACCTGTTGATATGGATGTTACTTATGATTGTGAATTGAACTTGTCTACAGATTTTGAACCAACTTCCTTCAAAGAAGCTGCTTCTCATGATGAATGGAAAGAAGCGATGCAGAAGGAGTATGATGCCCTCATAAAGAATGGCACTTGGAAGCTGGTTGATCCTCCATTTGGAACCAAACCAATTGGCTGCAAGTGGGTCTACAAGAACAAGTACAAAGTTGATGGCTCACTTGACAAGCACAAAGATAGGCTTGTGGAAAAAGGTTTTGCACAGAAGGAAGGGGTCGATTATGAGGAAACTTTTGCCCCACAGCAAAATGGGCCACCATCCGGACACTCTTTGCACTAGCTACTCAGAACGGTTGGAAAGTCCATCAAATGGATGTAAAAACTGCATTCTTGAATGGAGATCTAAAAGAGAATGTTTTTATGTCCCAGCCTGAAGGATTTGCTGTGAAAGGACATGAACACAAAGTATGCAAACTTGTGAAGTCCTTGTATGGCCTCAAACAAGCACCATGAGCCTGGTATGAAAAACTAACTGAGCATCTTCTGAAACTCAACTTCAAACATTTTGATCTTGATGATGCAACTTTATTTGTCAAGAAAGTTGGCAAAACAGTTGTATATCTTGTGGTATATGTAGATGATCTTTTAATGACAGGGAACAATGAAAGCTATATTGCATCCATAAAGAAAGAATTAGGAAAAAGTTTTGAAATGACTGATTTGGGCTATGTTCATTACTATCTTGGCATTGAAGTAACCCAACATCCAAAATCCATATTTCTTTCTCAAAAGAAATACATTGGAGATTTGTTAAACAGATTTGGCATGACAGGGTGCAATCCTCTTTCTACTCCAATGGAACAAAACTTGAAGCTCACATCTATTGAAGGAAAGGAATTTGAGGATGCAACAAAGTATAGACAACTTGTAGGAAGTCTCATCTACCTCACTACTACCAGACCAGACATTTCATTTGCTGTTGGAATCCTCTCCAGGTTTATGCAAAAGCCTTGTGAGGGACATTGGTTTGCTGCAAAAAGAGTTCTAAGGTACTTGAAGGGAACTCAAGACCTTGGAATCAAGTATACACAGGTGGACGACTTCAACTTGATTGGATACTCTGATTTAGACTTCGATGGAGACAAAGAAACTGGGGTATCTACTTCAGGATATGCTATGAGTCTTGGATCAGGAGTTGTCTCCTGGAGATCACGCAAACAATCAGTACCAGCAGATTCCACAACAGAAGCAGAATACGTGGCAGTAGCTGAAGCAACGAAAGAAATTGTGTGGCTCAGGAAAATTCTTGAAGATTTGCAGGTAAAAAAAATACAATCAACTCCACTCATGATTGATAACACCTCTGCAATAAAGTTGGCCAAGAACCCAAAGTTCCATGATCGTACTAAGCACATCAATACTAAATATCATCTGATCCGACATCATGTTGAGGCCAAAACAATCCATCTCCGTCATTGTTCCACAAACGAGCAAATTGTAGACATCTTCACCAAAGCGCTTGGAAGAGAAAAGCTTGAAAGATTCAGAATGATGCTTGGACTCACCAACATCCCTTAAGATTAAGGGGGGGAATGTTGACACCTAATCCTCAACGGATGGGTGAACTGGAACGTGAACAGTCATCAAGAAGATGAACTGTTCCATCTCCTTCTTGTATATAATCAATAGTTCTCTAATGAAATTAGATATCAGTTTTTCTTCCGCTCATTCTGGAGTTACCCTGGACTGACAGTGTTCACTGTGTAGGCTCGCAACATCTGTTCAGCTTCGGATGCACCTTCTGCAAGGTGTGGTGTCATCATTCTTGTGTGTCTCACCTGTAATTCCTACGACTGTGCTCTGAACGCCCCCAAAATAATTGTCTGTTTCGTCATTAATTCTTCAAGAGCATCCTTAGTGACATCGTGAATTGATTCCCCACTATCAAGAAGGTCTCCCTCAGAGGTCTTCATTGCCTTTGTCTTTTTCCATGTGGTGGCCTTCTCCTGGATGCGCAGCCTCTTGAGTTGGGTCGATTTTGGTGTAAGGTCCGTGCATTCCTCTATCTCAGGTCCCCCTTGTATGTCCTACTCCATGGAGATTTCCCTGCCTCCCTTAGTCTCTTCAGTGGTCGCGGTTATGGTTTGTGTCATCTGTGTTGTCACTGCTGCCTCAACCACCTTCCGCTGCATGGCCACTTCCTATTCTTGGTGCTTTCTCTCTGCCAGCTTCACGATGCATAGATTGGATTCCTTCTTCCGCTGCTATGTTGTAATCTTTTCTAGTTCTGCTAAGTCTGCAGCACGCCATTTCGGAGACCATGCCACCATTACATCGAAAATTGCATCGTCTGTTGTAATGAACGGAAGTTTCACCCATGTTCAGGTTAGATTCTTTCATGCCCAGATATACAAATTATGTATATTCGCCTTGAACTCTGCACACTTTGCAAACTGTTATATATTTTTGGGGACAAGCACACCATAAGATTGATCCATGTTCAGATGCTTGCCTCCATGAACACCCAAAATACCTTGATCTCGTGAACCCATGTCGCATATTTTGTCGCCGAGAGGAAGGTGTACCTCATGGCTTCGGGTAGGTTCCTCTTCTGTCCCCCAGTAGCTCCCCTGCAACCAACAGGATGGATAAGAGCAACCACACCTAGTGGAAGGTCTTACCCTGCTCCTGGGCCTCCCTACAATTTGTCAAAAATTCATCGCAGAGAAACTGCACCCAATTAAACTGGACCCCTTCTACACACTGCTCTACCAATGCAATTACAAATGTTAGCACCTCATCTACGTGACATTTCCTCATGATCTTTCCGGCCAGCAGCTAGGTGGCTACGTGCACCCCTCAGTCCTTGATGCTCACTATTACATACCCTCGCTTCCTCTTCTCCAGCTTATATTTGGCTTTCATAGCTTCTACAAGGCCCAAGTCACTGCTCTTTCTTGCAATGGCTGCGGGATTGTGTCCTTTGATGGGTAGCTGAGAAACCCAGTGAATCAAATCGGCCATCATGGGAATCGGCTCCTCCAGCTAGAGATACCCATCATGTACTAGACATAGTAGTTGTCGAATGACAAGAATTGTGATCGGCACGTCGTGGTAGACGGGTATCCACCGCAGATGGAGTAACCCATCCTTCTCCACACCAAGTAACCATTTCTGCTACAGTAATATTTCCATGTCCAGCTGTGGGAACTTCTTGCTGTCCATGAGGTCCCAGTCTTTGAACTTTTTATTCGGTACCTATCCCAGTGGTGGACTGTAAAACCTTATTTCGTCCGGAAGAAGCGAGGCCTGAACCGCACTCTTTGTGGCCTCCAAGTACTTTATTATCTTGGCTATCCCTTTCCATGAGGGGATGTAGGGGGATAACTTTATCACCGAAGGTACTTGGGAAATGTTCTCTACCTCATCGTCCTGTGCTTCAATTTGGGTGATCAAGGCTTGTAAATCTTCCTCCTCCTCCTCGGTTTCAATGGTGACAACTTTTCCCTTTTCTGCCATTGACAATTTACTGAATCGTGGGTTCCGTGGTGATACCTGGACCGACCCCATTGTCTACTTGTCTTTTAGTGGTCATGGCATGCGTGAAGACTTTGGAACCTCTGGTGCAGCTGCTGCCTCTCTAAGCTCCTCCTGAGTCACATGGGGCTCTTCTGCGAATCTCACTCTGGTCCTTGCAGCCGTCATTGTTCTACACTGGATCCACTTGGTCGCATACTCTCGAGTGGCAAGGTAGCTTCGTGCTTAATGCTTTGTGCTAGCTCAAATCTTAAACAACCAAGTGTTGCCTCGATGCTACGATGAGGTTTTTTATAGTCATGTTTTAATTTGAATTTGGCCATTCCCTCCACTTCTGAGTCATTAATACCTTTCTGGCAGCAAATCATCCTGAATCTAGTTCTTAATTCTTGTCTGAATGGCCTGCCACACGCTCCTTCCTGCCTTAAATTGGACCTCTTGGCATGAACAGTGACATCAAAAGTCACCTCCCAGCCTACCCGCGTAGTAGCATAGCCCATTACATGCGACCATGACCCTTGTGACATACCGACCCTACGCGGAACCTCCTTCCCATGCAGGCCTCTTGTAGACTCATTTATAGTCCCTCACTTTCTTTCAACTGCTTGGAGCACTGAGACTGTGCTCCAAATAGATAGTCAGGTGGTCACACCCCCGGTGCAAGGCTCCAATTTTCCCCCTAACCCAAGCCGTGGTCACCCTTCAATTACCCATGTGTCTGCTAGTGCGTTGTGTTCTTCTTTGTATGGTATGCTTCCCTGCTTAGTAAGGTCCAGTCGGAGCCATGGTAGCAGGGTGAAAACTCCTTCTAATGCAGTAATATGGCTGGCTAGATATGGTCTGATCCTGCTGAGCTTCTCGCGGCCCGCTTGGGCAACTTCATTTTCTAGTTCACTGATTTCTTCGTCCAATGTCATGCTTTTCTTCCTCAATCGTGCCCAAGCTTCATCGAGTTCACAAAGTTTCAAGCCCCCTCACCGAATGGCTTCCTATAATTGCCTAATTCCTTTATCCAGGTCTTTGTGTCCTGTCCCAACTACGGTTCGTAAATTCTTCTTTGCTGTCCTAGTTTCATTTCTTCTTGTTGGTGTTGGGATCATTTCCGTGCTCCGATTTTTGCTTGTGGCCCTATAGACCCATCGAACCGCTGGTACGGGAAAATCCTAGTCAGGTCGTCCTGCCTGGTGAACACTGTTCATGATTCCACATAGATTTTTGAATGTCCTATCATGGAATATGTGTCACGTTCCTTGCTACCATGTCAGGTTCTGATTTTCAATCCTTAGCCTGGAGTATTCTTGCACAACACACGTCTGCAACGATCAACACAGGTGAGCACACAAAATTATTCGTCCTTGCTGCTCAGCCCACGTTCGACACTGGGGACTTCCACACTGTAAGCGTATCCATCTTCTACGTTCATACCAGTTCCCCATAGTCTTCTGATATATGTTCCCCCATCATGTGGGTGTCATGTGAAATGCCCATTCTAGCACACCGCATTGTTGTTGTTCCAAGACTGCACTTTCAGATTTGTCTAAGAATTCATCAACTATTGTTACCCCATCATATGTTGGCAGTTCCCTTGCTTCGGTCGTCACGTGCCACAGTGATCTAACCATCATGCTGCAATTCAGTGTTGTTACTTCATGCAACTAGTTCTACCAGCGCTCTATTTCTTCATCGGAATCTGAAGTAGGGGAACTGTCACACTCCCATGAGACTCTCCCTTCCATTGTTGGGTTCACCAGATCCTGATCTTGCGCCGTTATCTAGTAAATGCAATCCAATTCATCGTCATTGTCCTCTTCACACACAGGTTCAGTGTAATGTGCTCCTTTGGATGGACCCAACAGAACTACTACGCGTAGAGACTTTTCTTTGAATATCATCTTCTGCTTCTTTAGGTTGATGACTCCATTCATGTCCATAGCCCAGTCTATTCCTAGCAACGTGGGATAAGGATTGTTTTCATCAACAATCTCTATTACTTCAAAGTCTGTTTGTGTTCTCACGCCTTCAATATCCACTATTACCCTTTGCAATCTCCCCATGGGCAAGATATTTTGTTGGTTTGCCATTTGTAATTCAATAGGAGACCACTGTAACGTGGGCCTGGCCATGCGTTCCCACGTTTGATTTGGTAACGCATTCGCATCCAAACCCAGGTCTAGGATTACCTGATCGATTTCATACTCGCCAATCTGCACTGTTAATCTCATTTCTCTCCTGGTGCGCAATGCATGCTTTCCCAGTTTTCAGACTATGCGCAGTTCCCCTGACCCTGCGCACCTAGTTATCAACTTTTGTAGTCCTTTATTTGCCTTATTGTTGCACAAAAATTTCATGCATGTCTCTAAAAAGGTAGTCAACATAGAAGGATTCATTCTTGTCTCTGGTTGATCCTTACTACTTGTAGTAGAGGCCTCTGCGAAGCTCTTCTTAGCTTCCATAAATGTCTCCTTGGCGCATTCCATGTCAAACTCAGGTTTCTTTGTAGGAGCCTTTCAAACCCATGTATCTTCCTCAGGTTGCTTCCCCTTATCTTCCCCAATATTTGCTCCATTTCGAAGCATCATATTCACATTTGGGTCTTCTTCGCATGGTTCAAACCTCATCATTTGAATATTCTGCGTCAGAGTAGGCTGGAGTACCCCTTTCTCGTGCATCTGTGCGATCAATGTAGGAAAATCTATTGCTTCATGGTCGAATTGAGCATAGTATGAACAAGATAGTCTCGTCGGGTTGGTACAATCATGAGCGTAGTGCCCTGGTCCTCCGTAATTGTAACAGATTAACTGTCCATGGCCCCTTCTCGGCCCCATTCCCCCTCGTCCTTGACCTCGCCCTTGAAATCTAGTGTGCGCCATCCCTGCAGCTAGGTCGAGGACTTGCATTTCCGTCTGCATTCTATATGCTGGGGTCTGCTCCATCATTAACTCATAGCTGCAACAAGTACACTCCTCGTCGCCCACTGATCTACAAAAATTGCAAAATAGCTACTGGGGGGTCTATGTATACTTCTAAAACAGATGACAGTTGTCTATCATGTGCTTTCCTCCCACCTTACAAACTGTGCACGAGAGCGTGGGAGCCACACTTGGACCTACCTATGCCTCTGGTCTTAACTGAATTGGTCCCCCTCTTGCTAGGTAGTTCTCAAATACTGGATAGTGATCCTTGTCGTGGCCCTAGCCTTTTCATTTTATGCACCATACTTCTTCACGCACCTCTGGGCGTGGCGCCCTATCTTGTTTCAAACTCTGCATCTCTAAGCATAGATTTTGTAGTTGCATGTGTATTTGTTGGACTCCCAATCTTGGATCCTGTATTGGTGTTTCATGCAACCTCATTGCCATTTCCAATGCTTCTACTTGGGTTGAAAGCTTCTGTTGTGACAACCCCAATCACAAGTGTGGTGTCAAAGATTCCACAAACCATGCATGGTGTTGTGCATCCATTAGCATCATATTAACCTCGCGCATTGTACTCTTCAGTCTCTGATCCAAATCCCAGGGGGTATCACCTGGAAGCATCGCGATCTCTTTAAACCTGATGATTGACCATGTCTCTCATTTTGGCCAACTAAATTCTCTGTTTAGCACATTCTAGATCTTTGCAATTTTTGCATTTGGGTGATCATTTAAGTGCTTGATGTACCATGTCAACGTGCGATCCTACAGTGAACTTACCAATGTGGCCTTCTTAATGTTGTCATCCGTAACGCTGTGTGCTTCCCACACTGCTCTTACCATGAACCAGAACTGATCGGGATCCTCATTCCCTACCGCTTTGAATATAGGTAGCTTAACTGCGCTCACCATGCTGAACTACGAGTTTGGTGGAGGTGGGGTGGTTAAAGATGGAGATGAAGTAGGTGAAGTGGGTGAGGGCATAAGTGGGGGTGATAAATGTGGAATGCGATGCCTTATCAAATTGACAACAGTCCTCGGAGAAACCCGAGCGTGCTCTTCCTCACTCTCTTGCGAAGGTGAACTTGTTTCCTAATCCTTCGATATCTTGGCAGATCTTTCTGCTCCACGTCGTTCCAAACATTAATGTATTCACATAACCCACTTTTCACATAACAACATCTTAATCCAGGTTTTCAGGGATTTGATGTACCTACCTCGTGGTCCCTTGAGAAAACGTCATTCTGCTTCGTTATAGCTCACGGTTGTATGTACCATGAACTCAATGATAAATCCACCTATTATCTAGTCGAGCCAATGGTCCACGACCCACACAATATTATCTTCTGATGCCTCTAGTCTGCGCACTAACTCTATAGTCCACACTATCGGTTGATCGAGATTATATCTTCCCTAGATGTTATCTAACCTCATGATCCAATCATATAGTTCAGAAGAGAAGGACACGAAGAATATCTTGTGTATTTCTGTATATACGTAGTGATCTAGCCACCTCTTCCTAGATATCTGTAGACTTATGTTTTCTTGTACCGCGAACTCGTGAAGCTTCTAATCCAACCACTCTTCAATTTCCTTCTTTATGGGGTTCCAGTGTTCCAACATCAGACATCCCTTAGGTAGATCCTAGTCCCAGCAATGGCACCATTTGTTGGCTTGTTGGGGCTTGACCCATGTTCAGAAGTGATTTAGCCAAACAAATCCTGCACTACTAGCCCTTTCGGCAATAGTCCACGGAGCGCGAACTGAGGTCTCACTCAAGGTAGTATGGGACGGTGCTGGAACCAGGTTTTTGCACCCTAGGGATGTCTTGATGAGGCCTGGGAATTTCTCGAACCGATCTTTTGCACTTGTAATGTTCCACGCAGTTGTCTAACCTTCATGTAGCTCTTGTACCGAGCACGAAGAGGCGTTGTCTAGATCCCTTACCCTTAGTATGTTATTATTATAGATCTGACTTAATTTTGTGGGCCCAGGAGTCTTTATCAATCATTCAATACTCATACCAAGTGTGCACAAACATAAAATGTAAGAGATGCATAAAATCATAGCAGAAGTATAAAAACACAGATCTACAAGCATATGCACAATATTTCAGAATCACTTATCTTTTATTAAACCTCTGTTCAGTTACAATCCCAACTCCACCTGCGCACTCAGCTGTAGGGGTCCGCGCACATAGTTGTGGACTCTCCTAAGCCTCTACGCACACAGCTACAGATCCTACTCTTACTACTACCAACCACGACTTAGACTTACAAACTCAGAGCAAATATCACATTCAAAAACCCATAACACTTAAAATCAAAACTAGCAAAAGCTAACTTCTACACATAGAGCCTTGCTCTATTTATACATTCCGATGGTCCAGGGACCATGGGTAGGCTAACACATTCTATATTAAATTACAATATTTTAGGGTGGATTACCCTAGACTCTCATGCTCCGCGCCTGAATTTTGCGGGGTCTTTACATTACATTGACCCAAAACTTGTCTTTAAGCCCCGAAGATCCACTATAGGGGATCCGCTGCCCAACACAAAACCACACTGAAATCAGGATTTATGGCTGTGAGTTGGCCCCATACAAACTACCAAAATACCTCCCAATGAGGTTATTTTCCCTAGAGTACTATGGGCAAATAATAAATTCATATGAGGTAAACTTTGTCAAGGCCAAAAGGAAATCCCAACTCAAAATCACAGACCAATTGGGTTCCTTTATTTGTAAAAGTAGAGAAGCTGGAAAGGAGGCAGACCTAATCCTTTAGAGGTTAAAATTGAAACAAAGCTTCATATGGAGATATGATCCCTTGGACTTCATCTGCAAAAAAAGGCAGAAGAACAAGATGGCCCCTTATATCCATCACCTCATCTATGAGATAGAAAAGTATGCCAACCAATTTCAATGGCTGGAAAACACTTTAGAGGACAGGGATAATGGAAAAGTTGTTGTAGAAAATGCATTAATTGATCTAGAGAAATAGCTTCATGAGGATTCTTTCCTATAGGTGTAAGAAGAATCACAGATACCAGAAAAATCATAGGTTCTAGAACAATCAGATAGGCCAGACCATTCAACCAGGACAAAACCATCAGAGGTAATAGAGAAATCAGACATACCAGCGAAATCAGAGAAAACAGATAGACCAGAGGCCACCATGAGTACCCCTCCAGACTCACAGACTCCTCTAAATGAGGAGAAAAGCCTGAAGAGGAACATGGAAGGGGCCATTAGAGTAACATCACAAGCCTATGCAGAGACAATCCAGGCTAAGAGACAAAGAGTAAATCCTGTCTCTGAACAGAAATATATAGAGGAGACAGTTGAGGTTACAAGCACAGAAAGAGATATGAGTAGTCTTGCCACTTCTTCTGGAGGCACCCTAGCACCTTCCACATCACACACTCAGATGTTGGAAAGGCAACAAAGTATTGAAGTATCTTCCTTCAGAATTCCAGTAGATAAAGATCAAGACATAAAGTAAAGATACAAATAAATAAAGGCTATAAATGAGAGGTTGAAAGCCCAAACCTATGCATAGTATCTGAAAATGACCCCTACCAATCAAACAAGGCTTATGTCAGCCTATGATGTTAAATAGGGGAAAATGCAGATGACCTTCATCAAACCAACCACTCAGCAACCAAGGAGAACATCAGATTTTATGAAAGTGAACTTTGAAGTACTGGAAAGGTATTCATCCCATTGACCAGATTGAGCTACACAAGCAAACGTGGGAGATGATATACCCTGCCTTAATAGGGAAAGCCATTGTTACCCAACAACTGCAAAACTATCTTAACAATGTATCAGTCCAATTTCAGTTGGAGAAAGCCTCCTCACATGCTAAAGATAATAGAATCAAGTCCTTAGAGGACTTAGTCATAGAGTTGGGACACGATCCGAAAGATGTAAAAGTTGCAGAATAACTAATAAAAAAGAAAAATGCTGACATATCTGCACTCAAGAAGTAGCTAAAGATACCCCAGCTGCATCACCCACAGACACAGGAAGTCCTCGAGGCACAACAAGGACATGAAGAGCTCATGGACTTGGACTTGAAGCTAAATTATCAACTTAAGGAGACAGAGAAGGAGTTGGACACTTTAATTCAGTCGAAGCAAAGTGACATGGCCACAACTTCCAGAAGTGTCATCTCCACAGTATCAACAACACTTCCTTCCACATTGGTAGCATGCTTCCAAGTACCTGAGAAAAATTCCATTGTGGTGCTTTTTGTAAAGCATTCTGTGCACCAACTGGTGAGATAAGGCTTTGAGTTGGAGTTCCATTTTCTACCACATAGAGAGGTGAGAGGGCATACTTCTATGCTCAAGGTACTAGCACACTTCTTTGTACCAAGAGTTACCGTGTGAAGTGGGTGGTGCTCGCTCTACATTGTACATGTCAATTTCTTTCTCCCAACCGGTGAGATCTTCTTCTTCCTCTTGCACATGTGTTGCTTCCCCTGTAATTTTGTAGAGACCATGACCCTTGATAGTGTGAACTGACTTGATATCAAGACCATATTCTTGTAGTCCTGTCATCCCAGTCACTCATACTTGACCTAGCTCTTATTGAACAAGCAGTGACCTGACTATTGTGTGCAGCACAAAGACTTTGCAATGATTTTTTAGCAGGTAGGGTTTGAAGTGCTTCAACACCTTGTATATAGCATACGCATTTTTATCCATGGTAGGATAGCTGAGTTCAAGACCCTGCAAGCTTGCGCTCATGAAGGAGATGCGATGTTTGTTGTTGAGCTCATCCTTTTGAGTGAGCACTACAGCAAGTGAAGTGCCAGAATCAAAAGGATAAAGAAATAAACCCTTGTTAAAATATGGGTTGTATAGTGTAGCTGCATCAGCTATTTCCTACTTGATATGGGTGAATGCGTCCTTTTACTTCTTTCCCCAACTATAGACTGCATCCTTCTTGATCATATCTTGGATAGTTTTAACAACTTTCCCATAATCTGAGATGAACTTTCAGAGGAAGTTGATCTTCCCCAAGAAGGATTGCATAGCTTTCTTCTTCACTAGGTGAGGAATTTGTGTGATACTGTGAACTCGATCTAGATCAACCTTGATCCCACTCTTGGCAATGATGTGCCTAAGGAGGTTCCCCTCATACACTGAAAATATTCTCTTCTTGGGATTCAAGGACATCCCGTACTTTCAACATCGCTCAAAGATCTTCTCAAGATGGCATAGGTGGCATGACCATTTTCTAGAAAAAACTGTTACATCATGAGGGTAGACTGACACACTTTTTCTGATGAGCCGAAGGAAGGATGTGTCCATTTCACGTTGAAATTCCATGCCTGCATTTAACAACCCAAACAAAATTATTTGGTAAGAGAAAATACCCCACTTGGTATATGAAGTTGTTTTCAGTCTGTCAGCCTCTACTATGAGAACTTGGATGTATCCAGAAAAATCGTCAAATAGAGAAGACATTTATTCTCCAGATATTGTCTATGAGCTGTGCTCCATAGATGGAACTGGGTAGTTCTCTTTGTCTGAGGCATGATTAAGATTTCAGAAACCTATGCATAGGGGGATCTCCCCAGACTTCTTCCTCATATTGACTAAGTCTGAAACCCAAGTAGACTGATGATCCTTGTAAATGATCCGAGCATCTAAAACCTTAGTCAATTCCTTCTGTATGAGGGGTTCAAGTAACAGATGGACTTTACTGAGCTTCTGCTGAAATGGTTTGAACACTTCTTTGATTGGAATGATGTGTTGGATTAGTCATCTCTCATATGTTTTCAATTCATTGTATGTCCATGTGAATACATCACGGTACTTTGTAAACAAGCGGACAAACACTTGCCTCTCTTCTAGTGTGCAACACATACCAAGATTCCCGAAATTTGGATCTTTGTCTGTTCCCAAATTATTTTTTTCATGCATCAATGTGGAACTATGGGTTTTAGTGTTCCTAGGTCCCTTGAAGTAGTTCTGAAAGTGATACAACTTCTCGAGTGAAACCACATCCTTGGGTATGAGTTTTCCTTTATTGTCATTAACTGTGTTTTGCAGATACTGCTCGTGCACGTATTCATATATCGTTGCATCCTTGAAGACATCAGTGTTGGCCATGAAATGCAGTATCTATTCACCGTCATAAAAAACACGTAAATTATTGATGTTGTCAAGGATAGATGGCTTACATAAAATTTCAACAAAAAATCTATCCCTAAGCAGTTTCATCCTAGCAGTCACATTTTCCAGTGCATCTACAGTTTCATTACGTACTCTTGGTATAGAAACAATATTGAAATCTTGGAATTAGCGATAAGCCGCCATACCTCTTATTGGTAATTCTTAACATGACGTGAAACATAGTGTATGGTATTACATACCTGACATACCACAATCTTTGAATCACCTACCACTTTTAGCATAACAATGTTGAGGCTGATCGATTTTTGTAAGCACAAAACAAGTGCTTCATATTCAACAGTATTTTTGGTGGACTCGAACTCCAAGCGGCTTCAGATTAAGTGTTTCCTTTGCCCTGGGTATATCAAAACACACCTACCTCTAGAGAAGTCTTTTGTTTTGGATGTGTTGAAATACAAGGTCCACAAGTCATTTGTACAAGGACCTTTTTTCAGCTAGTACTACTAACACTACTACTACTACTGCTACAATGTAATGTACAAGTTTCATTTTCATCAGCTGGGCAAGGAAGGAGACCCAACTGCATGTTTGGTGGGGTGGGGCTTGGCTGTGCAAGATAACATCCTAGCTGCATTTCCATAAAGTAATTTCTGAACATAAGTTATGTGAAAGCCAATGGTTCATTTTGACCATTAAAAGGGTGTAACGTTATGTTTCATATATCTCTCCGAAAACACCCAGATCTGGTTGTTTCTACCCTGGTACAGAAGCCATAAGTGTGACCGATCTGTAGAAAAATAACCTTGCAACTTACTGGACCAGTCTTTGTTGAGCATTTAGCCATGTGCTTCTAGATGATCACAATGTTAATTCACTGATGTACTTTTCTGTCGGATGATAACTAGATGATCACATCCTAGAGTTCACCAATGGCTAGTATACATGTTCAATCAAATTGGATGATTTGTGGAGTTTTACTATCTCATTGCGCATTGATCTATTTAGTGATGGAGAGTGGCATGACGTTGAATGATGTGCCAGAATAAACCAAATAGTTTTGGACATTGGAGTTGAATATTTCAAACCATAACAAAAATGGTGGGCAGAGAAAGCTCACTTCTTCCATGCGAAGCACGCTAAGAACAAATGCAAGTTATATGGGAGACTTGCTTGGTCCCTTGCTTGGTGCACGCAAAAGAATATCCCATTGACCCGTGATCTTGGTTAGCTCGTATAGAGAAATGTTTGCACGGGTCTTTTTCATATCTTCAACAGCCTTGTAATCCAAAGTGGAAAGATTCACCGAGTTGTCTCGGGGGAGACTTGTGTTCCCACTTTCCAGTGGAGTGTTTTGGAGTTTGTTGCTCATGGATGTATCCTTCTATGTAGCTATCTTCCTGGACTTGCTTTGTGTTTTATGTGATGAGGAGGCCGGTGGATCAATTGTTCTAAGAAGTTGTCTAAATTTTTCTTTCAGTATCTCAAACACAGTGGGAGCCCATTGACTTCTCAAGTTGTATTGACTATTCTACTTTGGGGGATCCTTCTCAGTGGTTGTTTTCTTCTAAGTAGCGTTAAGACATTGATACATGTTGACTACATTCCTAGCACTTGGAGCTTCATCAGATGCAACATCCTCTTCTTCATCTTCATCCTCTAGCTAAACCTTCTCACTGGCTTTAAAATTATTATCCAACCTTGAAGCCATGGTGCTCATAAATTGGTTCCATTTTGGACAAGACTTCTCTGAATGTCAGTCTCTGTGGATCTCACTATAGTTATCCTTTACAATTTGGTCCATTTGGAACACAACATTGGAGCTTTGCATAGATTTAGTCGGGTGGCTACTGCTGCTACCTGATGTCACATTCTTCCTCTGTGAAGATCTAGGAAGTCGCCTTCTTATAGTTGTCTCGATCGCCTGGTTCTTAAGTTTAGAAACTTCAGATGTCAAGGACTTGAGGAGATGAGTAAGGTTCTCAATTTGACTTGATTCCTTTTCCTTTACCTTACTTACAATAGTCTGAGACCTCCTGCCCGTGTCTTTGGATTCCTTATTTGGTTCGTCATCTACAAAGAATCCAATAGTGCGCAGGTCTTTCTCCACATCAATTGCCTCTTGGAAATTTTCTAAAAGTGTTGGTTCCGCAGCCTACTTGATGAACTACACAATACTAGTCGATAGTGCAAACATGTAGTAGTCAATTGTGATGGAGTCATGATCTTTAGTTTCTGTAGTGAAATTTTTCAAGATATGGTTAAACCTCTAGTTAAAATCTTTCACTTTTTCATTCTGCTCCATCGTGAGACTACCTAACTCTTTCAACAACATGGCAGGGGTTTTTTCCTCAGCAAACTTCTCCAATAAAATTCTCTTAAACATCCCCTAGTTCTGAATGGAGGTTACAGGAAGGATATGGTACCATACAACTACACTTCTATCCAAGGTACATGGAAACAGTATACATGCAACATCGCCATAACTTACCTCAAGTGTCTGCAGATGTATTTACAACGTGTCTAGATGGTCTTCTGCCTTCACTATTCTCTTAGGGTCATACTTTATTAACAACTTCTCTATGTGTATTGGCATCTTGTGCAAGACACCCTAGAGTGCCAATGGGCCCTGTGTCATCCATTCCAGATATAGTCAACCATCTTATTACTCCTCCTCTTCTTCTGAATATGATGGTTCAACCTATGAATTTGTTCGTTTGTCTCTGCCTTTGCCTCCTCTGCTGCCTTCCCCTCTTCTTCCTCCACCGAAACCTGAGCCCAAGAGTAAGTTATTAACTTCTTCTCCTAGTAGGAAAACATGAGGCACCTCTTCATTCTCAACAACTTCTTCCAGCTCTTCAAGAGTGGCGATGATTTATTCTTCAACAGATGAGACTACAGCTCCTTTGGGTGTAGTATTTTGCTTCCTCTACGAAGAGGGAAGAGTGTGTACTACCAGAATTAGTCCAATTGATTTGGAAAACTTATGGGTGATGGGACGAAAAACATGGACGTGATGATATGAAATTTCTTTTTCAGGTCTGGGAGGTAGGAGTAACTAACTTCAGAGTTGCATGTGGGAGAGAGGGATTTTGTGTTATTTCCTTGACCAGATGATATATACGTGGGTTTGAGAGGACATTCACCCATAAACTACTGGCAATCCTCTTTCTAGCACCAGAAATGTTGACGGTGATGGACCCACCAACATTCAGGGGATTTCCCTGGTGTGAAGTCCCAATTAGACCTCATACCATTTGGTGTAGGAGTCCCATTTGGTACGATGACCCGGTTTCCATTATCTTAGATATTTTCCCTAGTTCTTGATGTTGAGCACATGAGAGTGTTATGCTTGTATCTTCAAGAAAGTGAGGTGAGTATGCCTGGTGAGTGTGTAATGTAACTTTGTGTCTAGGTTGTCTTACTCTGAGGGAGAGCGTAAAAGTGAGCCTCTAGATGAGAGGTAGTAGTACTACCTAGGGAGAGACACATGTGAAAACAACAAGGGTTATGCGGAATCCAACGGAATAGTCTGCAACAGATGTGTCAGTCGTTAAAACCAAAGTGCAAGGGAAAACATGTACACTGTCCAGTGGAGTAGTCCACATGGTGGTGGTTGTCATTATAACCAATAAACAAGAACGGTCTATCTAATGTTCGGAGGAGTAGTACACATGGATGTAACAACAGTGATAAATAATACAACACTGTAAGTACTAAAATAACCGAAGTAGTTAAACTATCTTAGTACAGGTTAAGCAAACATGCATTACAAATGTTTAAAGAATACTCTTACAAATGGATACAAAACATGTGTTAAAACGTGTTAGCCTGAGATAGGATTTTGAATTAAGAAAAAGTTCCAAGACACATTTGTACACCATACATCGCTAGCCCCAGTAGTGGGACATTGGAGCCACTCCTCAGTCCTCAAAGAAGAGGCTACAGACTCTCAAGGCTATGTAGAAGGAGCCAAGGTGAAAATTCCTTTTCTCATACAATGAGGGGGTACATATAGCCAAGGGGGATATTCGACCCTCGTGACTCTTCGACTTCCCTCATGACTGTTTGACTTGCTATGACTTTTCGACTTACATGACTCTTCAACTTCATATGTGCATCTGTTGGAATTTCACGTTACATTACATTTGATTACAGCAAGTATGGCCCATAGTAGTGATGTCGCTGAGAAAAATCATGACACAACTCGACATGACACTGTTGACATGTATTGGCTGACTATGGTATCCATGTCGAGTTGATATGCTGCTGAGTGATGGGTGTGCTCTTCGTGCATCATGTATTCACCTTCGATTGCAAAGTGTGCGGGGTCTTTGATCGTCATGGTCTTTGCTTGATTATGCATGTGTATGTGTCTATTTCGCTTGATGCTGGATGTGCTTCGTACGTTCGTTCAACTACAATCAAGTCTTCTAGCATAGACTCCTTCTTCATCACGTTCATTCTCACACCATGTTTTATCAATGCACTAGTTCCTACAATCACTTACGATGAGATGAAATCAAATCCAAAAATCGCCTAGTTTAGCATGATGCATTATTTTCTGTTTCGGGTGTAGGTTACTAGGATGGAGGAAAAGGCATTGAAACTATGAAGAGGATATCTTAGGCTGAGATGAGAGGCTCTAACACACTATTGAGAAAACCTACGCATATGTCACCTGGAGGCAGATTTGCACAATCCAGGACAGTAGTGAAAACTATAAGGTAGAACCCAGCTGGGAATAACTACGCAGTTCGTGGGAAGAAGACGAGGTAGAGTGTTGGGAGGAACTGTTGGGAAATTCTGCATAGTTTTGAAGATGAGGACTAGGCAAGTCATCCAAAGGTCTAGCTGGGAATCTATGCAGTTTCTCCAGGGAAGACAGATCAGGTAGTGAGAGGCATTAGTAGACATTTCTATGGAGTTTTCCATAGCAAGGTTGGATCAGGCTACAGGGAATTTCTGGTCACAACTATGGATTTTTAAGATAGAGTGTTGGACAAGAAGCAGGGGCCTTCCAGACACAACTTTGTAGTTTCCAAGATGAGTGAAGAGTAGGGTAGCAGGGAGGGTGCAAGTCAAAACTGTGTAGTTTTTCAAGGATAGAGCAAAGCAAGCCAGCAAGGGAGTCTTTCAGTCAGATCAGTGCAATTTCTTGGAACAATACAATGCCAAGCAGTAAAGGCACAAATCACATGACTATGCAGTTTTTGCAGGTAGTGTACGACAGATAGGCAAACATGTCTGTGCAAGTTTGGAGAGAGTGCAGCCAGGGGTCACGATGTAGTTTAGGTTTCTCTTAGACCAGAGGGAGGCTTGATGATCGATCTTGCAAGAAGAGCATATTGGATTGGACTTGGGGACACTTCTGCGCATTTATAGGAGGCAGTCAGCTTACTCACTTCCAAGATTGTGTAGTGTAGGTTTCTCTAAAGGATAGGGTCAAGATATACATAGTTTTAGGAAGTAGACCAAAGTCACTGAGAGTTGATTCTGCACAGTGAAGCTCATTCGAGGTCTAGTTGAAGGAGGGTTGTTCGGCCGAAATATTTTCAGGAAAAATGGCTAAGTGTGAGAGCAAGTGAACTTTTCCATACATTACATTGTGATCACACGCTTAGCATGACTCGATGACAAGACACCTCAAACCAACAAGATAAACATGTGCTTAGTGAGAATGTATTAAAGGTTACTAGCGACAAGTGCAACATTTGAGATAGATCTTTGAATGACTGTGATAACACTTGCGTGACTGTGCTTGCAACATTGTGTGTGAGTATGTCCGATGTTCATAGAGTGAAAACAACTCATGCACATAAAGACAAGCCTTAAAAGTTGCCTGAACAAGATCGCAAGCATGGCATAGCAATCCACATGGCAAAAGATGATCGGTGGTCAATCAAGAAAAAGGGTGTAAAGACTCAAACAAGAGCTCATGGAATGAGCCCGAATGTTTGCAAACATCAGGCGAAAAGCCAAGGAAGTTTCTGAAACTTGGATGCAAGCTAAAATTTTGGAGGGTGTTGTAGCAGCTACAACAATAACTTTATGGATATCATCCACCATCCATCACATCATCTTTAAGAGAAAATTCTAAGTTTCAAGTAGTGGAATATCACATCGAGCATCAACAACAAGTTATCCAACTCTTAAAGGATAACATCATTATGGCGCATAATCGAATGAAATAACAAGAAGATCAACATCAGAGTGAAAGAATTTTTTATGTAGGTGACTAGGTATTTTTATGACTATAATCATACAAACAAATGTCTCTTAAGTAAGCTAAGAAGGATAATAAATTATCACCCAAGTACTGCGGTCCTTAGAATGTGTTGTAAAATATTGGTACTATGGCATACAAATTGGAGATGCCTACATATTCCCAAGTACACACAGTTTTCTATGTTTCATGCTTAAATAAGGTTATCAATGACAAGATTCAAGTTCAAATTGTGGTTCGAGAACTTGATGAAGAAGGAAAAATAATATTTGTGTGTGAACCAGTCATGGTAAAAGGAA
Organism: Pinus tabuliformis; assembly: GCA_031772625.1. Taxonomy (NCBI): domain Eukaryota; kingdom Viridiplantae; phylum Streptophyta; class Pinopsida; order Pinales; family Pinaceae; genus Pinus; species Pinus tabuliformis. Next base: position 1,245,232,580 of record CM062807.1, on the reverse strand, counting down.
TGTGATAGCTATGAAATAGATCAATTTCAGAGTATCTCATTAAGTGGAAGAACTTACCCATTGAAGATTTCACATGGGAGGATGATAATTTTATACAGAAGCATCCAGAACTACTCAAGCATTGAGGACAAAACATTTTTGAAGGAGAGGGCCATGTTAGGTCCCTATAATACTAGTGTATCCCCCTTATTGTTATTGTTAGTTTAGCCCCCTTATTATTATTGTTGTGCCCGTAGCCCCCATATTGTTATTATGGTTCCCCATAGAAGCCCTATTACAAATTATTTTGTAACACCTCCTGTTCACTTCCTGTTCCATATCTCGAAGTGCCAAATCTTTGAAAAATGTGCAACATATCCATCATGATATACAAACCAAAACCTGAATAACTAAAGGAAAATTGCCCTGAGTCAATTCTAAAGAAGGTTAACTAAAACCCTAATTTTTAGGGCCAACCCCTTTCCTCTACTGCCTACCCGTGTTCATGGAAGGTTTCTCTTCTTTACCCTAGAGATTCCGGACTGGGTTTTGATATGAAAACCCATGATGAACCTCTTCTGGTAGGTTTTCCCAAACTAAAGGAGAAGCTTTGTGCACTAGAAGCTCGGAGAAAAATGACCTGGATATTTGTTGTTGTTGATATGGTCAAGCTCTTCCATTTGGACCTCTTGATCTTATCATTATGGGATCTCACTTTGAGTTATGGACCTTCCTCCATATTTTATTGATCTTTAACTCCCTCTCCCTTCCTATAAATCAATTCCCCTCCATCCCCAAATGGTTGGTCGATGATTTATGCATTCCTATACCAAAATTATGACCAAATGTTTCCCATTCTAACTTGGGGAAGGTGTGCTTGAAGAGTCTTTGTTTGAACTTGGACATCCACCAAAAGGAGGTCTCCAACATCAAGGAATAAGTTGTGTTCTTCCATTTTTAGCTTGTTAATATATACATCTAATGTTCACTTTCCATAATTGTGTAAATGTTTATTCTTTTAGCTTAACACTGCTTGATCTATTAAGTCGTTTATGTTTTATGTATGCCATACATGCTATTGTACTTTGTATTTCTCTTTGATCTTTCTTACAGGTATTTGGACATGAAGAAAAAGTAAGATGCAAGCCTAGAAGCAAAGGATTCAAAGCTATCTCCAAAATATTGAGCGATTAGAATTAGAGCAAGGTAGGTTACTATATCTCTCTACATTTGTTAAACACAAGCTAGGAAGGTGTATGTTAGTTTGGTTTGTTTCTAGACCCACTCATTGGGCTAGAGACATCACCTCTCTCCACAGAGGGGATTTATCTTCAAAAAAAAATGGCAACACCATTGGGGAAGTTATAGCCCAGTCATCCTCTTTTCTCATCTCATGTCTTGATCAGTATGACTGACCATCGAGTTCTCAGTTAGTTTGAGTCTGTATAGGTATACACAATCATTGATTGCTACCTTAGAGTGCTAAGTTTAGAGTGTTTTTGGATTTTTATTTTTTTCCTTATTCCTTGCTCAAATTTTTTTTTTCTCTGACAATCGCACTGCCAACTTTTTTTCCTTTGAAATAGTCATGATAATCCCCTATTCAGGGCTAGTTTTTCCATTACATCCATGTTGATCTCAAAGATTGGAAAATAAAAAAAAAAACTTTGTTAAAATCTAGTGTGTATGAGGCCGTAAGGTATTTTATTTGTCCTGCATGATAGGATTTAATGGTGTTTTCTTTGATTAGCTGATTTCATTAGAAAATTATTGTCCTTTTGAGCCTTCAAGTGCTTGAGTGAAATTGGATTAATAATAGGTTTTTAGGTGATTTTATTATCACTTTCTGCTTGTAAGTGTCACTGATTTTGTGGTTTTTTGATTGGTTAGATCTAGTTATCTGTTAAAATCATTCAAAAAATTGATTTACATTAGTTTATGTTTATCTTTCACAAAGTTCCTTTTCAATTGTGTTAGTTAATCTTTCATTTGAGATTCATCTTTATTATTCATCAACTAAAAAAACTGCATTCGTTTATCTGTTCAAAAGGAGAAAAGTGAATGACATTTTCATTGAGTGCTTTTTGATTTGATTTGGTGTTGCTTTGATTGGTGTATTGTTTTCATTAGGATACTTTGAATAAAAAATCTCATATTTTGCATTAGTTGAAGCTTAATTGCATTAGAGCATCTGAAATCAAAGAGAACATCATTTAAATAAAGTGCATCTTGGTAAAGTAAAAATCATTTTTCTTTCGATAGATTGCATATTGGATAGTGAAAGTGAATTTTAGTTTTTTTCTTTTCCCTATTTCATCTGGAAAATAAAGTTAGTGGATGCATGTACTTGGATGAAATTTCTTGTTTGCTTCATTGATTGATTGAACTCTCTTCCCTTGCTAGTATAGTATTCATCGAAGCAAAAAGTTTCATTTTCTTATATAGTTGCATTTTAGGATTCAGGTGACATCGTTTGAGCCCAAAATTAAAACATAATTCAAGAACAACATTAAAATTTATTGAATTAACCTAAGGATAATTTGAAACACAGCGCAAACATTTAGAGGTATAGGCTAGAGACATAATCTGATGTCTATAAACCTAGCAGTCGTCGTTAACTGTCTGCATTGTATCCCGAGGGTGAAATCATGTTCAAGAACAGAAGTAAATTGGAGGTTATCCAGTACTCTCAGGTATATCAAAGGCACTCTAGTATGGAAATTATATGGGAACACTCCCATCAAATGGTTATGCATTAGACAATGCTAACACAGACTTATGCTTCCCATACCATCGCGTATATATTGGGAGATCCCACTAGGATGCTATCCTTTAGCGATAGGTAACCAAGTCAGTTTCCTTATAGATGTGATACATTGAGCACAACATTTAGGGAGATTGGCCGTTGTACATTAAGTCATTGGTTTCGGCTAAGGTGTATATAATGGTTCACTAATACTTAGTAACCCCTCTTTCCTAGTATAGTCTTTTTTATTTTATTTTTCTCTTTTTCAAGTTCTAAAATTTAATTTCCCACGATAACATGACTTACCTATGTAGTTATCCTTGGCCTCACATTGCCTGATTAATAGTAAATTTTAATTTTAATCTCAAATCAACCACCCCATATTGCTTTTGAGAGAATTTCATTGTGGATGAGCCACCAGGTTTTCCTTATATATCCCCTTCATCATATGACATTGAAGGGTCATCACAACGAGTACATTGTGAGATTTCATAGTCACCTGAAGCACAAGGTATTGGTCTTGGAATTATCCGTAGTATTCAACACCTTGCCTCTTGTCCTGCACCTTGAGACTCATCATCTCAAGAATCTGACCCAGAAACTCCTAAGGTTCCATAGAGGTATTTATTATTCCCTTTGAATCCGCTTTTCGATCCATTGGTCATATCTCCTCAATGGTTGTATAGTCTATATGATAATCCTGGTGTATCTTTGGAGATTTCTCCCTGATCCTCGTGGATTGCCCCCTCACCAACTGTTTCCACCCATCGCATTAGAAGGTGAGTTTCCAACCTTTCCTTGAGATGCTCCTCCAGAAGTCTCAGCCACTCACAGTCCTAGTGTTGGCGGTGATTATGAATATAACTTTCCACTTGAAGGCTTTCCATATGTGGGAAGTATGCCACCTCTAGCACCACCTGAAAGGAGTGAACCTTTGTTTCCGCCTGGTTACACATCTTTGGCTCAATTGGTTTTAGGCACTTCAAGTGCATCTTCACATTATCATAATCCCATTTGATCGTCAGGTGCCATGCCTACTTCTGGTCCATTTGTTTCAAGTGTGTCCTCTCAAATTCCTGTACAAACTACAGTTTCTTCAGTTTCAGTACAACTTACGGTTATAGTTGGGACAATTAATGTCCCTATAGGTTCCTCAAGTCCTCCATTAAGTGGACAATATATGCCACCACCTATCCCACCACATGGGGGCCAACAACCACCTCCTCCATATGTACCTCCTATTTTAGGTGGAGCTTATGTGAGTGGATCTCAAACTCACACTACCAGAGTTAGTCAAAATGTTGGCAGTGTACCTTATCCTAGTGGATCATCTATTCCATTTGGATCGGTACAAATCATGTATCAACAATGTCTTTCAGCCTATATACCCTAAGAACAACCATACCCTTTGTATGACTCACAACAACCTCAAAACCCACCATTTAATTAACAATAAAGAACCCAAATGAAGTCTGCTCCAAATCCCTCATTTGGGACATCTGGTCAATTTCAAACTAGAACCTATCAGTACCAACCTAGAACCCAAAAAATTCCACAAGGAACTTTCCAACAAAAACAACTTTATGTACAAAAATGACCTTATGTGTTATAATGACCTTATCAACAACCATTGTAGCAGTACGGTCAGCCATTGCAGTAGCAAAACCAACCCTCATACCAACAAGGCCAACCATTACAACAACAAAGTCAACCCTTGCAGCAGGAGGGTCAACAATTTTATCACCAGGGTCAACAGTTGGAACAAAATCCTTATAATCCCTACTCTTTGCAAGTTATTTATCCACCTTATGGTTCTCAATGACCTATGATGGGTCAGTATCAACCTTACCCTAGTCAAAACCCACCTTTGTGTGGGAAAAATCCACCTTTTTATGGTCAAAATACCTCTGAGTGGGGGCAATATCAAACTCCTTATGGTAAGAATATGATAGTTTGGGGGAATAACCCATACCAACAAGGTTGGAATCAACAATATGGGCCTTAAAAAAGGTCCCATATTCCTTTCAATCCATAATTTCCATTTCTAGTAACATTGGAACTATAGGATGTGTCAAGGCTCACAAATGGCCCAATACTCCATTTTCCATATTGGCCTCTGGTTCCTACTAATATTCCTAGAAATTGTCCAAAATTTGAAGGAAACTCTAGAGAAGAGCCCCAGGCCCACGTTATGACATTCCATTTATGGTGTTCATCCAAATCTTGGATTGATGAATCCATTTGTGATGTCGTGAAATGGTACATTGACTTACCTCAAGGTGCTTATCAAGACTTCAACTCTTTCGCAATGTCCTTCCTTACTAACTTCCACCTACGAGTTCAATATGAAACTGGTACCCATCTCCTTACATCCTTGAAATAGAATACTACTACCGACATCTTTTATCATATACATGAATGGAGATGTCGGGGTCACCTTATCAGGTTTGATATACCTTATGAGCTTTTAACTGAATGGTTTAGCAAATCATTCATTTATAAATTCCGAGGACATAGGTATGGGTGGTTTTGTGACCGAAGATCAAGCCATTGCACATGCCAAATTTTTAGATTTTATATATTCCCAATATGGCACGTTATATGATCTATTTTCTGATACTCTAACACCATCTACAAATCCTACATCTTCCAAACCTCCAGAGGCACCACCCATTGACAGTATTATTGGTTCAGTGACTCAGACTTCCAGTAAAGCTTCTTCAAAGAAGAAATCTATTTCAACTACTTCATCCAATTCTCCTTCGAATCCCTCTCAAAATCCTAGTAAAACCTCCGAGCCTAATGTCATTAAATCTACCACAGTAGACAAAACCTCAAAAGGTAAAAATAAGGGTAAAGAAAAAGACAAATATGATACTTCGAACTCCGAAGTCATCTGCTGATGATGCATCTAAACGTAAGCCCAAATATCCTTGCCTCATTTTTGAGGAAGATCACAATACCAAGGATTTCCCTCATCATGTTGAAGTCAATAGAACCAATTGGTAGAACAACCACAATCTTCTACATCTTCGGGTTCTCAAGTTTATATGAGTAGAACAACCTATTTATGTTGCCACTCTATCAATAGACTATCTAACTCCTTCCAGATAGGTGGTGGAGAAAGAATTTATTGATACACCATCCATTTCTACTCCACCTAGTTTTGGTCCTATTCATATTGAGATACCTAGTAATTACTTTTTTATCCGACCACCTCCTATGTGTTTCCTTCGAAAATCATCATACAATATGAATGCACGAGCTGCTCAACATTACAATATTGTCAACGATTTATCTCAAGGGCCTTCGATGATGTTTGCCTTGGAAGTTCTCCATTTTTGTCCATCACAATGGAAGGCATTACTATTCTCTATAGGAGGAATTGACTTTTTCGATTCGAGTCTAATTACCTTTGACATGGAAATCATGTTCCACGTCCTCCATGTCAACTTTCCTTTTTAATCCAAGTCATTATCAAAGGGAAGACGATTCATCGAGCTATTGTTAATGATGGTGCTTCCACTTGCATCATGTATGTTTCATGTTGTAAAGTTATTGGCTCTCCACCTCTCCATGAGTATCCTAACACCTTAGAAGCCTTCGATGGTAGAGGTTCTCATCCATATGGTATTCTCACAAACTTGACCATGACATTGGAAGTGAAAACTATTAACCTAGAAGTAGAAGTTATTGATTCCAACTTATATTATAACCTTCTACTTAGTCGGATTTGGACTCATGCTATGTTCTACGTGGTTTCTACTTTGTTCTGTGTGCTCCATTTTCCTCATGAGGAGAAAATAGTCACCATTGATTAGTTAGACTTTTTCTATTCTAGCTCTTAGAATGGAAATGTTCCATATGTGGGAAATAATGACATCCCTTATGAGATTGTTGGGGCAAGTCTTTTTAAAGAATCTACTCTTATGGGAACTTTTTCCCACCCACCTCCAAACTTTGCTTATGTTAAAATGATCTCCACTTCACACGATCCTTGGATTGTTCCTTATCCTGATAAATTTGACACTTTTGATGATATAATTCCACTTAGCCCAGGAGAAAAATCCTATCAATATGTTTTTTTGGCTTCAACGATCACTTTTGAAATTCATGCTAATATTAGTATGCATCTAGATGCGTATTCGCAATCCTGTTGGCTTGGTTCTTGGGATTCTCCAGATTCCTTGAATGAGACATTTCCAACCTATGAGAGTATCACTGAGGTTATGTATCTTGAAGAAACCCCCTAGAATGATTCCTATCATCCTTCCTCATTTATCCCAAGTATTGGAGAGATTTCATCGTGTTTAGATATCTTCGTTTCTCGTGCACCGACTTATCCTCTTCAAATACCTATTTTGGTGCATGAAGTGTTATTTGAGGGAATCATGGGGAACATTATTGTTGTGATGCCCATCGAAATTTTTGTTAAACCAGGAATTATCGAAAACATCCATGTCGATGTTTATTGTTCTCCAGATGAGATCAAGATTTACACTTCCCTTTTTAAGGAATTTCGCAATGTCTTTCTTGGTCATATGAATAAATGACTGGCATAGATCTGAGTATAGTTGTGCATGAAATACCTACTTACCCAAATGTGAAGCCTACTCATTAGCATCTTTGCCGAGTGCACCCTAGAAAGGAAGCCACTATAAAGGGATAAGTTGAAAAACTTCTTAAGGATGGTGTTGGCTTAGTGGGTCCTGACCCAGGTTCAGAGTTAGTTCTACCAAACAATAGATGGTTTCATTTGTTAGGATATTCCGACACATAGGAAATAGTTAAGTATAACTTGGTCTAGTAGAGAGTTAGGTATAGAGTTAGGTAAAGTGTGTTTCTTTACCGTTGTACATTTTGTAACTTACAATCCGACGATCACGATATGTAGTGATCCGACGGTTCATTCTCTCCTCGGTATTACTGACACTTGATCCGTGGCTTGACACCCGATTGGTCCATGATTTCTATTTAAAGCGCATGGAGGGTCATTTGTAGGGTAATCCGTGCATGAGAGAAGCATATGTAAATTTTCATTCTTTTATTAATAAATTGCCTAAAGTGGCCGCGTTGGCTCAGGCCGTGGACTGTTTCCCTCTTTGAGGGTTTTAATCACGTCAAAAATACTGGTGTATTGATCTGTGATCTAGTTGTGAGCAGTGTCCTTTGGTGTTCTGTCTGAGGAACTTACCCTGTAAATTCCTACATGGTATCAGAGCTATTTGAGGGCCGCATCCATTGGTGATCCAAATCTAAAGCCGGTAGAACTGCATCTGATTGTCGTTTCCTAGATCTGTTGTTTCTGACTGCTTTCGGGCTGAGAGGATTGCTCTGTTGTGTTGGGAGCATCTGTTCCAGTGAGGAATCCCTTTCGTTTCACGCGAAAAGGTTTCTGGTAGCCCTAGCTGCGTCATTTTTAAGATCTGGAGGTATACAGTGTTTATTTGCAATTTATAGTTATTTTCTCTCTGTTTATTTCGGTTTAGGTTTATTTAGCCTTTTTTATTACCGGATCTATACCTTTCATTTTTGTGTATGCTCTTTACCCTATGACTCTGTGCGATCTGGGCAAATCAGAAATAGAAATGAAGGATTTTTCTCATGCGTATGCTCTTTTCCCTGCACCTTAGGGTGATCTCAGAAAATCAGAAACATTGAGGAAAATATTTAGTTTCCGGCTAAAGCTAACTTTGAGCTGCAAGGTTCATTTTTGAAAATATTTAGTTTTCGGCTAAAGCTAACTTCGAGCCATAAGGTTTGTTTTCTTTTCATGTCCGTGTTGGGTTTTCTGTTTTTTGTTTTGTAGGGAAAAAGAGCTTTCTCAAAGCAAGCACGCAACCCAAAGCACCCCCCCCCCCCCTCTCTCTCTCTCTCTCTCAAATTTTTTGTATAGCTCAATTGGTTCAAAGCTATTTTAAGAGAGTAGAGGTCTTGGGTTCAAGTCTCCATTTGTGGGGGTAGACTTTTTCATTTCCGCACATTCCCGCACTTCGTCGGCATCTTCAACAACGTTTTTTCAAAAAGCCATAACTTCTTCATCCAGAAGCCGTTTTCAGAGCCGTTTTTTTTAAACCAGCCTAATTTTTCGAGATCTATCCATTGGAAAACTTAGTTTCAGCATCTTTAGCTTTAGTTTCCATTGAAATGGAAAGTCAATACCAAGTTACCCTTGACAACACCAACTACTTCCAATGGTTGTCCTACATTGAGGATTTACTTAGAAGTAAAGGTCTCTACAGAATAGCCTCAGGCCAAGAAAAGAAACCAAAGGATGAAGATAAGGCTACTAAATGGGAAAATAGGCAAGATCAAGCACGTGGATTGATAGGGATGTCTATTTCTCCAGATCTTAGATTCCATATTGCAGAACTTGATACTCCTGATGAAGCAATGAAACAAATCAATAAAGTTTTTGGGATTAAAAATGAACTTAGAGCCCATCAACTTGAAAATGAGTTGCTTACATTGGACCCTAATAATTTTTCTTGTATTGAAGATTTCTTTTCCAAGTTCAAGACCCTTAGATATCTCTTGGAAGGTGTTAAGGTTAAGAAAGAAGATAGTAACCTTATATATTCCATTCTTACTAAGTTGGGACCAGCCTACTCTGTGTTTGTTTCCACCTTCCATTCTACAAGAGAAGCCTTCATTTCTCAAGGAATAGACTACAAGTCCCCTTCCTTTGACTCTTTTTGTGATTCTTTAATAAGAGAACAAGAAAAACTCTTACACCTTGGTCTTCTTAATCTTGGAAACTCTTCCAAGAAAGTGGTAGCTGCCCAGCAGCAACCAAATTCAAAGAATCCTAAGAAGTCATATCCTAAAAAGAATGGTCCTAAACCAAACAAGGGTCCTAAGCAATTTCATCCCCAAAATGAAAAATCATTTCAACAAAATGATAAGACAAATAAAAACAAAGGGAAGAAGACTGATAGACATTGCAATTTTTGTAATCGAGATGGCCACTTAGAATCAAAATGCTTTAAGAAGATGGAAGCCTTGGAACCAGCAATGAAGAAGCATAACATCCATTTGGGGCAATCTTCAACTTCAACTTCATCTTCAGGAATGGCACTTTCTACATGTGGTTGTCAACCATCTCGGTCTGGCTATGCATTAAATGTATCTTCTTCTTCTCATTCTCATGAGTGGCTCATTGATTCTGGAGCTTCTTATCACATGGCCAAAAACAAAGCCATCTTTTCTTCTTTAAATGATTGTAACACCAAAAATATATATGTTGGTGATGATAGATCTCTTAGTGTTGTAGGGACTGGAACTGTTCATCTAGACAATGGTCAGTTTAATGATGTATTATGTGTTCCAACCTTATCCTGCAACCTTCTATCTGTATATCAGATAACTCATTCAGGTGAAGGTAAAATCGTTGAATTTTCACCTCATGATGTTGTAATCAAGGACCTAAGAGATTCTAAAAAGATTTTAGCTACTCGCATTGTTGATGATTCTACAAGGTTGTATAAGCTTCACAACTTTGGGTCATCAAATCTTCCCTCAGTATTTGTTGTTCATAACGATGAAGTGAGCAAACTTTGGCATGAGCGATTTGGTCACTTAAACTATCGCTCCCTTCAGCATCTATGTAAATAAAATATGGTGACAGGTCTTCCTATGGTATCTTGCAGAGATGGTGTTTGTTCCAGATGTGTACTCGGAAAACATCATCGGGACAGTTTTGAAAAACGTGCCTCTGGGCATGCCTCAGCCCCTTTATAGCTTGTGCATAGTGATTTATGTGGTCCACTTCCTGTTGTTTCATTCTCGGGCTGCAAGTATTTCTTAACTTTCATTGATGATTTCTCCAGACGCACTTGGGTATACTTCTTAAAACTCAAGAGTGAAGTATTTAACACATTTTTGGCCTTCAAAGCCTTTGTTGAAAAACAATCTGGACATCAAATTCTTAAGCTAAGATCTGATAATGGCGGAGAATATGTTAAAAACACATTCATCAACTTTTGCACTGAGAATGGAATTCAAATGCAACATACTGTTCGATATACTCCACAACAAAATGGTGTAGCTGAAAGGAAGAATCGCACCTTAAAGGAAATGGCTAATTGTATGCTACAATTTGAAGGACTTGGTCTTAGTTTTTGGGCAGAAGCAATTAACTGTGCAAATTACATAATAAATCGAACTCCTACTAAGGCTTTAAAGAATATCACTCCAGAAGAAGCATGGAGCTCAATCAAACCAGATGTAAGTCACTTTCGTGTTTTTGGAAGTGAAGCGTGGGCCCATATTCCAGATGAAAAGCATAAAGCTTTAGAACCTAAGAGTGAAAAATGTACTTTTGTTGGATATTCTGAAGATGTCAAAGGCTATAGACTTATTCCATTTAAGTCCAAAAATGTTATCATTAGAAGAGATGTAAAATTTGATGAAAATATATTGGCCTGTGAGCCTAGTCCGGCGTATGTGCCACCTCTCCCTATCTCTTCTACTTTTGAAAACATTTCTTCTCCAGATGATGAAAGTGAGGATGACAATCCTCCCCCCACCATCTCAGGATCCTCCTTCAGCTCCTTAGCTTCCAAAATGGGTTCGTGCTACTCGAGATGCAGCAGGTGATCTTGCCGGTGATCCTGCAGATCAATGACGCACACGTTCTCAGTTTGACAGAGCCTCTTCTTTACTGGCTCAAGCTCCAGTAAATCATGATCCTGACACCTTTGCAGAAGCTTCAGGCCATCCAGATTGGGAAGCAACTATGAATGAAGAATATCATTCATTATTGGCAAATGATACATGGGATCTTGTTCCTCTACCAAAGGGACGAAAACTTGTTAGATGCAAATGGGTTTACAGAACCAAGTATGGACCAGATGGGAAAGTTGATAAACATAAAGCTCGTCTTGTTGCTAAAGGTTTTTCACAGGTTGAAGGCATTGACTACACTGAAATCTTCTCCCCTGTTGCCAAAATGAACTCTATCCGTCTTGTTCTTTCCCTTGTTGCCTCATTCAAATGGGAAGTCCATCAGATGGATGTTAAATCTGCCTTCTTGCATGGGGACTTGCATGAAGAAATCTACATGGAACAACCCATTGGCTTCATAAAAATAGACTCCAGCCTTGTATGTCGGCTTAAGAAATCCCTTTATGGTCTCAAGCAAGCTCCTCGAGCTTGGTATGCCAAAATGGATAGCTTTCTTTTAGAATCTGGCTTTTCTAGGTGTCATTCTGACAATACTGTCTACACCAAGCAAGTGGGCAAGTCTCTTATCATTCTTGTTCTTTATGTTGATGATCTTATCCTTACCGGTAGTGATCCCAACCTTATAAACCATGTGAAGTCTAGCCTTAAAAGGAAGTTTGAAATGACAGACTTAGGACACTTACATTATTTTCTCAGTCTTCAAGTCTTGCAATCCAAGGAAGGTATTTCCCATTCTCAGTCCAAGTATGCCTGTGATATTCTACGCCACTTTCACATGGAAGACTGTAAGCCAGCCCCTTCTCCCTTTCAGTTTGGAGTCAAACTTTCAGTCACTTGTACTTCTCCTAAAGTTGATGCTACCTTATACCGTCAACTTGTAGGAAAACTTTTGTATCTAACCCATACTCGTCCTGACCTTTCCTTTGTTGTTGGCCTTGTTGCTCGGTTTATGCAAAACCCCCGTGAAATTCATTGGAAAGTAGCTAAAAGAATACTTCATTATGTTCGAGGTACAGTTGAATTTGGGATTCATTACAGTGCTGAAGCATCTCCTCTATTGGTTGGTTTCACTCATTCCGATTGGGTTGGTGACCTTGATGATCGGAAGTCTACTGCTGGTTATGTGTTCACTCTTGGTTCAGGACCTATTACATGGGCTTGCAAGAAACAAGGTGCCATTTCTCTTTCTTCAGCAGAAGCAGAGTATCGTGGTGCCGTGGAAGCTAGTAAGGAAGCCTTGTGGCTTCGTCAGATCCTGTCAGAGTTTGGCTTTCAGCAGCAGCATCTGACTACACTTTGGTGTGATAATCAAAGTTCCATTCAGCTATGCAAAGATCCAGTCCAACATCAGTGCAACAAACACATTGAACTGCACATGTACTTCATCAGAAAGCTCATTCAGGACCATGTTCTTGAAGTGCAATATTGTTCAATAGATGATCAAGTTGCAGACATCTTTACAAAGGCTCTCACAGAGGCGAAGTTCACTAACCTTCGATTTATGGTTGGAGTTCAGGAAGTTGTCACTAAGGGGGGATAGGCTCTAGTGCCTCCTTCCTTCTCCTATTGTGTCATATTTGTAAATCCTTCAATCCTATCCCAAGTTGTTCTTAAGGGGGGATGTTAGGATATTCCGACACATAGGAAATAGTTAAGTATAACTTGGTCTAGTATAGAGTTAGGTATAGAGTTAGGTAAAGTGTGTTTCTTTACCGTTGTACATTTTGTAACTTACAATCCGACGGTCACGATATGTAGTGATCCGACGGTTCATTCTCTCCTCGGTATTATCGAAACTTGATCCGTGGCTTGACACCCGATTGGTCCATGATTTCTATTTAAAGCACATGGAGGGTCATTTGTAGGGTAATCCATGCATGAGAGAAGCATATGTAAATTTTCATTCTTTTATTAATAAATTGCCTAAAGTGGCCGCGTTGGCTCAGGCCGTGGACTGTTCCCTCTTTGAGGGTTTTAACCACGTCAAAAATATTGGTGTATTGATCTGTGATCTGGTTGTGAGCGGTGTCCTTTGGTGTTCTGTCTGAGGAACTTACCCTGTAAATTCCTACATCATTTACCATATTCCATTGACAGATTGGGTCTCGAATATTATTCTTATGAATAAAAAATAAGGGACTATTTGTGTTTTTGTTGATTACTGTGTTATCAATCAGGCGTGTCCAAAAGATAATTATCCAACTCCTCTTATAGAACATATCATTGATGAATGTTCCGGGACTGAGATTTTTTATTTTATGGATGGTTTTTCTGGCTACAACTAGATTAACATTCTTCCTGCTAATCAGCATAAAACTACTTTTATCTATCCATGGGGAGCCTTTATCTACAAAAATCTCCCTTTTGGTCTGAAAAATGCTTGTGCTACCTTCCAACGAGCGATGTTTTGTGATTCTCATGACATTAAACACATCGTTCAACCATATCTTTGTTAAAAAAATATATATTACAGAGCAATGGAACACATAAAATATTGCAGAAATATAAACACAAAAAATGCATAAAACAAGAGAGACACAGATATACGTGGTTCACCCAGTTTTGGCTACATCCACGGAGAAACAGCCAGTCCTTCTTTTATTATATAATCCAGCAAACTGAAGAGATACAACCTACAACAGATCCACTGTAACAGCCTCTTCGCTCTCAATCTCCTCTCTCTTCCTCACTCAGAATACATATATACATAGACACAATACAATTCCCTCATATATAGTGAGGGGTTGCCTTCTAGGGCCAAAAACCCTAAATTAAACATAACGTCTACCATCAGATCATCGCCTAATGAATGGCCCAGATTGACTAGAAATAACTAGACTTTTACAAGGCAATTTTACATCTATTTTTAGCTTTGGGGGTGCTGCCCCCGAACCCCCACTAGGGGACTGCTGGCCCCTAGACCCCCTAGCCAGGGGGGATTAGCCCCCTCGAATCCCTGTAGGGGGGATAAGTCCCCCCTGCACCCCCCCCCCCCCCCCCCCCCCCCACACGTGGAAGGGTGTATATTCTTCTTGGGGTATACATCCAGTTGAAACCTTTGAATACAGAAGATAATCAAGCTCCACACCCAACAATCTCCCACATGGAGACTAATTATAGCAACTCCACCACTGCTTCATTTGCTAGACAATGACTCCACTTTGGACCTAGTTGTTTCTCAACTTCTTCATCATACTTGAAGACCAATTGAAACTGCGCAGATTCTCAGTTTCTCCCTAGTTACAACTTTTGTTAGCATATATGCAAGATTTTGGCTAGTGTGTATCTTTTCCAGCTTAAACTGTCCATCTTCTAATGCTGACCATATGAAATGGTACTTGAGCTGTATATGTTTAGTCTTGGAATGAAATGCAGGGTTCTTTGCAAGATGTATGGCATTCTGGATGTCACTGTATAATCTACCCAACTCTTGCTTCTTACCCAATTCATCCAAAAACCTTTGTAACCAAATCATTTCTTTACTAGCCTCTGTAGCAGCAACATACTCTGCTTTTGTTGTTGAAACTACAACAACATTTTGGATTTTTGAAACCCAACTGACAGCTTTTCCACCTACAGTAAATACATATCCTGTAGCGCTCCTCCTGTTATCTCTGTCACATGCTATAGCTGCATTAACATATCTCTGTAGAGCAATGTTTAAACCACCAAAGCATAATGCTTGATTTGTGGTACCTCTCAAATACCTGAGAATCCACTTCACTGCCATCCAATTTTCCTTTCCTAGATTGTTCATGTACCTGCTTACAACTCCCATTGCATGTGCAATATCAGGCCTTGTGTAGACCATTGCATACATTAAACTTCCAATTGCTGATGCATATGGAACTTTAGACATATGAGCCATTTCTTCCTGAGTCTTGGGACATGCCTCCTTACTTAATTTGAAATGGCTAGCCAAAGGTATACTAACTAGTTTTGCATTCTGCATATTAAACCTTTTCAACACCTTTTCTATATACTCACTTTGAGACAATGTTAATTTGTGATTCTTCCTGTCTCTAGTTATCCTCATACCAAGGATTTTTTTTGCAGCACCCAAATCCTTCATTGCAAATGAGTTTGCCAATTTTCTTTTGATCACATTTATTTCCTGCATGTTAGAACTTGCAACAATCATGTCATCTACATACAATAACAATATAATATAGCTGCCATCATTTTTGCCTTTTGAGATAAATACAATGATCAGAGTGACATCTAGTATAACCTTGTTCAGACACAAACCTGTCAAATTTTAGATACAACTGCCTTGGAGCCTATTTTAAGCCATACAAGCTCTTCTTCAACCTACACACTAGTTTCTCCTTCCCTTTTACCTCATATCCTTGTGGCTGCTGCATATATATCTCTTCCTCAAAATCCCCATGGAGAAAGGTTGTCTTTACATCTAACTGCTCAAGATGCAAAGCTTCATCTACTACTAGACTTAAAATAGTTCTGATTGAAGTCATTTTCACAACAAGATAAAATATCTCATCAAAGTCTATACCCTTTTTCTGTGCAAACCCCTTAACCACAAGTCTAGCTTTGTACCTTTTTCTACCTCCATCTTGTTCCTTTAGCCTGTAAACCCATTTATTTTGCAATGCTATTTTACCTGCAGGAAACCTGACTAAGTCCCAATTCTGGTTATTCACTAAGGAGTCCATCCCTTCTTTCATGGCTTTCTCCCACTTCTTCCTAGTTTCTACTTGCACTGCTTCTTCATAACGTTCTGGTTCACCAGAATCAGTCAACAACACATAATACAATGAAGGAGAGTATCGTTTAGAAGATCTACTTATCCTAGTAGATCTTTTAACACCACTTTTAGGTGTTTAAGGTGCTTGTTGATGTTGTGGTTGTTGTTTTAGCTATTGATCATTATGATTTTCAGGCACCATCACTTTTCCTTTGATATCATCAAGCTTTGTGTATTCTCTGTTTTCTTTTTCCTGTTTCTTTTCCTGCAACTAATTCTTATACATGACCTTTTCATTGAATATTACTTCTCTTCTCCTAATGATTTTGTGACTTTCATAATCATAAAAGTGATCACCAAAATCATTAGCACCATATCCAATAAAGGTACATTTCTTTGATTTTGCCTCAAGCTTTGCTCTATTTTCTTTATTAATGTGGACAAAGGCTTCACAACCAAAATTCTTTAAAAATGAGTAGTTTACCTTTTTCCCTATCCATGCCTCCTCTGGAAGACCACCATCCAAGGAACTTGAAGGCCCTCTGTTGATTAGATAAACAACAGTGTCTATAGCATCTGCCCAAAATTGTAAAGGCAATCCTACATGCAATCTCATGCACCTTGCACACTCCATGATTGTCTTGTTCATCCTTTCTGACATACCATTTTCTTGTGGTGTTCCTGGAACTATCTTCTCTCTGTGAATTCCATTCTCTGAACAATACCTATCAAACTCTTTGCTGCAATATTCACCTCCATTATTTGATCTGAGACACTTCAACCTTTTCCCTATCTCATTTTCAACCAAAGCTTTCCATTTCTTGAAAGTATCGAATACATCAAATTTATTTCGAATACAATAAATCCAGGTTTTTCTAGTTGCATCATCAATAAAAGTAACATAATAACGAGAGCCACCAAGAGATGATACATGAGCAAGTCCCCATACATTTGTATGCACAAGCTTTAATTTTTTGCTCTTCTTTTCTTTCCTAACTCTAAGGAATTTGACTCTCTTCTGTTTTCCATAAACACAATTTTCATAGAATTTTAAATCAGCATGCTTCAAACCTGGCAACAAATTTCTTGATTGAAGAATCTGCATCCCCTTCTCACTCATGTGCCCGAGCCTATGATGCCACAATGTCGTATCTTCTCCTATAGAGGTTAAAGCATTAACAGAATTAGAAATACTATTGCATAAGTACAATGTACCAACCTTTTCTCCTTTCACTATTATCGGGGATCCTTTAGTGACCTTCCAGGTTTTATCTGTGAAAGTAGTTACGCAACCTTCACCTCCCAACTGCCTTATTGAAATCAGTCTTTTCTTCAGATTTGGAACATGCCTTACCTCCTTCAATATCCATTGATTTCCATTCTGTTGTTTTATGAAAACTATACCCATTCCAATGATTTTATAGTGTTTATCATCACCCAATCGAACCTGTCCAAAATCTCCTTGAACATAATCATTAAAATGTTTCTTATCAGGTGTGGCATGGAATGAGGCCCCTAAATCTACCACCCAGGCATCAATAATATTTTCTAGTGAAAGAATCAAAGCTTCTTGCAACACATCACCTATTACATTCGCTTCATGATTAGTTTCTTGTTGCGCGTCTCCTTCTTTTCCTTTCCAAGACTTGCAGTCTTTCTTCAGGTGTCCTTTCTTCCTACATTTCCAGCACACTATCCCTGATCTGGACTTGGATCTACCTTTTCTTGACTTACTGCGATATCCTAGGCTCTTTCCTCTTTCCATTTTTCTTCCCCTAGTCTCTGCAGTCAAAGCATTACCTGATGTCTCACCGGAGCTTTTCCGTCGCATTTCCTCGCTAAGGATTGCACCGACAACATCATCAAACTTTAAAGTACTAGATCCAGAGATAGAGTTACTAATGACCATAACTAAACCATTCCAACTTTCTGGCAATGAGCACAGAAATAACAGAGCCCTAACTTCATCATCAAAATTTACCCCTACAAAAGTTAATTGACTTGTAACTGTATTAAAATCATTTAAATGGTCTGCAACAGATCCACCTTTTGACATCTTCATATTAAATAAACGCTTCATAAGAAATATCTTATTTGAGGTCGAGGGCTTTTCATATAGTTTGGCCAATGCCGACATTAAACCCTCTATTGTCATTTCCTTTGAAATATTAAACGCTATTGACGCCGCTAGGCATAGCCGTATTGTTCCAAGTGCCTTTCTGTCAAGAATATCCCATTCTATATCTATCATACTCATCGACTTCTTTGTCTTTCTTCTCAATGGTAGGTATAGATCTCTCTGATACAAATAATCTTCCATCTGCATCTTCCATAGCTGGTAGTTATGGCCATTGAATTTTTCGACCCTAAACCTACCATCTTTCACCATTTCTCCAACTCGAACCAGGAACCCTTCTCTCCTGTGAATTTATCAGCCAAATAGACCTTCGGCTTCTATACTAGTTGTTAGAAGATTATATATTATAGAGCAATGGAACACATAAAATATTGCAGAAATATAAACACAGAAAATGCATAAAACAAGAGAGACACAGATATACGTGGTTCACCCAGTTTAGGCTACGTCTATGGAGAAATAGCCAGTCCTTCTTTTACTATATTATCCAGCAAACTGAAGAGATACAACCTACAACAGATCCGCTGTAACACCCTCTTCGCTCTCAATATCCTCTCTCTTCCTCACTTAGACTACAGATATACATAAATGCAATACAATTCCCTCATATATAGTGAGTGGTTGCCTTCTAGGGAAAAAACCCTAAATTAGACATAACTTATACCGTCAGATCATCCACCTAATGAACGGTCCCAGATTGACTAGAAATTACTAGACTTTTACAAGGAAATTTTACATCTATTTTTAGCTTCAGGGGCGCTATCCCTGAACCCTCGCCAGGAGACCGCTAGCCCCCAGACCCCCCAGTCGGGGAGGATTAGCCCTCCCGCATCCCTCCTGCATGGAGGGGTGTACAGTCTTCCTGGGGTATACATCTGTCTAAAACATTTGAATATAGAAGATAATTAGGCTCCACACCCAATAATCTTGATGAGTTACCAACACATTCTGCTAAGTGTTGTGACCATCCTTAGCACCTTCGAGAAACTTTTCTTCACTATAGACACTACAATATTCATTTAAATCTACATAAGTGTGTCTTTTGCATCAAATCTTGTCGTCTCCGAGGGCTTGTTGTATCTAAAGAAGACATTTGGATTGACCCCCTCAAAGTTGAGGTCATTGTGAATTTACCCCCTCCATCATCTTTACACCAGTTGCAGAGATTGCAAGGGAAAGCTAATTTCCTTCATTGTTTTGTGCCCAATTATGTTGAACTTGCCAAGGGATATACTTCTTTGTTAAAGAAATGGATTTCATTTATTTGGGATGAAATCGATCAAATATCTTTCGATGCATTAAACAACACCCTCGTTGGTGCCCCTTTACTGCATCCCCCCGATTATCATCGTGATTACTTCTTGTACTTGGCCACAACTGATAGTACTATTCCCATGGTACTGGTTCAGGACAATGATGAAGGAAACAAGCACACGATTTAGTACTTAAGCCAAAATCTTATCAACACTGAAACTCGATATGCCCATGTCAAGAAACTGGCTTTAGTAGTTGTTCAACGCTTTCGAAACTATATTCTCTTGCGGAAAACCATTTTGATTTCTGACTGAAACCCCATGACATACATTATGATTCGTCAGTTTCTTGGGGGAAAGTATTCTAAGTGGATTGTTATCCTTCAGAAGTTTCATTTGGAATTTTCTACAAGCAAATCAAAGAAATCATTGGTTTTAACCGAGTTAATTTGTGATGTTCCCTCCACAAACACATCTATGACTTTTGATGAGCTAATTCCTGACACAACTCTCTTTCTAATCATCACTCTTAACCCATGGTATGGGGATATCATTGTTTATCTCTAAACAAAACTTTTTGATCAATGTTGTCCAATTTTGAGCGTCGTTGCATTCAACATCAGTCCCAACCCTATCGGATTATTGGCGATACTTTATATCATGTTGGTGTTGATTCCATCCTTTACAGATGTTTGACACTTGAGCAAGCTGAGAGAGTCCTAAATGACTGTCACTCTGGGGCCTGTGGTGGTCATATGTCAGGATATGCTTCTACTCAAAAAATCATTCGTGCTAGTTATTTCTGGCCTTCCATATTTAAACATTGCATTTTAGCAGTCCAAAAATGTCACACCTGCTACATTTACAATCTTAAACAGTGTGCCCCACCTGCACCCCTACACCCAATTATTACCGTCGACCCATTTTATAAATGGGGTATTGACTTCATAACATGTAACCCTTGATCGGCTAGGTTGCATGGTTATATCATCGTCATCATTGATTATTTTACTAAATGGGCTGAGGTGATCCCCACATATGTTTTTGTTGGTAAAACTCCTGCTCAATTTATTTTCAACCATGTCATAGCTTGATTTGGCATCCCTTAAGCCATCATTATTGATCATCGCTCCCATTTTTGACATTACATGATGCAAGATCTGACTGCTAAGTTTGGTTTGTGTCATGACAACTCAACTCCTTATTATCCACAGGCCAATGGCCAAGTTGAGGTAGTCAACAAAGTCTTCGATTCCATGCTTCAATGCACCATTGGGATGCATAAATGAAATTTTCATATCATGCTATTTTCATCTCTCTGGGCTTACAGAACCATAGCTAAGACCACTACTAGATTCACACCCTTTCAACTAGTGTATGGTCTAGAGGAAACTCTTCCGATTGAGTGTGAATTCCTTCACTGAAACTGGTTGTCGAATTAATCCTTGATACCTCACCTAAGGAGGAACATATACTTTACGTCGAAAGGCTCGATGAAACTTGTCATATTGCAGCATTAGTAATTGAATCCCAAAATAAACGAATTAAGGCTCAATATGATAAAACTGTTTCTCCCCACGTTTTTGCTGAGGGTGACTTAGTCTTGCTATATGTTCAAGCCAATGACAAATTGGGAGCTGGGAAATTCAAACCAATATGGCATGGGCCTTACATTGTTAAAGGCATTTTACAAAAAAGTTCCTATGAGTTAGTCAACTATGAAGGAAATTATTTGGCTGAGCCCCAAAATGGGCTTTACCTTAAGAAGTATTATGCATGATTTTTTGTGTAAATACTTTTGTACATTAGTGTGTTGTATGGTTTTGGTGTGTTAGTTTTGTTTTGAAAATGTTTTCCTCTGCTTACCTCATTCTTTACTTGGTTTGAGATGTCATTCAACTCTTATGTTGGTTTTTTTGATGGTGCTTGTCATAGAACATAGAATCTATCTTCCACTGCATGGGTAATCTATGACCCTAATGGTGAGTTAGTGAATTTAAAAGGTATATTTTTAGGTCATACGATTAATAACATTGCCAAATATAGTGCGGTCATCAAGATTTTGTTAGAAGCTATCGCTGTTGGAATTAAAGGGTTAATCGTGAAACTTGATTCATAGCTCATTGTAATACAAATTAGTGGAGACTATTTAGTTAGAAAGCCTCAAATTTTGAGAATGTATTTGCGAGTTCACCTCTTGGAATTAAACTTTAATTTTATTACTCATGATCATATCTTGAGACGCATGAACACATTAATAGAGGCATTGGCTAACTATGTGTTAGATAGAAATTTGTGAAACATGTAAATCATAAAACATCACCTAATAGGCATGGTAAATAGAAAAACATGTATATATAGAGAGAGAGAGTGTGTCTGCAAATGATTTTTCTACATCAAAATGGAAAAATTTGTGTTCTTAGATACATGGCTTCATAAGACTACATCAGTGTGGAAAATAAACTAGAGTTGGCTATTCGCCCACATGGTGTTCATGATACCATGAAATATCCCTAATGACTTGGCCCAACAGCTGACACAGTATAGCGGAAACCCCTACAGTGTGTCTCTAGTACCACAATGGCAACTCATCTATTGAAGCGTACTCTAGAATGCCCCTAGTTAAAGCTTATAGGTTACACTCTACCTCAAAAATTGGATATGCTCCCTCATCATAAGGAGACTCCTCAATTCGGTGTGCCACTCATCTGGCTATTAGAGAAACCCCTGGAGGTCTCTCTTGTCCCACATATGAAAAAAATCATAAGTTAAATCTCTGTACACATAAAATAAAAATAAAAAACATTAAAAACTTTGAAAATTAATTTTTACCTCCATCAGTCCATTGTGCATTTGGTGGAAGTGGAAGATCCAGATCTCCTCAGAAATCCATACCTGCATATTCCTAATCATAAACCATGATTAGCTACTGATGCAACCATCTGAAAAATGTTAGAGGGAATGAAATTTTCTATCTTCCTCCATGACGAGGCATCAACTCTCCCCATCTAAGTAATCGTGGATCTCTGGGTGCTGGTACATCCACTTCTAACCACTGATAACGAAAGAATGGCACACGTTCTAGGAAGAACATCACCAAAATGGATCTGAAACTGAATTGTTTCAGACTTCTTGACTTTCACTGGTAAGTTGGCGATTCATGCGAACCAACAAACCCTCATTCCAATTGAAGATCGTGATATCTAAACACTCGATTGCATACTAGAAATGAGACTTTGTTTCTTGATCCAATGCCTGAGCCTCAGGAATCCAAGCCATAGTATGCATGATTGTTCATAGTGGGAGATTTGTGATGGTATTTATATCGATCTTTGCACTTTTGGTCTTCTTAGTCCCTGGACAATGCCTTGCAATCAGCATAGCCATGCTTTCTCCTCCAGTGTGCGAACCAAACATCTAAATATGTTGTTAATTTCTAGATTAGTTGGTAATGAAATAAATGTGCACAACATCTATTTCGAGTTCTTGGTCCCTGATCATGAATAGTTGGCAATCCACATCCCACTGAATAATCAAATGCTATAATAAATGAGGCTGGGATCTAATTCCAGGAATTCTGAAGAACTTGAGTAACCCGCATGCTCATAGGGCATCAATACAATTTGGATCCTGAGCTTCTTGATGGTATTCAGCTTCATGTCCTCTTTATTTCCATTCAACCACTATTTTGGACCGATTATCCCATGGAAAATAAGTAAAACAACATTTCATGAGCTTCCATGGAGACAAAATTCAGGAAAAACCATTCAACATGGAGGATTTCGCAAAAAAAAAAATGACCTCAGTGCCAGCGTGATAGTGTGTGAATTTTCACGCGCTACCAGTGTGATGGCCTAGTTGATCATGCTCGACATAATTTTTGTTTCAAATCTTGTTTGCAACCTAATCTATGGATGAAAATTCATGAAATGAGTACCAAAATGAAGGGAAGGGATAGATCTCTTACCTACAGCAAACGTCTCGGCGAATGGCATTCAGATTGATCGTACTCACCTAAAAATCGAGGCAAAATGAGGTAAAACGCTCCCATATTTTCAAATTGTTGAAATGGAAAAAATGATTTACTTTTTGGGCTTTTTATAAGTTTTAAATAATATATTTTACCAAATTAGGGCATATTTCACTCATTTTTTAATATTTTTCCTTGAAATCAATAATGTGCATTTCTTTGTGCAGCGAAAGGTCATGCATACTTGGTGACGGTAATTTATCTTGACTGAGTCAAGGAGTTTCATTTTATCACCTTTTCAGACTCATAAAAATAAACAAAAAAGTGACTCCCTGGAGTCATCTTTAAGCCCTTTTTTGACTCTCAAAAAATGAAAAGATTGTTGAGTACTTGTTGTTTCGAACTCGTTAAAGTAAATCAAATGGCGTATACTCAATATAAGTTTAACCCTTTTCCGGACTGAGATAGACTCTTGTAAAAAAAATTAATACCTTAGTCAAGCATGGCTAAGAGGTTCTCTTGTATATTGTTTTCTATCTTTTCGGGTTCAAGAGATTATTTACTAAAAGGGACCTTTGGAGTTTTCTTTTCTACTTCTTTTTCAAACTCTCTAAACATGAAAATATGTTGAGTTTCCCCTTCTTTAGACTCGTAAAACAAATATGACACAGGATTTGTCACCATTATGAGACTGAGTTTCTCCTTCCTAGGGCTCGTAGAACTTACTTGGGTGGATTCATCTGAAGGGTTCACTTATAGGGCAAGCATATGTTATCCCCTTCAAGCTTACTATAAAAAACAATGGGGTACTCACTAGAAATAGTGGGGGAAAAAGTGAAAGCGATCATCTCTTATATTTTGTAAAGGTAGCATGTTTCTCTTGAACATGACACTCATCTGTTGCTTGTGTGGGGTTTGGGAAATCCTCATTTAGTCACTTGCCTTCCTGGGTTTGGGAAATCCATTTTTCCTCTCATCTGATTATACCACTTCATCATCATGACCTTTGATCCTATGTTGAGTCAAATGTTGCCAAACTCTAGAGTCGTGTCACTGATATGTTCAAGAGAAGTCATGTCTGCAGTTCTTTACCACTTATACTATGTCTAACTTTCTGACACAGTCTTGGATCACACTTATCTACTCTACTACATCCTTTTTTTTCATTTCTATGATGTGGGATTCATTATGGCCCTCCTTCAACAGATCACTTCATGTCAATTTCAACTCATTATCCGAGAAGATGATCTAGAAAATCCCTTCCAGTACATTAGATATAGCATGCATCAATGGCAAGTTCTTCGCATTCACAAACAGGTTTACATTATCAATCTTCGATAGGATGATTCCATGGGTGTTCGACTTCAGCTTCATTATTCAAATTCATGGATTGTGCTAATTGTACCTTGAGATACATTGTCATTATTGGTGGTTTCCCTCATGCATGTTAATGGTTTACATCATTAACCGGTAATCAAGTGGTTTTCTATCATATTCGACTTTGACACATCTATTCACATGTTAGAATTCGTACATTGATTGAGTCGAGAGAGAGCGCAAGACCCTGGATTCTGTCTGATAAAATCAAAGTTCCATGGAGTTATGAATTATTCATGATTGCACACATGTTTTCCTTTGTATGGATGGTTTCGACCATACCGTGGGTCCATATATATGATCTTTTTATTCGTATGGTTGCAACCATACCGTGGATCCTTACACATGATCCCTTCTATTCGTATGGCTTCATCCATACCTTGGATTCATGTATCATTAGATGTATATTCATGCATCACTAGGCATGTTTATTAGAGATGTCAGACATATATATGTATATGTATATTCTTGATTTTCAGGTATCATGACAGTGTTTTTCTAGTCCTTGCACTAAATTGTAAATAATCTCAGCCATCACTCCCTGTTCTTGCTTCATACTTTAAGGGGCATCTGTTACATAGTATTTTGTAACACCTATTGTTCACTTCCTACTCTGTATCCCGAAGTGCCAAAAAATTGACAACTGTGTAGCATATCCCTGATGATTTATAGACCAAAACCTCATTGAAGAACCAAAGGAAAAATTCCATGAGTCAATTCTGAATAATGTTAACTGAAACCCTAAATTTTAGGGCCAACACGTTGTTCTTCACTATCGGCCCATGTTGATGGAATGTTTCTCTTCTTTACCCTAGCATTGCTAGTGTGGGTTTTGATATGAAAACTTGCGCTGAACCTCTTCTAGCAAGTTTTCCCAAAGAAAGAGGAGAATCTTCGTGCACTAGAAACTTCGAGAAAAATAAGCGGGATATTGGTTGTTGTTGATATGGTCAATCTCTCCCATTTGGACCTATTGATATTATCATTATGGGTTTTCCCCTTGAGATGTGGACCTTCCTCCCATTTTTCTGGATCCCTAACTCCCTCTCTCTTCCTATAAATCAACTCCCTTCCAACCCCAAATGGTTGGTCATTGATTCCCTGTGTTCCTATACCAAAATTATGCCCAATTCCTGCCAATTATAACTTGGAGAAGGAGTGCTTGAAGAGTCTTTCCTTAGACTTGGATGTCCACCAAAAGGAGGTCTCCAACATTAAGGCATAGGTTGTATGTTTCCCATTTTATATTACTAATATATACATCTGATGTTCACCTTCCATAATTGTGTAAATGTTTATGCTTTTAGCTTAATAATCATTGATATATTAAGTATTTTATGTTTGATGTATTCCATATATGCTCTTGTACCTTGTATTTCTCTTTGGTGTTTCTTACAGGTATTCAGAAGTCAAGAACAAGTAAGAAGCGAGCCTGGAAGCAAAGGATTCAAAGTTATCTCCAAAAGATTTAGCGATTAGAATCAGAGCGAGGTAGGTCACACTATCTCTCTGCATTTGTTAAACATAAGCTAGGAAGGTGTATATTAGCTTGTTTGGTTTGTTTCTAGACCCACTCATAGGGCTAGAGAGATCACCACTGTCCACAAAGGGGATTTATCTTCACAACAACCCACTATTGTTATTTTTGTGCCCTTTCATTATTATTGTTATGCAGGCTCTAATTATATTGTCACCGCTTAGACTCCTATATATACAAAAGAGGTATGGTCATTTGTATCATCCAAGAATTGTTGAGTTATGAAATGTAAAGGAGGTTTCCCCTTTGAAGAGGATAATTTTTAAGTCATTGACCTATCTTTTTGTGAGCTGGTTTCATAACACACCATCCCCATTATCATCATATGAATTTTTATTTTTGGAAATATATTCACTACTAGGAGGGTAGGTGAATTAGTAGTGATGGCCTTTGTGTCAATATGACCAATTTAAAATTTTGCCTCTATGTTAATTATCCATGCACATCCATTATATTATTTCATCAAAACATATAAGAATCAGTAAAATGAAATTGCAACAACCATGAGATATAAAAGAATGCACACACACACGAACACAAGTATTTCTGGTGGAAACCCTTTTGGAAGAAAATTACCCTACTGCTACTACATTGCTTAATTCTTTTATTAATATGCTAAGCAAACTGTACATCGATTAACTACACCCGTAGTTGGAAGACTTGGCTTACTCTATAATATGTTGGCATCTATCGATTCATAAATATGTTTCTCTCCCGTATTTATAGACTACCATCCACTGGAAGCTACCATGACCAAAAATCCTTGCCTAAACACCATTGGACTATCCAACTCCTATTGGATGAAAAAGAATATGCCTACTACTGAATTGGCCAAATCACTGTCTCTACTGAAGCCTCCATGCCATCACTTCCCCAATACGGACCACATTTTATATATTTTCAAACTGGGTTCTCAATTTTCTCAACATGAGAAACCAAATAGCTCTATATTGGGGCCTTCATTTTTGATATATTTTGCAGAGAAAGGGGCTAATTACAAGTGGAGGAAGGGCTCGTTGGAAATTTGCGGAGATAAAAACCAAGGAAAGACATGAGACTCAAGGAAGACTGGCCATTACAGAAGAGTGGTAGGAGGAAGCAGGGACAACTGAGCAAGGAAGGAGTAGGAGAAGACAAGGATGATGACAATTGAGCAGGGGAAAAGTAGAAGGTAGTTTGGGTTGGGGGAAGAAGATGAAAATCATAGAGGATAGCAAAGAATGATTTAGTTGGTTACACTATGCTCCTAACATTTTCCATCCTTCTTGTGTTGTGGAGCTATACGAACAACGTTGTGGTTATATTTGTATGAGTTTATATCCCATATGTAGGATTTCTAATGCTAATTAATAGGTCAAGAGCCACACGTAATGTTTTTATTTTGATATTAATGAAGAATATTTTTCTAGGATTATAGTGTGTTCATTGTATATTATTCTGGTTATTCAAAAAGTTTATATATGTGCCTGTTTAGGTAGCCTTTTGTTGTGGCATAAATAGACTATTGTGATCTAGTTTCTTTGAATATTAACTTAATGTCCTTTGTTCTCTATCATTTGATATGGATCCCCTAATATCACATTCCAACCCTCATCTAAATTAGGTTTCTGCACGACTCAGGTGAGACTCCTTACCCATCCCGGGTAAGGTGAAAATGTCGGTGTTGTGCTAGACTATAACAGAGCCCTATTGGCCACTTGTGCCCAAACCCGAGGTATTAACCATGTTCCTAATTCTATGCCAACAAATGGTTTCATTGTCGGGACCTGAAATTCAAGAAGAGGGTTTGTAATATGGTATCGATGATTTTTAAGAAAGAACTACAAAATTGGTGGGATGAGAAAGTGGATCAGTTTGTTTCTCAGCAAGCTCAACTCTGCCACTGAACTGTTGTCAACCTAAAGGATGAAATCCAATATTCAGAAACAACGAGTGATTAGTATATTTGGGTGCAATTTTCCAAAAGAACTTTATAATTGGCTGCAGAGATTGTAGGTGAAAGGGAGGTCTAGTGGAAAAAAGTTGTCTTGTCACAACTAGACTCACACAGATCTCGGTATGCTCCATCGTCTTTACACAGATCTGATGAGGGCACTATATTTCTAGTTAGAGACTGCACCAGAAGGGTAAATTGTCGAGTTTGCAGAAGAAATACATCATTCCTTTTCAAAGGTTGAAGTGGTGGTTTGAGTATGGTTATGAGGGAAGCTTCTAAAAGAAATAGACCTTTGGATTAAGGTCTTAATGGTGGAAGAGGGCTTACTAATATTCCAAAGTCTAAGCATGGCAGTGTAAATACCTGGTATTGGGGGAAGGAAATAAAGGGAGGGATTCTACCGAGTAAGGGACTATGAGGATATTAGGAGGATGGACACAGAGGATTCATGAAAGGCCAGGGATCTAAGAGCACCAAGGAGAGTGTGGATAGCAGAGAAATGGCAGGAAATGGCCATGTAGATGATTAAAAGGAAGTCATAAGGATTACACCAAGTAGGAGAAATGTTTAGGAGTCTAAACAAAGAATATAGGAGGGAAGAGGGCTCAACGCAGGGAATTGAGAGAACCATAATAGTTGGGGGTTCAGAAGGTGGTAGGGGCCCTCCCTCACCAGTAGAGAGGGAGAGGTTGGATGGAAAAGGTCATGTCATCTTAGAGGAAGACCTAGAGGATGATATTTACTTTATTATGTAGATATTATTTGTAGAAGATGATGCGTCAAGAAGAATCGATGATCCACCCCCACCCCCTCAGATAGTGTCTCCCCCAACCTTCCCCTTGTACTCTACAACAATCTTGACAAATTAATTTCTAAGTTGATCAAAACAATAAGAGTTCATAGTGTGCATGTTAATTATAAGATTAGTACTAGTAGTTATGGAAATAGTAGATGTAATACGGGCTTGTAAGTATCTCTACAATTGGGATCAAAAGGCTTTGTTCCTTTACCACAAACTCAATAAAAAATGGTGCGATCATTCACAAGGTACCCTGAATTCTCTAGTAGGGGGAACGAAGACATAGAAAAATGTTGGTATCTATGGGTTGACATTTGGAGAGCCCGCCTAATGCCTAGTAATGTGAAGCTAATCAAATTCCAGACCCCTCTTAGGGAAAGGGCCTTGATGTGGTTGATCAAATGGTCAGAGTTACACTAGAACCCTATTGTAGATGATGTTAAAAGAGAGTTTTTACAAGAATTCAAACTTCCTTGGACTGATCAACAAGGGTTTTTAGAGTTGTGGGAGATAAAGCAGTGGGAGGGAAAGACCGCATGGGAACTAATGCAGAGATTTAAGGATTAAATTGATAAACATAGTTACATAATATACCTAAACCACCAAAGGGATTTTTTATCAAAGAACTATTACCCCGCACCCATACACCATTAATGCAACAAAATATTGACACGCTATAGGATGTTCTCAAGAAAGAAACTCAAATATAAGCTATGGTAGGGTACCCGCATGAATACCAGGGGGGAACATCACATGATCCATCTATCTTGGGTATTCAACATCAAATTGCAAGTATAATAGAGAAGTTTAAGGATTTGCAACCAGCCCACTTCGCAAGACCAAATGTGTGGTGCACAAATTGTTTGGTGGAAGGTCATGTTTCCACGTAATGCATGAGGTTGTGGGGCACAGGTACCACATCTACTCTAGGAGGACCACCTGGACCTATACTGGTAGCAATAATCATGGTGGTAGGATTGCAAGGGGTGTATCTTGACCACAACTAGCTAGAGTACTGTGAATTATGCAAGGGGTATGGACACCCTCCTTGTTTGTGCCCGATATTGCAAAAGTAATATAATGTTCCAAATAACAATTATTGTGAGTTATATACTTCCAAAACTTACCACACTAATTAGTGTAGAGTGCTATATGCTCTAGAAGATAGGTTAGACCACTCAACCTTCCAAGTTAATGAGACTGCTTGAGGAGGGTGAGGAGGAGGAACAAGGGGTGGAAGGGTAGGAGGCAAAGGCCAAGTTCATTGTTACAATTGTGACGAGGACGGATATGTTGCGTAGGATTTCCCTCTACCAAGGAGGCCTCAATGTTATCAATGCATGATCAATTCACATGCAATGGAGGATTATCCGGAGTTGATTACAAGATGGGAGGAGTAGAATAGGAAGAGGGGATCAAACATGATCAAAGAAGAGCTAAGGTTAACATAGGTAGCCCCACTATCCAATATTAATATAGTTACATGTGGAGGGAAAAAGACTATGATTGATCAAGGAACCTCAAACCAACCCACAATCATCTGAATGGATTCCCCAAAGCACTCCTATGACCCCAAGCAACAACAATAATATTACAAGGAGGCAAAAAAACTTTTGACAATCTCATTGAAGGCATGGAACTACGAAAGGGGCAGACAGAGTCTCATAAAGATAAGATCTCAGACCTATCACACTCAACAATTGCCCAACCTATCAAGAAATGGTTTAGGTTATTCCTGCATATCATGAATGATGACCAGATGCTAGGGAAGTTTCGGAAAAGTCTAAACGTAGACATATTGGAAGAGGGGGTTGAGGGAGGAACAATATCTGCTAACTTTCCTGAAATATGCACTAGAAGACTATGGAGAAAAAAGAAGACAATAGGAAGAGAATTCAGAATTGATGCTCAGATTGCAGGATTTCAGATCAAGGACACTATGCTAGATCTTGTCTCTGATGTCAACATCCTACCAAGGAAAAAGTTGGAAGCACTAGGGAAACCTCAGTTCACATTCTCACCGATCCAGTTACATATGGTCAATCAGTATTGTATACCTCAAATTGGGAGACTGGAGGATGTAGAAGTGGATGTAGTAGGGGTAAAGACCCATGCATATTTATAAGTAATATATATTATGAGAGACAAGCTCCTTATCCAATGTTTCTCAGGATAGACTAACTCTTTGAAAATTATGGCATAATAGACTTAAAGAAGGAACTAATGACTTTCGAGGTAGAAGGAGTAAGGGTAATTCAGCCTGTAGATCCATATCAAGAACCCAGATTCATAGAATCAACCGATGATAGAGAAGAGCTAGGGATGTTAGATCATATTTACAGACTGAAAATGGGTAAGAGGGAGGATTACATAAACCCAACAGCTGAAGGATTGGTTAGCTAGAGAATCATTCATAGTTCGAAGGTTGGCTCAGAAGCTGCATGGGATAATTAGCACTAGAGTAGATATGAAATCAACACTAGATGTTGCGCTACAATATGTCGAGTCAATTGTATTGGCATGGGGGTAAGAGACTTCTCCATCTTTAATCATAGACTCAGTAAATTTATTTCTTGACATGATTTATGCAACTATGATTCAAGAGCATAAAATAATGTTACTAAATGTCACATTAAAATAAACCTCAACATGATGGTGGGGAGTCCACCACAACTGTCTCTGGGACTGGGAGAAGATCAAGAAAGAAATGGAAGAGAGGTTTATATTGGAGGAGTACCTGCAAGAATTTGCAAAGTACAAAGGGGATTTTTACCCTCAAGAGAACATGGAAAATTGTAAGGACATATGGAATCGAGAAGGAGTTCCAAAGGAGTTATGGGTGCATGGGTTCAAACATACCTTGGGACCATTTCTAAGGGCTTGGTATGTATAGGAAGAAATAAGGAGGAAAATGGGACATTGGGATAACTTGGTTAATCAATATGTCAACAACTTCTCTTTCTCATACAATGATAGGAGGCTAACTAAGGCATTGTAGGCTATCAAGAAAATTCTATTCACATCAGGTCAGCTAATGGATGGGTACATAGACCAGAGGATCTTACAACTTCTGTACGACTTAGGATATCTTGAAGCAATGGCTTGCGGAAAGGTGGATAAAGAGTCGGATGAAGATGATCTGGAGTTGTTACGAAATATGTCATTCCATGAAACTAAAGGGGAAAGAGGCATCAATCATGGACCTATAAGTGATGCACCACACTTTCTCCCAGTAACGTTGCGGAAGCAAAACATCAAGATAGATGACAAATCACAACTAGCATCGATTGGAGACTATTGGGATGAGAAAACCACAAAATATATTTTTTACCTCCTAAGAAAGCATGAGGATTTGGTTCTCTCATCATTTTTGGAGCTAAGAGGAATCCAGGGAGACCTAGGGGAAATGAAAAATGTATTAAATCCCGATGCAAATCCTGTAAATAACCGACCTTAAAAACTAAACCCAAGAGTTAAAGAGAAAGTGAAGAATGAGATAGATAAGATGCTAGAAGCAGGGCTTATCTTTCTGGTGGGTGAGGTAGACTAGGTAACTCTTATTGTAATACAAAATAAGAAAGACTCCACAAAAATAAGGGTCTGCCTGGACTACCATAGATTCAACAATTATTATTTGCATGACCCACTTCCCACACCATTTAGTTATTAGGTTCTTGATAATGTAGCAGGAAACAAGGCATACTATTTTACAGATGTATTTTCAGGCTATCACCAAGTTAGAATCGCCAAGGAGGATAAGAGGAAAACTACCTTCACTACAGAATGGGGATCCTATGCTTATCATCTTATGCCTTTTTGGTCTCAAGAATGCACCTGTAGTGTTCTCAAGAATTGTATTTGTAGCCTTCAAGGACTACGTCCACAAGTTCTTAGAGGTCTACATGGATGAGTGGATGCTATGTAGTCTACTAAGGAAACATTCAAGTCTACTCCAGATTTTTTTTAATCACTGTAGAAAGTTATAGATATCATTGAGCTTGAAAAGATATATATTTGCAGTTTCATTTGGCACATTTTTGGGCCACTTAATGTGTAAAGAAGGAACATGCATAGATGTTGCCAAGGTTGTGAAGATAGTGAATATCGACCCACCCACAAGTGTAAAATAGCTCAGATTAACTTTGGGACACACTGGATACTACAAAATATTTATCTGCAACTATGCATCCATCACTGCACCAATGGCAAAACTGCTATGGAAATTTGAACAATTCATCTTGATGGAGGAATGTCAGGCTCCACTCAACATACTGAACAATAAACTGGTAAGTGCACTCATTTTGGTTTACCTTGACTAGAAAAAGAAGTTCCATGTCCATATTGATGCATCTGGTATTTCTCTAGCAGCTGCTTTGGATCATCTAGGGGAGCGGACCCTTGACCATCCCATCTACTTTTCCTGTCGGAAGTTATCCACTACAGAAAATAATTACACCATGATGGCTTGAGAAGTACTTGCGATGGTGTATTCTCTCAAAAAATTCAAACACTATTTGCTTAGGGGCCAATTTAAGTTTTTCTTTACCATTCCTCTTTGAAGTACCTGGTGAAAAATCTTGTGCTGGAGGGAATAATTTGCATATGGTTGTTGTTATTTAAGGAATTTACTTTCAAGGTGATTGTTAAACATGTCTACCTGAATGTGGGACATGATCAGATTTCACGGCTAGAATTGGGAGAAAGTGGGGGATCACTAGACGATTAGCTACCTGAGGCTGACCTATTCTAGATTGAAGAAATACTAGATTACCTAGAAAACATTGCAACCCTCTTAACTATAGGAAAATTTCTAGACGAGTACACAACCACACAAAGGAGACACATCATTGTTCGAGTGACTAATTACCAGTTAATTGCAAGTCAACTGTATAAATTGGGCCTTGATCATGTGTTGTTTTGATGTGTGATCCACTATGGGATACATGATGTGCTATGGGAATGCCATTAAGTGGTTGTGGGTGGCCACATTGGGGGAAAAATGACCACACAAAAAGTGTTGCAGACAGGATTATAGTGGTCGATGGTTTTCAAAGATGCAAAAGAATATGACAGAGGATGCAGTGTGTACCAAAGGGTTGGAAGGTTGTCACATCGAGATGCAATCCCATTACAAATGGTATGTGCCTTGCAGATATTTGAGAAATGGGTAGTTGATTTCATAGGGCCGATCAATCCGCTGACGCATCACTCTCATGCCAAGTATATAGTCACCGCAACAGAATACGTCACCAGTTGGGCTGAAGCAACACCTATGAAGGACTATACAATAGATACCACCACTAGATTCATATTCGAGAACATCATAACCATGTTTGGCTTCCCTAAGAGTTTGACCAGTGATCAAGGGACACACTTCATAAACGAGAGAGTAGCTTCCCTACATCAAAATTTCATGATACAACATCACAAAAGCAGTCCATACCACCCGTAGGCCAATGGTACCATAGAAGCCTTCAACAAGATATTGGAAAAGGGTTTAACTAAGATATGTTCAGCCAACAGAGATGATTGGGATGAGAGGGTGCCAGTGACACTATGGGCATGCCACACAATGATCAAGCAATTACAGAAACATATACCTTTCCAACTTGGTGTTGTTGGGAAAAGTATCCAATTCAGAATGCCCCTATCCCACTCTAAGGTGTGATAGTGCCTTAGCAACAAACAAGGAAAACTATCTGAGTATTCTTCTTTATGAAGTGTAAATGGAGAAGAAGGATGTAACTAACCAGTGTCTTCCGCTAGTTTGTCGATCCAATCGCTCTCTCTTTTGTTCATTTCCCGCTGCTTGCTCCTTCACTGGTCCAGCTTCACTAAGTTCCTGGAAGATCACAAGAGAGGAAAACTACACAAAAGACATGGATTTACATTCATAACTAGTTTAGGATCAGATATAAACTAAATATGCAAATATAACAAAGCATCATTGACATACAAGCATATAGGAGAAACTCAAATAGTTTTATTGATATGATAACAAAGTCCAGGAGGAGATACAACCAAGTGAGTCTCGATCCAGCATCTACCTCCCAGCAAAGGAATCCCTTCCTCTCCTCCAACAAAGCATAAATCACCCAATGTACTAATCTCAATCTCAAACCAACAACAATTCTCTGCAAAGTACAAAATTCTAGCCTCCTCAACCTCTGGGTGAGAGATCCATATATAGATGTAAGCAGATAGGATGAGTCAGCTTATGTTTTGACTTGTGGCTTCTCTTTGTCAGTTCTTGCTTCCACTTGGAGGTTGAGAGCCTCTTACTCATCACTAGTCGAATTCATTAAGGCAAGTGTCATTGGAGAAGATTCTGGAAGCTTCCAGGGTCTTTCCACCTCGTTGAATGAGCTTGCCATTTGTCATTTCCCGCTAAGCACACCCTGGTAGTGCTTCCACCTGCATTGCAGTGCACCTAGACAGTGTAGCCTCTGCATTTCAATGCAGGCAGCTAGTGGAGCCTCTGAATTGATCCTGAATTGACTGTTTCTGAGTGGTTTTTGGTGGAGAACTTCTGGGAGAAGCTGTCATTGGTTGACCTTGTTCCTTTAGGGGCAGGAACAACTCTTTTAGGGACTTTGGATCCCTTGGATTATGGACATTTCATGCTCAATGTTGTAAGGCACAAAAATGTCTATAACAGTTGCCCCCTAAAGTATGAGGTCGTTTATCGGGTGAAATGCTTTATTAGGAGGATCCGAAGTTCTTCCAATGCTGGGAGGAGACCTGTAATAAGATACAATACAATACATTATTTTTCATACTGCTTTCATGATCTAGCTGAGGCGGGCATTCCCATGCTCAGCTTTATAAATTCATTTTTCTGTACATAGAACAGACAATCGTCTGATGGTAGACTGATGATTTTGATGAAATCATCATCCTTTTGGTAGGATGATTATCTGTGTTGTAATGCTGTACATGTCAATGTCTTTATTTTTCCTGAATATATATCGCAGCCCGGATGGATGAAACTAGATCCGGGGTCTTCAATCTCGTTCGATCTTCACTCTAAGTGCAAGTCGATCCATGTGAGAAATGTTCTGAAGTCGAACATGGAAAGACATCGCTTGATTACCAGTCAATGATGTAAACTGTTAACAAGCACGAGAGGAATCACCGATAATGATAATGACCCTCAAGGTACTGCAGTACAATTCACGTGGTGTGAATAAAGGACTTGGCATCGAACACCACGCAAAATCTTTCGGTCAAAGGTCATTGATGTATACCTGTCGCCGGAAGTGAGAAACTTGCCATTGAGGCATGCAAGCTTCAAAGTACTGAAGGGGGTGTTCCTAGATCAACTTCTTGGGTAATGAGCTGATGTCGACAAGAAGCGATCCGTCAAAGGAGGGCCTTAATGTATCCCACATCAGTGACACAGAACGGAGCAAATGATTTTGATGGAGGTGAAAACAATCTGATGATATATGGTTCAGGGTGGCGGTCATGAAAGGATGAAGGATAATGTATGGTAGTGGATGGGACACGGTTGACTTCTCTGGATGACTTCTCTTGAACATATCGGCGACACTTGTGTGATGGATCGGTAGCATTTACCCCAAAGGTGGATGGTATGGCGAGACCATGGTGATGTGACCGGTGAATGAAACAACCCAACCCGACTCGAGCACGGAGTGGAAGTGTCATGTTCAAGAGCGACTTGCTACCAATAAAAGTTCTTTGAGTTTCTTCCCAATTTTTCCCCAGTCATTGCTGACCAGCACCCCTTTATTTTTATCAAGCTTGAGGAGGATAACATATGCTTGTTCTATAATTTTCCCTTCGGGCAAACCCATCGCTATGTTTTAACGAGCCTAGCGATAGTGAAACTCGTTCTCGTCTAAAGACAAGTTTGTCGCTATTAATGTTTTTAATGAGTTTAACGACAAAGATAACTCGGTCCTTTTCATTTTTAGGGAGTCTGAAAAGGAACGTAAAGATAACTCCGGAAGTCCTTTTTCGTCATCTAATCCCTTACGTCCAAAAAAGTATAAAAAAATACAGAAGGGCTGAGTTTTCGATAGTTTTAACGAGCCGAATAAAACAAGCGCTCGATCTTTTTGTGCAATAATCCCTCAGGTCCAAAAAGATTAAAATCTAGAGGAGGTATAGCACTTTCGGTCATTTTAACGAGCTGGAAGGCCAAAACTCGGCAATCTTTTCATATTTTATGAGTCAGATGAAAAGAGCTTAAAGAAGACTCGTCTTTTGAGGAACGAGTGATAAAACGGGTAGCAGCTGATTCCAGGTAAGGGTTAGAATTTTCCAATCATGGCAGTGTCATAAGGATGGCTAGTGAAATCACTCTTTGTAGCTGTTCCTCAAAATGGGTAAACAATCAAATGGAGGTGAATGATCGGCCAATTGAAAAGTGGAGGTGACGGTGCAAACACAACCAAGGCTTTAATGGCTGATAATGTTACATTCACGGTGGTTATTTACCGGAGGATAGTTCATTTTTTAACGAGCTTAAACGCAGATTGAAACACTTGCTCGATCTTATGTTTATTTTTTAACGAGCATGAACTATGTGCTAAAACTGCTCGATTATCTAGTCATATGATAAGAATGTCTCATATAAAATGGCAACATTTAGATTTTTGCCCCACATCCTTTCTTAACGCAAGTTAGGAAACGACTAATCCAAAAAAACAGATAAATAATCGCTCTTTGCTTGCACGCCAAAAGGTTTGCATGCCCCCAGGTATAAAACAGAGTTTCAAGGTCTCCCTCTATTCAAGCTGACAAAACATTCGTTTTATGAGGAAGGGTACTACCTCTTACAGGTTACCCAAAGATCGTTCTATTCGCGCAGCAAACAAAACACTTCTTCGGCGATGTCTACCGAGATAAACAAAGGTGAGTGGCGAGATCAACCAACCCACATAACTTTGACAAAAGAATCTTATTCTAGAATAACCCCTCTTCCAATCACGGACGGGATACAGACTAGTCATATTCTCCCGCTGAAACCTACTCTATACCCGACGTTTCTCTGCCGAAGCAGACCAGGATGCATGCCCCCTGGGTTTCAGTAATATCCTTCTGGATTACTCGCGCTCATCGGGAGGACGGACTGGGACTTGAGACATTTCTTGCGTGAAGAGACCATTTAGGGACGGTATATGACTATTTTCTATGCATGATCGGGGAAATGAAAGCTGGTCCACGAGCTTGACCACTCTTCCTTCGTGCGGAAAACACATTACTCTAAAGAGTGAGGAGACGATGGCTCCCATGCAATATATATAGTCTCGTCCAAGGAGTAGGTTATAATCCAAGGGTCCTTGAATGACCATCACGTTCATTTGAACGGTCTTCCCTTTCAATGTTATCAGCACATTGGGGAGGATCCCTAAAGGTCGACTGGTTCCTTTATCGAAGCCTGTCAGATTTCTCATCTCAGGCAAAAGCGATGGCGAACCAAGCGCTTTCCAAGCAATAGAGGAAAGGATACTCACAGATGCCCCCTCATCAATGATGGTGCCAGCCATGACCATTCTGTATATTTGGACGATAATTCGGAATGGTATGTTTGCTGGCAACCGGGGTCTGCCTAGTTGGTTCCAATCGAAGGATACAACCAGGTTGCTTGGTGGTGGGACCGAGTAGATGGCCGGATATTGCTCTGACGAACTCCCTTCCTGTGATAAAGGAATGGGTGGATTGCCCCCGTGTTCGTCAGAGTCTGTGTTGATGAAAAGAATCTGGATGGTGTCATCCTTATCCTCTTCAGTGACTGTATCATTCGAAGATAATACCTCTGAAGGCAAGACCGGGTCAACTGCCGCCTCGACCTTTTGACTTTCGTCTGGTATGGATTCAGTAGGTTTATCCTCAATGATAGACGCTTCAGCTGACCACTTGAGCGGGCCAGCTGGATTCTCAACTAACGAAGGACTCGGCAAGAGTTTTTTATATCCAGGAGGAAGTCGTAACGGTGAAACCGGACGATCTTCCAAGACTCTTTTAGCCTCGTCTAAGAAGGGACAACGGTGGAGGGCATGGTTGCCTTCGCACAGTCTACAGGGAGGTCTAGTTCTCCCTTTTTGTCCTAGAACTTCACTTTCGCTAGTTGACGGTGTGCTTTCAACATGGCTATCAGAGGTTGATGACACCGGATTGTGCAAACGGGGAGACCAATCCCTTAGTATCAGAGGGATGCAAGGACAATCTCTGTGAAAGTGGTCTCCCTTGCTGATGACACATGGCGATTTAGGCCTGGTCAGTGCTGTGTGTGGATTTTCATCAGACGACACTTGTTTTCCCTTATTTTCCTTTGGATCCTTCTTTTTCTCTTTCTTCTTCTTTTCCTTTTTCTCCTTGGGAGCTTGGTTTTTAGCTTTATCAGTCCCGTCACGCGAAGAGGAAGGAAGAGAGGAAGAATGAGAGGAAGTAGAAGGTTGGTGGGAACTTCTGGACTCGTCCAAATGTTGATTCGACTGTTCAGGAATAGTGGTGTTCTGAACGACATTGGTTGAGAAGAGCCAGACCGGCAGACCAATTGTCAGTCCTGGAAGCGACAATGTGGCCATATGGGGCGCACCAACATCTCCCCAAGAGGAGAAGGGACTAGGATTTCCACCAAGGGGAATTCCTTGGTTGGTAGGCTCCATTTTCTCAACTTAAAGATCAATGCAGGAAAAAAGGGGTGATTGTTCCGTTTAAAATAAATTTTAACGACGCTTAGACACAACTTACTTTTTCAATTTTAAAGAGTCGAGAAAAAGCTAAAGATGACTCTAGTCTCCTTCGATTTTTAATGAGCCTGAAGTGACAAGTCCTCAGATGGACCTTTTCCGTTAAGGAGTCTGAAAAGGAACGAAAGGGACTGCTCTAGAGTTCTAGGTAGAGGGTGTGCCAAACTTTTCACAAAACCGCATAATACTTTTTAAGGTACGGGCGGTCAATCTTCCCGAATGTTGTGTTTAGTGCATTGCGATCAGTAGGGTGGCCGACACGGCTTCCTATGGATAAAGGTTTTATGCCTATAGGGGTCTCCCAATATATACTCAACAGTACGTGGGAGCACAATCCGTACTGGCACTTATCGTCTCTCAGGAGGAATCACCCAACCATCAGCGAGGCGACCAGTGACCATGTTTTACGACGCCGAAACACGTCTCTAGCCTAGACCTCTATGTTGTGCATTAAGTTACAAAGCATTGTTAAGTTCATTCAATTTATTTTAGGTTGATCTTTTTAGAAGTTTGCCTTTTTGGATCACCATGAGATGTATGATACAATTCCTAAATGCAGTCTAAAGATGATAAGCAAGCTTTTATATCTTTTCAACAATGAAAATCCTAGCTACAAGGGGAAAAGAAAGACACCATCTTTTCTCAAAGAGCATAGAGCACACTGTAATGCACTTTTCCTAAATCAACATACAAACTGTCAAAATGCAAATGCACATATGCATGTATTTGTTTTCACTTTCTTAATATTGATGCCTAAAAAGAAAGCTGTTGTACAAATTCGAATTCGATTTCAAGTGAAAAACACAAACAAGTTTCCTTTTCGAAATCAAAAAGACGATTACGACACTTTATGATTTACTTGTTTCGACACTTGAAATGCATAAATTCAAACCAAAAGACAAAAGTAAAAGCGTAATCAACTGTGAACAGCAACAAACTCACTCCTAAGATCAAAACGACACTTACGACAGGTCTAGATCTAAGGGCGACAGTATGACTAGTTTACTTTCGTAATGGGAAACTGCAAATGATGTAACAAATACACAAAGAACAAATATAGTTTCTTTATACAACTGAGGCGGAATTGAGGCAAAGAAAAGGGGTTTCAGATAGGTACACACACTGACAACAGGCTGCAAAAAACAGAGATAAAACTGAGCAAAATAAGCAGGGAACCACAGCTGCACAAGGCAAAGGCTGATCAGCGCACCCCCAGCACAGAGAAACTGAACTTCAGTGCAGGTAGCCTTCACGGGACCTGCATTGAAATGCAGAACCTCTTCACAGAGTCTGCGCTGAAGCAAAAATGAGAGTTGTTTCTGGGTTCTGGGTTACGGTTTGTAGTTTAATCTACGGTTTTTGGCCGGATAAAAGCTATCAATTAGGTACAATTAGAGGGATGATTTAAAGGAGGACTAAGATCTATCACAAAGGGCTGTTAGAGCACTTGTGTATCAGCTGTTTAGATCATAAACAGGCCCAGCGAATGGACTAGAGTAGCAGATCTCTACTTTGCATTTGAAAATGACAAATGCAGTTTGATTCAGCACTCCTGAGTTTATGAGATGAACAACAATAGAAACACAAATAAACTAACAAGATACGATCCCCAGCGGAGTCGCCAATTTGTTGTTGGGAAAAGTATCTAATTCGGAATGCCCCTATCCCACTCTAAGGTGTGATAGTGCCTTAGCAACAAACAAGGAAAACTATCTGAGTATTCTTCTTTATGAAATGTAAATGGAGAAGAAGGATGTAACTAACTGGTGTCTTCCGCTAGTTTGTCGATCCAATCGCTCTCTCTTTTGTTCGTTTCCCGCTGCTTGCTCCTTCACTGGTCCAGCTTCACTAAGTTCCTGCAAGATCACAAGAGAGGAAAACTACACAAAAGACATGGATTTACATTCATAACTAGTTTAGGATCAGATATAAACTAAATATGCAAATATAACAAAGCATCATTGACATACAAGCATATAGGAGAAACTCAAATAGTTTTATTGATATGATAACAAAGTCCAGGAGGAGATACAACCAAGTGAGTCCCGATCCAGCATCTACCTCCCAGCAAAGGAATCCCTTCCTCTCCTCCAACAAAGCATAAATCACCCAATGTACTAATCTCAATCTCAAACCAACAGCAATTCTCTGCAAAGTACAAAATTCCAGCCTCCTGAACCTCTGGGTGAGAGATCCATATATAGATGTAAGCAAAGAGGATGAGTCAGCTTATGTTTTGACTTGTGGCTTCTCTCTGTTAGTTCTTGCTTCCACTTGGAGGTTGAGAGCCTCTTACTCATCACTAGTCGAATTCATTGAGGCAAGTGTCATTGGAGAAGATTCTGGAAGCTTCCAGGGTCTTTCCACCTCGTTGAATGAGCTTGCCATTTTTCATTTCCTGCTCAGCGCACCCTGGTAGTGCTTCCACCTGTGTTGCAGTGCACCTAGCCAGTGTAGCCTCTACATTTCAACACAGGCAGCTAGTGGAGCCTCTGAATTGATCCTGAATTGATTGTTTCTGAGTGGTTTTTGGTGGAGAACTTCTGGGAGAAGCTATCATTGGTTGACCTTGTTCCTTTAGGGGCAGGAACAACTCTTTTAGGGACTTTGGATCCCTTGGATTATGGACATTTCATGCTCAATGCTGTAAGGCACAAAAATGTCTATAACACTTGGGTATGGACAAGAAGCAGTGGTGCTAGCAGAGTTTGCTAACCCAAGAATTTTCATCGCCTAGGCCACTAAGATGACAGAGGAAGTATCACTCCATAAGAGATTCAATGAACTCTCAGAGTTTGATGAGGCAATATTTCTAGCGTATTTCCACCAAATGGTTGAGAAGAAAAGGAAGAAAGAGTGGCATGACGGACATATCAAGAAGAAGTCATTCACAGTCGATCAGCATATTTTATTATATGAAGTAAGTTCTTGAAGATTCTTGGAAGGCTACATATGCACTGGTTAGGCTCGTTCATTGTTGTGGATATAAGGGAGTTTGCATCTTTCAAGCTCATGCAAATAGATGAGGTATTGTTACCAAGTTGGGTGAACGGTGCATGCCTGAAACCCTTCCACACATAAAATATTGTTACTCAAACTTGATTGGATCTACGCAAGGGGACCATAGGTAGGGATAGGAGGAGTCAGTAGGAGTCACGTAGTTCCATCATTGTTCATTGTGTTAAAAAATTTTTTTCCTTTCCCTTCTTCTTCTTTTCTTTTCTTTAATAAGTCTTTATTTGAAGTTTCCCAATAAGGATCTGTGACATCAGTCTCATTTGTGGTTGTAACTCCACCACACCACAACTGTTTGTGGTCAGGGGGAAGTCATACATGTTAAGATTCCTTTTCATAATAACTAGAAAATAATTCTGGTGTCAACCTGGATTCTCATAAAATCTTTCCCATTATAGAAATAATTAATTCCTAAATGTCTTCCATTACGATAACATAATTACCCATCAACTCCACCTTTCCTTTTCCATAATTTCATCTACCAAGTCAGGTCTAGCTTAGCCGACGATGGGAATAACACATTCTAGTTTGCATGGGAAAGTTGTCATAGCAAATAATTAGGGGGTCTTGTCAGAAACTTCGTGTCGAGTTGGTCTACTTAATTTACATGTACATGCCGAATTTCTTGGAGTTTTAAGCCAAGGTGGTAGAGTCGCTCCATTTGTAGTCTAGTTCCAGTTGTTTT
Organism: Pinus tabuliformis; assembly: GCA_031772625.1. NCBI lineage: Eukaryota > Viridiplantae > Streptophyta > Pinopsida > Pinales > Pinaceae > Pinus > Pinus tabuliformis. The sequence continues at coordinate 1,245,189,035 of CM062807.1, read as the reverse complement.
CGTTCAAGGATTTGCTATCAGTCCTCGGTGATTTTATTTTATCAACATTGATCTAGCATGACATAGGAAATTCTTTTTGTTCCTAAGTTTGGGCTGGAAGAAAGAATTTTAGTATTAGAGTCGCTTTATGGAAAGTATGAAAAACCAATGCTAGTAAATAATAATCTGTCAGACTCATTCAAATTTCCAGCCTTGAAGTGTGAAGTATACATAGAGTCAGTAACAAAATAATATGGGACGCTAATGATCAAGGTCAAGAATGACTTCAGAGGGATTCAATAGTCCACTCTACTAAATTTGAGAAGTTTTCTTGTGTTTGGAACAACTCTCGTAATGATGCAATGCACCAAGCTTTTGATCATAAGAATGCATGGTTGGCTGCTCTGGATCGACAGGGAGTACCTTATTCATGCGATTGACATTGAAAGGCTTACAGGTCTATGGGTGGTAGGACATGTAATTTCAACTGCATTTCAGATGAATTCCAAAAGAGAGAAGAAGGAGGGTGATGCAAACTACTACACAAAGTATGCTAGAAAGAGAGGATGAAAGGGAGCACGCATAGACCTGATCAACTAGGAGAAAATAAATTTTTCCTACCACATTATTGTAGGGAATTTGATGCATCATTTCTCTTGGAACAAGTGCACGTTGGATACAATTTTATTCAAGGAGAATGGCATAATAGGTGGCCAGCTAAACTGGTGTGCTTTCCTCCTCGAAGAATTGTTTGAAGCTTGTGAAGAGGTTACAAGTAGACCACTAATTTCATTTACAATTATCTTGTTGTTGCTTTGGAAATGTGGAAGTGGTGCCCACCAGAGGGCTGGGATTTAGCTCCAATCATAGAATACCATCCCTTAGCCCTCTGATATGTCCCTTGGAGGACTTCAAGAGACTCGAGAAGTAAAGAGATAAATAAGGCTTCATTCAGCGGCTAGTATGTAAAGATGTTGGAAGTCATTAGAGCTGCAAAATGAATCTCTAGGTCACTACTTGATGAGTATTCAACAACAATTTGGTTCAACGCTACTCATGGGAACACCTTTGTGAGATCACACTATGTTCACCCACATACCTTCCAGATGTGGGCTCAGAAATTTGTGCTATTAGACAAAGCCTTCCATGCAGAGGTCAAGTCATGGCTGGGAATCACAGGGGGAATTAGGGAAGGAAGGTGCAGTATTTCTTTGACAAGATGGTGCTGTTGCCACTACCAAGAGAAAACATTGTAGAGTATAGGAAGAAGATGTTTGAAAAAGAGTTATAGTCAGTTCTCTCACAACTAAAGAATCCCATGAGGTCCTTAAAGGAGACCATCGCAAATATCGACATATAATTAGGTTTGGTTTCCAAATCTGTTAAGGCTTAAGGTTTAATACAATAGAGTCCTCTGGTTATCGCCCCACTTCTTGCTGTAATTCTAGCTATAGGGTCCCATTCACAATCTAAACCCACCATCCCCAAACCCCGTAAAGAAAAAGTCACCAAGCCTCCAGGTAGAGCCAAGAAGTAGAAAGTGAACCCTGCAGTGCAAATTGTCGACTTCACCCTTGAAGAGCTCCAATCAAACATAGCCTCACCCATTATATTGTAATTTAATTTTAAGTTGTGTCAGCCTACCCATGGTCCGCGGACCATGGGATTGTAAAAATAGAGTGAGGCTCTAATTGTAAAGAAAGCTAAGAAAAGAATAGATAGAAGAGCGAATGCATGGTTAGAGCATAGAGTGGAATCTGACATGTACTGGGTTGTAGTAGTAGGAATAGGCTCTACAGTTGAGTGCACAGAGGCCTAGTAGAGTCTGCAGCTGAGTTCCTACACCCCTGTAGCTGAGTGTGAAGGGCAGAGTCAGGTCTGTACTTGGGATTGAAAGATAATAAGGAGAAGTTTATTCTGTGCATCTGTTTTGGAATCCTTATGTTGATGTTATTCATTACTTTTACTCTATTTATTTACTGCGCGCACTTGATGAATACTTGTATGAATTCTTATATGTGAATATAATCTAAGTAATCAGCTAATGGAGACTAATTAAGGAAGACTTGGGTAAATAACACGGGTCACACTATGGCTAGAACTGCGTGAAGACAATATCATAGGGCGTGGGGTACCCGCAGGTGTGCGTAGTGCAGTAAGTGCGAAGGTTGGACTGCCTATCAATCACCACATATCAGACATCCCCAAGGTGCAGAAACCTAGTTCTAGCACCCTCCCATACTACTTCAGGTGAGACCTCAGTCCGCGCTTCGCAGACTATTGCCGAAAGGGCCAGTCGTACCGGGATTTTATTAGCTAAATCACTTCCGAATCTGGGTCAAGCCCCACTAAACCAACAAGATGTTAAATGTGAGATGAATGTGAGATGTTAGATATTTTATAAATTTATTTTTTTTATTATAATTTTGTTTTTTATTAATAGAATTACTAAAAAAAATTAGATACAAGAAAATATAATATACATATCACATTAAAATATATAACATATAGAGGTGTATGGTTGGCGCGCGAAGTTGAGCATGGAAGCGGCGTACAGCGGCTAGGGTTAGTCGCAGACCTGCAACGGCAGGCGGACTGCAGGGGCAGAAGCCTCCACTGCGGCAAAGCTGCACATCACAGTCGTAGGGAGTTGGCAGTAGCGGAAAATGCACCCCCGCCAGGGGGCAGGAGGGGATCCTCCAACTAATGAAATGCAACCAGAATATCAGGACGACTCAAGGAAGGATCAGAGGACGAATGAAGAGGATACTGAGGATATGCCGGATAGGCAGAATGAACAAGCTCAACCAGAGGACCAGAGAGTGAGATCATCCACATGCAAGCCTGTTGCTAAGCACACGCCAACAGTGGAGTTCCCTAGTCACATAATCAATGCAAGAATCCAATATATGAAGGATCATGCCCTCATTGGCAAATTTATAGGCATTTGGCCAAATGAGAAAGCCCTGAGGACATGGATTAATATCAAATGGCACCCGAAAGGACATATATCCCTGCATTTGGGACCAAAAGGTTTTTTTACAACAGTCTTCAACTGCTTGGAGGATAGAAACAGGGTCTTTGAGAATGGACCTTACTTCTTTAACTCAGCGGGTCTCTTTCTCAGAGCATGGATAGAACGATTTAACCCAGATAAGGAGGATCTGAGCTGGGCACCAGTTTGGATCAGGCTATACTCATTGCCATGGGAGTACTGGGAGGAAGAATCGCTTCAGGAGATTGGGAAGGTCCTGGGGGACTTTGTCAGGGTAGCAGAAGAAACTAAGACAAAGAAGTACACCTCCTATGCCCGGATCTGCGTTTACATGGATCTAAAGGAACCTCTGCCTGACAAGGTAAAACTCTCTCATGAAGATGTAGAATGGATCCAGTTAATAGACTATGAACATGTGTCTTTTAGGTGTAGAAAATGCCATGCCTTAAGGCACCTGTTCCGAGATTGTCCGTTAAACAGCAAGTCTACGGAGCAAGATCAGGACAAACAAACGACAGATGGGTTTACCAAAGTAGCAAACCGTAGAAGAGGAAATAAGAAACAGCCATCTCAGAATAGGCAGGCCCCGAAGGATCCCTCAAAGCCTTCAACAAGTAACAACTTTGCTGTTCTTGCAGAGGATGCGCAACACGTCCAAGATCCCCCTTCATCCGAGCGCATCTCAAATCTGGAAAAGCCTGAGGAACCCAAAGTGCCAGCTAAAGGAAAAAGTGCTGCACAGGAAGATAACACCCATGGCACCAAAACGAAAATCTGGAGCCAACCAGAGATGGAAACAGATACAACGGATTCAGGCTCTGTAAAACCACAGGAAGAAGAAGAAAGCCATCAAGAAGCCCAAAAAATGGATGAGGATACAGAAACATTTGACATAGGGGAACTGGACATTCTTGGTCTGGAGCATGCTTGTAGAACTAGAAACTTTGATAAGATAACAGAAACGCAAGTGGACAACCTGGTGGAGGTTCTGCATAAAGCTCAAAAGAAATATTCGCTCGGGGTTCAAACAGGCAGCCAATGGGATGGGAAGTTTATTTCAAAGGACAGTAAAAAGAGAGGAAGGAAGTCCACTCTGGAGAGAACCATCAAGATTGGAGAGGTCCTGGTGGATTCAGGCAAATACGCCCAGTTAACCAGGTATTTTAACATCAATCCCAAACCCTCCCAATGAAATTGATATCTTGGAATATTAGAGGGCTTAACGGCCAGAAGAAAGGAAGACTCTTAAAAAATATGATAATGGAAGAAAAACCAACAATTCTTTTCCTGTAAGAGACTAAATGTAAACAGGAAGTTTTAGAAAAAGTAGCAGCCAAGGCCTAGCCGGTAGGGCAGGTTACAACAGTGGAAGCTCAGGGCGCCTCAGGAGGCTTGGCAATCCTCTGGGACGCAAGAATGATACAGTTGGATACCATACATGCAAACAGAAATTTTATTCAAGCCAAGTTTCATCTAATTGGCACAAACATTAATGGGCATATAACAAATGTTTACTTTCCACAAGAAAGCCAGCAGAAAGCTGATATACTGGATGCATTAACACAGCTTAATGCAAACCGAACGTATCCGCTATGGATCTCCGGTGGAGACTACAATATGATAGCAACCCTGGAGGAAAGGAGAGGAGGACGATGCAGAATCAACGGAGACGGCACTCTACTCAAAGATTTCTTTCAAGACAACTGGATGATAGACCTTCCAACTGAAAATGGCCTTTACACCTGGAGTAACAAGAGAATGGAACCAATGCAAGTAGCCTCGCGACTGGATCGCTTCCTAATCTTTGACAATGCAGTGCATTTGGGGCGAGAATTTATAGCCTCAATACTCCCATATTCAGGATCGGACCACTGGCCTATTACCTTAAACTGGAACAGACCAGGCAAAAGTACAAGGAGGCCATTCAGATTTGAATCTTTCTGGCTATCGCATCCGGACTTCCATGAATTTATAAAGACAACCTGGACAAATTTTAATGAATCAGAGGGGACAAGAATGGCCCTGTTCCAAAAGAAGCTGAAGTATCTCAAAGAGGAAATAAAACGTTGGAATAAATCCACATTTGGTAATATTTTCAAATCAAAGGAAATCCTTATTCAAAAAATGAAGGATACTCAACAAAGAATAATTTCTTATGGCCGTTCTGAGGAGTTGACACAACAGGAACAGGCTATAGAAAAGCAAATACTGGAAAGAGACCTGCAGGAGGAGACCCTGTGGAGGCAGAAGTCGAGGATTAGGTGGCTGCAGGAAGGTGAAAAGAATACAAAATTCATTCACAAAACAATAGTCCAAAGGCGCATGATCAACCAAATCTCCTTTGTAAATAATGAGCAAGGAATCAAGGTTGAAAATCAAGAAGGAATAGAAACGGAGTTCATCAACTACTTTAAACAGATGAATCAAGAACCAAACATCAACAGATCTGCAGCCATCGACAACATCACCAGGCACATCCCCAGAATAATTAACGAAGACCAGAACACTCTGCTTCTCAAACCGATCAGTCTTCAAGAGGTAGAAACAGCGGTGAATCAACTCAAGGCAGGGAAAGCGCCAGGCCCAGATGGGTTTACGTCAAATTTCTTTCAGCATTTCTGGGAATTAATTAAATGGGAGGTCTGGCAGGTCGTGGAGGAATCAAGGACGCTCAGATGGATGTATCCAGCCATGAACGCAACATTTCTCGCATTAATCCCCAAATCCTCGGAATCCAACACTCCAGATAAGTATCGGCCCATTGCTTTATGTAATATTATTTATAAAATTGTCTCTAAGGTCATTGCTCTAAGATTGAAGCCCTTGCTGCCCCTCATCATCTCTCCCGAACAATCCGGGTATGTAGAAGGGCGTCAAATCACTGATGGGATCATCCTAGCCCATGAAATAATGCATTCACTCAAGCAATTGAAGAAGCCAGGGATGCTACTTAAAATCGATCTCTCCAAAGCATTCGACAGTATTAGCTGGAATTATTTGCAAAAAACTCTCCTGGCTTTTGGCTTCGCTCCACCATGGGTCAGATGGGTTAGCAGTCTTATTTCATCATCTTTCTTTTCCATCCTTATCAACGGGATTCCCTCTCCCACCTTTCGTCCCTCCCGGGGCATTAGGCAGGGAGACCCCTTGTCACCCTTTCTGTTTGTTATCCTCACTGAAGGTTTGGGGCGAAGTATAAAAGCTGCCATCCAAGCGAACAAGCTCAAAGGAATTGCTGTTCACAATCTCCCAGCAGTTTCTCATCAACAATTTGTTGATGATAACATGCTTTTCGGCCACCCATCTGTTCAAGAAGCACGCTCTTTCAAATCCATCCTTGACTCTTTTTCAAAAGCTTCTGGAGCCCTCATCAATAATGCCAAATCCCAAGTCTTTTTCTTTAACACCCCCCCTTATACCCAAAGAGCCATAACGCGTATCCTTGGCTTCTCTAAGGCATCCCTTCCCTCCTCTTATCTTGGAGCTCCTCTTATCACTTCAGCCCTCAAGCACTCTTCGTGGACAATCCTGATAGAAAAACTAGAAGCCAGATTGCTCCTTTGGACCTATAGATCGCTCAATATGGCCAGTAGAATTGTGCTGATCAAGGCTATCTTGCAATCCATGCCGCTTTACGTATTCTCCATCTTAGCTGCACCAAAATGGGTTCTTAAGGCTATCAAACAATTGCAGAGGAACTTCTTGTGGGGCAGCTCTGGACCAAAAAGAAAATGGGCTCTCATTAGATGGGAGAAGGCGTGTCTTCCTAGACTGGCAGGAGGAATAGGACTCAGAGACCCAGAGCAAAGTAACAAGACCATGGGAGCGAAAATATGGTGGGGGTGGCTTTCAAACTTTAACACCCCCTGGGCACGTCTCTGGACAGCAAAGTATTCGAGGAACTTACCCCTAGAAGAGCAGATCAGAATGTCGGAAATCAGTAAAGGATCGCTAATATGGAACTCAGCCATTCAGCATAGAGATCTCATCCAAAATCATAGCTTTTGGGAGGTGAAAGATGGTCTCACTGCGAGGTTCTGGGAAGATTCTTGGCAGCAGCTACCGAATCTCAAGGACAGTTTGCAAACTATTCCAGAAGGAGAGATAACTCCGCAGGAGAAAATAAGCAATTTCTGGAAAGAACTAAATAACCAAGAGCAGAGAGAGTGGAAAGAAACAAGCCTTATCCTACCACGAAGCTCAAATCACAACCAACTCTCTCTCCACTCTGAATTAAAAAAACGCAGGATATTAAAGCAAACGGGAATGGACACATTGAGATGGGGTTATGAGGAGAGGGGTACATTCACTACAAAAGAAGCCTACAGGATCATCATAAGGGACAGAATGGACAAAGATCAAATATGGAGCAAAATATGGAAACCCCCAATCTGGCCGAAGGTATCCACCTTTCTGTGGCTTCTCTCATACAATAGAATCCTAACCTGGGATAACCTCAGGAAAAGGGGTTTCTTGGGACCTTCCATCTGCCTCAATTGCAATCAGGAAGAAGAATCAGCTCTACACCTAATGCAGACGTGCCAGCTAAGCAGAAAGATATGGGAAAAAGTGGCATTTAGGTGTCAAAAGGAAGGCCGTGTATTGGGGGATGTCAAAGACACAATTCGCCAATGGCCTCAAGCTCCTTACCAATGTAAAATCCTAAATATCCTTTGGCAATTAATACCGGGATTCTTGATGTGGAATATCTGGAAGGAACGGAACCGGAGGATCTTCAAAGGTCAATCAATGACACTGGAGCAGGTATGGAAAGGAATTCATAACAATATCAGAGAAACTCTTTCCACAAAGGACTGGTCCCAAGATGATTTCCCAAAGCAACCTCAGGAACTGGCTATCTGGAACAATTGGCAGATAAAGATACAAGATCAGATTTCGGTCAAGGTCAGCCCAGCAAAGCACCAAACCCATACTGTAAAGTGGATGCCACCACCCATCAACGTGTTCCAACTGAATTTCGATGGCGCATCGAAAGGCAATCCGGGTCAGACTGGTTACGGAGGCATTATTAGAGACCATCAGGGCAAACCTCACATTACCTTCTTTGGAACAATAGGGTGGAACACCAACAATGCAGCGGAGCTGGAAGGTCTATGGAAAGGTCTTACTCTGGCACAGCAAGGTAATTATCTCCCTTTAATTGTGGAAGGGGATTCCCAAATTCTAATAAACATGGCCTTAAAGCTCCAACAGGGTTCCCAAGTACATAAGGTCAGTAGCAGTTGGAGACTGGCTTCCAGATTGGAACAGGTTCAACAATGGTTGCAAGAAAACAGAGCTGTTTCCTTCAAGCATATAAAAAGGGAAGGGAACAAACCTGCTGATTTCCTAGCTAATTTAGGGGTGGACAATGAGAAAGAGCTCTCAGTTGGCCCTCTACATGATACAGTTTCGGCGGATCATCTCTCCACCTTACAAGCAATACTAGACAGAGACATGCAAACACAGGATGGTTCACACCCGGATGCGGGTGGCAACTTGTCAAATGTTTGAGCCTGGCGTGATGGGCAGCTGGCGTCTTGTGATGGCAGGCCAGGACGGCCACACTCGTAGGCTCTGCTATGCATTAATGCCTTTAAATGTTGAAGAGATGGCTTTGCAGAAGGGAAATGGTCTTAAGCATGGCGACTTAAATGCCCTGTACTCTGATACGATGGGGTTCGTTCTGTATGCATCCAGATTGTTCCGCGCAGAGGTCTATTTAATGGCGCATTTGATCCAGTGGTGGTATGTCCGGTATATTGTTATGTTGTTTTATGAGAAGGTTGGGAAGAGGCCAAGCTCTGGCGATGTGAGTAGTGGCAGAGGCTTCACCTCTGTTCAGTCTGCGTTCTCTTGGCTCTTGTCAGTGAAGGGGATCGCGAGGGTCCATACTCTGGTTCCGGTTTCTATTAAGGTGGTTCTGGGTGGAAGAATTGAGGCTCTGCGTCTTGATACTTTGCCTCCCACTGTAAAAAGCACGAGATTTCCCCTGCTCATGGCGCCGAGACAGCGAGGGGTCCCGAGAAGAGGGGGTGTTTGGGGGATAAGTCGTCGGCAGGAGGCTCAAGCAAGAGCAATTCCGCCGCTTGCCATTGTGTCGCCTCCGTCTTCTCCCTCAGAGGATTCGGACCCTTTAGAAAGTCAAGTTCATACTTCACGCTTTACCTTCAGGTGCCGGAGAAACCAGTCACGGGTCTCTCTTCTGATAACTGTAATTGCTACGGAGGAAGAGGAGGACTTGGACAGCCAGGAGGAGGACGATGGGGAGCAGGCTCATACGGGTAATGACCGAGCGATGGCGGAGGTTGGTAATGCTGCAAATCCTCCTCCAGACGAAGTCAATCTTAGGGAGCCTGGCCTTGGTATGGGTTCGCTTCAGCAGCCAGTTCACCCACCGGATTTCCGCCTGGAAGTGATCGAAGATGCTATCATGCCAGAAATTGACAAAAATGCACAAGGTAAGCCTCCACAGGCTTAGTTCCTGTTTCTTCTGCCGTTCAATGGTCATGTTTTGGAGTTTTGAAGGGGTTTCTTCTCTTTCCGAGATGCCCAGTTTTTTGACTTTGGGTAGGGGACCTTCCAGAGTTCGTGGTGTCTCCAGAACTCTGGAAACAAGGGTCCTTCTACTCTCCTATGTTAAAATGCTACCAGCAGCAAGACACAAGAGGCATGCAATGGATCAATGGTTCTACAATTATGCTTGCTGCAGTTCTGTTGTTGGAATCTCTTTTGTAACTCAGAGGGCCACATGCTACTGCTTAGTCCATGCTCATATCTATCGACTCTATCTTTGTAATTCAGGTGGCCATGCGCACCTGCCATGTTCTTCTGACAGAGGGTGGCAATTTGCATCCTCAGAGGCTAGTTCCTCTTTGTAAATATCTTTTTCTTCTTTTAATATAATAGATTAGTCTTTACATAGAAAAAAAAAAATATATATATATATATATATAACATATAGATAATACTTATAAATTAACATCCATTTTACCATATAAATTAAAATAATGATTCCATAACCATAAGTAGATAAAAACTTAATATTTACAACATTAGATGTTAAATGTGAGATGAATGTGAGATGTTAGATATTTTATAAATTCATTTTTTTAATTATACTTTTGCTTTTTATTAATAGAATTACTAAGAATTGTTTAGATAAAAAAACAATATAATACACATATCACATTAAAATATATACCATATAAATAGTACTTATAAATTAATATCCATTTTACCTTATAAATTAAAATAATGATTCCATAACCATTAGTAGATAAAAACTTAATATTTACAATATGGCAAGATTTTTAATCGCGAATATTTACCATGCATATTATTAACTTCTAAATGGCATTTTTTACAATATCATGGGCCATACCTAGAAGAGAAAGATAGACAGAGGGGGAGAGAGGGAGGGAGAGAGGGAGAGGAGGGAAAAAAATCATAATACCATGGGCCATCTAGGCTTTTGATTATTATGTTATGGATCTAGGCTTTTAATTATTCTATTACAATACCATGGGTCGATACCATAGCTTATCAACACCACATGCCCAAAAACCATAACTTATTTCTAAATAAAAATATTTTAGAAACACTTTATTTAATTTAATTTTATAACATCTTTAATTAAATCTAAGATAAAAAAGGTTATAATTACTTTTGAATTATATCTAAACGCTCTATCCTCACAACTACTAAAAATAGGGAGTCATAGGAGCATAATTGTATGGAAGAATGTTTAGTAATGTGTTATATGCCCTCCTTCCTAATGGGGATAATTTACCACATACCTTTCTTTAAATTGGGGGGAATATTACATTGGTCCATTTGATGCAGTGGCAAAGAATCATAAATAGAATCATACCTTTCTTCAAATTGGGGGGAATATTACATACACATGCCCTCCTTCCTAATGTGGATAATTTACCACATACCTTTCCTCAAATTGGGGGGAATATTACATTGGTCCATTTGATGCAGTGGCAAAGAATCGTAAATAGCCCCATGAGGCACCCTTTCATGAAGAGCTTCCTAGGAAAGATTCGTAAATATCAGCCACATGAGGCACCCTTTCATGAATAGCTACCTAGGCTAACTAAAATTTGAGTTAAACTGGGGGGAATATTACATTGGTCCACCCCATGAGGCACTCTTTCATGAAGAGATTCCTACGCTAACTAGAATTTGAGTTAAACTGGGGGGAATATTACATTGGTGCACCCCATGAGGCACCCTTTGATGAAGAGCTTCCTAGGCTAACTAAAATTTGAGTTAAACTGGGGGGACTATTACATTGGTCCATTTGATGCAATGGTAAAGAATCTTAAATATGCCCCATGAGGCACCCTTTCATGAAGATCTTCCTAGGAAAGAATCATAAATATCAGCCCCATGAGGCACCCTTTCATGAAGAGATTTCTAGGCTAACTAAAATTTGATTTTAGTTATTGAGCATGTGAAATGTTACATGTTAGATGTTAAATGTGAGATGACTGTGAGATGTTAGGTATTTTATAAATTCAATTTTTTTTATTGTAATTTTCTTTTTTATTAATAGAATTACTAACAATTTTTTAGATAAAAGAAAAGATAATATACATATCACATTAAAATATTTAACATATAAATAGTACTTATAAATTAACATCCATTTTACCATATAAATTAAAATAATGATTCCATAACCATAAGTAGATAAAAACTTAATATTTACAATATGACAAGATTTTTAATCGAGAATATTTACCATGCATATTATTAACTTCTAAATAGTTTTTTTTACAATATCATGGGCCATACCTAGAAGAGAAAGTACATATCACATTAAAATATATAACATATAAATAGTACTTATAAATTAACATCCATTTTACCATATAAATTAAAATAATGATTCCATAACCATAAGTAGATAAAAACTTAATATTTACAATATGAAAAGATTTTTAATCAAGAATATTTACCATGCATATTATTAACTTCTAAATAGTTTTTTTTACAATATCATGGACCATACCTAGAAGAGAAAGATAGACAGAGGGGGAGAGAGGGAGAGGAGGGAAAAAAATCATAATACCATGGGCCAATACCATGGCTTATCAGCACCACATCCCCAAAAGCCATAACTTATTTATAAATCAAAATAATTTAGAAAATCTAAAAGAAAAAAGGTTATAATTACTTTTGAAGTATATCTAAACCCTCTATCCTCACAACTATTAAAAATAGAGAGTCATAAGAGCATAACTCTGTAGACAATGGAAGAATGTTCAATAATGTATTATATGCCCTCCCACATAACCCCAAAAACCATAACTTATTTCTAAATCAAAATATTTTAGAAATACTTTATTTTAATTTAATTTTATAACATTTTTACTTAAATCTAAAAGAAAAAAGGTTATAATTACTTTTGAAGTATATCTAAACCCTCTATCCTCACAACTACTAAAATTAGAGAGTCATAAAAGCATAACTGTGTAGACTGTTAGCACCTAAATTTGCCTTAGGATGAAGGAAGGCAACATTCAAGGTAACCACAAACCACGCTCGGTCTGGTAGCTAGCCCTACCAAAACAGGAGAGGGCTCTCTCCGGGTCACACTCAGGAAAATAAACAATAGAGTCTGAGATGACTCAAAAATGAATACTAATTTTAGGCTAGGTAAATGGATGTGATGGAGGTATTTTGACAAATGACTGAGTTTTCTGGGATGTGTGGGGCCAAGGAACAGCATGAGCAGAGAATTTAACTCAAAGACGCAGGTTATTTCGTGAGGCAAGATAGGCGGAAAGTCTAGCAATTAGATTTGAAATAATATGAAGTGGAGAGATTGTTTGAGAGTGTGAAAAGGGCATAAATACATGAATCATTTTCAAGAGAAGAAAACATAGAACGTGAAAACTATCCCAAGGCAGAGTAGCACACTGAATTCTACCTTTTTACTTAGAAATCTTTCACTGGAAATGAATATGAATGATAATATGAAACATAACTAAATACATATGAAACATAAAGAAGATACATTTACTAAACTCACGCCATAGGAATCTCATGAACCAGAGCTGCAATATTTCATTAATTCTCTGTCAAAATGTAAAGTGAGTGACTGGGTTTATCTCCCACAGTTTCCCAGAAATTCCAACCCTCTACAAAATGACTCTTAATACAATAAATAAGCTTTGCCATGAGAAGGTTGATCAACCCAGGCAATGAAGAGCCAACCATCAACAGTTACATTTAATTTTCTATGAAGACCAATTAGACAAAAGCAAATATGAGCATAGATTTTGTGGGTGGTTGTTCGCCTTCATTTGGCCACTTGGATAGAATCCAAAAATGATTTTTAAACTTTGCCTTTGATGCCGGGAAAAGCTTATTGCAAATGAGCTGGCCCACTTGGAGAAAATTGCGAATCGAAATTTCGTGAAGCAAGCACGATTTTGGCCTTTATGTGTCTGTGCGCCGCACCAAAAACTGTATGCGTTGCGCTACTTTGGAGCTGGTCTTGAGGCCCTTGTTGAAGTCAAAATTGAGCACAAGTGTGCTTGTTGGAAGGCCCTGCCTGTCTACTCTCCAACCCAAGTGGAATTTCTGAATTTGGTGCCCATTTTCCCCTCCAAAGCTGCAATCTCCCAAGACTGCTTCCTGTGTGTCAAAATAGGGGCAGAGAGGTCATTTTTTGGGTGTTTTTGACCTCCTGAGGACTCAAAACTGGGCCAAACTTCTGGGAAATGCACAAACAGTCATGATTTTCCATGGAAAATCCAAAAATTCAAACCTTTTGTCATTTGGAGCTCCCTATTGTAAGCGCGCGCCTGGTGGCGCAGCGCACAGGGAGAAAAACCCTATTTTTTGACAAAAATTTCCAAAAACACCAAGAATGCCCCAAATTTCTTGAGATTTGGGCTGGAGCTTACTTACCAAGTGTTATGCTAGGCCAAAGAGGCTTTGGCCAATATCTGAAGTCAATCGAGCTCCCTTTGCCTCTTTTGCTTCTTGATTGCCTTCCTCAATTTCGCCTTCAAATTCCTGATTCGAGCCTTGCACACTTTGTTTCGCGCCATGTAGTGGAAATCCATGTGTCTCAGTAATGCATGGTCCTTGTCAGCCTTGTCCAGCAGCCTCTCTAAGTGCATGTTAACTCTCTTGAGATTGGCCTCCTGATCCTCATTAATCTTGCTCCAATGACGTGAGCTCAACTCTTCTCCTTTGTGCAGCTTGGCGATGCTCACGAATGTTTTGTAGCTCCGTGATCGCTTGCTGATCCTCCAGCTGTTTGTTCCTCTACTCCAGATACTTCATGTTCCATTTGGCTCTTTCCAAATCAAGGGACAAGGCTTGAATCTCTGCTTGCTGCTCCTGGATGATCTCTTTAAGCTGCACACTTGTCGGTTATGTATTTGTATCATCATCATGAAGGAGAACGAATTTGGTCTCTCATTCACCTGATGACTCACCTAAAGGCCCCTCATCCTACATTGGCTCCTTGCCTTTGTCATGTTCCTATGATGCTGATGGAGGAAGCGAGGCCCCTTCCACCCTGGGTGGAGATAACACTCGCTTTGCCGCTGCAAACAAACGCCTGGTGCCTTTCTGATATGTGATGAAAAACGACACACTAGCAGTCTCATGGCGCTCATACCGATGAGAAGGTTCACCCTCATGCTTAACCTCTGTTACTCTCCGTGAAGCTCTGAAGAAATCACGCGAGATGAAATCATCCCAAGTGATGCCCTGCAATCCAAGCTGATGAACCACCAAAATATTAATAAGAGCAAAATGATAGACACTGTTAAGTTGCTGCTAAGGTGTTTTGCATTGTATAAAGGTAGTCATCCTCTCTATGTTCTGGCAAATGAAATACGGAATGTTCATCATCCTTACCTGGTGAAATGCATGAGAAACCTGATGTGATAAGCATAAAGATGAGAGAATCGCCCCTCACAGCTAAAATATTTCATAATCAATCTCATTAGTGGAGCATATTCGTCTTTCAGATACAAGAATGGGAACACTCTCTTGAGATGCCTTAAGAAACTCGTTTTGATGTATGGCTCATAATGCTGCCGGTCAATCTTCTTTTTCTTGTGCCATGGTTCGCCAATGTTCGGTATACAGGTTGCCAATGAGATGGATTTTGGTGTAAGTGTGAAGGTGACACCAGCCAAGGTAGCTTGATCTCCATGCAAGTGCAGCACAAAAAGACGAGCCAACTCATGATGAAATTGGACACTTGCCACCTTTTAACAAAACTCATAGCATGACTGATGTTGAAAACATGACATAGCAAGAGGGTAGGCCTGTAATTTTGTAAGGGTGGTAGGTTCCTCTCTAACATGTCTGCCACTTTTATGAGGCCTCTAGGGTGCCTGTTCTTCCCATGGAGAGTCACTTTGGGTTTCTACCTCATAGTCTGATGAATGCTCAGATGCCATGACTGCTATGCAAAGTACCCTGAAGAGAAGATGACTGATGTGTATGAACTGTGCTTGAACTGCCCTTTTTGATGTGTTGAAATCTACCATCAAGGGGAAAATGCAACAAGGGACTATTAGGAAGGGGAATAATAGGAAGGGATTAGGGACTATGAGGAGGAATTTTATTTAGGGATTAGGGAGTTTAGGAGATTTTATATAGGGTAGGGTTTGGGGTGTGAGGAAAAGTTATATGGGCTAGGGTTTGGGTTTTATCTTTGAAAAATGTGCGGAGGGGATAGGGAATAGGATTTTAGTAGAATTTTAGGATAGGGAGAAATGGAAAAAGTGGAATAGGGAAGAAGGGAATGAGGGAAAGAAGGAAAAATGAAATGGGGGGAAGAACCTTGGCACCAACACAATGATTTTGTAACCCTAACAGCATTTGCTTTGATGATTTTAAGTGGTAGGGTTTAAGAGTTTTTGTTCAAATTTAAGCCACCATTTACTATCATCATGGTAACATAAAAATGGATGAAACACTGAGAGATTGAGCTGACCTGGAAAATTCAAAGGATTGAAGGCGATTGGTTGCAAATTCTGAGCAAAATCAGGCTTCTGTGTATATGCGCCGCGCTACTCCACTTATGTGTTGCGCCCTCTATGTGCGTCGCAACCGTGTTGTTTAACACTGTGCGGTCACACCCAGTGCGCCGTGCTCCCTATGTGTGCTGCATTATTCCACCTGTGCGCCGCGCTCCAATTCTTAACACAGTCCGGCCTTTCCAAACAGCAGTTTGCTCTCCAACCTCCAAACTCGACTTGCAATATGATATTTATGAATGTAACTTGACCCAAATGATTTATATAACTTGGAGAAATATGTTGCAAGAGTTGGATTTGATTTTTCCTTCTTCCAAAACCCATTTTGTAATGTTTTCACTTTGGCACTTTTTCACAACTAATACAATTCTGCTTTTCACACTTCTTTTTGATTTCTTTGACTAAAATGATGAAATTTTTCGGTGATTTTTTGCAGGGGTAGCCGACATGGAATTTGGCTAAGGAGACCAGGGCTGCGCTTGGAGAAATCCACTGAGAAACTTTTGAAAATTTTTACAAATGACAAACTGTTGACTTTTCTTCAAAATAGAGTTTTGAAGAACAGTCGTATTCTATCAACATGACGATGAAAATATTTGAATCAAAACTTTATAAGAGCCTCCATCTGGCCTTGCTGGATTTATTGGACCTTGTTTGAAGACCAAATGACCAATCCCTAGACTTAATGACCGAAATGACTCCTGCCCATTAAAAGATCAAACATTGACTGTCATGGACTTTAATACACATTGGTGAAAAGACCTGAGCCAGCAGGTGCAAGACATGAGGGGAATGAATGGTAAGGCCCTTCCATTAGGTTATGGCATGCCCCTAGCGGAATGCAGCTGAGTGAATGGAGTGAGACACCTAAAAATGAAATGCAGAAAGAGTTTTGAACTCTAATGGAGGACTGACAAGACCAACTCTAACATTGGCTCCAATGGGGGATGGTAGCTCCTTGGAGGTACCAAGAACGGCAGACCTTTGGGAGAGCAGACAGTGCCTTCGTCCATTGGGCTATTGAGTCATCATTTCTACAAACGACACGCAACTCTTGACTCATTTATTGACTCGGACTGACTCAAATATGGACTTAAAATGACTCAAAAATTGACCAAACAAACTCAAACCAAAGCTGAAATAAAATGGTATTTACAATGACAATGGAAACAGTAGAAACAACTCAGAAGTGGTACTGCTTGAGCAGCCGACCATTGATCGGCCCTCTTGGACAATCTTCCCCATTCATTTCCTTCAGAAGAAAGGCATTTTGACCCCGATATGCTGCAATCTTGAAGGGACCTTTCCAGAGATTCTCGAATTTACCGTGCTTACCCTTTTCCTCATTCCTGGCATCCCACTTTAGTACTACATCATCCAGCTGAAATTTGTCCGCCTTTGCTTTTCTGTCATAAATTTTCTTAATTTTCTCCTGCAACTTGGATGTGTTTTGGAAGACTTCTTCTCTGGTCTGCTACAAATGGATCATCTGATTCAACCTTCTCTGTATAGGATCATCTTCACTGCCGGCTTCCTGAAGGAGTTTGACTACCGGAGCTACAAGAGAGGTAGGAAACAAGGCATCGACTCCATACACAAGCTCAAAGGGGAACATACCAATGGATTTCTTCTGATTGACCTGATCTGCCCAAAGTGCATTTACCAGCTTCTTATGCCAGCTCTTCTTGTTGATTTCTAGCAACTTCTTAATGATATTGACAAAAGATTTATTAGAGGACTCCGCCAATCCATTTCCTTGTGGATGATAGGCAGTTGAGTGACCCAGAATGATATGATATTTATGAAAATACTCTACCATCCTTTTCGATTTGAAAGCTGCTGCGTTATCAGTGATTAATTTATTTGGGCAACCAAAGTGAGATAAGATGTTATTTTCAAGGAATGAAATAATTACCACATCTGTAGCTCATCTCGTGGGAATTGCTTCAATCCATTTCGTGAAGTGATCTGTTGCCGTGAGAATCCATCGATGCTGACCAGAAGAAGCGGGATGAATTTCACCAATGAAATCCAACCCCCATTGCTGAAAAGGGGCACTCACCTCAATGGGCTTAAGCGGCAAAGGCTGTAATTTCTGCCTTCCTTCAAAAATCTAGCATTTATGACAGCTCTTGACAACCTTATACACATCAGCAAACAATGTTGGCCAATAGTATCCCGCTCTCAAAACTTTATTTGTTGTTGCTTTCCAAAAAAGGTGACCACCACAATCCCCTTCGTGGAAATCCTCCATGACCTGCTTTGCTTCTTCTTCCACCAAACAGTTCAAAAGAACACCACCAGGATCTTTCCAATAAAGTGTAGAATTTAGAATGCAAAACTTGGCAGCCTTTAATTTGAAAGTTCTAGATTTGTTTCTAGTCATGCCGGGTGGTGGTGAAAAATTTTGAAGCACATATATGATGTCTGAATACCACGGAGAAAGAGAAAACATTTCAGATACCTGAATTGATGAACCTTCCTCATTCTCATCGGACATAGCAGCGAGCAGATTTATGTCTAAGGCGTGCAAGTTTAATTCAACCATTAACTTTGCTAATCCCTGTC
The DNA here is from genome assembly GCA_031772625.1 of Pinus tabuliformis. NCBI lineage: Eukaryota > Viridiplantae > Streptophyta > Pinopsida > Pinales > Pinaceae > Pinus > Pinus tabuliformis. The sequence continues at coordinate 1,245,170,465 of CM062807.1, read as the reverse complement.
CTTTAACCAGCTTTGTGGGCTTTATCTCCACATCATATTCTAAAAAAGCTATGATCCACTTGCCTCGTCTTCCTTCCGGATTGGTCTGACTAAAACATCTTTGATAGTAGCGTTAGGAACATAAGCCAAAATATGAGAATGCAGAATGTATACCCGAAAGTCTTTCAATGCTTTCACAAGTGCGAGAGCTTGCTTCTCAATGATATTGTACTTTAAGGCTGCATCTCTTATAGTTCTGCTGAAGAAAGCGATTGGTCTTTCGTGATCATCTCTTTTCTGCATCAACACCACTGACATAGTATGCTCCAAAGCGAATGAAGACAATATGAAATCCTGAGTGTATTCCAGGCTGATTAAAACTGGAGCTGAGGAAAGAGCCAATTTGACTAAATTGAAAGATTTTATAGCCTCTTTCATCCACTTCACTTGGCTGTCTTCTTAAGCATGTTTGTGATCTCTCTTAGGTGCTTAGCAAGTTTAGGTACAAAGCGGCGTAAAAAATTCATTTTACCATTGAACGATTGAATCTCCTTTTTATTCCGGGGCAGATCAATTTGCTTAATTGCTTGTACACGTGCAGGATCGATATGAATGCCATCTTTTTCGGATTCAGTGATAGACCATATTTTTTGCACGTTTCAAAGACAATTTTCAGATGATACATGTGTTCTTCATCAGATTTGGAAAACACCGTCAGATCATCAAGGTATAAAACCAAAAAGACATCCTTCTCATTTGCGAAAGCCAAGTCCATTGCTTGCTGAAAGGTGGCACCTGCGTTCTTCAAACCGAAAGGCATTTTAGCGTAATGAAAATTTCCCCATGGAGTAGTGAATTCTATCTTGTCTCGGTCATCTTCATGGACTGGAATTTGGTTATATCTAGAATAACCATCAAGTAGTGACATACGAGATGCCCCAACTACTCGCTGAAATATATGATCCATTTTGGGCAGTGGATAGTTATCTTTCAATGAAACTTTATTGAGACTCCTAAAATCAATGCACAAGTGAATCTCACCTGTCTTCTTCCGCACGGGCACCAAATTGGAGATCCAATTCGAAAATATGATGGGAACGATGATTCCTGATTTGTACAACCTGTTTATCTCCTTTTCAATTAATGGCAGTAGTTTTGGATTTAGTCTTCTCAACTTCTGTCTAAAAGGTTTCTGATTAGGCTTAATGTGTATAGTGTGCTGAATGATATTAGTATCGAATGTCTTCAAGTCAGAATCATCCCAAGCAAACACGTCAGCAAACGAAGATAGCAAATTGATATATTTGGCTTTCATCTTTTGTGGCAATGCTTTAGACAGTTTTACCATTTTAGGATTAGGAGTTGTTCCGATATTGACCTCTTCAACACCCTTCTCTGTTGGTTGCAATGTTGGTTTGCGGGCTACGTCATCTTGATCAAAGAGTTCTTCTAAAGGTATCAAGCCTTTAGGGATGATGTTGTCCTTCAGCTACAATACGTCCATTTGATTGATCTGCACCTCATATTTGCCATCATCATTTTCTTCATCAATTGAGGTCTCTTTGAACTTACCGCTATTTTGCAGAAAATCATCAATCTCCTCATCATCTTGGAAGACTTGCTAATACCTCTGATTGTCGGGGACAGTCGAACAATGCTTGACATGGATTTCGAATTTATTACTAGAGTTCATTGGAATCTTCAAACTACTGGCTGCTTTAGCAAGAGAATCAGCAATGTTGTTTTGAACACGAGGCACACATTTCAAGGTATATTCTGAAAATAATTTCAGGATGTCTAGGATTGCATTCTGGTAAGCCCGCATCCAAGGATGCTTTGCTTGATATTCGCCTCTAAACTGCTTAATCACCAACTCGGTGTCGCCATATACTGCAATCCTCTTAGCATTCATCTTTCTTAGAATCTTTAGGCCAGCAATCAGAGCTTCATATTCAACCTCATTGTTTGAACAATCGAAAGCTAATTTGTAAGAGCATACCCGCACATTACTAGGCACCTTGTTCGGGGTGGAGAAAGGACTACATACCCAAATACCAATTCTAGCACCATCATTTCCCATTGCACCGTCGAAATCCATGGTCCACAAACCTTCTTCCTCTTCTTCCAAGTGCCGAAATTCTGCTGGCTCTGTTTTTCCTGCTTGTTGTCCATTATCTTCAGCTAATTTCTCAATGGTGTTTTGTTGTTCTCGTCCTTCTTTCTTCAAAACTTCTCTAAAATTTTCTACATTTCTGGAATGCTTTCTACTTCAACTAACTGACTATCTACATCATTAAAACTATCTGAATACAAAACAAAAGACTCTAGATCTGTATGTACATAATTAATTGGATGATTAATGGGTTTCTCCTTGCTTGTAATCATGTATTTCATTTTTTGTTCCCGAAACAATTTTCTCATCTGGCCAAACACCAGAATTGTTGCATAGGAGAAATCTAGTTGTAGTGTCCCTCTTAATTTTGCTGCCCAAGACCTGGAAAGAAGCATGCCGAACCTGGGAGGAATATCCGCTACAAAAATATCCATCAAAACATTCTTCACTGGTGTCGCACGGAATGATTCGATCTTGCGGACAAGATAGACCTTCTTAGAATCTAAAGAAGACCTAACGACAAGCAAACCAACCAGACACTATATTTCTCTAAATATGCTTCAATAAACAATAGCAAACAAGGGTTTTTAGGGCCTACCTTTGGTCCAACACAAGCTTGTGGATGCCCTCACTCTTTTGATCCAAATGAGCTCCTCTTCGCGAATCTACAAACACAAACAAGGCAAACAAATTAAACATATTTAACATGAAAGTCAAGGAGTCCATGAAACAAATAACATAAGATACTTGTTGAGAAAAATGAGTTTGATTGTATTAATTCAAAAGAAGAAGAACTTTACAACCTTTGCCTTGATGCTGTACAAGCTCCTCCCAGGGTCCAACAAGATGTCTCCTCTACTCTGACAAGTTTCACTCACTCTCCAATGGAAACAAGAGGTATGTGATCTCTCCTCTCAAGCTCAACCAAAGAGTCTTAATTTCACTAGCATTTACCCTCAAAAATGTTCAGCTTCTAACCTCCTTAGTCCTCACCCCAATGCCTGTGTTTATAGTGCAATGGAGGGAAGTTACTAGGTCCTCTTTCAAAGGGATAAAGCCCTCCTTCAAAGGGATAGCTCCTTTAGTCAAGGGATTAGCTCCTTTTCTTTTGGGATGCATGAACCACCTCAGAGCGAACAATCCACGTTAAAATTCCTTTTAGAAAACTCTAGAATTAATCCAAAGTGAGTTTTTTAAGATAAAACTTGCGCCTTTTGACTTTCACAGGGGTCCGCACCTACACCGTTAGGGACAGAGCGGGTAGGTACGCAGCTTTTGTACACAGAAGGTGCGGGACCGCAGGTGACCATGAGAGAAAGTGCGGAACCAGAGTTACATTGATTTTTAATGTCTTTCTCCCACTTCCAAAGCTTGATTTGAAGAGCTGAGGTCTTAGACTTGCTTAGGAGGACAGTACAAGTGATGATAGACCCATACTGACTGCAAATAATCATGGTGACGATATTTTAGTGTAACAGATTGCCCCCTAAAGTGTGAAGTCTGTAGTAGATGAGGATTTCATTTATCATATAGGAAGAGTGAAGTACTTTATCATTTCGAGGATCATCTTATGGAGAGCCTGGTCCAAACCTGTAAAAACATTCAATGCAAGATATATGTATGAGATCATATCATCGCTGAGGTAGGCATTCCCATACTCAGATAAAAACTAACTAGAAAACTATCTACTTCTCTGATATAGGAATGATCTTGTAAAACATCACAAGTATGGACTCATGTGAACACAGTATGGACACAGCCATCTGTTTATAAATAGTCCACAATACAATGAATACAAAATTCCCAGCAGCCTGGATGGTAGGAACTAGATCCAGGGTCTTCATTTCTACTTCCCGAAAAAGTACGATTCTATCCATGCGAATAAATGTGTTGATGTCAAACATGGTAGAAACCACTTGATTACCAGTCAATGATGTAAACTGTTAACAAGTGTGAGAGAAACCACCAGTGATGTCAATGGCTCTCAAAGTACCGAGTACAATCCATGAGATTTGAGTAAATGTGTTGATGTCGAACATATCACGGAATCCTTCGATCGAAAGTCAATGATGTAAACTGTCGTCAAAGGCGAGAAACCTGCCATTGAGGCATGTAGATCTCAAGGTACTGACGATTTCTAGATCATCTTTCTAGATAATGAGCTGATGTCGATAGAAAGTGATCCGTCGTAGGCAAGCCCACCATATGAAATCATAGATCAAGTTGAAGAAATTTAGTTGCAAGGACTGACTCAGGGATGGTCAAGATGGATGACAGATATTTTTACATATGAATGGCTTACTGGCAGTGACCTTTTGAACACATAACGACACGACAGATGGCTTGGTGAAAATTGACCCAAAGTTAATACCCAGAAACTGGCTGAAGACTTTCAATGTGGTTTGATCAACTGTTAGGCAAAGGATTTCCCAACCCATGTGAATAAAAGTGTCGTGTTCAAGAGTGGTTACAAAGTATGACAAACAGGCTCATTTTCCTCTCTTTTCCCCCACCATTTCTGCCAAGTACCTCTTTATTTTTGACAAGCTTGAGGAGGATATCATTTGCTTGATTATAATCTTATCCTTCGGATGAGTCCAACTTAGTTTAAATTCGAACCCTAAGAAGGAGTGGTTCGTTCCTGTTTGTAATTGAATAGGTCCTTTACTGTGGAATTTTAACGAGTCCAGTATAGGAGAAACTCAGCGTTTTTCAATTTTAGAGAGTCTGAAAAGCTTAAGAAGACTCCAGGGTTGACCTTTTTCATAAATTTGTGTCTCTCAAGCCCGAAAAAGTATAAAATAATACTTGAGAGAACCGCTTGATCTTTTACGACCAAGGAGTACTTTTCGTTATTAGTGTCACTGATCCAAAAAAGTAAAAAAGCGATCAACGACACGTCGTTTTATAAGCAATATCGAATTTGAAACGACAAAAATCCGGCAATCTTTTCATGTTTTTACGGTCGGAAAAGAGCTGTAAGTGGACCGTCTTTTAATTTCGTTTTAATGAGTGTAAAAGAAACGCTCGGCAATCTTTTCATGTTTTAGGAGTCAGAAAAGGGCTTAAAGATGACTCTACTTGTTTTTTCATTGAAAATGATAGATTTCGCCTGAATAATCCTTTATTCTGCACAAAAACACAAACATTACTCATACCTGTTTGAAATGGATAAAAGCGTTGCAAAATACATTTTCAAAGTGAAACATAAACAAATTTGCGATTTATTTACTCAAAAAACTTATAAAAAGGGCCTTTGTCAATTCATTTTTACCGTTCGAGTTTGGGTGAGAAAATAGTGCTTTTGCTTAGAAAACTTCCCGTGAAGATTGTGGAAAATCCAACCGTCGGAATCGAGTGCCGTCTTCTCCAGGTAATCCACATCATCCTACTCTTCATTTTCAACCGTTTAGTTTTTTTATTTAGTCCCTCATTTCATTTTTTGGGAGGGTTTTTAGGCGCAAAACCCGTGCTTGGGGGTCCGCAGGTTTACCATTGCGGACCCGCGGACCCCAACTTTCTCCATTGGGAAAAAGCTTGGGGTCCGCACCTTCCATGTAGACAAGGTGCGGACTCACGCACTGTGTCTAACGCGGAGGGTGCGTACCCCGCCGCAAGGGTTTTGAACCCAAAATTTCTCAAAAATGGACCAATCAAAATGTTTTCTAGCAATCTAATTAATCTTTATACTTGATGTAGAGAGTATATCATGCTAGATTGGCGTGAACGAGAGCATGAGGACGTGGATACTGCCGCATGGAATCATCAGCCTTCACTTGATGCTTTGAGGGCATGCGGACTGTACAAATTCTAGACCATTCCTGGCATGAGGGCTCAGGTAGATTTCTTACAGTGGCTGGTTGACAGATGGAGCATACAGGACCAGTGTTTTTTCATTGGCGGGCACCGGCTCGAAATCGAGCCGGAGGACATTTATTTCTTGACTAGTTTGCCTAAGAGAGGCGAAGACTTGACTCTATTCGGGACTAGGCCAGGTGGCCAGTCTATCGATAGCCTCCGGCTAGAGTACTGCAACAGCCAGGCTAAAGACAAAGGGATAGACATAAAGACCATATCCCGTCCTGAGCTCATGGTGATTGCGTTTACTGTCACCAGACTTTGCGGAGCTACTGCATTACATAATGCCACTGGATCCTAGATGCGTATGGCAGTTAATTGCTTTCGAGGCACCATCTTCAACTGGTGCAATGTTGTGCTGGCCAATGTGAAAGGCCAACTGACCAAGGCCAAGAGCGGATGACTAAAGACCTTTGGTTATGGGGCTTTGGTCATGAGTTTTGGCCTGGAGAGGGTTCCTATGCTGATCCCACAGCACCTTACTGTTGGAGCTGGGCTTCCTCGAGAGCCCAAACTGATGCGATGGGTCGCAGTCATGGCCCGTCACCCGGACGAGAGGACAGAAGTTGCTCATTTCAAACCTGAGTATTTCCAATGGTTGGAAAGTCAAGTTTTTTCATTCAGGACTTCCCTTACGCTGGGATGGATTTCCGTGGTGACCCAGACATGGCTCTTCCACCAGGAGAGCAGTGCGACGAGTCAGGTAAAATCCTTTTCAACTTTTCCTATTTAAATTTTTTTTATTTTTCCATTGTCTCAAAACTGATAGTAAAAATTTCAAATGCAGATGTGGGTCCACATCGACCAGCCGCTCTCCGGCCTTTTGAGAGGAGGCAACCAGTTGCACCCGCACCAGCCCCACAGGACGAATCAGCAGAGGTTTTGGCCGAGTTGGAGAGTCATCTTGAGCGCTTGACAGGGGATATTCCCGAGACCACTATAGACGACATTCCTCGTCGACTTCAGCACTATGTGATTGGAGTCCCGGGACCTTTTAGGAGGTTCTTTTGCAAGGTGGCCCGGGCAGTGGTTTCTTATAGAGATCATCACCAGTGATAGGATGATCGCCTTTTGTGGGCACATGTGACATTTTTGTTTTTTGTACTTATCATTTTTGCCAATCATAAGGTGTTTTTCAACCTATGATCGAAGATGATGTATTTTTTGACACACTCCTATATATATATATCACTATTACCGACTTATCTTGTAAATCATATTATGGAATGGTTTTAAATTTACATGTATGATTATTGCAAATGTCTATTTAACATTCGAGAAGCAATTGCATCTGCTAATGTATTTAAAGACCTTGGAATATGCTGATATTCAATATAATTAAACTCACGTTCCAAGAGACACACTCTCAAAAATAATCTTAATAACACTGGATTTCTAATGGCATACACTCTATTAAGCTGTAACACAACGAGTTCAGAATCTAACCTCACTATCAAACTCCGAATCCCAAATGAAATAGATTCAGACAATAACTCAATCACTGCACTGTACTCTGCAATGTTGTTTGTTGTTTGATCGAGGCTTAGCCCATGCATAGAAACTAACTCGTCAGAGGGCGAATAGATAACCCAAGCTGCGGAAGAGATGTTCCGTGTATTATGACAAGCACCATCAGCAAACCCAATGTATGTTTGGAGAGGCATCGACATCTGCAATATCAAGAGTAAAACCAAGATAAGCAGGAAAAATGACGAAAAAACACTCTCTAAGCTAAGCACACTTTTGTTTTTAAACTAAAACACACCAGCTAGAAAGAAAAACTATCCTAACTAAAAATCTCCATACCTCATTCTTTCAAGCATAGTACCTCTTCAAGTAAAGGCCATTTCTGGGTTTACCCAAAGAGTCCCCATCAAAGTCCACCAATTCATAGGCCCCTTTTGCTAGCTTTCGCTTAACAATATAGGGACCATGCCACATAGGAACGAATTTCCCAGCGCCTAATTTATCATTAGCTTGATCATACAATAACACTAGGTCTCCTTCCGAAAAATTTCGAGGGGTCACATTCCGATCATACTGAGCTTTCATACGTTTTGCGTGAGTCTCGATCGCCAATGCAGCATCACGTCGATTCTCATCTAATTGAGCTAAGTATAACAAACGCTTTTCCTCTTCGGAAGTAGCTAGAAGTAACTCAATGGCCATTTGCAGTGACGGGATTTCGCACTCAATGGGTAACACAGCTTCCAAACCATAAACTAGTTGGAAAGGAGTGAACCCTGTTGATGTTTTTACTGAAGTTCGGTACACCCAAAGCGCTGAAAATAGCATGTTGTGCCAATTCGACTGATGAATCCCAATGATTCGTCGGATCATGATAACTAAAACTTTGTTGATGGATTCAACCAGACCATTTGCTTGTGGATAATAAGGAGTTGAACTATCGTGACGTAAACCAAGCTAGCCTGTAAGTTCGGTCATCATAACGTTTCGAAAATGACGCCGATGATTAGTGATTATCACTTGTGGGACACCAAACCTAGCAATTATATGCTTGAACACGAAAATTGCAGCTGTCTTGCCATCTGCCTCGAATGTAGGCATCGCCTCGGCCCACTTAGTAAAATAATCTACCGCAAGGATGATATACGCATGCCCCCCGGTCGAGTGAGGGTTACATGTAATAAAATCGATACCCCATTTGGCAAAAGGACCAACGGAAATTATAGGGTGGAGAGGAGCAGGTGGAGCACGCATCTTACGATCAAAAATCTGGCAGTTGTGGCATTTTCGGACTGCCGTAATACAATCTTTAAACAAGGACGGCCAGAAATAGCCAGCGCGCAATATCTTTTGGGCTGTGGCATACCTAGACATATGACCGCCACATGCTCCAGAGTGATAGTCATTTAGAACCCTCTCAGCCTCTTCATGAGTTAAGCAACATCGAAAAATAGAGTCCGCCCCACGGCGATAAAGAGTATCTCCAATAATTTTGAATTGTTGGGACTAGAATCGAATTTTCCGACGTTCCGACCTTGAAATTTCTAGCCGAAAGGATTGGGTCTGGAGATAGGTGATGATATCCCCATACCACGGATCTAAATTTCTGATTAGAAACAAAGATTCGTCCGCAATGGGCTCCTCTGCCACAGTTTCCATGTCAGCAGGCGGGAAGTCACACATTAATTCTGCAAAAACTAAAGATTTCTTAGACTTAGATTTCTCAAACTCCAAGTCGAACTCCTGCAGGATAACGATCCATTTAGAGTACTTGCCCCCTAGCAATTATTTGGTCAAAATGTAGATCATAGGGTTGCAATCTGAAATTACCGTAGTTTTACGTAGTAAAATGTAGTGATGAAAATGTTGGACAGCTTGAACAACTGCCAATGCCAATTTCTTCACATGTGAGTATTTTAGCTCAGTTGTATTTAACGTTCGACTAAGGTAATATATCACATGTTCCGTTCCGAATTCTTCTTCCTAAAATAAGACCATTCCAATGGTGGAATGGGAGGCGGCGAGATACAAGAAGTAATCCTGGTTGTAGTTGGGAGGATGCAACAACGGTGCATGGGTCAATGCGTGTTTGAGTGCATCAAAAGATTTCTGAGCTATCTCATCCCAAGAAAATTGAGTGTTCTATTTCAACAACCGTGTAAAACCCTTTGTAACCTCGGCGTAGTTAGGAATGAATCGTCGTAAAAAGTTTGCTTTCCCCTGCAAACTTTGGAGTTGGTGAAGACTCGAAGGAGGAGGAAAATTGATGATAGCTTCGACCTTCGAGGGATCAATGCGAATGCCGGCTTTTGAAACTACAAAACCCAGCAATCGACCCGTTTTTATACAGAAGACACATTTGTGTGGGTTCAACCGAATACGATAATGCCTACACCTCATAAATATTGCTCGTAAATGGACGAGGTGGTCAGCACGATGTAGTGAATGAGCAGGCAAGTCATCGAGATAGGGTTGCACAATGTGCTTGATGTCATGAAACGCATAATGGCATTCTTAAGCCCAAAAGGTAATTTGCAATAAGAAAATGTCCCCCATGGACAAATGAAAGTCGTTTTTGGTTGATCGGCAGGTAGAATGTTGATTTGATTGTATCCGGAAAAACCGTCCATAAAGGAAAATATTTCGCTGCCGGCACAATCATCAATGATTTGATCGATATAGGGAGTTGGGTAGTTGTCCTTTGGACAGGCTCGATTAATGTCCCTATAGTCGATGCATATTCTTATTCTTCCCTGTTTTTTGTTAATCGGAACAATATTCGATACCCAATCCGTTAGCGGGATCGGATAAATGAAACCTGCTTTCAACAGTTTTTCAACTTCTGCTTTAATTGCAGCAGCTTTTCATGGGTGAATCTGACGCAAACGTTGCCAGATGGGTTTAGCATCCGGGTAAGTCTTGATCTCATGAACAACAATCGCGGGATCAATTCCTGGCATTTCCTCATAGGACCAGGCAAACACGTCGCGGAATTCTTGAAATAGGGCCTTATATAATTGAATTTCGTCATCTGTACACGAGGCACCTATATGAATGTTCTCAACAATTCCGGGCTTAACCGAAATGTCAATGGGAATAGTTCGAGAGATGTTTCCCAAATTTAACTCTGAATCGGGATGTTTCATTGGATTCTGAGGTTCCTTGACATATTCAGTCATAAAGATTGATGCGAAATCATTTTCAAAATGATCATCCTCAGGTAAAAACGGAGATCTGTGATGGAGATCTTCCCATGGTAAATCATCTACACATAGGATTTCACGAATTTGCTCATCAGAGTGAACAAGTTCAAAAAATGTAGTTAAATCCGAGGTTGATGTGAAAAGTGATTCCTCACGGACCACATTCATTAAGTCATTTTCGGTTGAACACGGGTTGGCAAAAGATTGCATGGCTTCATAGGCAATTTCATATGGACTCAAAGGCATGGAATTACCAAATGAGTCTATTTCAGATTCAGAAGGAACGATCCAAGGATCGCCATAAAAAATAGTGTCTGATGTAATCATATGAATAGTTGCAAATGAAGATGATGCGTTGATTGGAGGAAAAGGAAAAGTTCCCAGTAAACCGGCATCTTTAACTAATCCTACTCCAACATCCTTATATGGGATAGTCGTTTTACCGACATGCTGAATACTCTCCGAAGAGGCTGGGTCGGATGAAAAGTAAGCCAACTGGTCTATTGTTACAATCTTTCCATTATGTGGAAACTTTATGACTCTAAAGACCGATGAAATGACTGCTGTCATAGCGTAAGACCAACTTCAACCCAAGAGAAGGTTGTAGTCTAGAGGAGCATCAACCACCTCCACATCTAGACTAACGGTTTTTCCTTCAACCCCTATAGGCAAATCCTGTAGAATTCCAAAAGGATGAAACCCACGGCCATCAAAGGCCTTAAGAATTGTCGGGGATTGATTTAGTGAAGGAGAACCAAGTGATGTCCAACACTGTATCGACACAATACACGTTGAAGCTCCTTCATCAATTACAGTCCGATGAATAGGCCTGTTTTTTACTATCACTGGGATCTGGAAAGCCATTTGATGAGGCAAACGCGGTGTACTATTTTCTAGATCAAAGATTATTAGGTTCGGGTCCTGAACATCAATAGCTCCTATAGCCGACAAAAGTAATTTACGCTATGCTGGACATGATTGCAGCACTTCCAAAGCCGACATTGCTGAGGGTGAAACAGCTAAATCCTCAACAATGTTATAATTTTGAGCTGCTCTCGCATGTGGATTGAAAGCTGACTTTCGAAGTACACCCTTGGCAGGTGGTTTGATTACTAAGTCTAGATTAGGTTTCTCGATTTGTAGTGGATCGGAACCAGGAACTGAGGTTGATGGATTAGAATGAGAAGATTCTGCTTCTTTACCATCAATAGGACTTTTACTGCCATAATCTTGCGATCGATTCGCAATCCTTAAATGGGACATCATCAATATCAGTTCTTCATTGGCACTCGAGGAAGAACCTATAATCTTGCTATCTTGACTTGGAAATGGATCCTTCAAAACAGCAGGAGTTTGGGAACCTTTGACGATCTTCGCAACCTCTACTCGATGAGGGCAGTCTCTTGTAAAATGTTCTTCGTCACAAATGAGACATGGATAACGAGGTTTGCGCTTTTCATCATTGGATTCCGCCTTTTCAGATTTCTCTTTTGAACTTTTGTCCATTTTATTCTTCTTCTTTCCTTTCTTCTTCCCACCGGATTTTGATTTAGCCATAGATGACTCTACAACGTGAATATCGGCGGAAACCTCTGCAGAAGAATCTCCTGTCGGGGAATCAGGCAAGGTTATGATAGGAGAAGAATTCTTGGAAGACTTCTTCTTACTTTTAGTGTTAACCGTACCAATCATACTGTCAGCGGCATGAGATCCCGAAGGAACTGCAGTGATTTGATTTGACTTGGGAAGATCGGGGATCTTTTCGTGTAACGTACCTGACTGAGTATAGACCAAGTCAAGGTATTGTGCTTGAGCAATCACTTGCTCCTCAGTAACAACTCCGGCTTTAGCAACATCTTCAGTGATCCTTGGCAACAAAGATTTTACAAACCACTCAGCCAAGATTTGATCCGGAATAAATACCTTCACTAAACGTCGTCGACGTCTCCACTCATGAATATGATCTGAAATGTACATGGATGTCGATTGTTTTAGTGAAGTTAAGAGTTCCGTGCCATTGTCATATCTGACTAGCAACTGAAAATGAGTTAAAAATGAGGTAGCTAACTGACTAAAATTATAAAAAGTGCCTCGCGGTAACTCAATGTACCACTTGGCCACGAGACCAGTTAGAGTGCGCTGGAAAAGTCTAAGACGGATCGAATCATCTGTGATGGAGTTAGACGCACACCAGAGGTGGTAAGTCATCACATGGTTTGACGGGTCCTCTCCAGATTTACCTTCAAACTTGGGAATGTCACTGGGCAACTTATTCGGCATTGGTGGCCAAAACGGAAGATAATTAATCGGATCATTCGTTAGGCGCGACAAATCAAGTAAGTCCAAAGTTACGATAAATGGTAATTGCCGATTAGGATCCCTAAAAATCTGGGTCATGAGACCAGCCCTAGGAGGAGGATATCCGGCATAACTAGGAATAGGAATCGCGTTTAGGATATTGTATCCTCCCGGAAAACCAGGATTAACCGGACCGTACTGGGGTTGTTGAGGTTGTTGATAAGTGTACCCAGGATACGGTTGATATTGATAAACTGGCTGCTAGACAGCAGGACCGAATTGGTATTGTCCCTGGTACGGTTGATAGGTGAATTGAGGTTGACTTGTGACAACCGTACTTAAACCAGGTTGTCCTACAGGCATCTGAACCGTAGTTTGAATCGTGGATCCAGACGATGGTAAAGATGTCTGAGGAGTAGATACAGGAATAGTAGAAACCTGAGCTGTTGATACTCCAGAAGTAGGTAGGATAGATTGAACAGACGTTGCGGAAGTTGCAGCAGTCGTTTGAGATGGGGTATGAGGCGCAGTAGGCCCAGACTGTGAAACTACCGAAGGTACAGAAGTTTGAATGTTAGACTGGACTGGTTGCTGGAATGAACCAGAAACTAAGGGTTGTCCAGTTTGAGATGACAACTCTACACTTGGCTGCAACACCTATTGAGTTTCCCACACTATGTTCATTCCGGGGTACTGACCCATAACAGGTTGAGAATATTGACCATAACTGGGTTGAGGGTAGGATTGATAATTGAAAGGTACATTTCCCGTTCCTTGAACATAAGATTGACCTTGGGGTGGTTGGAAACCTTGGTTCGAGTACTGACCTTGGGGTAGATACCCTTGAGGCATGTACTGATACTGGGGTTGACTTTGAGGTATAAATTGATACTGGGGTTGACCTTGGGGTACATATTGAGTCTGGGGTTGACCTTGAGGAACGTATTATACCGTAGGCATGTACTGTCCTTGAGGTTGCCCCCCAGATGCAAATTGTGTACCTTGAGGTTGCCCCCCAGGTGTTAATTAAGGCTGCCCCCCAGGCGATAACTAGCCACCTTGAGGTTGAGAATTGGGAATAGAACCTGACATCATAAGAATGTCTTCTACACTCAACGGCTTTGCACCATTGCTTCCAGTGAATAACCCTTGTTCAATAGGTTGAGGAGATGCTCCCAAAAAAGTACCAGAAAGTGACTGATACCCAGAGGGAACAGAAGGACCGCCGTACAAAAAAGATTCAGGCGATTGAGTAAACATGGACGACTGACCTGACATATTTACGGGAGTATAAAAACCTCTAGGGTGATAAGGAGCACGAGGTGGTGAAAAACTTAACACTGGGTTTTCCAAATAATTAGTCAAAGAAAGATACCAAGTAGTACTTCTAGGTGGACTGTAAAAAATTGATTCACGCTCCCTTAGATCAATAACAGGTTGATTTTCAGGGATAGGGATGCCTACTTCTTCTTCCGGAGCAAGTTCTTCAATAGCTATCAAACCAGAAGGGAGATTTTCGGTGATTACTCTTTCTACCCTAGGTGAATTAGGACCACTAGAAGTTGGAGAGACAAACCCCGATGTTGGAGTAACAGGTTCAGATATCTCAGGTTCTTCACCTATATCACTAGTAGATGAAAAGCTACCAGCAAGTTCAGAAACCGAAATAGATTCAGGATTATAACCTGTTACTAGAGTTTGGTAATCAGGATGTACAACCAACGAAGACTCTCCTTCTTCAGGTGACCCAACTTTACTGCCACTAGGAGTTACGAGGACTTTCAAGCCTTCAAGATGGCTCGGGACTTCTTCAGGAGGTTGGCCCCGAAGTCTACGGGACTTCCTCAGTAAATCAGCCATGGTTACAAACTCAGGAGACTGGCCCCGAAGTCTACGGGACTGTCTTGGTAATTCAGCCACAGTTAAAAACTTTTAACTACTTCACACGCAAACAAAGTAAAGTCTCAATGAAAACCACCTAAAGCCTCTAAAGAACCAAACAAATTTGAATCACACGCCTAAAGAATCTAGAGATCAAACACACACAAACAGTAACTTTCCGGACCGAAAACACTAGTTGGTGATGAAATCCAACGTCGCAGAATTCAGTACAGAAATGGCGGTTGGAACAATTACCCCGGCAACCTGCTTAATGAATAGACTGGACCAAGTTCCTCCACTTAAACCGTCTCGAGTGAAGTGAACCCCCCAGAAAATCCAAGTGAGTCTAGCCGACGTCTACTCCAGGTATAGTGGGATCTTCCCACCATTGTCACCTTTGGAAGAATCCTAAAGAATATGGCCACTAAGGTTACCAAATGAGACAAATACACCTGGGGGAACAGTCTACAATCCGATACGCACGGAAGGGCAGAGTAGCAAGCTCAATCCCCTTGAAGGCTCCTTGACATAATCCAAGGTTTACCAACAAGTGACTCCAGGCTCCTCGACAATGGTTAATTCGAGGTTTACCCTTTTTAATACGTGAATATCTGGCGTCGTTCCCAATGAGGAAGGATTGATTCCCACACTGGTTCAGAAACGATCTCGTGCTTCTCCTTTAAGAGGAGCTTTCCTAGAGCATAAATGCAACAATTGGATTTCTTCTTACCACAAGATACAGCTACTTGTTTGTTTTTACTGTCTTGGAGAGTTAATTACTCTCCTACTCCAAGACACTAGCCTAATCTAAGTTGGTGTATCAGAGCCATAGAAATAAAATGTTACTAGGTGAATTTTACTTTAAGCGTTAATTTTAGTGGTTGTTGTTTAAGTCAAGAGGTGGCGGAGATGAAACTCGTGGTGTAAAGACTCGACTCAAAATCACTAAAAAGATGCACCTAAGATGATTTAAACAATCTTTTCTCTTCGATGAACTTCTAAACTAAGAAAGAGTTTGAGAATGAAAATACTTTGTAAACACAAATCTTTCTCAATTAAACAAATTAAAAGAAGAGATTTTCCTTTCCAAAGCACTCAAAACGAGACAACTAGCTATTTCACACAATTTTCCCTTTTCTTTTCAAAGCGCTCAATCACTACAAAAGACAAACTTTTCCAAAAGAGATTTTGTTTTTTATATTTTGTAAATAAAACACTCAAAACTAATGAAAATGACTAACTTTGAGAGCTACAAACTGTAAAAAGCTACTTGAAGTTAAAGCCTACTAAAAGTCTTTTTGAGGATGTTTTACTTAGCTAAATGTGAGCTAAGGACTAATTTATGCAGAATCACAATTAGTCAAAAAACAACCAATCTTTCGTTTTCTTTTTTTTTTAAATGAAAATTCCAAACTTTCAACTACAAGCTTTTCGAAATTTTGAAATGAGAAAACTCAAAGCGAATTCCTCAACAAGGGGAGATTTCATAAATGGTCAGACTCATAAGAAGACTGGTAGACACCAAGGTAATCTGAGGTCCCTAGGGCTTCTAAGCTCAAAGCCACTACACAACCAAAAACAAAAAACAAACCCAACAAGCAAAATTCCTAGGAATTGCACCTAAAACCCTAATGCCAATGAAATTAAACCAAGGAAAGCTTTTGACAGGGAACAAGCAGGTCTGGGTAATGGCTAAAACCTATAAACAAATTCTAAACTGATCAAAGAGAGAAAAATTTAAAATTTTTCAAATTTTTGACAGGGTACGCAGGCAACCTGTTTACACAGGTGCGTCCACGCTCTGTGCACAAAGCAAAAGTGCGTACAGGTATGCACTGTGCTTAACTCAGAGGGTGCGTACCTCTCCCAAAACTATGAAAAATGAAAACTAACTCAAAATTAACTAAATTCACCCAATCCCACAATCATTAAGTCAAAAACAGAAACAAAAAATACAGTTTCTCAGGTCAAAGTATAGATAAGGAAAACAATCAAATTCCCCAGCGGATTCGCTATTTTGTCACACGGAATGAGTCGATCTTGCGGACAAGATAGACCTTCCTAGAATCTAAATAAGACCTAATGACAAGCAAACCAACCAGACACTATCTTTCTCTAAATATGCTTCAATAAACAATAGCAAACAAGGGTTTTTAGGGCCTACCTTTGGTCCAACGCAAGCTTGTGGATGCCCTCGCTCTTTTGATCCAAATGAGCTCCTCTTTGCGAATCTGCAAACACAAACAAGGCAAACAAATTAAATAGCACCTGAAAACCCAATTGCATAAAACATATTTAACATGAAAGTCAAGGAGTCCATGAAACAAATAACATAAGATACTTGTTGAGAAAAATGAGTTTGATTGTATTAATTCAAAAGAAGAAGAACTTTACAACCTTTGCCTTGACATTGTACAAGCTCCTCCCAGGGTCCAACAAGATGTCTCCTCTACTTTGACAAGTTTCACTCACTCTCCAATGGAACCAAGAGGTATGTGATCTCTCCTCTCAAGCTCAACCAAAGAGTCTTAATTTCACCAGCATTTACCCTCAAAAATGTTCAGCTTCTAACCTCCTTAGTCCTCACCCCAATGCCTGTATTTATAGTGCAATGGAGGGAAGTTACTAGGTCCTCTTTCAAAGGGATAAAGCCCTCCTTCAAAGGGATAGCTCCTTTCGTCAAGGGATTAGCTCCTTTTCTTTTGGGATGCATGAACCACCTCAGAGCGAACAATCCACGTCAAAATTTCTTCTAGAAAACTCTAGAATTAATCCAAAGTGAGTTTTTTAAGATAAAACTTGCGCCTTTTGACTTTCACAGGGGTCTGCACCTACACCGTTAGGGACAGAGTGGGTAGGTACGCAGCTTTTGTACACAGAAGGTGCGGGACCGCAGGTGACCATGAGAGAAAGTGTGGAACCAGAGTTACATTGATTTTTAATGTCTTTCTCCCACTTCCAAAGCTTGATTTGAAGAGCTGAGGTCTTAGACTTGCTTAGGAGGACAGTACAAGTGATGATAGACCCATACTGACTGAAAATAATCATGGTGACGATATTTTAGTGTAACAACTGGGATTTGATCCAGACTTACAACCAAGTCTTTGATGAGCCCGATACATCTTACTCTGCTGGAATTAAATGAATAGAGATCATGGTATTTCCGGGTGACGTCCAAACCCAGCTTATCCATGATAGCCTTGGGCATGAGATTGTGAGAAGCTCTGGAATCGAACATGGCATTGTGTATCACGAAATCATGCAATCTTAATCTGATATAAAAAGGTGGCACATCATTATTTGGAGACTCACCATTCAATGCTGGCCCAAAAATCATTTCGAGTTGATCATCTTCGACATTCACCATATCAGACATTGGATCACAATTTAAAATTTTAGAAACTTGCCCTCTATAACTGTTGTTAATCACTATTTCAGTCAAGGGAATGGATACCTTCAATTTAGAAATTTCATTCTCTAAACTAAATATGGAAGTCTTTTCTACCTCTTTGACCAGGACATCTTTCCTCTCCTTTTCTCTTGATACAATTTGCTGATTTTATTTTTCTGCTGATGGTGAATTGCTTTCACTGGAAATGAATATGAATGATAATATGAAACATAACGAAATACATATGAAACATAAAGAAGATACATTTGCTAAAATCACGCCACAGGAATCTCATGAACCAAAGCTGCAATCTTTCATTAATTCTCTGTCAAAATGTACAGTGAGTGACTGCGTTTATCTCCCACAGTTTCCCAGAAATTACAACCCTCTACAAAATGACTCTCAATACAATAAATAAGCTTTGCCATGAGAAGGTTGATCAACCCAGGCAATGAAGAGCCAACCATCAGCAGTTACATTTAATTTTCTACGAATACCAATTAGAAAAAAGCAAATATGAGCATAGATTTTGTGGGTGGTTGTTCGCCTTCATTTGGCCACTTGGATAGAAGCCAAAAATGATTTTTAAACTTTTCCTTTGATGCCGGGAAAAACTTATTGCAAATGAGCGGGCCCACTTGGAGAAAATTGTGAATCGAAATTTCGCAAAGCGAGCGTGATTTTGGCTTTTGGGTGTCTGTGCGCCGCGCCAAAAACTATATGCATTGCGCTACTTTGGAGCTAGTTTTGAGGCCCTTGCCGAAGTCTAAATTGAGCCCAAGTGTGCTTGTTCGAAAGCCCTACCTATCTAATCTCCAACCCAAGTGGAATTTCTAGATTTGGGGCTCATTTTCCCTTCCAAAACTGCAATCTCCCAAGACTGCTTCCTGTGTGTCAAAATAGGGGCAGAGAGGTCATTTTTTGGGTGGTTTTGACCTCCTAAGGACTCAAAATTGGCCCAAACTTCTGGGAAATGCACCAATAGTCATGATTTTCCATGGAAAATCCAAAAATGCAAACATTTTGTCATTTGGAGCTCCCTATTGTAAGCGTGCGCCAAGTGGCGCGGCGCACAAGGAGAAAAACCCTGTTTTTTGCACAAAAATTTCCAAAAACACCAAAAATGCCCCAAATTTCTTAAAAATTGGGCTGGAGCTACCTTATCAAGTGATAAGCTGGGCCAAAGAGGATTCAGCCAATATCTGAAGTCGATTGAGCTCCCTTTGCCTCTTTTGCTTCTTGATTGCCTTCCTCAATTTCGCCTTCAAATTCCTGATTCGGGCCTTTGCACACTTTGTTTCGCGCCATGTAGTGGAAAGCCATGTGTCTTGGCAATGCATGGTCCTTGTTCGCCTTGTCCATAGCCTCTCTAAGTGCATTTTAACTCTCTTGAGATTGGCCTCCCGATCCTCATTAATCTCTTGCTCCAATGACGTGAGCTAAACTCTTCTCCTTTATGCAGCTTGGCGATGCTCACGAATGTTTTGTAGCTCCATGATCACTTGTTGATCCTCCAGCTGTTTGTTCCTATGCTCTAGATATTTCATGTTCCATTTGGCTCTTTCCAAATCAAGGGACAAGGCTTGAATCTCTACTTGCTGCTCCTGGATGATCTCCTTAAGCTGCGCACTTGTCGGTTATGTATCTGTATCATCATCATGAAGGAGAACAAATTTGGTCTCTCATTCACTTGATGGCTCACCTGAAGGCCCCTCATACTGCATTGGCTCCTTGCCTTTGTCCTGTTCCTATGATGTTGATGGAGGAAGCGAGGCCCCTTCCACCCCGGGTGGAGATAACACTCGCTTTGCCACTGCAAACAAACGCCTGGTGCCTTTCTAATATGTGATGAAAACCGACACACTAGCAGTCTCATGGCGGTCATACCGATGAGAAGGTTCACCCTCATGCTTAACCTCTGTTACTCTCCATGAAGCTCTGAAGAATCACGCGAGATGAAATCATCCCAAGTGATGCCCTACAATCTAAGTTGATGAACCACCAAAATCTTAATAAGAGCAAAATGATAGACACTGTTAAGTTGCTGCTGAGGTGTTTTGCGTTGTATAAAGGTAGTCATCCTCTCTATGTTCCGGCAAATGAAATACGGAATGTTCATCATCCGTACCCTAGTGAAATGCATGAGCAACCTGATGTGATAAGCATAAAGACGAGAGAATTGCCCCTCATAATTGAAATATTTCATAATCAATCTCATTAGTGGAGCATATTCGTCTTTCAAATACCAGAATGGGAACACTCTCTTGAGATGCCTTAAGAAACTGGTTTTGATGTATGGCTCATAATGCTGCCAGTCAATCTTCTTTTTCTTGTGCCATGGTTCGCCAATGTTCGGTATACCGGTTGCCAATGAGATGGATTCTGGTGTAAGTGTGAAGGTGACACCAGCCAAGGTAGCTTGATCTCCATGCAAGTGCAACACAAAAGGACGAGCCAACTCATGATGAAATTGGACACTTGCCACCTTTTGACAAAACTCATAGCATGACTGATGCTGAAAACATGACATAGCAAGAGGGTAGGCCTGCAATTTTGTAAGGGTGGTAGGTTCCTCTCTAACATGTCTGCCACTTTTATGAGGCCTCCGGGGTGCCTATTCTTCCAAGGGAGAGTCACTTTGGGTTTCTACCTCATAGTCCGATGAATGCTCAGATGCCATGACTGCTATGCAAAATACCCCGAAGACAAGATGACTGTTGTGTATGAACTGTGCTTGCACTGCCCTTTTGATGTGTTGAAATTTGCCACCAAGGGGAAAATGCCACAAGGGACTGTTAGGAAGGGGAATAATATGAAGGGATTAGGGACTATGAGGAGGAATTTTATTTAGGGAGTAGGGAGTTTAGGAGATTTTATATAGGGTAGGGTTTGGGGTGTTAGGAAAATTTATATGGGCTAGGGTTTGGGTTTTACCTTTGACAAATGTGCAGAGGGGATAGGGAATAGGATTTTAGTAGCATTTTAGGATAGGGAGAAATGGAAAAAGTGGAATAGGGAAGAAGGGAATGAGGGGAAGAAGGGAATGAGGGCAAGAAGGAAAAATGAAATGGGGGGAAGAACCTTGGCACCAACACAATGATTTTGTAACCCTAACAGCATTTGTTTTGATGATTTTAAGTGGTAGGGTTTAAGAGTTTTTGTGCAACCATAAGCCACCATTTACTATCATCATGCTAAGATAAAAGTGGATGAAACACTAAGAGAGTGACCCCACCTGGAAAATTCAAAGGATTGAAGGCGATTGGTTGCAAATTCTGAGCAAAATCGGGCTTCTGTGTATATGCGCCGCGCTACTCCACCTGTGTGCCGTACCCTCTATGTGCATCTTGCCCGTGTTGTTTAACACTGTGCAGTCGTGCCCAATGCATCACGCTCCCTATGTGTGCCGCGCTACTCCACCTGTGTGCCGTTCTCCAATTCTTAACACAGTCCGGCCTTTCCAACCAACAGTTTGCTCTCCAACCTCCAAACTCGACTTGGCATATGAGATTTATGAATGTAACTTGACCCAAATGATTTATATAACTTGGAGAAATATGTTGCAAGAGTTGGATTTGATTTTTCCTTCTTCCAAAACCCATTTTGTAATGTTTTCACTTTGGCACTTTTTCACAACTAATACAATTCTGCTTTTCACACTTCTTTTTGGTTTCTTTGACTAAAATGATGAAATTTTTCGGCGATTTTTTGCAGGGGTAGCTAACATGGAATTTGGCTAAGGAAACCAGGGCTGCACTTGGAGAAATCCACTGAGAAACTTTTAAAATTTTTTACAAATGACAAACTGTTGACGTTTCTTCAAAACAGAGTTTTGAAGAACAATCGTATTCTATCAACATGACGATGAAAATCTTTGAATCAAAACTTTATAAGAGCCTCCCTCTGGCCTTGTTGGCTTTATTGGACCTTGTTTGAAGACCAAATGACCAATCCCTAGACTTAATGACCGAAATGACTCCTGCCCATTAAAAGATCAAACATTAATTGTCATGGACTTTAATACACATTGGTGAAAAGACCTAAGCCGGCAGGTGCAAGACATGAGGGGAATGAATGGTAAGGCCCTTTCGTCAGGTTATGGCATGCCCCTAGCGGAATGCAGCTGAGTGAATGGAGCGAGACACCTAAAAATGAAATGCATAAAGAGTTTTGATCTCTGACGGAGGACTGACAAGACCGACTCTAACATAGACAATGGAAGAATGTTCAGTAATGTGTTATATGCCCTTCCACATATCTTTCTTCAAACTGGAGGGAATATTACATTGGTCCATTTGATGTAGTGGCAAAATATCATAAATATCAGCCCCATGAGACACCCTTTCATGAAGAGCTTCCTAGGCTACATGTGCCTAACTTTTACTACACACTCGAGTATATTGTATTTGAGGTTGCGAAAAAGAAAGAAGGATTAACTTGGTCCATAAACCATTTGACACACATATTTGGCTTCTCTCATTGGAGCTTGATGAATGTTTTAGGCACATTGTCTGCCATTTGCAAACATGAGGGGTTCCCTTTCAAGTGCCCAAGCAACAATATTTTGTGGGAACATTTTATGGATGCATCTAATGCAGAATTGGTTGCAAAACATGAAACTGGGGATGCCATGTATCCTTATGCAAAGAATGAGGCCTTTACTTATGCTATATTTAGATCACATAAAATATCACATCAGTTTTCATCTATACTCTTCCTCCATATGCTCTACTAACTTACGAAGTCTCTTTTGCAACATTTGGTCCAAATGCTAGTTAGAGATTTGTTATCCTCTCCCACTAGACAAATGCAGGTTGGTTATTGGGAGAAAAACATTTCCAAGAAGCATTAAAAAAGGTAAGACAAAACTTAAGATATTTCTCATATCATTAAGAAGGATTTATATCTAGCCATACAATTGTGGATTCCTATCCCAAGGAATTCAACATCCTAACACTTTTGGATAAAATGATACAAAAATTAGAAACTACCATGTACCTAATCAAATAAGAACTCATCATCACTTAGTCAAAGATCAAGAAAATGTCATGGGAATTAAATCTTTATTAGGATAAATTCATGAAGTTCCAAAATTTATTCGATCACGCTATTATTCTTACTTTAGCTCTGCAGATTGCCACACCAAACCCACCTTTACAGTTCAGTATTGAATAGATCGAGCATTTAGATACAAAAGTAATAGCCATGCTCCCAAATCCAAAGAAGAACACGTTGATTCCAAATAATCTAGCGCCAACTATTATTCCGAAGACGACATCAAAAGTTACTAAAAATCTCACGAAAAGCAAGAATGTTTCTCGGAAGTAATTTTAGTTTATTTTATCTATATTAATAACTTACCAGTGATAAACACATATTTTAAGAAATTTATTTAAATTTTGTATCTAATGACCTCATTTCTCATATGAGGGGTTGGAATTTTTTATGAGAATAAACTTATTTTAAAAAATGTTCTGAATGTATCCTATACACTGACTGATCACGATGCTTTTAAGATGTTATTTACGCAATTTATGATGTTATTTACGCAATTTTGACTTCTGTATAGTTTTTATATTCATTCGGTCATCATATGTTGATTTGTGTTATGGTTTACATAATTGACATAATCAATTTTTTAGATCATTCTATATTACTTGATAGCATTTCCTTTCAGATATAAATATTTTCAGGGGTCAATCAATTGAGATACTTACATGATTTGTTGTTAATTGAATTTCAAACTCTTGACGTTTTCATTCTATTACGATAATTCATACAAATATATTTTACATCAGTTGTTTATTCAATCATTTGATATGTTTATGACTTAATATCTGTTGACAAGGAAGTAATTGACCCGATCAGTATTGAGTTATTTGTAGCCTACAAGAGATTCAATTATCTGTTGATATTCATATTATCAGTGGATGATCCTATTATTGGCATTTGTTGTTTGTGGAGTAATTGAGAAGTAATAATAGATGATATTATTCTTTTCATACTTTTCATTGTGATAAGTTAGGAGTAAAGGGATATAATCATAGTTTGTTTTATCTTTCCTTTTTGTCTAGATTAACTCGTTATGTTTGTTTCTAATTTTGTGAGATGTTATTTTCTTGTTTCATAATTAAGGTTTTAATTTGAAATCCTTGACTAAGTATAATGTGTGAGTTCTTCCACTTGTAAGCTTTACCATTCTACAACTTTTTTTATCATATCAATAATCCAGTCATATATATATATATATATTTACATATTTGAATATATTTTACAAACTAGTCATAGGGAATACCCCCAAGGTGGAGGGAGACCAGCCCTTTAAACTTAAAGTAGGAGGATTTTATCCTCATTTAATGTGTTTTATAGTTTTCCCTTGTCGCTAGAACAATTTTAGAACCAACAATGTGAAAAGAAGAAATGCCCTTATTGGGTGGCCACGTGTGCCAAATATGAGTGACATGGCACCACTCACAGATTTCCATGTAGTAAATGATAACATTAACAAATGACATAGAGAACCATTGGGATTCATGCCAAGGGATTGGCTTGTTAGCATATGCACCTTTAATGTTAAAGTGTGCTTCTAACCCTTGGGAATATAAATTCTAATATCTAAAGGTTAAGGGCATGGAGGCATTAAATTAGTGTGAACCTCAATGTTCTCTACACTTAACTTGTTGGTCATGGCTTAGGGTCATATGTGATAAGTTTCTAATGAGAAAGGATCTATGTTATCCTCTGGTATGTAAGAACATAGTTTTAAGGCCATAGTCTCATGTGTAAGGGCATTGGAGATAAGGGGCGTGGCACAAAATGGAATCTACCATTCTATTGGAAATATGTTGACATTGATGGAAAAGGAAAACGTAAAGGCAATGTAAAAGATTGGTAAAGATAATCAATGGAAACTACAAATGCATTGGTAAAAATTTTTCCATTGATGCAAAGTCAAAAAATTACAACTAATAATCATGTTAGAAAAGGTGGGAAAGGAAATTAGAAGGTGAAGAGAATTTGGGGCTAGTTCTTATGTAGCAGATCATCTCAGATGCAAGTGAAACCCACTCAAATGGGAAGAGATCTAAAAGAGATTTCCACTGGTATGTGGAATTTTGAAAATGGTCTCCTAGATAGAAATGTAGAGCCAATAAAAGTTGTAGGACCCCCAAGTCAAACTAGAAGAGAAAAGGAGGTTGGAGACTCTTTTGGCACATAGCCAAGGTTGGGAGAACAGCCAAACCTAGTGGCAACTGTAGAAGAACAGATAGTGGTGCTACCATCGAAAGGATTGGGCATACATGGCACTGAGAACAATTTTCATTGGCATAGGTGGAGCCCACCTGGTAATAAAACCCTAATATATTTAATATAATGCTTGAATAGAATGAGTAGGATGACACCAGTTGGTGGAGCCCACCCGACGAAGTTACCCCGGTGGTAGTACCCTGACGGTATGTATATGGCACACCAATCCATTGGGATGCAAAAGAGCGATCATATGTGCAACTCAAAGAGCAGTGGAGTAGCTTCCCATTGGTCAAGGTGAAGCCCAATTGATAGTTGGGCCCAATGGAGGAGGGTTGGAGGGTATGAGCTTAAAATTTGGTTTAGGAAGCATAAGGTTAAGCACTAGGAGATAGGCGTCGAGCACACATGGTGGGATTTCGATATCCTTATAGATGGAAGTCTTGACAGGCCTTACAACATCGGGAAGTGGTTTCCCATACTATTGATTGCATAGATCAAGGACAAAGATCCACCCTAGGACCTATTCTCCCAATACCACAAACCACAATGGAGTGGTGTCAAGTATGAGTTCTTGAACATAGTGTTTTTTGTTTAAAATGTTAATAAAGAAATTTCTCGCAAAAAAAAGCACTTGAGGAACCTTTTTCTCTCCTCTTTGACACGACACTTAGTAGTATATCATTAGCCATTAGGAGATGATGTGGATTGATGATGTCAACAACATGTGGTGGACATGTGGAGTGCTTTTTGGCATTTTCGGGCACCCAAAATGCCTAGCGTATTTATGGTTGGCACATGTCACCAATCATAGGTTGACACATAGCACTGATGACATCAAAGTGATGGCATCCCACTAGTTGGAGCCCGATAGGTTGTAAGTAGAGTACAGAGAGAAAGCGTTGGGTAGCTAGAGTCAGGAAACGTTGGCATTGATGGTTTGGCAGAGAAACAACAAATAATATTAAGGCCAAGAGGACCCCGCAAGACACGTCATTCTATAGGGATGACCTTGGTGGGTCATAAAAAGGTGCAAAGGAAATGCATCGGGAGAAGAGGCGTTGGGACATGGAGGACAATGGAAACTAATTACAGATCAGGCAAGAAACCCCACATGACAAGGTGGCTCGGAGGAGATCACTCGAGAGAAGCTATTTTGCATAGTTAAAATAAATATGCTATGATAGAAAGGGTTATGAGATTAGCCCCTGACCCTTGGTCATTTCACATAGAAATAGACGAAGGACATGGAGCTTAAAACAAAGAGATTTCAGCCCTCAACAGGTAAAAAACATCTTAGCACTTTGTTGTAATAGCTACAACCACCCTCCAAAGTTTTAGCTTGCATGAAAATTTCAGAGCCAACCTTGGATCCTGCGATAGATCATCCTTGGTCACTTGTTGATAAGCTGATGATTTCAAGCTCACTTTCCTTGACCTTAAGAGTTGTTCAAGTTCACATCTTTATGTAGCATGTGTCATCTTGCCCATAGGACTTGTTGTTTGTCATACAAAGGGAATGTTGTTTTTCTTCAAGGGAATCATGCATGTAAGGGTGGTTTTCATCACATAGACATGTTTCACACTCACTTCACACGCTCTTGTCACGAAGGTTGTTACATAGAGTGAATTATGTCTTATGCATTATAGATGGTCTATGTTGTGTCACTAAGTGTTCGTGTGCAATCATAGGCGAGTCTTATCATTGTTTACATCTATGTCACTGATCTCACACTTAGCCATTTCCCAAGCAACCTAGCCTCATTCAGCTTCCAAAACTTTGACCTTTGCTTCTGCAACCATCGAGCTTCCTCCCTTTCCTACTAAAACCTCGTAGCCCAAAGAGACCCCAACCAACACTACTCTCCAGAAATGCGCAGAGCAATACCCTCCATTCAGAAACTGCACAAAGGTTCCCTTCTAGGACCCCCATTCTGTAGCAGTGTCATGTGCCTCAAAACTACATAGTGTCGTACAAGTTGTCATGTTGGTCTTGCATGTAGAAACTATGTAGATTGGCCTCCCATGGCCTCATTCCAGTAGCAGTCACTTCTCACTGAAATCGTGTTGATCCATCACCTAGTGACTACAGGAAAAGGTGACATGATGAGATCACTCCCAAGGAGTTGAGGAGAAGGAATAAGAGACCAAGTAATGGAAAATATCAGGACCACATGCAAACTTCACCAGATGCATGACCATCTCGAGGGTAAGAATGGTAAGTAAAGAACACCTTTCGAAGTACACCTCTTAGATGATTTTGTAGGATTACTTTTTATTGTCATATCATCCTTTCCTTAGTAACATGCATGTGCACAAACAAAAAGAAGTCATCTCACATGTTTCCTCTACATGTCTTTCTTTCTTTTCGTGCATTTGACCAACCATCATCTTCGCCATGTTGATTGCTATGACATGCTTGCGACCTTTTTATGGCGATGTTGAAGGTTGTGTTTGACTGTTGTTCACTATGTAAACATCTATCACACTCACACACAATGTTGTAAACGTTATCACACAACTGTCATCATGGTCATCCGAAGGTCTATCTAAAGTATCGCACTTGTCACTTTCATCACTAGATAGTCCTACATTCACCCACACTGAGCATATGTTGTCTTGTTGGTTCGAGATGTCTCGTCATGTTGAATGTGTGTTCACAAGGTCATGTATACACAAGTTCACCTTCTCACACACTTAACCATTTTTTCGAAGATCTGTCAACCGAACCACCCTCCATTAGCCAGACCTCCACTAACCTGCACTATGCAGTCTCAACCCTCAGTGACCAAGTACTTCTGCCCAGAATTGCACAAAGCTTGAGGCTGCTTCCGAGGCAATCTGCACTACGCAATCCTGGAATCAACCTGACTAACTATCACCCAGAACAATGCAGATGTTTCCCAAGAATCCATCTCAATTTGCACTCCCTGCAAGCCAATCCATCAAGATTCCCGCTGGTCAACCAAGAGTTTGACTGGGCATTAACCCTGCACTTTACTCCTCCCAAAAATTGCGCAGAAGCTTTCAGCATGCCTGCCTCTGCTGAATGAAGAAATTGTGCAGACAAGAGGGACAGGCACCCGCTGCCTATCACTACAATGTCTCTAAAAAGAGCACAATTCTTCCATTCAGTTACCCTGCCAACCACCCTGCTACTCCTCCTGGAAATTACACAGTTTTGCTAGACTATCCACCAACTGCATGACACCCTGCTCAGCCCAGAAACTATGCAAACATATTTAGCTTGGCTACCTCCCAGTTCTGGTCAATTTTGGCGAGCAAGTTCCCATATCCCACTCCCAGCCTCCCATGAAAATTTGTGCAGTTTTCACTACCTTTGTCATCTCCTACCCACACCTGGGGAAAATTACACAGTTCTACCTCCTAGCTGATCGAGATCCCACAAAATGTCACTGTTGTTCTAGACTGCTCATCCCAGCCTCGCAGTGACCTCTACACAATTTTTCTTGACCCTGCCTCAGATCCTCGCATACCAGCTTGACATGTCCTCTATGTTGTTTCAAAGCCTTATCCTCTCTCCTAGTGACGTGCACCTAGAAACGAAAGATAATGCATCATGGTAGATTAGGGGATTTCTAGATTTGAAGTCGTCTCATCATGAGTGATTGCAGAATTAGGTACATGGATGAGACATGGTGCAACAATGAACGAAATGAACAACAAGAACATTGTTATAGACATATTTGGGCACTTCAACCCCAATCTTATATGTCGATAAACTAGGGCTCTTCAACCCCTAAAAGAGTTGTTTCATACCCTAAAAGAACATGGTCATCTGATTACATCATTCCCTAAAAGTTCCACCTGAAAAACCATCTAGAAATGGCCTAAACTGAACCATACTAACTGCTACACTGGCCAGGTGCGATGCATACTAAGTCGTACACTACTCAGGTGTGATGCATACTAATTAGGCCTTCTATAGGGTGAGATGGGCGATGATGGACAAATGTCCGAGACAGTTTTCTAAGTGGATTCTCATGGGATATTCTAGAAACTTCTTCTATGACACTTGCCTCTCTGAATTCGCCCAGGGATAAGTAAGAGATCCAAGAAATATCCAAGTGGAATCAATTGTGAAAAGTGGAATGAAACTAATCAAAACCCAGAGATGAATCACACCCTTGCACACATCTATAAATGGATCCCTCATCTAAGAGATCTAGAGGCTGGAATATTGTGAATTGCAAGGAAGTGCTGATAGTTTGTATTTGAGGAAAGAGCATTGTATTGTTGGTGTGATCTTGCTATTTCATGAGGTGAAGAGGGATTGATGCTAGGAGGATGATGCTGGATCAGACAACTAGGTTATAATTCTCCCTTCTATTTAATAAAGTTCTTGAAGTTTTCTTCCATATAATTGTGCAATTTTGAATGTTATCATTTGTGAATGCTATTGTATGTTCATTATATATCTGATCCTGTAATGTTTATGATATAATAGATCAAGATGCTTTGACAGTTCTTTGTTACTGTGTTTCTACAGGTACTCTCCAAGCGGGATAAGTACAGGGAGGAGTTGCAAGCTCTGTCAAGGGGGAGAGGGATCAAGCGAGTGATTCAGTGGAAGCTCTAGGTTGGTCCTATTATCTTTCTCTTATCTATTATAGATAGATGAAATTGTGAATTGCTTTAAACTGTTGTTTCTAGGGTAGCTGCCAAACCTAAGGGGCTAGTCGTTCGAAAAGACACTAGTTTTCCCAGAAACAAATTGGTGACTCCACTAGGGATCGAATAGATGTTTGTTTGTTTTTATTGTTTATTTTATAAACTATAGATAGAGCTTGAAGTCAGCCAGGTAGCCTTCAAACTGCTCTTGCTCTGCAATTGCATAGTAGATGAATGTTTCTTCAGTCAATCTCTGGTTTACTTTATGAATTAAACATTTGACTTGGAAGAATTCTAGATGCCCTTTTGGTAGCTCAGTAACCTCTCAAGACATTCCTTTGTAATTTGCTCTTTACTGTCTTGATCAGCTTTCAGCTGAGTGGTTTATTAAGTCCTTATTGCCATCTATCATTGAGGACATGGAAAAAGAAGGAGTTGTCATTGAAGAGCAAGTCATTGCTCATGCCCAATATTTAGACTTGATCTATACTCAGTCTCGCACACTCTATGACAAAATTCCTGATGCTCCTAAACCAGAATTTTCCATTCCACCCCCTCCTAAATCGAATAGGGACTCTCATGCCGGTGACGATGTGATCAGTGCCTCAAGCACGCAAACCGCAAAGGCTCCATATGGTAAAGCTCTTTTTGTTTCTATTCAGAATGCAAATGACAAACCTCTTGCCTTAGAGATTAATTTTGTGTCATCTGACAAGGGAAAGAATCCAAAGCAACCAGGGGGCAAGAAGAAAGGGAAAAATAATAAGAAGAAATAGGAGAAATCAACTCCTGAAAAATCTTCTGAGAACCCTACTTGGCCAAAGAAACCTCCTTGTTTTCCATGTTACATATGTAACGAGGAGAATTATATGAAGGATTGTCCACATTGAGCTGAGGCTGCAAAATTTTTAAAGACTTCAAGTACCTCATCGGTGTTGACTGATCCATTTCCAAACCCAGAAACTAATCTGGTTGCTATCGATCATGCTTCCACATCCCGAGTGCTTATGTTATCCATCTCAAAAAAACAAAATGATGCTTTGATATCGACAAGGAATAAAGATTATGGGAATCCATTGTCGTCAAATAGCCAGGCTACAGATCAACCTAGTAGTTCGACAATGACTTCGCCAGAAGTTGTTCCACCCATTATTCCTAAATTAACAATAAAGCCACCAAAGGGAGTCATACATAAATCAACATTTAATCCTCATGCTCGAGATGCACAAAATTATAATATAGTGGAGGATCTAGCTCAATCGCCATCCTCTATGTTGACACTTTAAGTATTGTAGAATTGCCCCTCCCAAAAGTAGGCTTGTTATCAGCAATAGGTGGGATTGATCCAGTGGATTCCGATCTTGTGGCATTTAATCATAAAGGGTATACACCTCAGTTACTAGCCTAACTCGCTTTCCTTATACAGGTAAAATCCCTCAATAAAACTATTCATCAAACCATCATTGATGAGGGGGCATCTACTTGTATTATGTTAATGAGTTGCTAGAAAACTCTTGGTTCACCACCCTTGTCACGATCATCAACAACATTAAAAGCATTTGATGGAAGAACATACACTCCGTATGGGATTTTAAGTAACTTGCAAGTTGAAATGGGGGGAAAAATAGTAGAGATTGAAGTTGAGGTCATTGATGGAAACCTTGATTACAATATTTTACTGGGAATGCCCTCGATTTATGTTATGGTTGCTATTGTGTCTACATATTTTAGAAAGATTGCATTTCCATTCCCAGGTGGAATTACAATCATTGACCAACTAGCCTTTTTTTCCTAATAGTTCACAAGCTACTAGAAGCATTCCATTGATCCATGGAAGTTCTCAATCGCTTCAAAATGTCGGAGTAGGTCTCCCAAAAGACCCATCCTTAATGGATACTTTTGCCCTTCTGCCTCCATCTAGTCTTGCAGAAGTGGCCACAGTGGAAACCTGTCATATGATCTCTTCTACATCATCTAATATTAAGAATAACTCTGACCATTTTGATAGTGTGGATCACTGCGAGGTGTTGCCACCAAGCCCCATAGAATCTTTGTAGCAATCAATTTTCTAGGCCTGGGCAGCAAACCCAAATCAGCACTCAACAAATGTTTGGATAGATAGGTCTTTAGAGTATGGTACCTCTTCCAATCCTTGGTCTCTTATAAATTCTACAAACGAAGGAATCATCCAATCAATGATGATAGGAGAGATGCCAT
This sequence comes from Pinus tabuliformis, assembly GCA_031772625.1. Taxonomy (NCBI): domain Eukaryota; kingdom Viridiplantae; phylum Streptophyta; class Pinopsida; order Pinales; family Pinaceae; genus Pinus; species Pinus tabuliformis. Next base: position 1,245,138,178 of record CM062807.1, on the reverse strand, counting down.
GGGAAGATTACCACCATCGTTCCCACCTTCAAGATAAAAATAAAGATTATTCAAACGACCTCAATCATCCTTTAGTTTTTTATTTTTTGTTAAATACTGTAAATATAGTGGATTCCAAGCGAAATCTGTCCAATATTGACGAAACTATCACCATTAATATCTCGACCAAACCTAATGTTGTAGAGAATATTCATGTTGGAAAATATTGTTCTCCATCAGAACTAGAGATTTACTGCGCTCTCTTTCATGAATTCAGAGATGTCTTTGCATGGTCATATGAAGAAATTCTAGGCATTGACTCGAGAATTGTTGAACGTGAAATCAAGATGTATCTAGATGTCAGACCAGTATGACAAAGGCTTCGACCTATCAATCCGAAGAAAGCTGCTGCCATTCAGGTAGAAGTTGAAAAACTCTTGCATGTTGATTTCATTTACCCTATTCCTCTCACTGATTGGTTATCGAATATTGTTCCTGTAATGAAAAAACAAGGAACGATTAGAGTGTGTGTCGATTATAGTGATGTAAATCAAGCATGTCCCAAGGACAACTATCCTACACCCTTTATCGACCAGATTATTGATGAATGTGCCCGATGCGAAATCTTTTCATTCATGGATGGACTTCCTGGATACAATCAAATTAATATCTGCCCACAGGACCAGTCAAAGACTGCATTTATATGTCTGTGGGGCACATTCGCATATCATAAATTACCATTTGTTCTGAAGAATGCAAGGGAAACTTTTCAAAGGGCAATGAATTATGCCTTCCATGACATCAAGCACATCATTCAACCGTACGTCGACGATTTACTGGCTCATTCACGAAAGCAAACTGATCATCTACAACATTTGAGAGCCATATTTCTACGTTGCTGACACTATAAAATACGACTCAATCTGCAAAAGTGTGTGTTTTGTGTTGGTTCTGGTTGATTGCTTGGTTTTGTAGTTTCTAAGGATGGAATTCGACTTGACCCATTTAAGGTTCAGGCTATATTTGACATGCCTCCACCTTCAAATTTGCTTCAGATTCAGAGACTCCAAGGGAAAGCTAACTTTTTGAGGAGGTTCATTCCACATTATGCTGAACTCGCTAAAGGTTATACACATCTTTTGAAAAAAGGAGTACCCTTCCATTGGGATCAGGTTGTGCAAGCTTCCTTTGATGCTTTAAAATATTCCCTGATAAAAGCATCATTAATGTATGCTCCTGACTATCAAAAATACTTTAACCTGTATCTCGCCACTGCAGATACAACCATTGCCATGGTTTTAGTGCAAGAAGATAATGGAATAGAACATCCTATATATTATTTAAGTCGCAATCTTAATGATACAGAAAACAGGTACTCCTATGTTCAAAAGTTGGCTTTTGTAGTTGTTCAAGCAGTACAGAGATTTCAACACTATGTTCTCTTTCGCAAGACTACCGTTGTGTCAGATTGCAACCCTATGACCTACATTCTGTCACGTCAATTACTGGGGGGGAAATATTCCAAATGGATAGCCATTTTGCAAGAGTTTGATCTAGAATTCACCAAATCCAAATCAAAGAAATCTCTCGTCTTTGCAGAGTTACTTTGTGACCTTCCCTCGTCATCCAACGATTTAACATCCAAAGCATCAATTGTGGATGAGACTTTGTTTCTGATATTGTCAAGTGATCCGTGGTATGAGGATATACTGGTCTATCTCCAAACCCAAACTTTTAGGCCTAGCACCTCTCACTCTGAACAGCGACGTACTCGATACCAAGCCAAGGACTATCTGATCGTTGGTGATATGCTTTACCGTCATGGTGTCGATACAATTCTACGAAGGTGCCTCACGCATGAGGAGGCTGAAAAAGTTTTGAATGATTGTCAATCAAGTACTTGTGGGGGTCATATATCTGGTTACACTACTGCACAAAAGATCTTACGAGCTAGTTACTTTTGGCACACCATATTCAAATATTGCATAATTGCAGTCAGAAGTTGCCATGCTTATTAAATTTTTGATCGCAAAACCAGATTACCACCTACACCACTGCATCCAGTAGTTGCTGTTGGGCCATTCGCTAAATGGGACATTGATTTCATGACATGTAACCCCACCTTGGCCAGGGGACATGGGTATATTATAGTCGCAATTGACTATTTTACAAAATGGGCTGAGGCGATGCCTACATTAAACAACAACAACAAAATAGCTGCTCTTTTCTTTTTTAATCATGCAGTTTCTAGATTTGGTGTACCACAGGCTATAGTCACAGATCATAGGTCACATTTTCGCAATCACATGATGATCGAATTGACTACCAAATTAGGACTGTCCCATGATGGTTCTACTCCATATTATCTGCAGGCTAATGGATAGGTTGAGGCAATCAACAAAGTCCTTAAGTGCATGCTGCAGAGAATGATTGGAGTCCACAAATGGAATTGGCATTTAATCCTGTACTCGGCTCTATGGGCATATAGGACCTCAGTAAGAAATTCGACTGTATTTATGCCCTTTCAGTTGGTGTATGGTCTGGAAGCTATCTTACCAATTCAGTGCGAAATCTTGTCCCTCAAGCTTGCAATTGATTTGCTTCCTAAAACTTCGGAAGAAGAGGCTCGTTTCTTGGAACTAATCCATCTGGATGAAACTCGTCGTGATGCTGCATTAGCTAACAAAGCACATAAGAAATGCATCAAGGTGCAATATGACAAAAATGTCAAGCCTCGTGTCTTCTCAGAAGGTGACCTGGTCTTGCTTTATGATTAGGACTCTCACAAATTTGTTGCAGGTAAATTCAAACCATTATGGATGGGCCCCTACATTGTTAAACGATTATTGACAAAAGGAGTCTACGATCTGGTCGACTATGATGGGATTCCATTGTCGTAGCCCTGAAACGGGTTGTATCTTAAACGTTACTACGCTTGATTAAGTGTAGTAAACGCATTGTATATATGCTTTTATTGCATTTTTTAGTGTGTTTTATTTTAGAGTTGTCATTTTGGTTAGGTAATCAACTTCACCTTTGTTGCAGATGTCAAACTTTTTGGAACCATTTGTTGGGTATGCCAATGGAGCTAGTCGTAGTATGCAGAACCTATCTTCTCTAGCCTGGGCCATTTTCACTCCAAGCGGCGAGTTAGTGAGTTTCAGGGGGACAACATCACTGAGTATAGCGCGTTGATTGAACTTCTCTCTGATGCCATTTCACATGGCATACACCGACTCATTGTCAGGCTAGATTCATAACTCGTTATTCTATAGTGTACTGGTGTTTATTCCATTCGAAACCTAGCTATTTATCGCATGTTCCTAAGAGTTAGGATTTTGGAAAGACATTTTGATTCCATTCAATATCAACATATTTCCAAAAACTTAAACACATTGACTAATTCATTGGCAAATTATGTGTTAAATAGACACTTGCAACATTTGTAAAGAAAGCATTTCACATCAACATTTGCATAAGGGTTCTATAACTTAACCAAAATAAAACTCCGAAAATAAAAAATAGATAACTGTTTATAGTTTTTACAAAATGTTTTGTGTCCAAGGAAAAATCGTTCATCTGACCAAGAAACTCAAAAATGAATGCAGAAAAGAAGCCTAGACTAGTGATGCTGGTGATAACATGTCACTGTTTGTGTTATCATGCGCAGGAGCCTAGTCCAACAACTCGGTACACTAGTAGTATGGCGCTGTAACCTCAAAGGTAACTCATCGGTCTTGACATCCTGAATACTGAGAGTGAGGCCCTTGATCTGATCCTGCAACACTGCGAGGGTCTCCGATATGTCTAGATCTCGAAGGACAACTCTCCCTATAGCCTCTCCTGCTAGAACATCATCTACCACCCATGGGCGTGCCACTGGTTTCACTGGTCCAATATCTACACACACATAAGTTTGATTAGTCTTGGTAACATTAAAAAACACAAAAACATTATAAAACTGATAAACAAAGATGTGGTCAAATCATTTTACCTATAGCACTCCACTACTCGCCAACTGGTAACGCTAAATCCAGGTCGCCTCGGAAGTCCATCCCAACATATGGATACTCTACAAATACCATCTCCTGATGTTTGAACCACTCGAAAAAGGAATCAGAAAAGGAAATCTATGACTGGTGGGCATGTTTGGCCATAAGCTCAACTCATATCTGCATCTTTGGTTCCCTTGATGCTCGCAATCCCAGTAAAATGTTCTGAGGCTACATCAGTGGAATCCTTTCCAAAGAAAAAACACTTAATATGGAACCGTAGCCAAAATTCTTTGTTCTTCCATTCTTTACTTTGGAGAGTTGTTCTTTTATGACAGGAAGTATCGCCTCACACCAATTGAACACCTTCGGTTCTAGGCATTCCAGGGCATACTGCATGTAAGATCTGTTCGCCAAATGTAAGGCTGCGCTGCCAGCCAATCTAGCAAAGGTAAATAAAATGGTCCTCAAGGGCTGATCAGTGACATCCCAGATATTGATCTTGCCATCTCTACTGGGCTGAGATCCATCCCTGCAGAACTGACGAATATAGTCTTTCACAGATTCACCTCCACGAGCGAATCCTGATAGTGAAAGAGGGGCACCACGCCTCGACAATCCTGTCAGAAAGTAGATGTCCTCGACTGTCAATGGAATAGATTTACCTCTAATCTAGAATACCTGGTCAATCAGATCCCAAGCATCGAGAAAATACTACAACAAACTGATCTGTTGCCTCATGCTAGATATGCATAAGAACTTCAGCAAGCCATAGTTTCTTAATGCATCAACTGTGCCCAGGTCATGTAAAGAAATCACTTCCTCCTCTTCATGTTCTTGTTCACACCATGTGACGACCATCTTGATCCAACAAATATCTGAAATGCAGAAAAAACATGAGTTAGAATCCAAATTTAAGCCAAAACAGGAAAAAATTTGATGAAAAATCACTGTGTAAAGATTCCCTTTTGCGCCCATCGCACCCTGCCTTTGAGCAAGGTGAGATGCATACTGACTGGCCAGTGTAAAACTTAGTATTCATCACACCTTTCGATATAGGCTAGGTGTGACGATTGGGGAATAGATTCTTCAAACCCAATGGGCCCAGAAAAGTGGAAAAACTAGCTCAGAATCAAGAAAAGATGGAATGAAAATGAAGAGCTCAGGGTTAGCTCCTACCTGGTCCTGACGGTGTGGAAAATGGTCCTACGGATCTCTCGAAATCGACTAGTGAAATTTGAGGGGGAAAACCACTACAGAGCTCCAAAATCCCAAATTTGAAATGAAATAATGAAAGTGAAAGGTAAAACTACTTCTTATATTTACTATTCACGTACTTCAAGTAAAATGTTATTTTTAGTTCATTTTTTATACATATTTATGTATTTCAATCAATTTGATGGAGTAATTGAGCAGGTTGAACGACAGAAGAAAGAATATGATGTGCTAAACAATGAATTGAACATCTTCAACCATTGATTTAAGCATAATTTTGTCATTTTGAGCTTGTGTAAAGATGAAATTGGCACCGAGCATAGTTCCCGCACGGTACAATCTCATCAAAAAATGAACCCGCCTTCAGTAAATAACCTTTGTGATTGCCATTCTATCAGCCTTTTAAGCCTTGGTTGTGTACCTCCCATCACCTCCATTCTTTTGGCTGATCATATGCTTCCACTTGAATTTTTACCCTTTTTTGAGGAACAATTGCGATGAGTGGTCTTGTTAGCCAACCTCTTCATAGAAACGACCATGTTTTGATAAGTTCTAAGCTTACCTAGAACTAGTTGCTACCCTAGACACCACTCGTTCCTCAAAATCGAGTCTCCTTTAAACCCTTTTCAGACTCATTAAATATGAAACGATTGTTGAGAAATTGACCTTTCCAGCTCGTTAAAGTGATTGGAAGTGTCATGCCTCCTATACATTTTAATCTTTTTCAAACTCGAGGGATTATCTCACGAAAACGTTCAAGCACTTGTCTTTTTCAGCTCGTTAAAGTGATCGGAAAAGTCATCCATTTTGTATTATTTTATCATTTTTCAGACCTAAGGGATTATTTCACCAAAAAACACCACTAGAGTTTTCTTTTCTTCCCTTTTCAAACTCTCTAAACATGAAAAGGACTGAGTTATCCTTGTCGTTAAACTCATTAAAACAATAGCGACAAACTTGTCCATTCTAAACAAGACCGAGTTTCACTGTCGCTAGACTCGTTAAAACATAGCGACAGGTTTGCCCAAAGGGAAATTATAGAACAAGCATATGTTATCCCTCTCAAGCTTGAAAAAAATAAAGAGGTACTAGTCATCAATGACTAGAGAAAAAAGGAAGAAAACTTGAAGAACTTATGGTAGTAGGTCACTCTTGAACATGACACTTTCACTCCATTACCATCATTGAATCCGGTTGGGTTATTCCATTCACCGATTATCTCACCATTGGTCTTCCACACCATCCATCTTCTGGGGTTAATGCTACCAATCCATCTCAGTGTCACCAACATGTTCAAGAGAAGTCATTCAGTCGAGAAACCACAATCCAGTTAATGCATCATCTACTGCAATACCTTCAACCTTCATTTTTCATGACCGCCATTCTTGAACCTTATGTCGTCCGATCGTTTTCACCTCCAGAAAATCATTTGCTTCATTTCGTGTCATAGATGTGGGATACACTAAGGCCCTCCTACGACGAGTCACTTCTTGTCGACATCAGCTCATTATCCAAGAAGTTTACTTAGAAATACCCCTTTCAGTACTTTGAAGCTTGCATGCCTCAATGGCAAGTTTCTCACTTTTGGCGATAGGTTGACATCAATGGCCTTCAACCGAAAGATTTTGCATGGTGTTCGACATCAGATCATATATTCACACCACATGAATTTTACTGTAGTACCTTGAGGGTCATTATCATTATCAGTGATTTCTCTCGCATCTGTTAACAACTCACATTATTGGCTGGTAATCAGGCAATGTCTTTCCATGCTCGACTTCAAAACATCTCTTCACATGGATTGACTTGTACATTGGGTGAAGATTGAACAAGTTTGAAGATCCCTGATCTAGTTTCATCCATCTGAGATGCGATATATTCAGGGCCATAAAGACATCAAATGTGCAAAGAAGTTGCATAGATGGTCATCTGCCAAGGATGATGACTCTACATCTGAAGAATCACCAATCTGCATCTGTAGACGACTATCTGACCTATGTACATGAAATGAATTTATAAAGCTAAGCATGGGAATGCCCGCCTCACCTAGATCATGAAAATTATATGATGATGATTGTATTGTATTGTAACTTATGTAGTTCACCTTCCAGTTCGAAACCTTAGATCCTCATGATAAATAATTTCACCTGGCATCAAGACTTACGACTTCATGCTTTAGGGGGCAACTGTTATATACATATTTGGGCACTTCAACCCCAATCTTATATGTTGATAAACTAGAGCTCTTCAAGCCCTAAAAGAGTTGTTTCATACCCTAAAAGAACATGGTCATCTGATTACATCATTCCCCAAAAGTTCCACCTAAAAAACCATCCAGAAATGGCCTAAACTGAACCATACTGACTGCTACACTGGCCAGGTGCGATGCATACTGAGTGGTACATTGCTCAGGTGTGATGCATACTGATTTGGCCTTCTGTAGGGTGTGATGGGTGAGGATGGACAAATGTCTGAGACAGTTTGCTAAGTGGATGCTCATGGGATCTTCTAGAAACTTCTCCTATGACACTTGCCTCTCTAAATTTGCCCAGGGATGAGTAAGAGATCCAAGAAATTTCCAAGTGGAATCAATTGTAACAAGTGGAATGGCACTAATCAAAACCTAGAGATGACTCACACCCTTGCACACATCTATAAATGGATCCCTCATCTAAGAGATCTAGAGGCTGGAATATTGTGAATTGCAAGGAAGTGCTAATAGTTTGTATTTGAGGAAAGATGTGATCTTGCTATTTCATGAGGTGAAGAGGGATTGATGTTGGGAGGATGATGTTGGATCAAACAACTAGGTTGTAATTCTCCCTTCTATTTAATAAAGTTCTTCAAGTTTTCTTCCATATAATTGTGCAATTATGAATGTTATCATTTGCAAATGCTATTGTATGTTCATTATATATCTAATTCTGTAATGTTTATGATATAGTAGATCAAGATGCTTTGATAGTTCTTTGTTACTGTGTTTCTATAGGTACTCTCCAAGCGGGATAAGTACGGGAAGGAGTTGCAAGCTCTATTAAGTGGGATAGAAGTCAAGTAAGGGATTAAGCGGAAGCTCCAGGTTGGTCCTATTATCTTTCTCTTATCTATTATAGACAGAAGAAATCGTGAATTGCTTTAAACTGTTGTTTCTAGGGTAGCTGCCAAACCTAGAGGGCTAGTTGTTCAAAAAGACACTAGTTTTCCCAAAAACACACATGCTAGAATACTTTCTCTCGATTGGACAAACTCACGAAGCATACCAAGTAGAAATTGAAGGAGACACATGCGCATGCATGAACTATCAAGAGAACACCAAGACCATTGAATACTATGCACACTCTACCATCGGGAGGTGAAGCTATTGTACACCACAAGCACACTCAACAGCATGGTAGCACGACACAAACATCACAGCCAACATGTGCATACCTGTAGTGTCATGAGTCACCTTGGCCACATCATTACTTTGGGTCATAACTATGTAATCAGTGTAATGTAATGTGGAAGTCCAAGATACCCGTGGATGAATTTAAAGAGTCATGTAAATTGAAGAGTCTTGTAACTTGAACAATCATGAGGGAAGTCAAACAGTCACAAGGCTCACTTTCACCCTTGGCTATATATACCCCTCATTTGTACATGCGAAGGAATTTTCACCTTGGCTTCTCCCACATAGCCTTGAGAATCTATAGTATTTTCTTTGAGGAGTGAGCAATGGCTCCAACGCCTTTTTATCGGGGTTAGTTATGTAATAGTGTACGGATGTGTCTTGGAACTTTTTCTTAATTCAAAAGCATGTTAATAGGCCATCATGTTTTCACACATGTGTTGTATTCATTTGTAAGACTATTCTTTGGGATGCTTGTAATGCATGTTTCTTTAACTTGTATTAAGGCAGTTGAACTATTTCGGTTGTTCTAGTACATATGTTGTTGGAAATTTGTTGTATCAGTTGTTAACTTTGTCTTGCCCATGTGGAATATTCCACTAGACACTTAACAAATTCATTCTCATAAAAATTTTATAACGACCGTAGCACTCATGTGGACTATTCCATTGGGTGTTGTATGTGTTCACCTTGTGTTCTATTATTGCTGCATCCGTGTGGACTACTCTACTAGAAGTTATGCATGTCCTTTTGTGTTGTGTGTCTCTAATGGAGTTGGGACTATTCCCTTTCGACTCAAGACTCACTCTCACCCTCTCCCTTTGTGGTTAAAGAACCTTGACATAAGCGATAGTAAGCACTCACCAGCAATGCGAACCTCGATGTTCGAAAACAAAGTAAACTACTCTCATGTGCTGACAAGAAAGAGCTAAGGAAAATGTTTAAGGTAATGGAAACTAGGCTATCATACTAGATGGGACTCCTACACCAAATGTTGTGAGGTCTAATTGGGACTTCGTACCGAGGAGATCCCATGAATTTTGTCAGATCCAACATTGTTAACATTTTTGGCGCTACAAGGAGGGCCAGATGACAAGATGAGTCCTCACAATATGTTTTGAATCTCCACATACTTATCATGACTAAACACAAAATTTCTCTTCCAGAGTGTATGTCTTATGGAAATGAATTTGAAATCTCAGAAGAGATCTCGAATAACTTGTTTCTTAAAACATACGATGGTTGAGGCCAAGTAGCCTTGGTTACACACGTGGTTGGCGTCGTAGGATCCTGTGAAAGGAATGAAATATTTGAAGATCGGCTTGGAGGGTACCCACTGCATTGGTGTGCCACACTCTCTGCAAAATATATTCACTCTTTCCATCATTTGATCATAGAGATAGATCATGATTTCAATCATTTTGGCTTTAAAGCACTCAATAAATAAATTCTAAGATTACGGAAAGCACCTAATGAATCAGTTGAACAATTTTACATGCGCTTTCACAATCTTGCATATCGAGTTCTTGAAGACGAAATTGATTGGTAATTCCTTGATGGAAGATTTAAGTATCTTCTTTACATATCTGAAAATATGCAATTCTTAGAATCATTCAAACCCCTCCCAACATAAATTCGTGTTAGATCTACCAAACCTAAGATGGACAAGGTCCCTATCACAAGTGACTGTCCATCCTCTTCTCATCAAATAGCTCTAGCGGTGTAGTTCAAGGTGGGAGAAGGTGTGCACACATATGTTGAACTGTCACATCCTCTTATGCCACCTATTCTTGATATCTGTGTAAATTTGGCTTGCAAGAATGTTGGTTGTCATGTGGACTTGTTACGGCAGCCCCTGTCCCCGCATTTTGTTGATCCTCTAGATTGTACTATCCTATGTTCTTCCATTCCTGACTCCACACTTGTTGTGAACAAGGATCAAGTTCTTGATGGAGTTTGTGATGTGCAACCAACCTCCTCTATCATTCATGATGAGTGTATGTGAGAATATAAAGAATAAACCATAATGAAGGATGACTCCCTTTCATCCACTCCTCTTCCGGATTAGGAAAATGTGCTATCTCTCATGAAGAGTATGACTGGGAGCTTGAATATCAACACACAAAGAAGGATGACTCCCTTCTTCTTGAGTCCCCTCCGTTATTTCTTGACATCCTTGGTGAACCTGCCATCCATGATTTCACATGTGTACCTTCATCTATGAATGCACCCATTGTTGATCACTCGTAGGACACACCAGATGTCAGTTTATCATTCGACAGTAGAGAGGATAAATTATTCATTGAAACTCCAATTGAATTTTCATCTGCCTTTTCGGGAAACACAAAGGATGAATTTTTTCACTTCTCATATACCCCTATGTTTGATTTATCAGATCATGAGGATGCTGACGAGATCATTTATTTTTCTGATCATAGCTGTCATGATATGTTTACTCCCATATTTGATCACGATCATGATTCTATCATAGTTGACTTTTCGAAGCCACCTATTTGTGATGATCTATTTGATGATGAAGTCAAGACCCCGCAGACTGTTGAGGCACTTTAGCCCGAGTTGATGGTGATGTCAGACCCTCTTTCTCTTGATATTGGTTTCACTCTCGATCAGGAAATTTTTCAATCACACGAGGTTCCTCATCACTCATCTACATGCATTGAAGATCAATCTCACACATAGATCATACTTCATCCACTCGAACTGCACGACCCCATCTCTCATGCATTGGAGGAATCTTACATTGCAAGCACATGTGCATGACGCAAGTTGTCTTTTTTTCTTTTGTTTGCTTGCATGTCATAGTCGAGGGTATGCGTATGCTTCACAGATGCACACAGTCTTGCACAACACCGTGATAAGTCCATGAACTACATGTCATGTACTTGCACTCACTTATGTCCCGTGGACACTTTTAAACATGAAGTGTGTTTGTCTTCATTGTTATATCTTCCTTGTTTGTTGTTTTGCACACCCGGGTTGCTCATGGACCATGCCTTCCCAACACGGGTCAACTAATGCGCCAAGGGCTGCATTGGAAGTATCACTTCACGTGATCAAGCCCATGCACCATTAGCTTAGGAGTAGGAGTCGTTTTTTACTTTGGTTGTTTGCTTGCATGCTTGTTTTCATACTTACCTTGCATGTTTGTTTGTATTCTTGCTTGTTTGCTTGCCTTATTTTCTTTCACATCTACTTCTTCTTTCGCTTTGTTTTATGTTTGTTTTCTTGTTTTGCGCTTGTAGGTTAGTTTTTGTAGGAATTTACAGGGCAAGTTCCGCAGACAGAACACCAATGGAAACCGCTCATAAACAGATCACAGATCAATACACCAGTACTTTTGACGTGGTTAAAACCCTCAAAGAGGGAAACAGTCCACGGCCTGAGCCAACGCGGCCACTTCAAGCAATTTATTAATAAAAGAATGAAAATTTACATAAGCTTTTCTCATGGACGGTTAACCTACAAATGACCCTCCATGCTCTTTAAATAGAGATCATGGACCAATCGAGTGTTAAGCCACAGACCAAGTGTCCGTAATACCAAGGAGAGAATGAACCGTCGGATCACTATATATTGTGACCGTCGGATTGTAAGTTACAAAATGTACATAGTAAAGAAACACACTTTACCTAACTCTAAACTAGACCAAGTTATACTTAACTATTTCCTATGTGTCGGAATATCCTAACATCCCCCCTTAAGAACAACTTGGGATAGGATTGAAGGATTTACAAATATGACACAATCAGAGAAGGAAGGAGGCACTAGAGCCTATCCCCCCTTAGTGACAACCTCCTGAACTCCAACCATAAATCGAAGTTTAGTGAACTTCGCCTCTGTGAGAGCCTTTGTAAAGATTTCTGCAACTTGATCATCTGTTGAACAATATTGCACTTCAAGAACATGGTCGTGAATGAGCTTTCTGATGAAGTGCATGTGCAGTTCAATGTGTTTGTTGCGCTGATGTTGGACTGGATCTTTGCATAGTTGAATGGCACTTTGATTATCACACCAAAGTGTAGTCGGATGTTGCTGCTAAAAGCCAAACTCTGACAGGATCTGACGAAGCCACAAGGCTTCCTCACTAGCTTCTACGGCACCACGATACTCTGCTTCTGCTGAAGAAAGAGAAATGGAACCTTGTTTCTTGCAAGCCCATGTAACAGGTCCTGAACCAAGAGTGAACACATAACCTGCAGTAGGCGTCCGATCATTAGGGTCACTAGCCCAATCGGAATCAGTGAAACCAACCAATAAAGGAGATGCTTCAACACTGTAATGAATCCCAAACTGAACTGTACCTGGAACATAACGAAGTATTCTTTTAGCTACTTTCCAATGACTTTCACGTGGGTTTTTCATAAACCAAGCAACAAGGCCAACAACAAAGGAAAGGTCAGGACGAGTAAGGGTTAGATACAAAATCTTTCCTATAAGTTGACGGTATAAGGTAGCATCAACTTCAGGAGAAGTACAAGTGACTGAAAGTTTGACTCTAGACTGAAAGGGAGAAGCAGTTGGTTTACAGTCTTCCATGTGAAAATGGCGTAGAATATCACAGGCATACTTGGACTGGGAAAGGGAAATACCTTCCTTGGATTGCAAGACTTGAAGACCAAGAAAATAATGTAAGTGTCCTAAGTCTGTCATTTCAAACTTCCTTTTAAGGCTAGACTTCACATGGTTTATAAGGTTGGGATCACTACCAGTTAGGATAAGATCATCAACATAAAGAACAAGAATGATAAGAGACTTTCCCACTTTCTTGGTGTAGACAGTATTGTCAGAATGACACCTAGAAAAGTCATTTTATAAAAGAAAGTTATCCATTTTGGCATACCAAGCTCAAGGAGCTTGCTTGAGACCATAAAGGGATTTCTTAAGCCGACATACAAGGCTGGATTCTATTTGTATAAAGCCAATAGGTTGTTCCATATAGATTTCTTCATGCAAGTCCCCATGCAAGAAGGTAGATTTAACATCCATCTGATGGACTTCCCATTTGAAAGAGGCAGCAAGGGAAAGAACAAGGTGGATAGAGTTCATTTTGGCAACAGGGGAGAAGGTTTCAGTGTAGTCAATGCCTTCAACTTGTGAAAAACCCTTAGCAACAAGACGCGTTTTATGTTTATCAAGTTTCCCATCTGGTCCATACTTGGTTTTGTAAACCCATTTGCATCTAACAAGTTTTCGTCCCTTTGGTAGAGGAACAAGATCCCATGTATCATTTTCCAATAATGAATGATATTCTTCATTCATAGCCGCTTCCCAATCTGGATGGCCTGAAGCTTCTGCAAAGGTGTCAGGATCATAAATCACTGAAGCTTGAGCCAGTAAAGAAGAGGCTCTATCAAATTGAGATCACCGGCAAGATCACCTGCTGCATCCCGAGTAGCACGGACCCATTTTGGAAGCTGAGGAGCTGAAGGAGGATCCTGAGAAGGTGGGGGAGGATTATCATCCTCACTTTCATCATCTGAAGAAGAAAATATTTTCAAAAGTAGAAGAGATAGGAAGAGGTGGCACATCCGCCGAACTAGGCTCGTAGGCCGATATATTTTTAGCAAACTTTAGATCTCTTCTAATGATAACATTCTTGGACTTGAGTGGAATAAGTCTATATCCTTTGACATCTTCAGAATATCCAACAAAAATACATTTTTCACTCTTAGGTTCTAAAGCTTTATGTTTCTCATTTGGAATATGGGCCCATGCATCACTTCCAAAAACATGAAAGTGACTTACATCTGGTTTAATTGAGCTCCATGCTTCTTCTGGAGTGATATTCTTTAAAACCTTAGTAGGAGTGTGATTTATTATGTAATTTGCACAGTTAATTGCTTCTGCTCAATAATTAAGACTAAGTCCTTTAGATTGAAGCATACAATTAGCCATTTCCTTTAAGGTGCGATTCTTCCTTTCAGCTACACCATTTTGTTGTGGAGTATATGGAACAATATGTTGCATTTGAATTCCATTCTCAGTGCAAAAGTTGATGAATTTGTTGTTAACATATTCTCCGCCATTATCAGATCTTAGCTTAAGAATTTGACGTCCAGATTGTTTTTCAACAAAGGCCTTAAAGGCCAAGAACATGTTAAATACTTCACTCTTGAGTTTTAAGAAGTATACCCAACTGCATCTGGAGAAATCATCAATGAAAGTTAAGAAATACTTGTAGCCAGAGAATGAAACAACTGGAAGTGGACCACATAAATCACTATGCACGAGCTGTAAAGGGGCTGAGGCATGCCAAGAGGCACGTTTTTCAAAACTATTCCGATGATGTTTTCCGAGTACACATCCGGAACAAACACCATCTCTGCAAGATACCATTGGAAGACCTGTCACCATATTTTCTTTACATAGATTCTGAAGGGAGCAATAGTTTAAGTGACCAAATCGCTCATGCCAAAGTTTGCTCGCTTCATCATTATGAGCAACAAATACCGAGGGAAGATTTGATGACCCAAAGTTGTGAAACTTATACAACCTTGTAGAATCATCAGCAATGCCAGTAGCTAAAATCTGTCTAGGATCTCTTAGGTCCTTAATTACAACATCGTGAGGTGAAAATTCAATGATTTTACCTTCACCGGAATGAGTTATCTGATATACAGATAGAAGGTTGTAGGATAAGGTTGGAACACATAATACATCATTAAACTGACCATTGTCTATATGAACAGTTCCAGTCCCTACAACACTAAGAGATCTATCATCACCAACATATATATTTTTGGTGTTACAATCATTTAAAGAAGAAAACATGGCTTTGTTTTTGTCCATGTGATAAGAAGCTCCAGAATCAATGAGCCACTCATGAGAATGAGAAGAGGAAGATACATTTAGTGCATAGCCAGACCGAGATGCTTGACAACCACATGCAGAAAGTGCCATTCCTGAAGATGAAGTTGAAGTTGAAGAGTGCTCCAAATGGATGTTATGCTTCTTCATTGTCGCTTCCAAGGATTCCATCTTCTTAAAGCATTTGGATTCTAAGTGGCCATCTCGATTACAAAAGTTGCAATGTCTATCAATCTTCTTCCATTTGTTTTTATTTGTCTTATCATTTTGTTGAAATGATTTTTCATTTTGAGGCTGAAATTGCTTAGGACCCTTGTTTGGTTTAGGACCATTCCTTTTAGGATACAACTTCTTAGGATTCTTTGGATTTGGTTGCTGTTGGGCAGCGAACGCTTTCTTAAAAGAGTTTCCAAGATTAAGAAGACCAAGGTGTAAGAGTTTTTCTTGTTCTCTTATTAAAGAATCACAAAAAGAATCAAAGGAAGGGGACTTGTAGTCTTGTCCTTGAGATGTTCCACAAGAGCATGGGATGACATAAACATGTTCCATATCCTTAGGGTCCACAGGATCTTTTGTCGATTTCAAGGAACTTATAATGGTGTTTAGGGGTCGAAAGGTAGAGGGAATGTTGTGCTTCCTAAGGATTCTTGCAATCCTATTAGTCGTCCCTTGGATGAAAGTGAGGTGAACTTCAGAAATATGATCATTAGGGTCTTTCTTAACATTATGACTTTTGCTAGCTTTGAGGAAGGCTTTAAGGCCTTGTTTCTTATTGTAACCATTATTAGAAAAACAATATATGGTATTTCTCCTTAGAAAAATGGTCGACATTAGAAACCCTCATAGCACGAGTAAATAGAGTGCAAAGAACACCCAACTTCTGAGCAAGGAAATGATGGGACCTAGCATGAAGATACTGCTTAGTATGAGTTTTCTTCCAAAACACCTGATAGGAAAATGAGCCACCCTCTTTCATAGAAATGAGGACATCTAGGAAAGGGAAGAAACCATTGACTTATTTCTCCATGGTAAACTTAATGGAGTTATATTGATTATTAAGATGTTGAAAAAAGAGAGCTAACTTATCCGGACCATGCTGCCAAAATATTGCCTATAAATCTTTTCCAAAGATTAGGTTTAAAAATAGTTGAGGCCAAAGATTTGGATTCAAAACCTTGCATAAACAGGTTAGCAACAATAGAGGATAGGGGGTGAGCCCATGGCCACACCACAAGTTTGTTCATAGAACTCACCTTTGAAATAGAAAAAAGTGAATGTAAGGCAGATCTCGACTAATCTAGCAGTGTCGGGATTAGTAAGGTGAAAGATGACATATAAGGCTTCTTTGGTGGGGATATTAGTATACAAGGAAACCACATCGAAGCTTACTAGAATGTCTATGGGATCAAAATTCTCATCCTTTAACTCATTGACAAACGATGAGGAGTATTTTACAAACAACTCCATGAGGCCAACAAGGGGGTTAAGCTTTGAGGCTAGATATTTGGCTAAAAGGTAGGTTAGCCCATCTATGGTGTTGAAAATGGGTCTAAGGGGGACTTCCTCCTTATGGATTTTCGGAAGTCCATAGATCCTAGGAGTGATGGGGCTACTCTCGTTAAGCTTATTATATATTTCCATTAGATAGATCCTTTAGCCATAGGCTTATCGAGAGTAGCTCCATCACTCCTAGGATCTATGGACTTCTGAGACTCCATAAGTTGGGAGTCCCCCTTAGACCCTTTGTCAACACCATAGGTGGGTCAACCTACCTTTTAGCTAAATATCTAGCCTCGAAGCTTAAGCCCCTTGTTGGCCTCACGGGGTCATTTGTAAAAGGCTCCTCATCATTTGTCAATGAGTTAAAGGATGATAATTTTGATCCCAGAGACATTCTGGTAAGATTTGATGTGGCTTCCTTGTATATTAATATCCCCATCAAATTATCCTTAGATTTCATCTTTTCCCTTACTGATCACAACATTGCTAGATTAGTCGAGATCTGCCTTACTTCCATTTTTTTCTATTTCAAAGGTGATTTCTATGAAAAAACCTGTGGTGTAGCCATGGGCTCACCCCTATCCCCTATTGTTTCTAACCTGTTTATGGAATATTTTGAATCCAAAGCTTTGGCCTCAACTATTTTTAAACCTAAGCTTTGGAAAATATTTGTAGATGATACATGCTCTATTTGACAACATGGTATGGATAAGTTAGATCTCTTCCTTCAGCATCTTAATAATCAATCTAACTCTGTTAAGTTTACCATGGAGAAAGAATGATCCAAGTGGATCTCCACACATCAATGGCATGGAAAAGGCTCAAAATTAAAAGTGGTGGAAAGACAATGACCTTGACATCAAATCGAAGTTCTCATCACCCTAATCCCAATGGTGTGAATGACACTCAAATCCAAGTCCAGATGAAGGAGATAGAGGCAGTTAAAGTTGGGTTCACTTTTTGCTCACTGGGCAAGATTAACAAAGACACAATTTGAACTTTTCCGGTGGACGAAATTTGGCCAACTCCAGCAAAATTCCGGGCCAAATGTTTTCCCAGTTAAAATGACTCCTTCGGCCAAAAATCTAAGTTTTCAAAAATGGCCCATCGTTTTATTTAAATAAAAAAAAAAAGGTGGCAGGCCACCAACCCCACCACCGTGACTCGTATCCATGTAACAATATGTATGTTATTAGTGGAATGGCAGGCCACGACCCCTATCCCCTCCCACGGAACCACAGATTGTACACATGTGTGGGTGGGCCAGCCCATTAGGCACAAACGCAATCCCATTAACAACAAACGTGCATAACGGGTGGTGGGCTGGCCCTTGGGGCACGGACCCAACCATGCCCACACTAAAAAAATTCAACCGCCCATATAGAAATAATATGTGGGCCAAGGAGAGGGGACAAGTGATGTGGGTGGGCTGCCGAAGGCGGGCCCAACCCAACCTCCCTTCCCATTAAATATTTTTATCATGTAACAAAAGGAGGAGACTCGGTTTGACCACCCAACCTTCTCTGTAACAAACTGAGCTCAAACCAACTATGCCAATGGAATTATTGAGAATTCTATCAACATATTTTTTATTTAAACGCAATTCATCAGTGCTCCCAGGCAGAGGAGGCAGTGCATGTTGGCATTATGATGAATGTGTTGTACTTGATGGCAACACACTTGTAGCAAAACAACTCACTTGTACATGGTAACTAGATGAATATACAGAAGAGATATCAAATGTGACAGAATGCATGACAGTAGTATTTATAGATATGATAAAATGCAGGGCAGCTTCAAGCAATCAGTTCAAAAGGAAACTCTCTCAAATGAAGGATCACACTATAACAAGTAAACAACAAGAATGAAGAAAGAAAGGTATATTCAGGTTCACTATATACCAAGCTGCGTATACACACAGGTTCACTATATAAAAAGGTGTGTATATTGTACACATGGACTTTCATAGAAGGAAAGGCATGTACATGTTGGAAAACTAAGTTTTGGTCCGTGGTATTTGGTCCATTGTATTTTGGTATTGGTCCATGGTATTTGGTTTGAGGTATTGACCCCAGGTATTGGGTCCAAGGTATTGGTCCTACGTGGTTTTGGACCATGGTATTGAGAAAGGCTTAAGACTACAAAAGGAGGAGAATATCATTAGGCCAAGAAGGAAAGTATCGAATATCTGATGAAGTGTGAGATCCAATATACAGGTTATGGGTTTATGATGCTTTGCTTGATCTGAGCCAAGGAGGAATCTCAGCGGTTGATGGAGGACAAGATCTAATGATGGATCGAGATCTTATGGCTTGGAATGAATCATCTCTATAGGGTTTGATCATGCTCTTTCTAGATCTGTATACTGACGCTTGTGATGTTCTGTAAATATTATGATCTGGGTATAATTGAAGTCCGGAATAGCTGCAAAATTATGAATGAATATTTATAGATGTATATACTGGTTGACTTTGATAAAAGAACATATACACATAGGTTAGACACATCTAAGTAGTGTATACCATATGAAATATTATGTTTGAAGTTACATATGGATCTGGTTGTTGATGCAAATTTCTAAGTTCTGGTGATTGTTTACTGGAGACAGTATTCTGCATATTCAGATTGGTTGATTGTGATTAGCTTCAGTGTTGATGGATGAGATCTAATAATGGATCAGGATCATAATGACTTATCTTTATGTGATTTGATGGACTAGATATGGTTACTAACACACGTATTATCCTTTTGTATGTAATGATTTGGGTATGCCTGAAGTCAGGAAGTGTAGCAAAGTTATCAGAAAGTATTTGATGACATATACGCTGGTTCACTTTGGTGAAGTTGCGTATACATGCTAGTTTGGCTCTTCCAAGTAGCGTATGCACTCTGATGCATGGTTTTTGATGATACAATTGGCTCTGAATATTGTTGTAGAATTTTGGGTTCTGCTCTGTGTTCTGGTGACTGTGTTTTGATGACAGGGTTTCAGTGATTAAGTTGTTGGGTTATTCGGAGAGTAATGATTTAGTATTCAATGAATGGGTAATGGAATAGTTTTATTACAGTGGTGATTTATTTTGAGCTTCAATGTTGTTGATGGGTCCAATATGAAAATTGGATGAAATGTGCCCTTTAGATTATGGTGTTGTGTTCCAAGAGTATCCAGTTTGAAAATTTATGAAACGTGGTACCTAGAGGAAGAAACAAGGTCATAGCCTTCTGTAGATTGGCACTTACGTACTAGTAAATATATCGGATAGTACAAGAGCTAGGGGGTTGTAGCTCCCTTTTAGTAGAAGCTAGAGAATGAAAGAAGGTTGTAGCCTTCTGCAAGTAGAAGCCTGCGTAATGGTATGAGTCTGCGCCAGTACATTGTTGTAAACAGGTTTTCTTATTATTAAAAGAAGACAGAGACAACAGTAGCAGGTGGTTTTTACCCACATTGGGTTTCCACCTTACATCTTAGTGTTCATGTGTGATGCTTATGTGTGATGGTTCTTTCTATTATTAACTGCACATGGTTACTATTTAATGTTTAATAAAGTACTGATACTCAGATTAAAGATCAACATATGATGAATTAATAGAATCATTAGCTTGTTGGATATATGCTTATTTCCTTAAACACAGTTGCGTACACGCACGCGTTGGCTTCATTGAAGTAGCGTATATGAAATTGAGTAAGAAGATAAAAAGATTATTGACTTGACTAATACTGATTCACCCTCCCTCTCAGTATTATTTCCAATAGTGCACATAGTTCGAGGTAGAATTTTTTAGGAGGCCCAAATTTTCACTTTGTCAGATTTTGAAAAATTTTATATGGTTTCACCACTTCTCGATGCAAAAACGCAATGGCACTGTCCGTTTCTCCATCAGAGTAATGCATTTTTCGACCATTTTTCAGTATGGAGGTATAAAACGCCTTTTTTGTAACTGATGCTTGTACTCTTCTTTCTCATGCCACTTAATGAATGAAGGCCTCCCCATTGATCGAGCAGGGCCGGGAGATGTAGTCCAAGTCAGAAGAACTTCATTATTAAGTCATGTTGTCTTCTTTCATGCTTTATGTGTTTCTCCTCTTCTCTCATGTGCACATCCAATTTCTATGTTTAATCTACAATTTCTGCATGTAATTCTTTAATACATCTATAAGAAAAAGATCTTGGATCAAGTGGTATCAGAGCAAGTCTTTGTAGATGTGAATTTCATCTTTGTATGCACTAAAGTATTTCGATCCCGAAGCAGGGCGTGCAGATCGAAGGAGAAACATGGGAAATGAAGAGGCTTGTCATGAAGAGGAGCACAATTTCCGCAAAACCTTCTATA
The DNA here is from genome assembly GCA_031772625.1 of Pinus tabuliformis. Lineage (NCBI taxonomy): Eukaryota > Viridiplantae > Streptophyta > Pinopsida > Pinales > Pinaceae > Pinus > Pinus tabuliformis. The sequence goes on along the minus strand of CM062807.1, from coordinate 1,245,116,944 downwards.
CAATGGCATAAAATGTTGGTCAGTTTCTTTCAAGGATGGAGAAAGAAGAAGGAAGAAATCTAGAAGAAAAAGGTTCAACGCATGGAAATGGTAGAGAAGAACCCCCTCCTTCTCCTTCCACGAGAGAAAGTTCTTCTTCCTCTCCTCACCATCATCATAAGAATTCAAGGGATGCATCTAAGAAACCTTTCTTTAAATTAGATATCAAATTTGATCTTCCTGTTGGCATTTTGGCACTAGTGTGGCACTACGGTACAGGTGTTGTCCTTGATGGCAACTCTCTTTGATGACAGATCTCAGTCCAGACTACAAGAATGAAGAGAAATTTCATATACGCAGGTTCATTAAGCCCAAGATGCGTATACACGCTGGTACTCTATATACTATGTCACAGATACGCAGGCTAGCTATATTCAAAGTCGCATATACACGCAGGTTCATGAACATAAAAAAGCGTACATGTCGAGAAGCTTCCCTTTGGTCCGTGGTAGTTAGTCCTCGGTACTTGAGCCTGTGTTTTTGGACCAAGGTATCTCGACAATCGTGTTGATCCCGAGTTTTGAAGTTGATGGTATTGTATTACTATGGTTTTGGACCATGGTATTGAGAAGGGCCTAAGGCTATATAAGGAGAAGAAGATCATTAGGCAAGAGCACTGAAAAAGTCTTGAATATTTGATAAAGAAAGAGATCTTGTATGCAGGTTCTGGGTTGCTTGATCTAAGCTAAGGAGAGATCACACCGGTTGACGGAAGACTAGATCTAAGGATAGATCGGGATCAAATGGTTTGAAATTAACTATCAGTATATGGTTGATTACGCATATTTTTAGATCTGCATACTGACGCAATGTTATGTTCTGAAGTATGACTGATGTCTGGTACAGCTGCAAGTTATGAGAAATTATTTTTAGATCTGTACACAGGTTGTCTTTGGTAAAAGCGCGTGTATACGCGAGTTGGTTTCATTGAAGTAGCGTATATCTTTTGAAGCTTAACTTTTGGGGTTGCAGTTGGGTTTAACTGTTATTGCAGAGGTTCTGTAGTCTTCTCTGTGTTCTGGTGACTGGGTGTTGACAGGGTTTCAGTGGTTCAGTGATTCAAAGATTGATGATGCTAGTATTGGTTGTTTTTGAGCTTCAATGACTTGTGAATGAATTGTGGTCTTCAGATTGTAATGTTGTGCTTCAAGAGTATCCAGTCTGAAAATTGATGAAAAGTGGTACCTGAAGGAAAGAAGATTGTAGGGCAGCACCTACGTACTAGTATCTTAGCTAGTACAAGAGCAAAGGGGGTTGGAGCTCCCTTCCAAGAGAGTTTGGAGAACAAGAGAAGGTTGTACCCTTCTGCAGGTTGTAGCCTGCGTACTGGTATAAGGCTGCACCAGTACAAAAGATTGTAAACTGAAGTTTCTTATTAAAGAAAGATAGAGATGACTTGCAGTAGGTGGTTTTCACCCACATTGGGTTTCCACCTTATATCATGGTGTTCATGTGTGATGATCTGTTCTGTTATACTGCATCTATTTATCTGTAATATGGTTAATAACGTTCTAATGCTGAAGATAAACTAACTGAATCATAAGATTTCTGGTTATACGCTGGTTGCTTTAGATACAGTAGCGTGTACACGCTGGTTCACTTAACTGAAGTAGCGTATATGTTTCTAAGTATTGAAAAAGTTTTATTGATCTGATAATACTGATTCACCCCCCCTCTCAGTATTATTTCCAACACTTCCCATGTTTAATGGTGAAAGTAATGCAGAAAAGCTTAATAACTGGATTAGGCAGATTGAAATCTACTGCAGGATTCAACAGATTGAAGAGGACTAGGCAAAGATTCAGCTGCCCTCTCTTCGACTGAGTAGCACCGCTCTCATTTGGTGGGAGAGAAAATTGCGAAGCAATAAGAGGGTGGGTAATCTTCTTTCATCATGGCCTAGTTTCATTTCTACATTAAAGCAACAATTCTGTCCCTTGGGTTATAAAAAAAAAAGCCTTAATAGATTGGCAATACTTAAGGCAAGGCAAAGGTCAGGATTTTCAAAGCTTTACAGAGGAATTTAGGGAACAGGCACTTAATTTGGGTATTGCACTTGACTTACTTGAAGTAGTAACTAAGTATATCGGATCATTACATAGTTACCTTATACATTGATTATTATTGTTTGAACCAACTACTATTGACTCAGCCAGTGTAAAGGCCATCCATCTTAAGAACAGGGGCAAAAATGAAAGCGATGATCATTTCAAGGAACCACCTTTCAAACCTCCAAATGGAAAACCCAAAGTGAAAGGAAAAGGAAAAGGAGAAGAGGATGGCATCAAACAAGAAAGATGAAGGAGAAAGACCTTATTGCACTCACTACAAGAAGGAAGGTCATGACGACGATCATTGTTGGAAATTGTACCTGGAAAAGAGAACAAAGAAGTACGGAGGAAAAGGAAAGCAGAAGACAGTGGCAGTTGTGCAGCAAGACCTTGGATACGATTCCGAAGATGAAGCATTAATCACAGCAGCAAGAACAAAAGGTACTCTTACATCTCATGTTAATTCTGAATCAAATGAAGGCACTATTTCAATAGATGAGTCTCTTCCTAATGAACGAAAAAGAATTGAGCTATTTCATATTAGATTTATCATAAATAATACAGAAGTGGAAACTCTGCTTCACACCGAATCCCAAGAAAACTTAATTTCAAAGTCCTTGGTAAAGAAGCTAGGCTTAGAAACCAAAACACATCCAAAACCTTACCCACTTGGATGGGTACATGATAAAGCAAAACTAAATGTAACTAAGCAGTGTAAGGTTAAACTTGTGATCACTTCTAAGTTAGTGGATGAGGTAAAACTTGATGTGATACCGTTGGATATCTATGGCATGATGTTAGGGATTCCATATATATATGATAGAAAGCCAATCTTCTTCCGTCATGGTAACAAGTACCAAATTACAAATGATGGGGTAGAATATATTGTAAGGGCTCATCAAACTAAAATCAATGCCATCCTTGTAATTTTAGGACAAATGAAGAGGTTGGTGAATTCCAATAAGGGTTGCATGCTTATGGTTGTAAGGGGGAAAGATGCAGTATTATCCGATGCTTTCCATGGTTGTGATCATGTGCATAAGAATAAATTATGTGAATTAATTTCTAACTATGATGAGATGTTTCAGGAACCAAGGGGATTACCTCTGAAGAGGGAAATCCAACATGAGATCCATTTGCAGCATGATGCTACTTTACCAAATATTGGCATGTACATGATGTTGACCATTGAGATGGAGGAGATCAGAAAGTAGGTGCAGGAACTATTGAAGCAAGGGGTAATCAGACCGAGCACTTCTCCATGCGACTCACCGATTGTCTTAGTGCCAAAGAAAGATGGCGCATGGAGGACGTGCATGGATTATCGAGCACTAAACAAAATCACTATGAAAAATCATTACCCTCTTCCCCCCATTGATGAATTATTATTTCAGTTAAAGAATGCTATCCATTTCACCAAATTGGATTTGCGTAGTGGTTATCACCAGGTACGAATTGCAGAGCAAGATGTGTGGAAAACTACCTTCAAGACCAAACAGGTGTTGTTAGAATGGATGGTGAATCCATTCGGACTTTGCAATGCTCTAGCCACTTTCATGAGGGTCATAAACGATCTCTTTAGGCCTTTCATTGATGAATTTGTTCTTATATATCTAGATGATATTCTTATCTTTAGTAAAAGTTAGAATGAACATGTATGCCATGTGAAGAAAGTGCTTGATGTATTGAAAAACAAAAAGCTCTATGTAAAATTGCCAAATTGTGAGTTTGAGAAAACCTCATTGGTTTACCTAGGTCATATTGTTGGTCATGGTCAGCTAAAAATTGATCCTTCTAAAGTTGAAGCAATTTTAAATTGGCCTAAGCCTACTAGTGTAACCGAGGTCTACAACTTTTTGGGTGCATTACAGTATTGGAGGAGATTTATTTCCAATTTCTCGATTATTGCAGCACCTTTACATGCATTGAAAAGTGTAAAGGAAGTCCTCCAATGGGGAGGAAAGCAAAAGAAGTCCTTTGAAACATTGAAAGAAAAGATCAGCACTGCACCAGTCTTGGCCTTACTAGATCTCCAACAAGCACTCGAGATCGAGACAAATGCCAACAGATATGCGACAAGAGTTGTACTGATGTAGCAAAATAAGCCGATATGTTACCATTCAGAGAATTTCTCTCAGGCTGTGATAAACTATACCACTTATGACAAGGAGTTATATGCCTTGGTCCAGAGAGTGAAAAAGTGGAAACACTACCTGATCAGCAAGGAGACCATCATCCATACGGATCATCACCCCTTGCAGTATCTTTAATAACAAACCAAGTTACAACAATCTTGTCATTTCAGGTGGATGGGTTTTCTACAATAGTTTCATATGGTAATAAAGTATAAGAGGGGAACTAGCAACAAAGTGGATGATATGCTATCTCGCCATCCTATTTCTTCTTCTGTTATTTTGCATAATGCTTTGTTATCTTTTGAAAGTTATGCTGAAGAACACGCTAACGATGATGACTTCAAGGAGATTTATGCAAAACTAACCCATGGTTCACAGGTGGACAACTATCACTTGCAGGGGAAACTGTTGTATCACCTTGGAAAATTGTGCATGCCTACAGGAGAAAGGGTACATGTAATCCAGGAGACCCACACCTCCCCCGTGTCTAGTCATTTTGGTGTTAAAAAAACGTTGTGTCATGTACAAAGATTTTTTTTTTGGCCTCATATGAAGAACATTGTGACTCGCTATGTAAAGGGATGTGTGATGTGTTCTGTTTCAAAGCACTCTAATAGAAAACTCGGGCTCTACACACCACTCCCTATTCCAAGTCGTCCATGGGAAATTGTGTTGATGGATTTTGTAGGAGGTTTTCCTTTGTCTATAAAAATTCACAACTATTTGTATGTTGTCATTGACTGTTTTAGTAAGATGTGTATTTCAATGCCTTGTAGAACGCAGATCACTACAAAGTAGACTGCTTATCTTTTCTTTTAGCATGTTTGGGTCCATTTTGGGTTTCCCACATCGATTGTGTCAAATCGGGACTCTCTCTTTCTCAGAGAGTTTTGGACCAGCTTATACAAGATGATGGACACCAAGTTGAAAAGAAGCATGACATTTCATCCACAGACTAACGGACAGACAGAGGTTGTCAACCACACCGGTACACTTGTTGCAGGGCTATTATGGGAAACATCCTAAGTTGTGGGATGAGAATCTTCCATATGTGCAGCATTCCTATAATCGAGTAGTGCACTCGTCTACGCATCGTTCACCATTTGAGACATGTTTTGGCTACCTACCAAAATACCCTTTTGATATGGTCTTTGGGAGGGAAGATGACTCCAGTGGATGTGATGACAGGCAAAAAGTGTAACAGTTCATTCAGTGGATCCAGTTGATTCACCAAGCAGTACAGGAGAAGTTTGAGAAAAGTCAAGCCTGGTACAAGGCTCAACATGAAAACAATGAGTCAACCATCAATTTCAATTGGGCAACAAAGTGTGGTTCCACATCAGCATGGACAGGATGAAGGGAGAAGGGAAGAATTTGTGGCCAATCCGGTATGGTCCATTCACCATCATGGAGAATATTGGAAACAATGCCTTCTGTCTCGATTTGCCAATATATATGCAAATGTAGTCTGTAGTGAATGTGGAAAACTTAAAGTTGTATGAGCCACCATGGATTACAGACACTGAAGAGGTGGGAACAGTTCCTACAGTTGATGACTTTGCACCAGAGTGTCTTGATGAGTTACCTGAAGATATCATCCTTGACAGAAGAGCCAGGACTTCACGATGAGGAGATGTGGAATACCTTTGAGTTGGTTTCAAGGGGATGCACCCTAGCAAGGAAAAATGGTTGGAGAAAGAAAGAGTGAGCGAACAATTACCTCACTTGCCAATTGATTGATAAAGCTTTTGGCGGTCCAAAAGCTCCTCAATGGGGAGGATTGATCCAAATGGATCTCCAGACACCAGTGGCATGGAAAAGGCTCAAAATTCAAAGTGGAAGAAAGAGGATGAACTTGACATCAGATCGAAGTGCTCATTTCTCTAATTCTAATGGTGCGAACGACACTCTAATCCAAGTCCGAATGAAGGAGATAGAGGTAGTCAAAGTTTGGTTGACTTTTTGCTGACTGGGCAGGATTAACAAAGACACAATTTGAACTTTTCCAGTGGATTAAATCTAGCCAACTCTACCCAGATTCTGGGAAAAATTGTTGCTTGGTTAAAATGACTCCTTCGACCAAAAATCTAAGTTTTCAAAAATGGCCCATTGTTTTATTTAAATAAAAAAATATAAAAGAAAATGGTGGCAGGCCACCAACTCCACCACCCCAACTGTTATCCATGTAACAATATATATGTTATAGTGGAGGGGCAAGCCATGACCCCCAGCCCCTCCCATGGAACCATAGATTGTACGCATGTTTGTGTGGGCCAGCCCGTGGGGCACGAACCCAATCCCATTAACGACAAACGTGCATAATGGTTGGTGGGCAGCCCTTGGGGCATGGAACCACCATGCCCAGTCTAAGAAAAGTGAACCAACCATTAAAAAAATATATGTACAGGCCAAGGAGACGGGACAGTTGAGGTGGGTGGGCCACCCAAGGTGGGCCCAGTCCAACCTCCCTTCCCATTAAATATTTTTGTCATGTAAAAAATGAAGGAGGTGGGGTTTGACCACCCAAACTCCTTCGTAACAAACTAAGCTCAAACCAACTCCGCCAATGGAATTATTGAGAAGTCTATGAACATATTTTTTATTTAAATGCAGTTCATCAGTGCACCCAGGCAGAGGAGGTAATGCATGTAGTTCGAGGCAGAATTTTGCAGGAGGGCCGAATTTTCACTTTGTCATATTTTCACAAATTTTATATGGTTTCTCGATGCCACAAACACAATGGCGCTATCCATTTCTCCATTAAATTTCTGCATTTTTTGGCCATTTTTCCGTATGGAGGTATAAAACTCCTTTTTTGTAATTGATGCTTGTACTCTTCTTTCTCATGCCACTTAATGAATGAAGGCCTCCCCATTGATCGTGTAGGGCCCGGAGACATATTCCAAGTTGAACGAACTCTGTTATCAAGTCTTGTTGTATTCTTTCATTCTTTATGTGTTTCTCCTCTTCTCTCATGTGCACATTCAATTTCTATGTTTAAGCTATAATTTATGCATGTAATTATTTAATACATCTATAACTAACATATCTTGGATCAAAGAAGTCAATGGTTGCCTCCCTTTCCTAGATGTCCTAATTTCTAAGAAAGAGGATGGCTCATTTTCCCATCAGGCGTTTCAGAATAAAACTCATACGGAGAAGTATCTTCATGCTAGGTCCCATCATTTCCTTGGTCATAAGTTGGGTGTTCTTTGCACTCTAGCTACTCGTGCTATGAGGATTTCTGATGTGGACCGTTTTTCTAAAGAGAAATCCCATCTCTTGAAGGTTTTTGCTAATAGTGGTTACAATAAGAAACAAGACCTCAAAGCCTTCCTCAAAGCTAGCAAAAGTCCTAACATTAAGAAAGACGCTAATGATTGTAGTTTTAGATTTCACCTCCCTTTCATCCAAGGGACGGTTGACAGGATTGCAAGAATCCTTGGGAAGCACAACGTTCCCTCTACCTTTCGACCCCTAAACACCATTAGAAGTTCCTTGAAATCCAAAAAAGACCCTATGGACCCCAAGGATATGAAGGGTGTTTATGTCATTCCATGCTCTTGTGGAACATCATACATTGGTGAAATGTGTTGATCTATTAATCAAAGAGTTAAGGAACATGTTGCTGATATCAAGCATGGGAGGACCCGCCCTTTGACCTTAGCAGAGCATGCTCAGAAGACCAAATATCAAATATGCATTGAGGAAGCTAGAGCCATTGCGAATATTTCTCACTTTCATCACCATAAATATAGGGAAGCCATTTAAATTGAGAGGAGGCCTAGTAATCTTAATAGGGATGACAGTTGGAAATCAACAACTACTGGATTCCAACCCTTTCCTCTTAGTTCCCTTCCTTTCTTCACTATTTTTCCACTTTTCAGTTCTCTACCCCACACCCCCCCCCCCGAGGTTTGTTTATTTGTTCCTTTTTTTCTTTTTTCTTTTCAAATAAATACAAGCTATATAATAATAAATGATTAAAATAAAAATACATTTAAGTAAACATATTACTATTAAATTTAATTTATAAACAAGATAACTATTTTATTTATTTATTTTTATTTTTTTCTTTTTGTAACTAATTAATAATATTTATATATTTAATAAAATAATAAATAATTAAAATAAAATAAAATTTAATTAAACATATTACATTTATAACCAAGATAACTATTTTTTCTCTTTTTACTTTATAGCTAATTAATATATTTATATATTTAATATTATTTCTATTACCTTTTAGTTTATTTTTCCCCTTTGACTAAATTATTGTTTTTATTTGAATAATAGTTTTAAGTTTTTTATAGTCCTTTGTCATATTATTTATATATATCTATATATCTATATATATATATATATATATTAATTATTTGATTTATTAATTTATTATTAATTTAACAATAAATAAAAATAATTTGTCCCTTTTCTTAACCAGTCAGAAATGGTTGTTCTCCCTACAGTCGTTAGAAGGTCTTGACTCCCTATTTAACTTGCCGCTATGATATGATTTTTCATCTTTTCCTAATGATGAACCACAAAGGTTGGTTCGAAATGCATCTGCCTCAATCTACCAATGTGATTTCTTTTGAAAATGTTTCCAAATAATCATAAGGCCTTTTCCTTTTTTACTGTCATTTATCTTTATCCTTGTATTTCTCTTTCCGGCACTACTATGATTTTGTCTTATGCTTTGACTGCTCACAACAATGCTTCAATTTCCCAATAAAATCCTCAAGTGACCGAAGCTTGTCATACTCAATCGAATCTCTAAATGCTAATGGAAATCCACTGAAAAATCTTTGAACATTGGCCTTCTCACCTTTAAGATATGTTACATACCTCAATAATTCCAGAAGCTTGGTCGTATATTCCCCATCTGTCATCAATCCCATCTTTAGCTCATAGAATTCTATTGAGTCTCCAAAATTTCATTCACTTCACCTTATTTTTTTCACTTTGCTCCAAAATGTTCCATATTTCGTAGCTCCATAATCATGCACTAAGACCATCTTCATAATTAAATATGGGTTTAGAAATTATTTTTCAATACATTTATTTTGGTATTTTAAGTGAATTTGTGGATAAATATTAGAAAAGTAACATGTATTTACTTATATATAAATGTTGGATGAGTTATTTGAAGATTCCACAACAATCATATTTGTCCTCCAAGACTCAAATTCGAATTTCCTCTTCAAACTCTTGAATATTTGAGATCACTATTCAAGCACATTTCATGGAGAAAGATCATGGAAGTTTTCATAAGTGTCTCCTATCAAAGCTGGGAGATATTTGTGAGAGGATAGGAAGAGATGCTAATTGCTAGATGTCAAAAGATGATTGTAATCACAGGAGATATATGTGGATCTAGGAGACATTTGTGGATCTACATTTATGAGTTATTTAACTTATTTTTTATATAAATAGGAGTGCCTTCTCCTCTCAAAAGGTGTGTAAAGTTTGGGAGCTATGCTCATGATTCAATGTAGAGTTTTGGATGTTAAGGATTGACACTATGCTTATGATTGATATAATGAATACCATTGTAGCTCAGTTTGATATTGTTGTGCCTTGATTTGGTTTTTGATAAATAGTTTTCTCAACTTTCCACCTCTCGTGCACTTTGGGATCGCTACCTAATGAGTATGGGATACATTCTAATGTTTTATTTTTTTAGTTTCTGATACATTATTTACATTCTTTCATGCTCATTCCATTTATGTTATTTTGCGCGTTAAGGATTTTTCTCTCATTTCATAGATTCATTGCTTTTCAATTTCTTTGATAGATACTCATGAATGATTCTAATTTTACAATGCATACATTAGTAATTTGAATTGATCTCTCATTGTTTTCATAATAGGTTTCCTTTAAATTTCATATATTAAGAATTCAATGCTTTCTTAGTATAGGATTTGTTGCTTTCTAGATTAATTTACTTTCATGTCTTTAGCTTCCTTTCATTAGAATAGATTTACTTTCATTTTGATAAAGATAGATTTACGTTCATGTCAATTGTCACTCAATTTCATATATTAAAATATTTCTTTACAAGTTCCAAATTTGAGAGTTTTGAAAAAGTGTGTGCATACTCATCTTAGCCATTTTTCATCAATAGGGTTTATTTTAGTTATGTCATTTCTTTCAATAGATTGGGATTCTATTTCAAAATTAAATGTTGATTCCTAGAATATATTGTGCATGTATACTTCACAAGTTCACGAGCCCCGGGTTTGACAATTTAATGACAAGTAATTTAGCTAAAAATTAAATTACCTAAAAATTCCTTAGCTTTTTTAGCGTAGTACCTTTATGACAAGTATTTCTTCCTAAAAATTCTCATGAATCCATGCCAACTCAAATATTTTTTCCTTATGTCTCTCACCCGCTTCACATCTTCCCACCAGATGTATGCTTCACCTTTGATACTGAAGATAGGTATTCATGCCTTCATATTCCCTATGTATTCATGCAACTCAAATAATTTCTTCATCCCAAGTAGCCATGTCTCTGCATTCTCCAACTTCTTCAAATACCCATCAAAGGTAGGTGGTTATTATTTCTTGAACTCATATGTAAAATATCCTCTATCACTCCTCCTATACAAATGATAATGATGACAATTATAGTGCCTGTCAGAACTAGAACTAGAAAAGAACATGTTTCCATCACCTCTCCTATCTAGAGTATCCAAGAGCCTTCCATATTTTATTGTGTCATTTCTATCCAACCTATGCCCATCATGGGATCTACTTCCATATGCCCCATTAGTCGTGTCCTTCTACACGTGACTGATCTGAAGATGTCCCTGTCTTTGTAATTCTGACAAACTCTAAGAGATTACTGCATTGACTTCTTCTTGCTTCTCCTGTGCCTGAATGATTTTGTCATTATCTTCTTTGAAACTTGTTATTTCTACCTTCAAACTTATCAATGTGTCTACTATGTGAGAAGAGTACCCAACATCACACTTCTCATTTGATCCATAGGGAGAGTATCGTTAACTGTAGTCTACCATATTTCTAGTCATCTTTGATCTTCTTCCTGCAATTGTACCATGTCAGCTTAAACCAAAACATAACATAATCAACATACCTCAGTATAGTTCAAGGGATGATATCTCATCTGCAAGATCAACCATATTAGCACAATACATGTATAAACATAATCATATCAACATATAATCATCATTTCAACCATTATCCATTTATCAATGCATGACCATACCAACCACATACCATGATCTCATACATGATAACTATAACCATGTCTATGTGTAAGTAATTAAATATAAGCACTAACATGGACAACAAATTTATGACCGACATACACTCATGACAAACACATTCAACAACAACACCATCATCTTTAACATGGTGACACAAATGCAACCATGACCACCACCATGCATACACAACAAGCACATAAACGACAAGCATAAGGAAATCATATGAAATTGATATGTATGTGTGTCTAACGCACACCGCCCATCCATTTGAAGGGGTGAACCATGCTCTGATACCACTCTGTAACACCCTCCTCCCACATTTAACCAAGATAAACAACCCACTAAGGTAAACAAGCGATGAGAGACTACTATGTTGTAATTCAACGCCCCATGTATAGTTAAGGAAGTGGAACTGACAAAATGAAATCAGTTTGACCTTCCACACCTACTATAGAACCTTTTGGAGCCAACCAACCCTTCCATATGACCAACCCCTGAGACAAACTAATTTTCTTTTATCATGACCCTTAGCCATTCCCATGACTAGCCATGCATGTGATTGAGTCCTTCCATTCACTCCCACAGTGTTATGCAACCAGTTCACAAAATAGAATAAGAGATAGATCAACGACTTCAAAATTGCCCTCTTCGAGGGGGGAGCCTCCTTTACATTACACAAATGAACAATTCTTGGATGATACAAATGAAAAAACCTCCTTTCTATATATAGGAGTCCAAGGGGTAACAATATAATCAAATTCGACATAACAATAATAATGTAAGGGCAGAACAATAATAATAAGGGGCTACAATGATAATAATAGCAAGGGAATACACTAGTATTATAGGGACCTAACATGGACCTCTCCTTCAAAAAAGTGTTTTCCTCAACACTTGAGTAGTTGTGGATGCTTTTGTATAAGTTTATCATCCTCCCATGTGGAAACTTCAGTGGGTAAGTTTTTCCACTTAATGAGATACTCTGAGATTGATTGATTTCATAGTTGTCAAGTTCTTGTTTCTGCGACTGCTTCAAGTTCCAATATTATTTTTCCTTCCTCGTCAAGTTCTAGAAATATTGTTTTAACTACGATATTGTCACCTATAACCTTCTTTAAGCATGAAATATGGAAAATTGGGTGCACTCAGCAAAATGTTGGAAGCTCCAATTTGTATGCCATAGTACCAATCTTTTGCAACACCTTGTATGGACCATAATACTTTTGTGATAATTTATTATCCTTCTTACCCTACTCGAGGGACATTTTTTTGCATGGTTGTAGTTGTAGAAATATCCAGTCACCTACATCAAAACTGCTTTCGCTGTGATGTTGATCTACCTATTGTTTCATTCTATTCTATGCGAAGGTGAGGTTATCCTTTAAGAGTTGGAGAACTTGTTGTTGATGCTCGATGTGATCTTCCACTGATTGAATCTTATAATTTTCTCTTAAAGATGATCTGATGTATGGTGGATGATATCCATAAAGTACCATAAATGGGGTCATTTTTTCTATAGTATGGAAGGAAGTGTTATACCACCATTCATCCAAAGGTAACCACTTGACCCATTGTGTTTGTTTATCACGTAGAAAGCAACGAAGATATCCTTCCAAACATTTGTTCACTATCTTAGTTTTCCCATTAGAATGAAAATGATAAGATGAGCTATGAGCTAATTGAGTAACCAGACAAGAAAATAATTCCATCCAAAAATTTCCAACGAAAATGGGATCTCTGTCACTTACAATAATCTTTGGGTTTCCATGTAGCTTTTGAATTGTTTCCATAAATGTAGTAGCAATTGTACTGGCTTTAAATGGATGAGATAATGCACAAAAGTGTGAATACTTGGTAAGTCTATCAATTACCACCATGATAACACTCTTTCCTTTGGACTTGGGTAAACCTGTGATAAAATCCATTGAATCCTCCTCCCAATATTGACTTGGAATGGATAAATGTTGTAACAGACCGAGGGTCTTAATTGTCTCAAATTTATTTTTTGGCAAACCAAACGTTCTGCCACAAAATTTTGAATATTAGATTTAAGGCCATCCCAAAAAAATTCCTTCTTAACCCTATGGTAACTTTTTAAAAATCCTAAGTGCCCTCCTAAGGGAGAGGTGGGCAATTCTAGAATATTCTTTTGTTTGAGTTGGGAATTTTTACAGTGGTATAAGTGACCTTTTTACCATAACGAATCGTTTTTCCAGCTAAATGTATTAGGTGTCTTTGGATCTTCCTACAACTTTTGAATGAGTGCCCAAACTTATTGATCATTATTCCATTCATCCCTTTATTTGTTTATCCAATCCAATTGGATGATAGAAATGACAGAAAGCCATGCTTTCACATCCTCGTCCTTTCTTGAGAGTGCATTTGCAACAACATTTTGCTTTCGTTTTTTGTAGATGATTTCAAAGTCATAACCCAACATATTTGTGACCCATTTTTGTTGATCTTATGAAGATAATGTTTGTTCTAAAAAGTATTTAAGACTATCACGATATGTTTTTACCTTGAAGTGCCTTCCCATTAGGTAAGGTCATCATTTCTTAAGTTCATCTATTATTGCCAACATTTCCTTATCATAAATAGCTTTTTGTAAATACTTCCTTTGATTAGACGACTTTCAAAAGAAATGGGTCTTCCTTCTTGCATTAAAACAACAACAATTCCATTTCCCGAGGAATAAAGGTTTTTGTGAATTCTGGCATAGCTAAGACCAATGCTTGGCACATTGCCTCTTTAAGATTTTCAAAGGTCTTTGTTGCTTTTGGAGTCCAAGAAAATGCATATTTCTTTAGTAATGTTGTTGGAGGTGTTTTTATTCTCCCATAATTCTTAACAAACTTGTGTTAATACCTTGTCAACCCAAAAAATCCTCACAAATCCTTTATGGATGTGGGGATTTTCCATTCATTAATGGTTTTAATTTTTCTAGGGTCTACCTTAACACCTTCGTGAGATACAATATGACCTAGATAGTCCACCTCCTTTACTCCAAAGAAACATTTGGAGGTTTTTGCATATAATTGTTTCTCCTCCAATAGTTTGAGCACCATGTTGACATTTTGAACATGATCCTTCAAAGACTTGTTGTATATTAGTATATCATCAAAAAATACTAACACAAATTTTCTAAGGATTTGAAACTTGAATTCATTAAACCTTGAAATGGAGAAGGTGCATTGATAAGGCAAAAAGGCATGAATAAAAATTCATAATGACCCTGATGAGTTCTAAATGTTGTTTTCAGAATGTCTTCAGTCTTCATTCTGATTTGATGATATCCTAAACGAAGATCCAACTTGGTGAAGTAAATTGTTCCATGTAATTCATCCAATAATTCATCAATGACAAGAATGGGAAATTTATATTTAATAGTTAGCTTGTTGATCTCCCTATAATCCAAACATATGCGCCATGGTCCATCCTTCTTGTGCACCAACACTAATGGAGTAGAGAAATAAATTTGACTAGGTTGAATTATACCATCCTCTAGCACTTCTACAACCATCTGTTCAATTCACTCTTTTGGGCATAAGGATATCTATGACGCTTGATGTTTGGAGGAACACTTCCTAGAATCAAATGAATAGCATGATCATGATCACAAATAGGTGGGAGGCCTTTGGGAATCTTGAATACCTTGGAATGATCATCCAAGACTTTTTGGAGATATGGAGAAATAGATGATTTCAATGTGGGAACCACTTATGAACATAATTGTGCAGTTACGCCCCATTTTTCTTTCTTTATATGCTTTGTCATATTGTTAGAGTTGATTATATTTCCCAGTTTCCCTGCAATACCCCTTAATTCAACTTCCTTTCCTTCCCAAAAAAAATTCAAGAAAAGTTCTTGAAAATTAAAAGTTATCTTACTCAAAGATTGTAGCCATTGTACTCCTAGTACAACATAAACACCACCCATTTCAATGGAAAGCATTGGAATATTCAATACATATTCTCCTATGGATAGCTCGATATTATGGAACTTTCCGGATAAATTTATGGTTCCTCCATTTTCAACCATCACTTGACACTCTGGTGTGGGATATAGGAAGTAATTCAATTCCTTGGCTACCTTACAATGAATAAAATTATGGGTAATATCAGAATCAATCATCACTATTACCTTTTTCTTCTTGATATGTCCATCTATCTTGAGAGTTTGAGGAGTGGTAATCCCTGCCAATGCATTAAAGAATATGGTCAGATTTAGTTCTTCTTTATCTAGGGTTGGTTCTTGGTTTTTATGCTCTTCTTTTTATGTTTCTTTTTCATTCTCTTCCTCCTCTTCACAATCTATGTAAAATAATTTCTTCTCAGCACACTTATGACCTTTAGTGTATTTGTTGTCACAACTGTAAAAAATCCCTTTTTCTCTTTTTTCTTCCAATTGTTGTGTCAACCTTGTAGGTTTTGGAAGGCTAGGGGCAACAACACTTCCTTCTTTATAGTTGTGAGTGCTAGGCTTCCTTCTTGCCATAATTTTCCTTTCAATTTTTCTTTCCAAGCTAAATTCCTTCTCTAATGAATCAAATTCCCAAAGGAAAACCTCATGTTGGATCTTTTCCTTTAAATTCCTTACAAAAGCATCATTTCTGGAATATCATTTACCTTTATATTCAATTTTTGGATGTCCTCAATGTGATCCACCATTGAACCCTTTTGTTTGAGATTTGTCAATTGGCTAAAGAAGGTGTTGCTCTTTGTATCCTCATAATGTGCTATCATTTCCTCCGTAAAAACTAAAAAAGTGACGACTTGTTTATGAGGGAAAAGCCATCGATACCATACAAACTAATTGTGTACCAAATATAAATTTGCAATGTGTATATTTCGTGTGCTTTCAGATTATGGAAATTGAAATATTGCTCCATCTATAGTCTAAGTTACGGGATCCTTGCCATCAAACTTACTGATATCGATCTTTGGGATATGGTGGGTCTTCAATCCAATGTTAGAGTCTATGAAATCATGATTGACACTTCTTTTGTTCTCATCATGAGTTTCCTCTACTACCTTTTCACCATTAGGAATTCTTTCTTGTAGCAACTTTGTCAAACCTTCCACGTCTTTCTTAAAATCTTCATTGTTGCCTTTCAATTTTTCTTCTATACCATTCATGCTATTCTTCAAACCATCCATCTTAGCTTCAGTTACCTTTTGTGAGAGAGAAATGTTTTGCACTTGGTCTCGCAATTTTGATATATTATGTGGAATTTCTTCCTCTTCTTCATGTGTCATAGTTGAGATTTTGGGTTGCTTACTAGGTGTTTCCATTTTATTTCTTAGGGTCATAAATTAATGATAATTATGCTTCACAATTCCCTTTGAATCACTTCAAACCACTTTCTCAACAAAACTTATAAAAATTTTAAAAACAAACTACACACTTTTGTTTTCACTCTGTAGGAGCTCGATATTGAATCTGACGTATCTCTGTAATGTCGGATATAAAAGATCTAAAATGGCATCTTGTGGTATCCCTTTGAGTCCTCTTTTGAACCCCACAAGTCTTATTGATATTGGGTTCTCCAAGAAATAGTTACTTCCAATGTCCCATGATGTCCGTATGATAGACTAGTTCAGTAGAGTGAAATTGTACGAAGTGCCACGTGTCACTATCTCGACCTTCAGCCATGAAATTTCTATCCAAAATACTAAAATCCATCCTATTTCTTTTAGTTTTTATGAAATTTGAATTTGATTGTTAGAGTGAAAGCTATGACGAGTTTCCCAAGGTCACCTGTTTGAGATCAAATTCTGGAGCTTACAATAACTTCCTCATATCATATCTTTGAAAATATAAGGAGAAAAGAACTGAAATTCATATACACTGTTCACCAAGATTTCAGCTCACATGGGTTTTGATTTTAGCTTCTGAAGCTTCGTATGAAAACATTTATAGCAAAATGCCATGATGACATGTTTGAAGTAGTGAAGCCATAGAATCTAAAGCTCTGATATCAAATGTTATGCAACGACTCACAAAATAGAATAAGAGATAGATCAAAATTTTCAAAATTATCCTCTTCGAGGAGGGAAAATGATTTATAGTACACAAATGAATAATTATTGGATGATACAAAGGATTAAACCTCCTTTCTATATATAGGAGTCTAAAGGGTTACAATATAATTAGAGTCGACATAACAATAATAATGCAAGGGTACAACAATAACAATAGTGGGCTTCTATGGGGTACAATAATAACAATATGGGGACAATAGGGGAATAATAATAATAATAAGGGGATACAATGACAATAATAATGGGGGAATATGCTAGTATTATAGGGACCTAACACACAACAAGGCATGCCAATGACTATGGACTTTTTCCAGTAGTTTTGACACAGCAACCCTGGATTATGTGCCAGTTTTTTAGGGCTAGAACTCAGGCCACTACCCAAAACTTCATGAAACCTTGAAAATTGATAAATAAAAATGGAATAAGTCTACTAATTCAATCACTAGTAGAAGTACTTGATCTGACCCCTACTAGCCGTGACAAGCATTTCATCAAACATCTCATAAATATGTAATCTATAGGTCATAACAACAAATTTGTGCATAGGGGACTCATACTTATCTGAGATTTGTAAGGAATCATTGATTTCTTATCACAATAACTACATTATCATATATTAGGTCGTATATTCATTGTACATTCAATTTCTAATGAAAACATTATGAGATCCATACATCAAGTCTGTCATAAAGCATACTCATAACTAGCATATAACTAACATAAATAACAAGGATATAACAACCATAAGAATCACATTTTAAACAATAAATTTACACGTGAAATACCAAGGAGAAGGATCTCTTATTAATGAATGCATAAGTCAACTAGGTCAGGGACTTCCACGAACCACTCGACCACAAATTAGGTTAAACTAAATCTTTCTTTGAGCCAATCACCCCCATGCCATATTCCAAGCATGAATGTGGGACTCACAAAAAAACCAACTAGGGCTTCCTCAGGATTTACCATATATCCATCCAAGGGATTCGTAGGACTGCACCCTCATCTATATAACCATGCTTTACCGCAATCCCCATTGGATCACTAGGCACTGAAAAACATTGATGCCTCCAGGTCTCTCCACTTAAACCATGAGGAATTTGTCTGTCTCACCCTCTCATATTTAATATGTGATCCAGGTGGATGTTGGTGGCCACCCACTATCCCATTTGGACCCCCACAACTGTCTCTTTTAGTCTTTTCAGTTTCCTAAATTGTAGCAGATTTTACTATTTTTAGCAGTTTTTCGGGTCCTGAACTTCCGGAGCCGTTTTGAGGCCCTAAACGACATTTTTTTGGGAATCTGGGGCAACATGGGTCCATGGACCCATGTTGCCTCCCAGAGTGGTAGTACTCAGATAGATCTTTCTAACAAGCTATTGTACACGTCAAACGGAGATCATATGCCAAAGTTACGACCCCGGGAAATTGATGTACCAATTTACCCAAACGGGGCCCACAATTTGGCGTTTCATCTTCTAGGGTTATGTTTCGGGATGTGAAGGGTTTTCCATTGTTTCTCAACAATAAATAGGCCTTCGAACCTCATTGTAACACAGTTCAGAACAGTTCAGAGGCATGTAGCCACCACATCTCTTCTCAGAGATAAGCTACCATTGCCCTAGGTGGTTTATTTCCATTTCTCGTTGTAAGCATATTTCAGTATTTTCCATTAATGAAATGAAGTATTATTTCCGCTGCATCTTTGTGTATATGGTTATCTCTGTAATTTGTTGCGTTCCTGTTTAAATCCGGATCAGTGGTATCAGAGCGGTCTGCTTTTTATCTGTTTTTCTTTGCATGTCCCCAACGAGGTTGGGATATAAGGAGTTAGGGCTTGAACTGGTCGAACCTTTGCAAGACCAGCCTCGCAAATCCCGACGGCCTCCCATGGTGGATGAGAAGAAAGACGAGGGGGCAGGAGATCCTATCAAAATCTTGCTCGAAGAAGCGCTTGAGCGGCAAAGGAACGCGATGATGGATAGCTTTGCGCAGATCCTTCAGCGGCTACCCAGAGGCGACGCATTGGCTTCCAACAGCGACTCTAGAAATGCCACACCCTTCAAGGTACAATTTAATTTTGAAATCCCCATCTTCGAGGGTCAAATAGACGTAGATGTCGTAGATAAATGGTTAAATCTGCTAGATGGGTATTTTTCTGTTCATGAATTTTCAAGTCGAGAAAAGATTGTTTTCGCTCTTCTCAAAGCAACCCCCCACGTCAAGGACTGGTGGGAAACCTACTTCGAGTAGAAGGATGAAAGTACAGGCTCACTATTTTCAGCTGCACCCACTTGGAATGACTTCCGGGATGCCATCAAGGAGTAGTACTACCCTGTCGGAAGCTATGAGGACAAGTACATCAAATGGACCACACTGCGGCAGGGACGAGACCAAGATGTGCCGAAGTTCACAAACATTTTTCATACCCTTCCCACACAGTTGGGTATCAAAGATTCTGAGCTGCATCTGGTACTCAAATACCGTGGCTACCTACACAGATACATCCAGGAAGAGATGGGGTTCTTGAACATCTCCTCACTTGGCACAACATACTGATACGCTGTCAAAATTGAGCAAAAGTTTAAACAGAAGAAGCGAGACTTTGGATCTGCAAATCCGAAGCCCAAAGGACAAAGCCGAGGCGGGGTGACCCAAGACAACCCGTCGAAGCCACAAGAAAAGAACAACACCACGAAGCCGAAGAAGGACACAGGAAAGTGGTGTGATTTCCACAAGAGTCCCACTCATAACACAAGTGAGTGTCGGACCAAGCAGTCGCTGGTGGCTGAGTTGAAGGCTTCCGAATCAGATGCATGTTCCGACCCTAAGCAAGAACCCGACAAGGGGAATGGCAAAGGGAAGCAAATCATTGATGCGGATCCCAGCGCCACTGTTGCCACCGCCAAGATCCAGATGAATGAACCTGCTGATCCAAAAGAGGGGTAGCGTCTTTTCCACTCACAGATGTGGGTGAAGGGTTCACCGCTGCAATTCATTGTCGACAGTGGCAGCCAAAAGAACCTCATTTCAGCAGAGGTCGTGAAACGGTTGGGCCTACCGACTACACTGCACCCACAGCCGTACAGTGTCGGGTGGCTTCAAGAAGGACGAGATCTGAAAGTTCGCCAGCATTTCCGCCTTCCCTACAGCATCAAGCCCTTCACAGACGAGGTATTGTGTGATGTTACACCTCTGGATGTTTGTGATGTACTATTAGGCCAGCCATACTTGTGGAGGCGACATGCTGTGTATGAGTCAAGGCCTCACGCTGTCATTATTTCTTTGAATAATTCATTATACAGGATACCGTAGGTAGCCCCACCTACTGCCACATCTTTGATCACCGCTAAGAAAGGCAGCAAGCTCATCTCTCAGACTAGGAAATTCATATGTCTGGTTCACTCCCAAAGTAAGGGGAAGATCGTTGCTACATCCACGACCCCCGCAAAGGGTTCCTCCACGCAGCAGCAACAACAAAGGGATACGGTCATGGCAGAACACAGGAACAACTTCTCCTCATCCACAGGGGTACCACATAGGTTTCAGGTGGGCAACAAAGTCTGGTTGCATCGACAGAGAGAATGCCTTACCAGAACCCATCAGAAACTCAGACCACTCCAACATGGTCCTTACACCAGTACCAAGGCTATGTGTTATAGCTCCAAATCTCACTCTTATGGTTTGTGATGCTGCACTTATGGCCTAGGGCAACCCCTCCTTCCAGACCTGGTCCAAAAATTTAAAAAACAGTGTTTTATTCCCTGTACGCGACTTTGCCCTGTGTTAAACGCGTGTACACGCGGGTCTGTCATACCCAACCCGCGTGTATCTATTAAAACACTTAAAAAAATATAATTTCCTCTTTTTCGGGCGGTGATCGCGGGTTTACCTGCTGGATCACCTGTTAGTGCCCGTGGCCCAACTGTTCCCAACCAACTCCTAACTAAAAAACTACTTTGGAGAGGGTATAAAAAGACATCAAAGGGAAGGCCAAGGGGAGAGAGAAAGGAGAGCAAGATTATTATGCTGAGATTTTTCCCTTAGACCAGGTCTGAAGTCCTTGGTGCATCCTGCACTTCCCCCATTTTGCATAGGAAACCCTTGTTTCCATGTGTATTGGTGATCATTCATCCTTGACATCATCATTGAGTAAGACTTGGAAGGAGCTCTTGTTGAAGGCTGGAGGCTGGAACGAATCCGGGAGGAAGCTTGCTTGGAGCCTGCTGAAGGTGTTCAGGTGATATCTTTCCGATATATGTACTTTATTTGCCTTTATATATAAAGAAACACGTCTTTGTTCCCGAATAATCTTTCTTTATGCTTATGAGATTCTTGTGTTGAATACTTATGAAAGTAGTTACTTAAAGATTATTTATAACTAACTTTATAGCATAAAGATGATTTATACATAAACTTCTATACATGTACTGTTGATTTCTTTGATTTGTTTGTCTTGCAGGTCAGAGAAAGAAGAAGGGAACTCCAAGAAGGGTTTGCACCCTAACGGTCTTCTCGGACGTAGGACCTTAGGTATGTACCCTAAAACATTAGGATTTGCTTAAAAGTAAAAAAGATGGCTGTGTGTGAGTGTTTCTTTGTATAAGCAATTTTCAGTCTGGTAGAGTCTCAGCCCAAAGGACTCTAGGGGTACTTTCCCTTCAACCAGAATTCCTTCCAATCCGCATCCCCGTAAGGCATCTAATGCCTCATCATTCTCCATAACTTCATTATCTACAGCTGAGTGCTCTCTTTCACGCCATGTGAGAGTCATCCTGGAAGAAAAAATCAAATTCATCCATTAGTTTTTTATATAAAAATTTTTCGCTGCGCACACGCGGTTTACCCTATACACAGTCGCGTGTAGGGCCGTCGTATACGCGATTTATATACATCCAACCCGCGTGTACGCCGCAGAGAAATTTTTTGCAAAAATCTAACGGTGAAACATTAATTAAACTTCCTAAAAACTATCACAATTGATTGCAAGACAAGTTTAGTGCTTACCTGGAAGTTTTCGGCAAGTTTGAACGGTTGAATAAGTCACGGGGAAAGTTTGCTCCTTTTGCTCCACAATTTGCTCTCCAAGTCAAACGGTGAAAATGGTAAGTTCAAAATTGCTTTTTATAAGTTTTGAAAATGCAAAATTTTTTCAAAATTTTATTTTGTTTGGTTTCATGTCACTTTTAACTTGGGAGCTTGGAATGTCGAGATTGAGTTGTTTTTCAGGACATTTTGGACATTTTTTCGACGGTTCGAGACGGTTCCATGACTGCTGACCCGTCATGGCAGGTATCGTGTTCTCACTGGCATATAGGTTAGGGACACCATTTTTCCGTTGCATTATGCATACTAGCCTCCATTTGACCGATACATCTGCCGTAGGGTCGACCCCATCATGTTATGGTTCGCAAGCCATTTTCACTCGCCGATTCTTTAAATCATGACATGATGGTGGAGCCATCCTTTTACATGGGCATCCTAGTTAGCACCTCACTGACATTTGTTGCCCATGCTGCTTCGTTTTGAGTAGGCTCGGGAGTCCTCTGTAGTCCCGCCATGACTTATGCGTTGAAGACTCATTCTTCCTTGCTTCTTCGCTTCGTTCTGGCCTTATACCCTAGAGGCTCCTATGTGTGTTGAGTTGTACTTCTGCATTGCATGTTGACCATTTGCACCTTTTGGCCTATAGCCGGCTTCACTTGGACTCGTGTTTAAGCCCACTTTTGACCATGACGTCTGCAAAAATCAACCTTGCATACCCTTGACCTCTGCAGCTTGACATACCCTGATCCGTGGAAGGGACATACCCCTGAGTGTCACTGACCAGTTTTTCACCTCCCTGCATTGAGCATAGGAACGTTCCTTTCCCAGGAACTAGAGCATCTGTTTCACCGACACTCGTTCTTTCCACTGTACCATAGCATTCTTTTATTCTTTTTCCGGCTTATCAGAAAAAGACAAAAAAATTAAATATTCCAAAAAGAGCGGGAACAGGGACATTATTTCCATTTATTGTTGGCAGCTAGAGTCAGTCGTGTCGCCCTTGAACAAAGCACTCGAAACAAAGTCTCCTCCGCATGGGTGGGATTTAGTTTGACTTAGGTAAGCCATAACCTTGTTATCGAGTCAGTTCTCCCCCGATTGGTTATCTCTTCCAATCATATGGAGGGTTCGTTCGTGCCTCCTGCATGACGAACTTATACAGATTCATTATATGCTGCCACATAGTCACATTGAGTCGTGCTTTTGTTCAAGGGAAGTTAGCCTGAGTCGGCCTTTCTGCGGTGTCTCTTGACTCATTTTTCAGTCGGCCATCCCTGGTTGTCAGTGTCATGTCTATTATCACATCAGTTATATTGATCCTTCACTCGTGCCGGTTTGAGAAGGTCCCCGTTGACTTCTTGCTGGCGGGTCTTGTCCTTATCGACGACGACACATTGCTCTGAGGGCAGACCTAGAGACCGCACCCTGGCCCTATTTTCATTATTGATAGGTCACCTTGTGCTCAGCATCGATCAGTATCATGGGTCTTTGACTGAGTGGTTTCCCTTGTGTTCGACATCAGCATACATTATCACACATTGGGATTCGTGCAGTACCTTGGTTTCCATTTGACCCTATTGGTGGATACCTCGCCTCTGTGTCAGCTTTCATTATTGGTTGGTTCAGAGGGTTTCTGCCGTGCGCTAGCCACATCTTGTGTACGCCGGAAACGTACTTTCGGTTGGGTTACTACATCTTTTTCGTCCGATTCCTTCCACATTATTGGCCTACGGGTTACACTCGCGCTAGATTGATGGAGGATGCCTTAATGCCTTCCTTCTAGCGGATCTTTCCCTATCGACTCCGACTCATTGCTCTGGGGCAAAGATCTAGAGTCCATTTGGCAGTACCTTGGGGTTTGCAGTCATTAGTGGCAGATTCCTCGCTATCGACAGTGGGAAACCATCATTGTCTCCTGATTGATAGATTCTTGCAGGTGTTCGACTTCAGCTCATCTATTCACACTTGTTAGATTGTACTGGGTACCTTGACGCTCATTATCATTATCGGTGGGTAGTCTCGCGTTTGTTAACGGTATACATCAATGACCGGTAATCAAACGATTTCTCACATGGTCGACTTCAGATCATTTATTCCCATGGTGTAGAAATGTACCACGGCGGTCGGTGAAGACCTCAGGTTGTATCAGCATTCATTGGTTCACTTGACAGTTGCTCCTGTTGCTGCTAGTTGATACCATTCCACCTTATATGTTGCAGTCAGTCATGGCGACATTCTATATGCTGGCACCTGAGTTTGCAGTGTAGTACCATCCTATTCCATCATGTTCAGTTGGTACCTTATGGGATCAGTCTTTGATTTCAGTGATCCGTTGCATCTTTCAGCATCATTGACAGTTTTATATGTGATATTCAGACATGTACTTACTCATTATGATCAGATGATCCATTATGTATTTTTACAGTCATTTATACTTGTATACTTAGTGGATCCGCTTGTACTTGATATGCGGACATGCTTTACTTTTCCTGAGCATGGGTATGCCCGCCTCAGACAGTGTTTCTTTCTGATCTCCTTTCGGTGGCTTGGCAGGCTGAATTCCGGTGAAGTCCTCCTCGGTTTTTTGGCGGAGTTCCTTTCCTTGTACTTACTTAATGTATTTCGGCCATCATGTTCCCCTTCTGACCTCATACATTAGGGGGCATCTGTTATAGCTCCAAATCTCACTCTTATGGTTTGTGATGCTGCACTTATGGCCTAGGGCAACCCCTCCTTCCAGACCTGGTCCAAAAATTTAAAAAACAGTGTTTTATTCCCTATACGCGACTTTGCCCTGTGTTAAACGCGTGTACACGCGGGTCTGTCATACCCAACCCGCGTGTATCTATTAAAACACTTAAAAAAATATAATTTCCTCTTTTTCGGGCGGTGATCGCGGGTTTACCTGCTGGATCACCTGTTAGTGCCCGTGGCCCAACTGTTCCCAACCAACTCCTAACTAAAAAACTACTTTGGAGAGGGTATAAAAAGACATCAAAGGGAAGGCCAAGGGGAGAGAGAAAGGAGAGCAAGATTATTATGCTGAGATTTTTCCCTTAGACCAGGTCTGAAGTCCTTGGTGCATCCTGCACTTCCCCCATTTTGCATAGGAAACCCTTGTTTCCATGTGTATTGGTGATCATTCATCCTTGACATCATCATTGAGTAAGACTTGGAAGGAGCTCTTGTTGAAGGCTGGAGGCTGGAACGAATCCGGGAGGAAGCTTGCTTGGAGCCTGCTGAAGGTGTTCAGGTGATATCTTTCCGATATATGTACTTTATTTGCCTTTATATATAAAGAAACACGTCTTTGTTCCCGAATAATCTTTCTTTATGCTTATGAGATTCTTGTGTTGAATACTTATGAAAGTAGTTACTTAAAGATTATTTATAACTAACTTTATAGCATAAAGATGATTTATACATAAACTTCTATACATGTACTGTTGATTTCTTTGATTTGTTTGTCTTGCAGGTCAGAGAAAGAAGAAGGGAACTCCAAGAAGGGTTTGCACCCTAACGGTCTTCTCGGACGTAGGACCTTAGGTATGTACCCTAAAACATTAGGATTTGCTTAAAAGTAAAAAAGATGGCTGTGTGTGAGTGTTTCTTTGTATAAGCAATTTTCAGTCTGGTAGAGTCTCAGCCCAAAGGACTCTAGGGGTACTTTCCCTTCAACCACTATGGGCAACAATGCTTTGAAGCACAACATTCCTCCATTCCTTCGCTTGCACCGAGTGTTCAATGTGGATCGTCATCGACCATGCTTCCCACCATTTCTGAACACATCAGAGATTGCAGAATAGCTCACCAGGGACCAAGTTCAGCAGATGGAGGAACTCAACGCAATGGGGACCATTGCTTCCTAAGGGGGGAGGAATGATCCAGGTGGAAGTTGGTGGCCACCCACCTATCCCATTTGGACCCCCACAACTGTCTCTTTTAGTCTTTTCAATTTCCTAAATTGTAGCACAGTTTACTATTTTTAGCAGTTTTTCGGGTCCTGAACTTCCGAAGCCGTTTTGAGGCCCTAAACGATGTTTATGGACCGATGTTGCCTCCCAAAGTGGTAGTACTCGGATAGATCTTTCTAACGAGCTATCGTACGCGTCAAACAGAGATCATATGCCAAAGTTACGACCCCGGGAAATTGATGGACCAATTTACCCAAACGGGGCCCACAATTTGGTGTTTCATCTTCTAGGGTTATGTTTTGGGATGTGAAGGGTTTTCCATTGTTTCTCAACAATAAATAGGCCTTCGAGCCTCATTGTAACATAGTTCAGAACAGTTCAGAGGCATTTAGCCACCACATCTCTTCTCAGAGATAAGCTACCATCGCCCTAGCTGGTTTATTTCTGGTTGTAAGCATATTTCAGTATTTTCCATTAATGAAATGAAGTATTATTTCCGCTGCATCTTTGTGTATATGGTTATCTCTGTAATTTGTTGCGTTCCTATTTAAATCCAGATCAATATGTATCTTGCCATAACTATTCAAGTGATCCGGATTTAAACAGGAATGCAACAAATCACAGAGATAACCATATACACAAAGATGCAGCGGAAATAATACTTCATTTCATTAATGGAAAATACTGAAATATGATTACAACCAGAAATGGAAATAAACCAGCTAGGGCGATGGTAGCTTATCTCTGAGAAGAGATGTGATGGCTACATGCCTCTGAACTGTCTTACAATGAGGCTCGAAGGCCTATTTATTGTTGAGAAACAGTGGAAAAACCCTTAACATTCCAAAACCTAACCCTAGAAGATGAAACGCCAAACTATGGGCCCCGTTTGGGGTAAGTTGGTACATCAACTTCCCGGGGTCGTAACATTGGCATACAATCTCCGTTTGACGCATACAATAGCTCGTTAGAAAGATCTATCCGAGCACTATCATTGTTGGAACCCCCATGTTACCCTCGGATTCCCCAAAAAATGTCGTTTAGGGCCTCAAAACGGCTTCGGAAGTTCAGGACCCGAAAAACTGCTAAAAATAGTAAGTTGTGCTACAATTAAGGAAACTGAAAATGCTGAGAAGAACAATGGTGGGGGTCCAGGTGGACTTGGCAGGTGGCCACCAACATCCACCTGGATCATTCCTCCCCCCTTAGGAAGCAATGGTCCCCATTGCATTGAGCTCCTCCATGAGATGAGGAAGCTTTTGTTGAACTTGTTCCCTGGTGAGCCACTTGCCCTGCTGAAGGAGTTGGCCTGCTTTGACAACTCGATACAGTTGGATATTCTGTTGGCGAGTGTTCTTGATCTGTGTGTCCATGATCCGATCAGTTGCAGCTTGTTCCATGCAATCTGGATTTAATTCTGTGGGTTTGAGCTGTTCTGCAATGTCGGATGTGTCTAGCAATGGTGGAAAGTATGGCCGAAGGCGGTCCACATTGAACACTGGGTGCAGGCCAAGGAATGGGGGAATGCTGAGCTCAAATGCATTGTCTCCCATAGCCTTAGTAATGGTGTAAGGACCATATCGGAGTGGTCTCAATTTCCGATAGGCTCCAGTAAGGCGTTCCTTTTGCAAATGCAACCAGACTTTATCGCCCACCTGAAACTTGTGTGGCACCCGATGTTGATCATGTCGCTGCTTGTACTTGGCATTTGATTTCTCAAGAATGTCATGGACCAGCTGGAGAATGTGTTGGATGCGCTCAATGAAGCTGGTGGCCTTATCTGTTTCGGACTGGACATGAGCTGAATTTATGTGAGTAGCTGCAAATGGCATGGCCACATCAATGGGGCATAGTGGCTGGAATCCCAAACCCACCTAAAAAGGACTATGGCCAGTGGAGCTGTGAAGAGCTCGGTTGTAGCTGTGCTGAACATAGGGGAGGCTCTCGTCCCATGTGTGTGGATGCTTTGAGTTATACATGCACAGAATGTGCACAATCATCCTATTGACAACCTCTGTCTGGCCATCAGTTTGAGGATGGAAGGCTGTGGACTTCGTGAGTTTGGTGTCCAGCATTGACCAGAGACTGGACCAAAATGTGCTGAGAAACCGACTGTCCCGATCTGAGATGATAGACTGTGGGATCCCAAAGTGCACCCACACTCGTTCAAAGAAGAGTTTAGCAGTGGCTTCTGCTGTGATATTCTTCTTGCAGGCCACCATAATGGCCATTTTCGAGAACTTGTCGACGACCACAAAAACACAGTCATTTCCATGCTTAGTGGAAGGGAGGCCTGACATGTAATCCATGGAGATGGATTCCCAAGGTCGACTAGGGGTAGGCAACGGGGTATAGAGGCCGTGCTTCTTAATGGTCGGTTTGGCAATGGCACAGGCAGTACATGATCTGATGTACTTCCCAACATCCTGTCGAAGATTCGGCCAATAGAAATAATTTTGCAGAACTGCCACTGTTTTCTCGACCCCGAATAGCCCAGCAGCCCGACTGTAGTGGGCTTCCCATATCATCTTGGCACGCTCGCTTGAAGGAACACAAAGGTGACTGAGGTGGCATAATAGGGCATCCTGGAGGTGAAAATCTGGAACATGCCGACCCTCCAAGAGTGTCTGGTATGTGTGGCCGAATTCTGGGTCGCTTTTGTAGAGAAGTGGCCAATCAGAAGTCTCGTGCCCACAAGAGTTGAGCACGGTGGTTAACGCCATGATCGGTGGTCGACTGAGGCAATCTGCAACATTATTGGTGCTGCCCTTCTTATACTTGATATTCAAGTGGAACTGTTGCAGGTATGTAGACCACTTCTGATGGCGATCATTCTGCAATTTCCCTTGGGTCTGTATGAACTGCAGGGGTCGGTGGTCTGTGTGGATGACCGTTTCCTTCCCCAAAATGTAATGCTTCCATTTTCGGTAGGCCTGTACAATGGAATACATCTCTTTATCATAAGTGGGGTACTTCCGGACTGTGTCTGAAAGTGTTTCACTGTGATATGCCACTGGATGTCCATGTTGAGTAAGGACTGCCCCAATAGCATAGTCAGAGGCATCTGTCTCGACCTCAAATGGTTGTTGTAAATCTGGTAACGCGAGCACTGGTGCCGTGCAGAGGCGATCCTTCAACTCCATGAATGCCTTCTGTTGAGATTCAGACCAAAAGAATTTTGCTTTCGCCCCTCCCTTGGTGACTTGACTCAAGGGCCAAGAAATATGAGAAAACCCCAACACAAACCTGCGGTAGAAGTTGGCAAGACCTAGAAAGCTGCGGAGCTCTGTTAGAGTGGTTGGAGAGGGCCAATCCCGAATGACTTGGATCTTGGCTGGATCGACATGCACCCCCTGTTCATCAATGATGTATCCCAGATACTGAACCTGGGTCATGCCAAAAGTGCATTTCTCCAAATTGGCACATAGCTTGTGTTGCCGCAGTGTTTGGAGAACCTGTCGGATGTGGTGGAGGTGCTCTTCCCAACTCTGGCTGAAGATCAGAATGTCATCCAAGTATACTACTACAAAGGAGTTGGTGAATGGCCGCAAGATGTCATCCATTAGCCTCATGAAGGTTGCAGGAGCATTCGTCAATCCGAAAGGCATAACCAACCATTCGAAGAGGCCCTCCTTGGATTTGAAGGCAGTCTTCCACACATCAGAGGGTTCGATTGGTACCTGGTGATATCCTGACTTCAGATCGATCTTGCTGAAATATTTCGCCCCCTTTAGTTGGTCTAGGAGATCATCAATCCGTGGGATCGGGTACCTATTACGGACAGTGATCTTGTTCAGCGCCAGATAGTCAATACAGAGTCTCCACGTCCCATCCTTCTTTTGTACCAACACGATCGGGCTCCCACAGGGCGATGAACTCGGACGGATGTGACCTTTCTGCAGGAGCTCCTGAATCTGCCTCTTGATTTCATCGTTCTCCAGAACAGAGCGCTGATAAAATGGTCCATTGGGTAGCGGCGCACCTGGGGTCAGATCGATGGAGTGCTTGACTTGACAGTGCAGAGGAACCCCTGCCGGGGAGGTGAAGATGTCCTCGTACTCCTCCACAACCTTGTCCATCTGTAGTTGTCATGCAGAGGGACCCCGTCTGGAGGCCGCGACCACTGTCTTCTTCTTTCCTTGAGGGCGTATCATCAGGAAAACAAATTTCCTGGTTTTGGAAATGATCTTACTGCATTGTTTTGCAGTAATCAAAGAGATGGCGGTAGGTGGTGCTACCTCTGTTATCCTGTACAACTTATTTCCCAATGTAATAATAACAGCACGGGGCCTTGATTCATACACAGCATGTCGCTTCCACAAGTATGGTTGTCCTAGTAATACATCACAAACTTCAAGGGGAGCAATGTCACACAATACCTCATCCGTGAAGGGCTTGATGTTGTATGGAAGGCGACACTGTTGGCTCATGCGAAGATCTCGTCCTTGGTGAAGCCACCCAATGGTGTATGGTTGTGGATGTGCTATGGTCGGTAAGCCCAACCGCTTCACGACCTCTGCCAAAATGAGGTTCTTTTGACTCCCGCTATCAACAATGAATTGTATCAGGGAGCCCTTTACCCACATCTGGGAGTGGAAAAGACGCTCCTCCTCCTCTGGATCTTCGGGTTCATTTTTCTGGATCTTTGCGGTAGCAACAGTGGCGCTGGGATCCGCATCAATGATCTGCTTCCCTTTTTCATTCCCCTTATCGGGTTCTGACTCAGAGTCGAAACATGCATCTGATTCTGAAACCTTTAGCTCAGCCACCAGTGACTGCTTGGGCCGACACTCACTTGTGTTGTGAGTGGAGCTCTTATGGAACTCGCACCATTTTCCAGTGTCCTTTCTCGGCTTCGCGGCGCTGTTCTTTGCTTGCAGCTTCGGCTGGTTGTCTTGGGCTATCCCGCCTTGGCTTTGTCCTTTGTTCTATGCTTTAGGGGCGCCTTTACCCTGCTTTGGATTCGCAGATCCAAAGTCTCGCTTCTTTTGTTTAAACTTCTGCTCGACCTTGACGGCATATCGGTATGCTGCGCTGAGCGAGGAGATGTTTAGGAATTGTATTTCTTCCTGGATGTACTTGTGCAGGCAGCCACGGTATTTGAGTATCAAATGTTGCTCCGAATCCTTGATACCCAACTTTGTGCGAAGGGTATGGAAAAGATTGGTGAACTCCGGCACGTCTTGGTCCCTTCCCTGCCGCAGCGTGGTCCACTTTATGTATTCATCCTCATAGCTTCCAACAGGGTAGTACTGCTCCTTGATGGCATCCCGGAACGAATCCCAGGTGGGTGCGGCTGAAAATAGTGAGCCAGTACTTTCATCCTTCTGCTCGCAGTAGGTTTCCCACCAGTCCTTGATGTGGGGGGCTGCTTTGAGAAGAGCAAAAACAATATTTTCCCGACTCGAAAATTCATGAACAGAAAAATAACCCTCTAGCAGATTTAACCATTTATCTATGGCATCTGCGTCTATCTGACCCTCGAATATGGGGATTTCAAAATTAACTTGTACCTTAAAGGGTGTGGCGTTTCCAGAGTAGCTGCTGGAAGCCGATGCGTTGTTTCTGGGTAGCCGCTGAAGGATCTGGGCAAAGTTGTCCATCATCGCGTTCCGTTGTCGCTCGAGGGCTTCTTCGAGCAAGATTTTGATGGGATCTCTTGCTCCCTCGTCTTTCTTCTCATCCACCATGGGAGGCCGTCGGGATTTGCGAGGCTGGTCTTGCAAAGGTTCAACCAGTTCAAGCCCTAACTCCTTATATCCCGACCTTGTTGGGGACATGCAAAGAAAAACAGAGAAAAAGCAGACTGCTCTGATACCACTGATCCGGATTTAAACAGGAACGCAACAAATCACAGAGATAACCATATACACAAAGATGCAGCGGAAATAATACTTCATTTCATTAATGGAAAATACTGAAATATGCTTACAACCAGAAATGGAAATAAACCAGCTAGGGCGATGGTAGCTTATCTCTGAGAAGAGATGTGATGGCTACATGCCTCTGAACTGTCTTACAATGAGGCTCGAAGGCCTATTTATTGTTGAGAAACAGTGGAAAAACCCTTAACATTCCAAAACCTAACCCTAGAAGATGAAACGCCAAACTATGGGCCCCGTTTGGGGTAAGTTGGTACATCAACTTCCCGGGGTCGTAACTTTGGCATACGATCTCCGTTTGACGCATACAATAGCTCGTTAGAAAGATCTATCCGAGCACTATCACTGTTGGAATGGGCAACATCGGTCCATTCAATGGACCCATGTTGCCCCCGGATTCCCCAAAAAACGTCGTTTAGGGCCTCAAAACGGCTCCGGAAGTTCAGGACCCGAAAAACTGCTAAAAATAGTAAGTTGTGCTACAATTAAGGAAACTGAAAATGCTGAGAAGAAAAATGGTGGGGGTCCAGGTGGACTTGTCAGGTGGCCACCAACATCCACCTGGATCATCAAGGGATTCCTATTCCTACGAGGTCTCCACCCTCTTGGATTTTCCGTGTACTCCGCCACTACCCGTGAAGGCACTGTTATGCCCAATCAAGGGTATCCACCTCTAATCTTTACCATGTATCCTACCATTCATTGGTCAAGGATTCCTAGGCTAAATTAAGGTCTTCATAACCAAGATTTACCATGTACCTCGTCATGGGATTCCTAGGCCTTGTTAATAATTATGAAAGCACCCCACTTTGTTTCAAGTCCATCCAACAATCCAACTCAAACAAAATAAGAGAAATCCATCACACAATGGCTATTCAAAAATGGAAATGAAAGGTCGAGGAAAACTATCAAACCTGGAAAAACCCATGCTAATGACAACAAGAGAACCAAAAACATACATGCATGTACCATGCTTGCCAAAAATATCAAGGAAGTCATACATGCAACTCGATCCTTGTTGTAGCTGTCTGATCCTCCTCTTCCTTGCTTGATATTTTCTCCCCTTTGCTTTGTTTCTCCATCCTTCACTTTCCTTGATCCAATGCTAGAGTGCTCCAAGAATTCTCTAAGTGTACAAGAGTGAGAGAGAGAAAGAGTAGAGATAGAGAGAGCTCCATAAATCAACTAACAAAAAGGTACCAATTGATCCTCAAAAGCCTTTTTATCAATGAGGCCTCTAATTTCTTCAATTTTCCTTTTTTTTTTCTTTCATTTTCCTCCTCACATGAAACTTGTGACCCTTCACCTATATTTTCTCCTAATTTCATTTATTTTCATAAATAAAATGCTAATAGATGCCACTTTTCCTTTCCAAATCCCTTTTCATTGCCTTTGCCAATTTCCTTAGCCATAGTAAACCAAATGAACACCCACACTAGGATGTTTTTTCCAACATTCAACTTGGAATAAGTTTCCCATGACCTTGGTTATTATTTTTCCTTTATTAACTGTATTACATGGAATTTTGACTAGGATTTTTATAGGGAGAAGTATCAAAGAAAAGTACTGATCATTGGTAATGATGTCTTGTCTGATCTTAGTGTTTCTGTAAATGCCTAAGGGGGAGATTGTTGGAAATATGTTGTCATGGATGACAAAGGAAAAGCTAAAGGAAATGGAAAATATTAGAAAAGGAAACCAATGGTATTTTCAAATGCATTGGTAAATATTTTTTCATTAATGGTGAAGGAAACACATTGCAACTGACAATGGTGTTGGCAAAGGTGGCAAAGGAAATTACAAGGTGCATATAGTTTGGAGCCAACTCTTGTGTAGCACATCATCTCAGATGTAGTTGAGACCCACTAAGATGGGAAGAGATATGAAATAGTTTTCAGTGGTATGTGGAAGTTTGAAAAAGGTGTCCTTGATCAAAAGTTAGAGCCATTCAAAGTTTCAAGAACCCCAAGTCAAACTAGAAGAGCTAAGGAGGTTGGAGACTCTTTTGGCACATAACCAAGGTTGGAGGAACAACCAAACTTAATGGTGATAGTACAATAACAACTAGTGATTCCCCCATTGAAAGGACTAGGCATACATTGTAGTGGGAATAGTTTTCACTAGCACAGGCATAGCCCACCTGGTGGTAAAACCATGACTTACTTAATATAGCGCTCAAATAGAATGAGTGGGATGGTTCCAGTTTGTGGAGTGCTCCTGATCAAGTTACCCTAATAGTAGTACCATATCGATATGTTTATGGTGCATAAGTCTTAGTGCTAGGATGAAAAATGGCAGGGAGATGTGCAACTGATAGAGCATCAGAACAAATTCCCATTGGTCAAGGCGAAGCCCACTTGACAACTTGGCTTGGAAGAGGAAGCGTGACAGGTATGAGCTATAAAGTTTGTTTAGGGAGAGTAAGGTTAAGTGTCAGGAGATAAGTGTTGGGCACATTTAGTTGGTTTTCGACAAACCTACAGATGGATTTCTTCACATGCCTTGAGGCATTGGGAAGTTGTGTCCGATACCATATATCAATGACAAAGTTCCACCCTGGGACCTCTTCTCCTAGTACCAAAAACCACAAAGGAATGGTGTCGAGGTATGAGTTCTTGAACCTGGTTATTTTTGTTAAAAATGTTAATAAATAAATTTCTCATAAAACAAAGGTCTTGAGGACCCTTTCTATCTCCTCTCCAATAGGACACTTGGTAGTATATGATTGGACCTTAGGCGACAACGTGGCCTGATGATGTCAGCATGTTGTAGTCGACATGTGTCATACATTTTTTTCATTTTTGGGCACCCAACAAGCCCATTTTTTGGGTGATCTATGTCACTAATAACAGACTGACACATAGCATGGATGCCATCAGAGTGACAACATCCACTAGTTGGAGCCCAATGGGTTGTAAATAGATCACAAAGAGGTAGCCCTGGGTAGTGTGAGCTGGGACACGTTGACATTGATAGGTTTGCAGAGAGACATCAAATAAGGTTGAGGTTGGGAGGACCCCATAAGACATGTCATCTCATAGGGATGACCTCAGCGGGTTATAAAAGGGCATAAAGGGAAAGCACCGGGAAAATAGGTGATGATACATGGAGGATAGTGGAAACCAATCACAGAGCATGCCGACATCCCCACATGACAACATGGCTTGAAGGATATCACCCGACTTAAGATATTTGCATAGCTAAAATAAATGTGTCATGATAGAAATAACTATGGGCTTAGTGCCTGACCCTTGGTCATTTATCGTAGAAATAGACCAAGGGTACGAAGATTAAAACAAACAAATTTTGGCCCCCGACAGGTAAAGAGAGGCTTAACACATGAAATCATAGCTAGTGGTTGTGGATACTTGGTCCTATGGAAGGAAAGTAGGAAGGTGCTAGTGCAAAAGTTGTTAAGGCCAAAACTGGTGGAATTTGCAGATTTGGTAGCAATTTTATTAAATAAAATAAAAAGGTTTTGAGAAAATTTTTGAAGCACAAGATGATAGTATCATATTAAAAAGGCATTGGGCCTATATTAAAGCACCTTTGGCACACCACTGAATGAGTTGGTAGCTAAAGCAGAAGTGACAATGTGTGGATGAGTTGACAACTTTGGTAAGTGACAGTTTAGTGGAACTGTTTGGCATAAAAATGCTAATTGCATGAAATGAGTTGGTAGCTTGACTTGGCATGAAAAAGGAAGGCAAGAATGGCTTCAATTTTTTATAGAAACATGGACAAGTTAATAGAAAAATTTGGCAGTGTGACAAATCTGGAGATTCACCATAAATAGAAAGTCCTAGTTAAATTCTGTTAAAAAGCAAAAATAGAAAAAATAAGAAGAAAAACTCAATGTTTGAGTTTTGAACTGCAAATCATAGATTGATAACTTGGAGGACATAGTCAAAATAATAGAATGAATAGGAAAAAGTCAAAAATAAGAAATACATGCAAAGATTTGAAGGCAAGTTAACCAAAGTTCAATCCCAAAATATCAGTCGAGAATTCTTTAAAAGCATAATTCGAGTAGTAAAGTTGGTGGGTTGCAAGAGAGAAAAGTATGTGGATAAGAGTTGTTTATGTAACATGATGTATAATAGTTTGGGTATGCATCAAAGGTGAATTAGAGAGAAATATTCATGTTTCAAAGGTGTTTGAGAAGGAAAAAAATGAATTGGTGTTGATGTTGTTGGTGGATAATGTTTGGTGATTTTTCAGTAATGTAAAATTGTTGAAGGTGATGGTGGCTTTATAAATAATCATATATTTTTGTAACTATTTGTATAGTGGATTAGGTGACCAGTTGCATTGAGAATATTTTTATTCTTATGACATAAGTGGCCTATTTGTTCTAGTTTGAAAATGAATGAAATATGGATCAATAAGGATGACAAGTGGTAGCTTGTAGAACATGGGTAGTAGCTCCTTCTAGTGGGTGTTGGTAAATGTTCAAGTGCAAGGTTCCCTTCCATTGAGTGCTTATAAATGAGTAGGGGAAGCAATCCCTTTTAGTATTGACTAATAAACAAGTAGGGGAAAGAGTCCCTTTCAAAAAAGACTAATGAACAATCAGGTTCAATAGTCCCTTTTAGTGAAGACTAATAAACAAGTAGGGATAGAAGTTCCTTTCAGTAACATTTGACAAACCTACAAGTAGTATCTTATGGAGAAATGATTTAATCAAGTTTAATCTTGTAATAAATTGAAGATTGATGTCATGTGTATATGTTTCTCATGTGCTTGATGATGATTAATTTATGATTGAGTTGTTGATCCATGAATAATTTCTAAAATGATTGAAAAGTATAATTTTTCAAAAATTGTATAATTTGGCCACACTATTAACTCACCCCCCTCTTAGTAGTTTCCCAGTTTCCATTGTTTCTAACACATTCTAGGCACAAAATCTTGGTAAGATAACAATTATAAGATTGTAGTGGTTGCATGAACTATGCTGATACTATTAATAAACAAAATTTTACCAATGGTAAAAAAAAGTGGAATGATGCTCATCATACTTTAGTTGAGAGGATATAAAGGAAAACACATACTTTGAAGAGAGTTTAATGAATCCATTTGTTTCTATTTGAAAGTCAAAGGATGAGATAGAGTACCAATATGAGCTCTGAGAAATTAAAGGTGGAATTATAGCTTAGTGCATCATGTATGAGAAGTCTCTCCTCGATATGTGAAAAAAAGTAATGAAGTGCATCTTCGAGCCCTATTAGAGTAAATGAAGTTCTTCTTCAAGCCACATGCAAACTGATTGATGAAGAAAATGTTGTTGTGTTGAGAGTGATGAAGTTTCCTTAGTAAGAGAAAAAGGATCAAGATGTTGTAGTGAGTAGGGTGAGACATTGTGGAAGCCAATTATAATTAAAGAATAATCAAGAAAGGTGAGAGCTGAGAAGGCCAGGAGACTGAGAAGGCCAAGCATATGAGAAGACCTAGAGCCAAGAATTCCAAGCATATGAGAAGGCTTAGATCTATGAAGGTCGAATGTTGAAAGGGCTATGAGTGAGAAAGACTAAGTTAATGGAGCATATTTAAAACGTTGTGAATATATCTGAGTGTGAGGATAATTTCATAGTAGAGGAAGAGTCAAAGGGTGATCATTTGTATTATTAAATATCAACCTGAGTGAGAGTTGTGGCGAAAAGAAACAAGATAAATAGAATAGAGCACGTGTGGATCTGAGTTTGAAAATACATTAAAAATGGATCTACATAGTTCAAAATGTAGGTTCCTACACATCATGGATTCAATGCTTCCTTTAGATTAATGCTTGAGAAATAACTTGGGGAACCAATTTCTCTATCAAG
This sequence comes from Pinus tabuliformis, assembly GCA_031772625.1. NCBI lineage: Eukaryota > Viridiplantae > Streptophyta > Pinopsida > Pinales > Pinaceae > Pinus > Pinus tabuliformis. Next base: position 1,245,078,774 of record CM062807.1, on the reverse strand, counting down.
TGGGTGCTCGTGAATCATGGATTTGTTTCTTCTTTCAGTTGGTGCTAGAAAACATAATGTAACAACAAGCTGGGGCTTGCATTAACATAAAGAATAAAATAAGATTGGTGGTTTTCTCCCTTTATTGGTTTCCACGTACTTTCAGTGTCTCTATGTGTTTCATGTGTATGATGCTATTGTGTGATTTATGGTGTTTTTTACATGATTCATCGCCCCTCTAGGTAGTATCATGGTTTCCAACACTACTCCATAAGTTCCTTTTGATTTTGGAAGTGTTGGACAACTTTTTGTTGAATGCTTTTCTACATATATGCCACAAAATTGAATTATTTCTAATGGAAAATATCTTAAAGACTACGTTTTCCTACATTTATGGAAAAAATGACAATGGTTTAGTTTGTTCTTCTTGTCTCTTCTTCACTTTTAATATAACTATCTAAGATAAAAGTGTACTTAAGAGACCATTTTTAATATTCTCTAATATGTTTCATATTTCTACCCTTTTCACACTTCTTGAAACTAACTTGGTAATCTTGGAAAGTGTGTCTCTTTGTTCCTAGCTAGCTTTAGCTCTTCTCATACAATAATTTTTGCACAATTGAGAAATTTGATTAGAAGGTAGATACGGAATATCACCGACTCCCATAATATTAAGCATATATTTGAATCCATCTCTAGTTCCTTTTAAGAAAAACATACGAATAATATCTAGATATAATGTGTTCTATTTGGAATTTTGTAAATTATAATTAAACCTTTGTAAATAATCCTCTAATTTTTAATCCTCATCTTGAAACATCCTAAAGATATTTTCTTTGGAGTCTCTAGGATTATGATAAGGTTGGTATTTATTAAGAAACATTTTACACATATCATCCCAATATGTTATAGTATTTTAACGTCCTAACCCTCTAAACCATTTTCAATATTCCCCTTTTAAAATGGCTAAAAATAAACAAAGTTTAGGGGTTTTATCTGTATATCAATAAGTGTGACACAAAATATCAAATTTGGAAAGAAAAGAATTAGTGTATTTAGTTGGCATGCCTTAAAAAAATTGAAGGATAGATGATGGCATATTCTTCATTTTTACCTCTTTACCAAAGGCCACAAGTATATTCAAAATGAGAAAATACAAAAGTGATTTGATTTTCTATATCATGTGATGCAAATCCTTCTCCTATTTCATTTTTTATTCTCTCTCCTGATGGTCCAACACTAGGTCCTCCTTCATGTTGGATAATTTTGAGATTTGGATTAAAGTGTTTTGTGTATTGTGGGAAGATAAGATGGAAAAAAATAATGGAAATATCAACATAGAAGCTACATTAGAAAAGAGAAACAAAAATAACATAAAGAGAAAGGAAGGAAAATATATATTGAGAATAAAACAATTAGTACATAACTTACTTAAAATTTCTATGTGTAGAAATAATCTCCTAGTTTCTATTCTATCTAGTTATTTATACAACACAAAATACAATGAACTAAGCTATAATTTCTCCTATGGAAAAACTACACACTAATAAAGCTTCCAAACATATCCAAGTTGATCCCTAATATGAATGACTAGAGTCCCAGTGACAAGTTCTAAAAGAAATGTGATTTTTTTTCCCTGCTACTATGTGATCTTCCTTAATGTTTCCATGTTGAAGAATGCCTTGACCAAGGGCTTATGTTATAGCTTATGTGAATGCAATAGGATTTTCACCATGTCATGAAAACAAGGATCAAAACACATGTTTGAGTTTTTTTAGAAAGCATCTACAAATATCTCAATGGATTATGATTTAATAGATTAATTTTATCCCTATAAATACTTTTAAAAATTAATTTTCAAGGTTTTAATTTGTTAACTAATCAAATAGTAATAATATCATTATGTGGTTTTATTAATTTTTATTACGTGAAAATGCAATCAAAATGTATAAATGTGGGGAAAAAAGGTAAATATGACTAAAATGACAAGGTTTTGAGGCATTTTCAATGGAAAAATTGAGTGCCAACACATGGAAACAATGCATGCAAGCAAAGTAGTAGTATGGTTACATAGAGTGTGTTTAGGTATTGGGTTGGTACAACAAGAGTTAATGATATATTATTCAAACTAGAGTGTAATATTACTAGAAAATAAACCATTCTATTATTCAAACACAAATCTTATCAATGTTTAGTGTCACTTTGTGAGAGATATGATTGAAGACAAGAAGCTACTACTGGAAAACAAGAACACTTTGAATAATGTTACGGATTCATTAAGAAAATATATGAGCATTGAGAAGTTATCCTAGTTTAGAGAAACAATAGAAGTCATTACCCTAGATTATTGATCATGTATTCTTGTAACCCCCTATATGTAAAGAAAACAACTAGTGGGAGGATGTTGGGTGTGTGTTATATTCTTTCCACAATTATGATGGGTGTGTGTCATATTATTTCCACAATTATGATTACTTACATGTGTTGTATGTTATGATATGGATAATAAGGGGATTGTTGGTGGGGAGTGAATCTCCCCCCTAGTCAGGGGGATCATAGGAGGGAAAAATCCCCCGTATATGGTGGTTCAAGGGTCGCCCCACTGTGCCCACCCATAAAAAAAAATGGGCTATTTTTTGCATCCATTTTTTATTGTTTTAAACACATGGTCGTTTTTCCCATGGTTTTGTAATTTTGGTTAAGTACTTACAGTTGTATTCTAATCTTGCTTTAATGGATTAGAATTTTATGGATGTCATGGGACACACACACACACACACACTATAAAGATGAAGGTATTAAAAATGTTTCTAGTTTTGTAAGGGCCTGATTCCTATTATTAGAGTCTCAATCTATAATACACTAACAGATCTATTTTCCTACTGTTCTAAAAGTAAAAAAAAGAACTTGCTGACCTTCTTACATAGATTTAAACATTCAACATCTTATCACTTTATCATAAGTAACATAATTTAAGGTGAGCATTCCATTGATATCAACTTAACAAGAGTGGTCCATGGAAAATACCTGTTCCAGCGGTTGATGATGATACCTTTGTCTTATAGCTCCTGCTGAACGCTCCTTCTCACCGACCCAACCGGATTTACCTCCCAGCCAACTAGGAAATAAATTCCTAGCCCAGGAAACCTCCACAGGTTCCCTAGCCCTCCGTGCCCAAGTCCAACCAGATATAGTGTGTCCTCAAGAAGAATGTGCAAAACCAGATAATGATACTTTCCTCCTCTCAAACCCAAGAAACCTCCACAGGTTTCCAAGGTCTCCAAAAATCATAACAAGGCCAAACAATCACAACCAACCCCCACAATCCTAAGCAAGACTCCAACCCCCCCTTTTCTTCCTTCCCCCTTCCCTTTTTATACCCTCTTTCCTTTCTCCATCTCAACCACTTCTCATTAATTTCATTAACTTCTCATCCATCCTTAGTTGACTTCTCTTCTCCCAAGTAAGCTAGGACTACATTTGGAATTGTGACATGAATATAAAATTGAGAATTTAATGGGAAAGGATCATGTCTTCTCCCAAGTAAATATGAAAAGTACATTTGGGAATGTGAAGTGTAATTACATGGAGAGGACCATGTCTTCTCCTTAGTAAATGTGAGGGTACATTGGGGAATGTGAAATGAATAAATATATATTGATGATAAGATGGAGAGGACTATGTCTTCTCCCAAGTAAATGTGAGGGTACATTGGGGAATGGGAAATGTACTTACATGGAGAGGACCATGTCTTCTCCTTAGTAAATGTGAGGGTACATTGGGGAATGTAAAATGAATAAATATATATTGATGATAAGATGGAGAGGACTATGTCTTCTCCCAAGTAAATGTGAGGGTACATTGGGGAATTTGAAATGAATACATATATTTTGAAATAATGGAAGGATACCATATCCTACATAATATTCAATTTGAGAAGGTAAGTGGGGAATTTGAATAATGGAAATCATAAATTTATATTAGACCAATATTTCTCAATATTTTCAGATAATGTAAATATTAACAAAATTTGTAGGATAAGATTTAAGTGGGGCATTACATACACCCCTCCTTCAAAAAAATTCGTCCCGAAGTTAGAATGAAAAGATACAAGGAGTTTGAAAGCATAGAAAACCAGAGAGAGTTATAGCATTAAAATTTGATAAGTCAGAAAATGACATTACTTCCCATCAAGAGTCTCCAACTGATCTATATCTTCCTATCCACCCTGGCCTACTTCCGTTCCCGCCCTATCCGTCCTCTGCTGCCTTATCAGTGGCAAAGGCCATACTGACCACTGATAAAACCGACATGGTGGGAGCGTCGAATGCCTCGACCAAACTTTCCCCAGCAGGAATCTGGCAATCGTCATCACACGTCTAGGGGGAGCGTTCAACTGTCCTCCCCACGATTCCAGGTTTTGGAGGATACATGGTGGGAAACACCTCCACCCCTCCTTTAGAGCACGGACCACACTACAGAGCTGGTTGGACTTGTCATCGAATAATCCAGTCAGGTCGTCTTGCCACCTGTCATTTGCATTTTTTTCTCGTGTCATAAGAGTGCATATCAAGTAGATACCAATGAAGTAAAATAATGTACATTATACCTTCCTCATGAGATGTCTCATCCTTCCCTCTTGGCTATCACATAGTTCTTTTCCCCTGCGGGTTAGCCTCTCATTCATGCATTTATATAACAATAAGACATATAATCATCACATTACTAAGTCTATTATCCATGTGTCAATCTAGGAATTCTCGCTAAGTCATTCATTTAAATAAATCATATCCACTTGAGCTATATATGAACCAAAGTAATTCTGATAAGTTACGCACTAGATATTCCATCACTAAGTGAGTCATACATGTAGTCCATACATCAACCATTTCTATCATTAATATCAAATCTATCAACTGATTCATATAATTAGTTTTATGTGTCAACCAAATGCATCAATATTACATAATGTTCATAAATAAATAACATGGAAATAGGATCTTAACATAGGTAGCTATCTAAGTCAAAATAGGCATCACAGATGCTCAAAAAGTGAGGCGTAGTCACGATGCATAGTCTCTGGATCCTCCCAGGTAGCAGATCTTGGGCTATACTTGTCCCACTGGACCTTAACTTGGTCCACCGTGCGACGTCTGAGCTGTCGAACCCTACAGTCCAATATGCGTAATGGTTCTACCATTACGGTTCCCATGTCCGAGACCTGCAAGTCCTGCCAATCCAGTTTGTGAGATTCATCAAAAACATAATGTCGTAAAACATATACATGAAAAAAATCATGAGTTTTATGCAAATGGGGCGGCAGTACAAGACGATATGCAACTGGTCCAATCTTCTCCTTGATCCTAAAAGGTCCTACGAACCGAGGTGACAATTTCATCCCCTTCCCAAACCGGATGGTGCTTTTGTTGGGCCGGATACGAATAAAAACTTGGTCCCCTACTTCATAACTGCGATCAATCCTATGTGAATCAGCATAACTCTTCTGTCTATCCTGTGCTTCCTTTAACCTTTGCCGAACCTGCTTTACCTGTTCCTCCATTTCTTGAACTAATTCTGGGCCAACTATCACTCGGTCCTCCAACTTTTCCCAACTCAACGGCGTCCTGCAAGGTCTTCCATATAGAGCTTGATAAGGAGGCATCCCGATTGAACTGTGATAACTGTTATTATAGGCAAACTCTACCAATGGTAAGTACCTTTCCCACTGAGTCTGATTATCCATGATGTACATCCTAAGCATGTCCTCCAGAACCTGATTTACTCTTTCGGTCTGCCCATCTATTTCTGGATGATATGCAGTGCTTAGGTTTAATTGAGTTCCCAGTGCTGACTGCAAACTTGTCCAAAACCTAGATGTAAATCAGGAGTCTCTATCAGAAATGATCTTTGTGGGCAATCCGTGTAGTCGGATAACTTCATTGACAAACACTCGCGCCACATCCGTAACATCGTAAGTGTCCCTTATTGGGATGAAATAGGCACTTTTGGTCAATTTATCAACTATAACCAATATAGCATTGTGCCTCTGGGAAGTGAGTGGCAAACCCACCACAAAATCCATGGAAATTACTTCCCATTTAGATATAGGGATGTCATGAGGTTGTAGGAGTCCTGCTGGATGGCGATGATCAGCCTTCACTCGCTGACATTCAAGACATTTGGCGACAAACTGGACTATGTCATGCTTCATGCCTGCCCAAAAGAAGAGTTTCCTTGCGTCTGCGTACATCTTCTTTACCCCAGGATGTGCACAATAGAGTGCTCTATGAGACTTTCCGAGGATGGTTTCTCTTATACCCCCTTCCTTAGGTACATACATTCTCCCTTGGAATCTCAATAGCCCATCTGGTTCAAGGACATATCCTTCAAACTTTGGTTCTATCTGGTTCTTCAAAGAGTTTCTCCAATATCCGCTCCCTTAAATTTACCTTTAAGGCTACTAGGGAGAAAGTTCGTGGCCTCCTGCTTAGTGCATCCGCCACTACATTCTCCTTTCCCTTGATGTATGAGATTTCAAAATCATACTCACTCATGAATTCACTCCATCGCCTTTGTCTGGCATTCAAATCCCTTTGAGTGAAGAGATGCTTTAGGCTTTGATGATCTGTTCTTAACTCAAATCTTCTCCCAATGAGGTAGTGTCTCCATAGCTTCAAGGCTAACATCACTGTTGCCAATTCTAAGTCATGGGTAGCATATAACTCTTCATGCTTCTTCAATTTTCTAGAAGCATAAGCTATTACTCCGCCTTCTTGCATCAATACTGCACCCAATCCCTGCGTTGAAGCATCGGTGCAGACAGTGAAGTCTTTTCTCATGTCTGGTACTTAAAGGATCGATGCACTAGTTAGTAACCTCTTCAGCTCTGTGAATGCAGTGCCACATTCATTTGTCCATTCATACCTAACCCCCTTTCGCTGTAATGTGATGATGGGTTTTGAAATCCTTGAAAACCCTTCCACAAACCTGTGATAATACCCAGCTAGCCCCATAAAACTACGTACCTCATGGGCATTTTTTGGTACTGGCCAATCCATTATGGCCTTCACCTTTTCCGGGTCAACTGAAATCCCTTCTCCTGAAATGATGTGCCCAACGTAATGGACTTTCTTCTGAAAGAAGGAACAATTTGACAATTTCCCATACAATTGATTTTCCCTTAAGCAAGTCAATACTACCCTTAGGTGCTTTTCATGCTCCTTTTCATTCTTGGAATATATAAGAATGTCATCAAGGAAGACTTGCACGAATTGGTCCAAATACTTCCTGAACACACCATTCATGAGGCTCATGAATACTGCTGGTGCATTGGTTAAACCGAATGGAACAACTACGAACTCATAGTGCCCAAATCGAGTTCGAAAAGTAGTTTTTGAGATGTCTTCCTCCTTTATCCTCAATTGGTGGTACCCAGATCGTAGATCGATTTTTGAGAAGACCATTGCCCCCTTCATTTGATCAAATAAGTCATCTATTCGAGGTATTGGGTACCTATTCTTTATCGTGGCTCTGTTTAAGTCTCTATAATCTACGCATAGGCGCAGGGAACCATCCTTCTTCTTGACAAAAATTATTGGTGCACCCCAAGGGGAAATACTAGGTCTGATCAATCCCAAGTCTAAGAGCTCCTTTAACTGCATCTGCAACTCACAAAGCTCTAGAGTTGTCATCCTATAGGGTGTCTTAGATATTGGTTCTGCACCTGATTTCATATCAATGGTGAAATCAATCTCTCTTACAGGAGGTAATCCAGGCAATTCCTCTGGAAAAACATCCTTGAATTCAGCCAAAACTGGATGTTGATCCAGGGAAGGTCCTTTCTGGTCACTTACAGTCTTGACCAAATACAGTTTGCAACCTTGTCTGAGACAACGTTTTACCTTCATCATGGATATGAATCGTAGGGACACTCCCCTCTTGATTCCACAAATCTCAATTGGCCTACCTTCATCATCTAAACAGATCACCTTCTTCTTGAAACAGTCTACCAAAGCTCGATGAGCTTCTAGCCAGTCCATTCCAACAATTACATCATACGTTCCCAATTCTGTGACGTATGCCTTTAACTTAGTCATACACACCCCGAGGTTTACCTGACATTGGTCAACACTAGGCCCTACTGCTTGTTTTATTCCAGAAGCCATCTCGACTTGTTTAAAGTCATCGTGCTCATAGGTTTCCAACCCACATTTTTCTAATGCAACTGGTGAAATGAAACTATCTGTAGCACCAGAGTCAAACAAAATTTTAACTTTTACTTTGTTTATCATACCTGAGGTTTCTACTACGGCAGACTGGTGTTCAACTTGTTGATTGTCAACTGTGGCATAGATTCGGTGGTGGCTACCTGCTCCCCCCATTGGTTCTTTTCCCTCTCTTCTATTATTACTGGTTCGAAACTCTGGGCAGTCCCGCTGGTAATGAGGTCCTCTGCATCCCCAACAAGTGATGCATGGTGGAACTTGAACCGAATGATGTGGAGTTCTTTGGAAAGAGTTTCTTCCCCTGGAACCCCTACCCCCACTTGTTGTTCCTCGCCTATGACTTTGATTTGTACGCACCCTTGAAATTGTGGGTGAAGCTACACTAGAAACCATGGAAATTCCTACTGTTGGTGTTCTAGGTATAACCCTGTTTCCATATGGTGGTGGCCTCCGACTTCCCCCCCTTGGGAAGGTACGAGGGGCCTTCCCCATAAACCCTGTTTGACGTGGAAAGATGGCTCTACCTTCACCCTTTAAATCTAGGTGTTCTTTGACATAACAAGCTTGTTCTACAACTTCTGCAACTGAGGATGGTTTCCACATCCGTACCATTGCCCTAATATTAGGTCTCAATCCATACATAAAACGTTCCGCTTGGCGCTGATCAGTATCCATGTAGGAAACGTACTTGGCCAATTCCATAAATCGAATTTCATATTCTTCTACAGTACGACCTCCCTGTATCAGGGCATGGAAGGCTCCTACCTGTTATTCTTCATAATATGCTGGTAGGTACTTTTTCCTAAACCTCTCCTCAAACAATTCCCAAGTAACTGTGTCTGGAGTGAGGTGTAGTTGACGCTCCAAGTTACCCCACCAATTCAGAGCACTATCTCTGAGTTGGAATATTGCTATTTTGGCTTTGGAATTGGAATTGTAATCCCTTAGTGCGAAACACCTTCCCATCCCCTCTAACCAAGCTTCTGCACGCTCACTGGCATGACCTCCTGCAAATTCTAGGAGTTTAATCTTCTGGAGCTCTCTAGTAATGTCCTCAACTGGAGGTCTTCTATCATAGTCTCTAGATCCCTCGGGGTTCCCTAACCCTGATGAAGGGTGTTCCCCTTCCATTTCATTTGTTTGGCGCCCTCTTAAGGTTTCATTAATTGCTTCCAGGGAACGTAGAATTAGAGTCAATTCTGGTGAAGGTAATGGGTTATTTGAAGGAGGTCCTTGTGAAGATTCTCCAAGCCCTTGGTTCCTTCGTGTCCTCACCTTTTTGATTTGTTCAAAATCTGCATGATATCTAAGACTTATTAGCATTATTCCTAACATTTTCTACCATATTCTAGATAGTCCATAGAGAACCCTAAGCAATAGATCAATTCAAGTTATGCAAGTTACTTCTTAGCCACAAATTTAAACTTTAGAACATGTTATCATAGGCTAGATCACTGGTTAAAAACACTGTTGGTGCTCTATTTAAGTGTTGTGTGCATTTTTACCTGCCTACCAACACCTCATTTCTGTTTGCTGAGCTAGTGTTTGCTATGCAAACTGCTATAACTAAATTTCTCCCTGAATGCACAACTGGTCAACCTACAGCAGTAATTATTCATTTATGGTTTGCAAGTCCACTATAATGGTTTGAATGTAGTGCAATAGCATGGTACAGGCTACAGCGATATATTCCCCACCCAGATGCCCCTTGTAAAGAGCAAAGAAAAGAAGTCCACAATCCTTGGGATTCTGCAGTATATGAAATCATCCATGTGCTTTGCAATGGAATTATGATTGAAAAAAGTGTATTATATGAACACTGTAAACTTTCATATTGATGGAAAACATATTTTGATAGCTTTCATTAGTGGCTTTCTTATGACACAACTAGTGTCACCATACTCCAAAAATATAATTTCTTTTCCTTTCTTCATAAAGAATATACAATGTTATTATTACAATTACGTTATAATGAAGACTGAACCTAGTTACAATTTCAATACTAGGGGCACAACAATTACTCTCTTGTACATAGAAAGGAATCTAGTGCTTTATAGAATTTTTAATTTTAATTAGTTAATTAATTAATTATTATTATTTTATTTCTTTTTGTGTCTAGCAACCTATAGATGTTTGCTTGAAGTTCCCATGTTTAATAACAAACAACTAGTGATTGTAATAGATCCTAAAAAGAACAAGTCCACAGCAAGACCCCACTTGAATATTCAAAGACCCATGATTCAAGGTTGATAAGCTGATATTCTGAATGTTTCATGTTATCGAGCTCTTCTTCCTACAATATGCAAGTATTGACCAATAACAAAATGTTGGTAAACACATGTTTGCTACAATCATCTAGTTGATGTTGACATCAAATAACAAAGAACACTAACAAGAGACAAATATCAATAAAATGTTGGTAGACTTTTATTACAATTATCTTTGTATGATCCATAATCTACAAGTAATATTATTTTAACTAGACTACCACTGAAATCCGATCTTATCATATAAATATTTGTCTCCATCTTCTATTTACATGTGCAAAAGCTTATAAATGCTTAACTATGATCCAGATGGCCTTTTGACAACTAAAACTCTTAATTTGTTGCAACTTTTTTTGTTTCAACTTTGGCTACAATATGAAAGAGATTTGTTGGGTAGCAACCAAGGTCCTCGGCATGAAGACAATGACTATACATTTTCACAAAAGTATTTCTCTAGATGTATCCTTGCTTTCTATAGCCTTTTCACAAATATATTTCTCTAGATTTTTTTTTTTAATACTTTGCTCATAAGCTACATAGGACATATTTTGCTGCAGAAAATGACAAATTTAAGGCTTCCTTGTACAAGTTCTGCATACCCATCCGATCCTGTTTTAAGTCACATGTTTTGTATCTTGCTAAATTTAATACAAGATGCCAAGCTCTACCTAGATGGTGGCTTCAATTGCTATCCTCAACTCGGAACTGAGTTACAAGAAGTTTTTTTTTTTTTTTACCCATAATATATTGAATGCATTTACGTGGTTGTCTAATTAAGAATATCAGAAAATTGGAGATTTTTCTTCTAAACATCAATATTACTGATAATTCTATATCTGTTTGTTTAACTTTTAGCAACCATCCCTACTTTTCTTGCCAATTATAATCTACAAGAAAGGAGTAGATTTGATGGACAATTTATTTGGCAGAAACAGTCAAATCACTCTTCTATTTTGTTAAAAATAAAAAAAAACAAGGTAATTTACTCACGGTTCTTCCCAAGGCACGAACTTCTCAATAAAAAGGTTTTGAATGTAACATAATGCCCTCATTTTGGTGTCTTCTAGTCATCACCCTCTTGCTATTCAATCATGTTTTAGGCCCTCTGATCTTGACTCTATAAGGTAGGGGAATTGTCTTTGAAATAAATAAGATCTTACATTTCCTATCAGCCACAATATTTGATGGAAAGGTTCCTTTGGGAAGTAAGTCTTATTTTTATTTCTTCACAGTTGATCCCTTTGCGTATACATAAAAAATATTTCATTCATTTGTAGATTGGCACTCGTCACAGTAAGTATTCAAGCATACAACACCGAACATACAGCTAGCATCTTGCTTCCTCTGAGCAGGCAAAATTTCTGTTGACTTCCCTAGAAAATATTGTGTTATTTTTATCGTGTGACTGTGTTTTTAATTCTATTTCTGTTCCACTGCAAATTTAAAGTAGAGAAATTCTAGGTCTTGGTGAATCAAACCTAGTCTCGGTTGGTTCATCAAGCAGTTCCGAAATTTCAAGGAAATTCTACAATAGTGTGAAAGCCAAACGCCTATTTCAACAAGGTTATATTTTTTTTTTTTAAAGGTGTGAATGCTTATTTTATGTACCACATAGATCTAAGAAAAATAATTTACCTATATAGGTCAATTTCCAAAAAATATTACCTTCAAGTTATTTTCTCATGGCAAACATTACACACAATACTAGCTTCCAATTTCATGAAGTCCAAAAGTCTGCATCACTTGGTAGTCACTACACTTCATCATGTGAAAGCTAAAAATAAAGAGTACGTCCTCAATTGTCTTAATGATTTAACCAATACAAGCCCGCTAATAAAAAACATGGTTTTAAACTTATAACTGCAGGTGTGAGTTCACCAGGAGCAGAAATTGAAATAGCTTGAACCTAAGAGGCCAAAAGTTCTATGATATACCAGACCTATTGCTATCATGGAAGTAAAAATAAGGATCCTATTGTTATCACATACTAATAAGTTTTGGCCAATGACCAATAAGAGCCTGATAATCATAGTCTGCTATCTTTGAGACTGTTGTCAGCTATCTTCTTCAACTTGTTTTAAAGAATTAAATCCACTGGTATGATTTCCTTGAAGGTTTTGGAAATTCTCCTTATAGAAGCTTACAGTTTTCCTTCAACTAAGTATCAAGCTATGACAAGTGTTTCTATGCCATCAAAATCACCCCAAATTCACTCGAGAATTTTGAGCTCAGCTCTCTACATTACAAGCCCAACCACCTCACTGCTTGCCAGTAAGTCACACACTCAATCAGGAAGTTTTAAGCTCATCATGAAAACCAGAAATGTACGTACTTATAGTAGTAAGAATTGTATAGTAGCAAGAGCGACGACATCTCCAGCTACAGGCGAGAACTCTCCTTTGCCATCTGATCACCCTGCAGCATGATAACTCTTTCTGTTCGGAATGTATTTAAGTCTTTTTGTATATGTAATTTTGTCTATATAAAAGCCAAGTCTTTGGTTAAGCTCTCAATCTCTCAGGTCAAAAACAATGAGTAATTTGATAAATTTGATACACATCCCACCTATAACCCCATAACACCAGAAAAGCCTTAAAAATATATATATATTTAAAAAGGGACCAATAAATATTCACAAAATTGTCAAATTTTCGAGGAAAAATCAAATTTATCAAAGATTATCAACAGTGAATTCACTGTACACTTACAATATGAAAAATTCACCCAATTTCATAGTAATATCAATTTTCTAAACGCAGAAGGCCAATATGACAGACTTTTGCTACTATCTCTATGTTGCTTCACAAGATGCTTCATTTCCGATAGAAAGGGTGGGGCAGAAACTTGTTGTAGATAAAGAACAAAGAGTTTAAAGTCAAGAGACAGTGGAGGAAAAATAGATGATGAACAAGCTCCAGATCACGCTGAAGCCATTATAGCATTGAGGAAGAATGAAAGACCTTTCGGAGGTCCAAAGGCTGACTCAATTGGTGTAGCATGCCAATGCCAGATTCAACAACAGTAAAAGGGTGTGCTGGCACCAGATTCGACGAAGTACAAAAGGGTGAAGTAGTGAGAGACCTACTTTAGTGGGCTTCTCCCAATGATATTCCTTCTAGCGGTACTGAAAAATCCAACGCAGAGGGAAACAAGTAGGACCAAGGAAATATAAAGGACTGATATGCCAACATTTCCCTTTGCTAGTTATATTTTCTGATATTTTAGTATACTCTGGTAGTACAAAACTCTGAACTACCCTTACTTTTTTTTAACCTTATAGATAATTTTGGTAGTTTTAAGACCTATTTTTTTTTAGCATTTTGAACGACTTTATTCTTTTAAACTTCTGATGATACTAATAGTAACAATAACACCTGGATTCTAGTCCTTAGGAATCTAACGACTCTCAGCCATTTCTAAGCCCTAGGATTCGATCCTGCGCCATCTAAAGAGCTGGAAAGCCCATTTCTTCTACTCAGAACCCGCTCTTTAGACAACCTGTAGCCGGCATTGGGTCTGTAATTGAGCTAAAATGGGCCTATTAGGGTTCTTTTTCAAACCCTCGCAATCCAGGTTCCTCGCACTTCTTGCTAAGCTTGGAAATGGTCATGGTAATGGGATGGGGTTTTTTTGAGGCAGCTATGGAGAAGGCAGGATAAAGTGAACTGATTGGGGGGAATACCTGTTCTTTGCATTTCATTGAAGAGATTCAACGCCTCGTCGCCTTGCCCGGCCCTGGAGTAAGCTGCAATCATGATACTCCATGAGACCCCATTTCGATCAGGCATTTGCTCCAGAAATCTGCGACCATCTGCCAAATTCCCGCACTTGGCATACACGCTTACGAGTTTATTGGGTAGAGAAATGTCATTGCTATTAAATCTGAAAGCAGTTTGGATGATGTGCGCATGGACCAGCTTGGCCTCTGGCAGAGCTCTGTTGTTGAGGCAGCCAAAGTTTCATATTCGATAGTGAACACGTAGAAGAAATCTCGTCCTCAATGGCGCACTTCGAAAGAAACCAGCCACCAGCTCTTTCAGAAAAATGAACCACGACACGCAATCCTTCAGCCCCTTTAAAATAGTAGGGCAAGGAAAAATAAAAAGGCGCAATTTAATTCCCCAACCATCCATTTATAACAGCTACATTCATGGAAAATGAGCCCAATTTTCTCTAGAAGCTGAGCCCACTAGAATATGTGCACTTTCAAAACCAGCAGTCACAACCAAACCAAGCCAAGACAAAGTAACAGGTTTCAAGGTCCAGATTTTGAACCATGCTCTGATACCATGTGTAAGGGCCTGATTCCTATTATTAGAGTCTCAATCTATAATACACTAACAGATCTATTTTCCTACTGTTGTAAAAGTAAAAAAAAGAACTTGCTGACCTTCTTACATAGATTTAAACATTCAACATCTTATCACTTTATCATAAGTAACATAATTTAAGCTGAGCATTCCATTGATATCAACTTAACAAGAGTGGTCCATGGAAAATACCTGTTCCGGCAGTTGATGATGATACCTTTGTCTTATAGCTCCTGCTGAACGCTCCTTCTCACCGACCCAACTGGATTTACCTCCCAGCCAACTAGGAAATAAATTCCTAGCCCAGGAAACCTCCACAGGTTCCCTAGCCCTCTGTGCCCAAGTCCAACCAGATATAGTGTGTCCTCAAGAAGAATGTGCAAAACTAGATAATGATACTTTCCTCCTCTCAAACCCAAGAAACCTCCACAGGTTTCCAAGGTCTCCCAAAATCATAACAAGGCCAAACAATCACAACCAACCCCCACAATCCTAAGCAAGACTCCAACCCCCCCTTTTCTTCCTTCCCCCTTCCCTTTTTATACCCTCTTTCCTTTCTCCATCTCAACCACTTCTCATTAATGTCATTAACTTCTCATCCATCCTTAGTTAACTTCTCTTCTCCCAAGTAAGCTAGGAGTACATTTGGAATTGTGACATGAATATAAAATTGAGAATTTAATGGGAAAGGATCATGTCTTCTCCCAAGTAAATCTGAAAAGTACATTTGGGAATGTGAAGTGTAATTACATGGAGAGGACCATGTCTTCTCCTTAGTAAATGTGAGGGTACATTGGGGAATGTGAAATGAATAAATATATATTGATGATAAGATGGAGAGGACTATGTCTTCTCCCAAGTAAATGTGAGGGTACATTGGGGAATGTGAAATGTACTTACATGGAGAGGACCATGTCTTCTCCTTAGTAAATGTGAGGGTACATTGGGGAATGTGAAATGAATAAATATATATTGATGATAAGATGGAGAAGACTATGTCTTCTCCCAAGTAAATGTGAGGGTACATTGGGGAATGTGAAATGAATACATATATTTTGAAATAATGGAAGGAGACCACATCCTACATAATATTCAATTTGAGAAGGTAAGTGGGGAATTTGAATAATGGAAATCATACATTTATATTAGACCAATATTTCTCAATATTTTCAGATAATGTAAATATTAACAAAATTTGTAGGATAAGATTTAAGTGGGACATTACAAGTTTTCCTAGTTTTGGTTTCTATGGTAAAATATTTGTGCTAATGTGTGTATTTACCATTGTATCTTATCTATATTATTTAGAATTTGTTTGTAGTAATTAACTATAAAAAGCTAAAATATACATTTCCATGTCTATGAAAGTTTGGGATTGGACCGAGAGAGACAATTATAGATAACTAGTAGGATTATTCCGTTATGGATTAATATCCCTAGCTTTAGGTGGCCTTTGTGATCGAGTGCATATGGTTATGTGGAAATAGTTGGTGGAGAACTTGAGATAAGACAAGATTTTCCTTTATTTTTATAATATGAATATGAATATGGTTTTTAATTTATTGGTTTCTCTCACTCACACACACACACATATTAATGATGAATGCAAGCCAACCATGGCTTGATGGAGTTAAGTATAGTAAAATAATTAATGTTTATTTGCATGTTAGGTTATTTTAGAAGAATTTGAATTCATTCATGTATCTCTTAAACTCAATTCTTATTCATTTTTTGTAATGTTTCCGCCTTAGAGTATGCTACCAATGGATTTTGATCTTTCTTAGAGTGACTCATCACCTCAATAAGAGGATAAAGGTGGTTGTGTATGTTATAAATGTTCCCAAGTGGAAACGTTGTTAATAGGGCCTGTCATATTTGTTGGATAGCTTGAATACATTACCATAATTACCTCTAGAGTTCTAGATTGGGAAATATCCATGAAAAATAATTTGTGATCCTTACATTTATTCCATTAGAAATATTTTTCATTTTAATTATAACATATACCTATAATTTGATTTTACACCATTTCTACTGGGTTCAATGTTTAGATAATAAGGGGTAAAGAGCAACATGGAGTGGCACAATCCTAGTATTTGGTTATTTAAAAAACTAGTACATTTGGGTTGGGTGGTTGCCAAAACATGTCCATATTGAGCTAATTTGTAGGCTTCTAACTTGGTGGACAAATGATATAACTTTATTTATGCTATTATCTCCTCCTTGACACCACTAACAAAATAAAACTCTAAAAACTAATTAATAAAACCTTTTGGCATGATCTCCAATTTCTTAAAAGAAGCAATAAATTATTATAGTATGTTGGTTCAATGCAACTCATTAAGCATCCCAAAAAAATTAACAGCAATTTTAGACATGTCATAAAGGGCCTGCATAAATGGGTTCTATGAAATGTACCCCTAATATTCATTTTTATTCCATTACCACCATTTCAAATACTTCTTATCCAAGTATAACAAACCAACTCATAGTTTCAACTACTCATCATCATTCTCAAGGAGGGACCATTAGTGTTCCATCTAACAAACTAGCCAACTGAATTAGATACATTTATCTTATTCAAATGTATCTAAAGAAATATATATGTTATATTAGGTTGTAATGTAGGGAAATCCCTATGCAATGGTGATTTCCTAGTAAATATTCACCACTTTCCACCTCTATCCAGTTATTGAAAATGTCCAACTGAATTTTACGGTTTTTTGAGAATTTGGGCATGTTTTGTTTTTCTTAAGTTTCCCTTATGTGTCAATGAGAAATTATACATGTTGGAGAGCATGGGGGTAATTTCCTATTGGAAGATTATAAATATTAGCTTTCTAGGTATGTGATCCTTGTATCCATCGTCTTATTTCTAATGATTATCACAATGCCATGTGAATCCGTTACAAGGATCATTGTTGAGATATACTAACATGATCAGTTTTAGGTGAAGATTATTTATCACATGATTATTATGTTGTGGAGGTTCAATAGGGTGCTAAGACTAGTGATATAGTTCTCTAAAAAACCTTAAAATTTCAAATGATATTACTTGACAAATTTCTCAATGTGATAACTAGGGAGGATAAATCATACCTTTTGATGGTCCACAATATTGTGTCAATAATGTTGCAACTCCTAACAATATCAAATTTAACTATCTACTTGGGTTTGTATAAACTTAAGAGGGGTCAACATTATTTGTGAATCATGCACTTTCTTTCCTTTCTAAATCCTCATGTAGGTGAGAGATGTTGTAATTTATATTAGATGAACTCAAATCCTAATTATGAGCCACATTTGTTGGTTTGAAATGTTGAAAACAGTAAATTAATATGATGGTTTTGGAAATACATTTACAACATACATCTAGTCAAATTTCCAAGCTAACTATGGTAAAGGAAAGTAATATTGTAGAAATAACTTGAAAAAATGAAATGGAACACACCTATGCTAATTACAGGAAATGAAAAATACATTTTTCTTGAAAATAAAAGACTTAGAAAGGGAGCCTGAAATATATGTTACAGAAGCTAAAAACAACACTCATAAAGCATATAGTTAAAGCATTTAAAGGTATCTTCAAGAGATCTCTACTCTTCCAAACTCCATCCTCAACATCCCAAACATGTTTTGATAATTTCTTGCTGAACTAGATGAAAAAAATTGGTTGTTTTTTGGCTACTATTAAATTCCCTGTTTTTCTACAAGAGAAAGAAACAAGCTAAAAATCTTTCTAAAATGCAAATCTAAGATGAGAGAAGGTGATCAGTAATAATTGGAAATGATAATGATTAGCCAACAAAGTATAGAACAACTAAGTCCAAGCTTCAACACTATGAAACCATTTTTTTGTAGGAATTTACAGGGTAAGTTCCTCAGATAGAACACCAAAGGACACCGCTCACAAACAGATCACAGATCAATACACCAGTATTCTTGACGTGGTTAAAACCCTCAAAGAGGGAAACAATCCATGGCTTAATCCAATGCAAACACTTTAGGAGATTTATTAATAAAAGAAAGGAAATTTACATAAGCTTCTCTCATGAATGGTCACCCTACGAATGACCCTCCATGCTCTTTAAATAGAGATCATGGACCAATTGGGTGTTAAGCCACATATCAAGTGTCTGTAATACCGAGGGTAGAATGAACCATCAGATCACTTCATGTCTAGAACATATCGTTCACGTTGGATTGTAAGTTACAAAAGTACATAGTAAAGAAACACACTTTACCTAACTCTACACTAGACCAAGTTATACTTAACTATTTCCTATGTGTCAGAATATCCTAACATCCCCCCCTAAGAACAACTTGGGATAGGATTGAAGGATGTACAAATATGACACAATAGGAGAAGGAAGGAGGAATTAGAGCCTGTCCCTCCTTAGTGACAACTTCCTGAACTCCAACCATAAATCTAAGTTTAGTAAACTTTGCCTCTGTGAGAGCCTTTATGAAGATCTCTGCAACTTGATCATTGGTTGAACAATATTGCACTTCAAGAACATGGTCATGAATGAGCTTTCTGATGAAGTGCATGTGTAGTTCAATGTGTTTGTTGTGCCGATGTTGGTTGGATCTTTGCATAGTTGAATGGCACTTTGATTATCACACCAAAGTGTAGTCGGCTGCTGCTGCTGAAAGCCAAACTCTGACAAGATCTGACGAAGCCACGAGGCTTCCTTACTAGCTTCTACGACTCCACAATACTCTACTTCTGCTGAAGAAAGAGAAATGGCACTTTGTTTCTTGCAAACCCATGTAATAGGTCCAGGACCAAGAGTGAAGACATAACCTGCAGTATACTTTCGATCATCAGGGTCACCAACCTAATCAGAATCAGTGAAACCAACCAATAGAGGAGATGCTTCTGCACTGTAATGAATCCCAAATTGAACTATACCTCGGACATAATGAAGTGTTCTTTTAGCTTCTTTGCAATGACTTTAATATAGGTTTTGCATAAACCGAGCAATAAGTCCAACAGTAAAGGAAAGGTCATGACGAGTATGGGTCAGATACAAAAGTTTTCCTACAAGATGAGGGTATATGGTAGCATCAACTTTGAGGAAAGTACAAGTGACTGAAAGTTGAGCTCTAGACTGAAAGGGAGAAGGGGTTGGCTTACAGTCTTCCATGTGAAAATGGCGTAGAATATCACAGGAATACTTGGACTGGGAAAGGGAAATACCTTCCTTGGTTTGCAAGACTTGAATACCAAGAAAATAATGCAAGTGTCCTAAGTCTGTCATTTCAAACTTCTTGTTAAGTTTGGACTTAACGTAGTTTATAAGGTTGGGATCACTACTAGTAAGGATAAGATCATCAACATAAAGAACAAGAATGATAAGATACTTACCCACTTTCTTGGTGTATACAGTATTGTCATAATGACAACTAGAAAAGCCAATATCTAAAAGAAAGCAATCCATTTTGGCATACCATGCGCAAGGGGCTTGCTTGAGACCATAAAGACATTTCTTAAGACGACATACAAGGATGGAGTCTGTTTGTATAAATCTAGGAGGTTGTTCCATATAGATTTCTTCATGCAAGTCACCATGCAATAAGGTGGATTTAACAATCATCTGATGGAATTCCCATTTGAAAGAGGCAGCAAGGGAAAGAATAAGGTGGATAGAGTTCATTTTTTCAACAGGGGAGAAGGTTTTAGTATAGTAAATTCCTTCAACTTGTGAAAAACCCTTAGCAACAGGACAAGCTTTATGTTTATCAACTTTTCCATCTGGTCCAAACTTGGTTCTATAAACCCATTTGCATCTAACAAGTCTTCATCCCTTTGGAAGAGGAACAATATCCCTTGTATCATTTGCCAATATGAACGATATTCTTCATTCATAGTTGCATCCCAATCTGGATGGCCTGAAGCTTCTACAAAGGCATCAATATCACAATTTGTTGAAGTTTGAGCCAGTAAAGAAGACACTCTATCGACCTGAGAACGTGTACACCGTTGATCTGTAGGATCGCCTGCATGAGCACTTGCTGCATCCCGAGTAGTACAAACCCATTTTGGAATCTGAGGAGCTGAAGGAGGATTCTAAGAAGGTGGGGGAGGATTTTAATCCTCTCTATCATCATCTGAAGAAGAAATATTTTCAAAAGTAGAAGGGATAGAGAGAGGTGGCACATCCGCTGAACTAGGCTCGTAGGCCAATGTTATGAAACCAGCTCAAGAAAAGATAGAAAAGATAGATCAACGCCTTAGAATTCAGCCTCTTCGAGGGGGCAACCTCCTTTACATTACATAAATGAACAATTCTTGGATGATTCAAATGACAAAACCTCCTTTCTATATATAGGAGTCTAAGGAGTCACAATATAATCCAGCCGACCTAACAATAATAATATAAAGCCACAAAAATAACAATAGAGGGATTCTATGGGCACATTAATAACAATATGGGGGCAATGGGGGCACAACAATATAAATAAGGGGTATAACTACAATAGTAATGGGGTAATCACTAGTATTATAGGGACCCAACATGCCCCTCTCCTTCAAAAAAGTGTTGTCCTCAACGCTTGAGTAGTTCTGGATATTTTTGCATAAAATTCTCATCCTCCCATGTGGAATCTTCAGCGGATAAGTTCTTCCACTTGATAAGGTACTCTGAAATTGATCGATTTCGTAGCTGTCGAGTTCTTGTTTCTATAACTGCTTCCGGTTCCAATATAATTTTTCCTTCCTCGTCAAGTTCTGGCAATATTGTTTGAACTGGGAGCTTGTCGCCTATAACCTTCTTTAAGCATGAAACATGGAAAACTGGGTGCAATCGAGAAGCTGCAGGAAGCTCCAATTTGTATGCCATAGTACCAATCTTTTGCAACACCTTGTACGGACCATAATACTTTGGTGATAATTTATTATCCTTCTTAGCTTGCTTGAGGGACATTTGCTTATATGGTTGTAGCCGTAGGAATACCCAATCACCTACATCAAAACTTCTTTCACTGCGATGTTGATCTGCCTGTTGTTTCATTCTATTCTGTGCCAACACAAGGTTATCCTTTAAGAGTTGGAGGACTTGTTGTTGATGTTCGATGTGATGTTCCACTGCCTGAACCTTAGAATTTTCTCTTAAATATGATGTGATGGATGGTGGTTGATACCCATAAAGTGCCATAAATGGGGTCATTTTTGTTGCTGTATGAAGGAAGTGTTATACCACCATTCAGCCAGAGGCAACCATTTGACCCATTGTGTCTGTTTATCAGATACAAAGCAACGAAGATATCCTTCCAAACATTTGTTTACTATCTCAGTTTGCCCATCAGATTGAGGATGATAAGATGAGCTATGAGCTAACTGAGTACCAAGACAAGAAAATAATTCTGTCCAAAAATTTCCAGTGAAAATGGGATCTCTGTCACTTACAATAATCTTTGGGTTTCCATGTAGCTTTTGAATTGTTTCCATAAATGCAGTAGAAACTGTACTGGCTTTAAATGGATGTGATAATGCACAAAAGTGTGCATACTTGGTAAGTCTGTCAACTACCACCATGATGACACTCTTTCCCTCAGACTTGGGTAAACCTGTGATAAAATCCATTGAAACCTCCTCCCAACGTTGGCTTGGAATGGATAAAGGTTGTAATAGACCCGGTGTCTTAATTGTTTCAACTTTATTTTGTTGGCAAACCAAACATTCTGCCACAAACTTTTGAATATCTGATTTAAGGCCATCCCAAAAAAATTCCTTCTTAACCCTGTGGTAAGTTTTTAAAAATCCTGAGTGCCCTCCTAAGGGAGAAGTGTGCAATTCCATAAGAATCTTTTGTTTTAGCTGGGAATTCTTACAGAGGTATAAGCGATCTTTGTACCATAACGAATCATTTTTCCAGCTAAATGTATCAGACGTACTGGAATCTTGTTGTAGCTTTCGAATAAGTGCCCACACTTCTTCGTCATTCTTCCATTCCTCCCTTGCTTCATTTATCCAATCTGGTTGGATAATAGAAATGGCGCACAACAATGCTTCCACATCCTCATCCTTTCTTGAGAGTGCATCTGCCACCACATTTTGCTTCCCTTTTTTGTAGATGATTTCAAAGTCATAACCCAACATCTTTGTGACCCACTTTTGTTGCTCTTCAGAGGATAATCTTTGTTCTAAAAAGTATTTAAGGCTATCATGATCCGTTTTTACCTTGAAGTGTCTTCCCATTAGGTAGGGTCGCCATTTCTTAAGTGCATGGAGTATTGCCAACATTTCCTTCTCATAAATAGCTTTGCTTAAAAACTTTCCCTTGATTGGACGACTTTCAAAAGCAATGGGTCTTTCATCTTGCATTAGAACAACACCAATTCCATTTCCTGAAGCATCACATTCCACAATAAAGGTTTTTGTGAAGTCCGGTGTAGCTAAGACCGGTGCTTGGCACATTGCCTCTTTAAGATGTTCAAAGGCCTTTGTTGCTTCCGGAGTCCATGAAAATGCATCTTTCTTCAATAATGTTGTTAGAGGTGCTGCTATTCTCCCATAATTCTTAACAAACTTGCGATAATACCCTGTCAACCCAAGAAATCCTCGCAGATGCTTTATGGATGTGGGGATTTTCCATTCCTTAATGGCTTTAATTTTGCTAGGGTCTACCTTAACTCCTTCATGAGATACAATATGACCCAAATATTCCACCTCCTGGACTCCAAAGAAACATTTGGATCTTTTTGCATATAATTGTTTCTCCTCCAATAGTTGTAGCACCCTGTCAACATGTTCAACATGATCCTTCCAAGACTTGCTGTAGATTAGTATATCATCAAAAAATACTAACACAAATTTTCTAAGGAATGGTTTGAAAATTGAATTCATCAAACCTTGAAATGTTGAAGGTGCATTGGTAAGGCCAAAAGGCATGACCAAAAATTCATAATGACCCTCATGAGTTCTAAATGCCGTTTTCGGAATGTCTTCAATCTTCATTCTGATTTGATGATATCCTGAACGAAGATCCAACTTGGTGAAGTAAATTGATCCATGCAATTCATCCAGTAATTCATCAATGACAGGAATGGGGAACTTATCTTTAATAGTGAGCTTGTTGAGCTCCCTATAATCCGGACACATGCGCCATGATCCATCCTTCTTGTGCACCAATACTACTGGAGCAGAGAAAGAACTTTGACTCGGTTGAATTATACCAGCCTCTAGCATTTCTGCAACCATACGTTCAATTTCACTTTTTTGGACATAGGGATATCTGTACGGCCTGATGTTTGGAGGAACACTTCCTGGAATCAGATGAATAGCATGATCATGATCACGCATAGGTGGGAGACCTTTGGGAGTCTCAAATACCTTGGAATGATTGTCCAGGACTTTTTGGAGATCTGGAGAAATAGATGATTCCAATGTGGAAACATCTAGCGAACATAATTGTGCAATTACACCTCTTTGCTCCTTTTTTAGAAGCTTTGTCATGCCATTAGAGCTGATTATCTTTCCTGGTTTCCCTGCAATACCCCTTAATTCAACTTCCTTTCCTTCCACAGAAAATTTCATGAAAAGTTCTTGAAAATTAAAAGCTATTGTACCCAAGGATTGTAGCCATTGGACTCCTAGTACAACATCAGCACCTCCCATTGGAATGGAAAGCATTGGGCTAGTCAATACATATTCTCCCATGGATAGCTTGATATTATGGCACTTTCCAGAACAATTTATTGTTCCTCCATTTGCAATCATCACTTGACACTCTGGTGCTGGATATAGGAAGCAATTCAATTCTTTTGCTACCCTACAATGAATAAAATTGTGGGTGCTTCCTGAATCAATCAACACTATTACCTTTTTCTTCTTGATTTGTCCTTCTATCTTGATGGTTTGAGGAGTGGTAATTCCCGCCAATGCATTACAAGATATGGTCGGATTTATTTGTTCTTCATCTAGGCTTTGTTCCTGGAATATATCCTCTTCTTTTGACCTTTCTTGCTCCTTTTCTTCTTCCTCTTCACAATCTATGTAGAATAATTTCTTCTCAGCACACTTATGACCTTTTGTGTATTTGCTATCACAATTGTAACAAAGCCCTTTTGCTCTTTTTTCTTCCAATTGTTGTGGTGTCAACCTTGTAGGTTGTGGAAGACTATGGGCAACAACACTTCCGTCTTTATAGTTGTGAATGGTATGCTTCCTAGTTGCCATAATTTTGCTTTCCATTTTTCTTGCTAACCTGAATGCCTTCTCTAATGAATCAGGTTCCCAAAGGCGCACATCATGTTGGATATTATCCTTTAAAGACCCTATGAACACATCAATCCTATGCTCCTCTGGAATATCTTTTACCCTTATGTTCAATTTTTGGAACTCCTCAATGTGCTCCATTATTGAACCCTTTTGTTTGAGACTTATCAATTGGCTAAAAAAAGTGTTGCTTTTTGTATCCTCATAATGTGCTATCAATTCTTCCGTAAAAATTGCCCAAGTGATAAATTGTTTACGAGAACAAAGCCATTGATACCATACAAACTGATTTGGTTCCAAATATAAAGTTGCCATACGTACCTTTTGTGTGTTTTGCACATTATTGAGATCGAAGAATTGCTCCATCTGTAATATCCATGTGGCGGGATCCTTGCCATCAAACTTCCTCATATCGATTTTTGGAACATGGTGAGTCTTCGATCCAACATTAGAGTCTATGGAATCATGATTAACATTTCTTTTGTTCTCATCATGAGTTTCCTTTACTACTCTTTCACCTTAGTGACCATTTCTTGTAGCAACTTATTCATATTTATCTTCAATTCTTCCATCTTTTCATCCATGCCATCAATTTTACCATCCATGCCATTCACCTTAGCTTCCATGCCATCCATCTTAGCTTCCATGCCCTTTATCTTAGATTCCACGCCATTTATCTTAGCATCTGTTAGCTTTTGTGAGCGTGACATTTGTTGCACTTGTTCTTGTAATTTTGATATATCATGTAGCATTTCTTCCTCTTCTTCATGAGTCATGCTAGAGCTTTCAGGTTCCTTACTAGGTGTTTGCATTTTCTTTCCTCGGGGCATCAGTTACCGATAATAATGCTTTACTATGCCCTTTGAATTCCTTCAAACCAAGCTTATGCAAAAATTTAAAAAAAAACTACACACCTTTTTTTCTTTGTAGAAGCCTGATATTGAATCTGATGTATCTCTGTAATTTCGAATCATCCAGTTTTGAAATTTTGACCTGTAGTAGCCTTCTATGTCCTCTTTCCAATGCCACTAGTCTGATCCAAATTGGATTCTCCAAGAAAGAGTTATGCACAATCTCCCACAGTGACTGATTATAGACTAGTTCAGTAGAGCGAACTTGTATGAAGTGCCACGTGTCACTGTTTCAACCTTTGACTCTAAAAAATATATAAAAGAAAACTACAGTCCGTCCTCTTTCTGTACCTTCTTACGAAATTTCAATCCGATGCTCAGAAAGAAAGTTATGACGATTTTCCCCAGGTCACCTGTTTTGAATGTAATTCAGGAGTCTGCAAAAAGACCAACTTCCTCAGATCATATCTCCGAAAATATCGCGCAAAAAGCTCTGAAATTTGGACCCAAGGTTCAGCGCGATTTCTTCTCAAATGGGTTTTTTTTGCGACTTCTGAAACGTCACAGAAAAAAAGTTATAGCGAAAATGCCACGATGACCTGTTTGGAGCAGCGAAACCCTAGAATCCAAAGCTCTGATACCAAATGTTATGAAACCAGCTCAAGAAAAGATAGAAAAGATAGATCAACGCCTTAGAATTCAGCCTCTTCGAGGGGGCAACCTCCTTTACATTACATAAATGAACAATTCTTGGATGATTCAAATGACAAAACCTCCTTTCTATATATAGGAGTCTAAGGAGTCACAATATAATCCAGCCGACCTAACAATAATAATATAAAGCCACAAAAATAACAATAGAGGGATTCTATGGGCACATTAATAACAATATGGGGGCAATGGGGGCACAACAATATAAATAAGGGGTATAACTACAATAGTAATGGGGTAATCACTAGTATTATAGGGACCCAACAGCCAATATATTTTCAGCAAACTTTACATTTCTTCTAATGATATCATTTTTGGTCTTAGGTGAAAAAGGTTTATATCCTTTGACATCTTTAGAATATCCAACAAAAATACATTTTTCAATCTTAGTTTATAAGGCTTTATGTTTCTCATCTGGAATATGGGCTCATGCTTCACATCCAAAAACATGACAGTGACTGACATCTAGTTTAATTTAGTTCCATGCTCCTTTTGGAGTGATATTGTTTAAAACATTAGTAGGAGTGCGATTTACTATGTAATTTGCACAGTTAGGTACTTCTGCCCAAAAATTAAGACTAATTCCTTTAGGTTAAAGCATACAATTAGCCATTTTGTTTAAGGTGTGATTCTTCCTTTCAGCTACACCATTTTGTTGTGGAGGGTATGGAATAGTATGTTGCATTTGAATTCCATGCCCAGTGCAAAAGCTGATGAATTTGTTGTTAACATATTCTCTACCATTATCATATCTTAGCTTAAGAATTTGATGTCCAAATTGTTTTTTAACAAAGGACAAGAACACATTAAATACTTCACTCTTGAGTTTTAAGAAGTATACCCAAGTGCGTTTGGAGAAATCATCAATGAAAGTTAAGAAATAATTGTAGCCAGAGAATGAAACAACTGGAAGTGGACCACATAAATCACTATGCACAAGTTGTAAAGGGGTTGAGGCGTGCCATGAGGCACGTTTTTCAAAACTATCTCGATGATGTTTTCTGAGTACACATCCGGAACAGACACCATCTCTGCAAGATACCATAGGAAGACGTGTCACCATATTTTATTTACATAATTTTTGAAGGGAGCGATAGTTTAAGTGACCAAATTGCTCATGCCAAAGTTTGCTCACTTCATCAATATGAGCAACAAATACTGAGGGAAGATTTGATGACCCAAAGTTGTTAAACTTATACAACCTTGTAGAATCATCAGCAATGCTAGTAGTTAATGTCTGTTTAGGATCTCTTAGGTCCTTAATTATAACATCGTGAGGTGAAAATTCAACGGTTTTACCTTTGCATAAATGAGATATCTGATATACAAATAGAAGGTTGCAGCATAAGGTTGGAACACATAGTACATCATTAAATTGACCATTGTCTAGATGAATAGTTCCATCCCCTACAACACTAAGAGATCTATGATCAACAACATATATATTTTTGGTGTTACAATATTTTAAAGAAGAAAACATGGCTTTGTTTTTGGCCATGTGATAAGAAGCTCCAGAATCAATGAGCCACTCATGAGAATGAGAAGATGAAGATACATTTAGTGCATAACCAAACCGAGATTCTTGACAACCACATGCAGAAATTGTTATTCCTAAAGATGAAGTTGAAGTTGAAGAGTGCTGAAATGGATGTTATGCTTCTTCAATGTTGCTTCCAAGGCTTCTATCTTCTTAAAGCATTTCGATTCAAAGTGGCCATATCGATTACAAAAGTTGCAATGTCTATTAGTCTTCTTCCCTTTTCTTTTATTCGCCTTATCATTTTGTTGAATTGACTTTTCATTTTGAGAATGAAATTGCTTAGGACCATTGTTTGGTTTAGGACCATTCTTTTTAGGATACTGCTTCTTAGGATTCTTTGAATTTGGTTGTTGTTGGGAAGCTAAGGCTTTTTTAGAAGAGTTTCCAAGATTAAGAAGACCAGGATGTAAGATTTTTTCTTGTTCTCTTATTAAAGAATGACAAAAGGCATCAAAATAGGGGGACTTGTAGTATTGTCCTTGAGAAATAAAGGCTTCGCTAGTAGAATGGAAGGTGGAAACATACACAGAGTAGGTTGGTCCCAACTTAGTAAGAATGGAATAGGTAAGGCTACCATCTTCTTTCTTGACCTTAACACCTTTCAAGAGAAGTCTAAGGGTCTTGAACTTGGACAAAAAATCTTCAATCGAAGAAAAAATATTGGGGTCCAACGTAAGCAACTCATTTTTGAGTTGATGGGCTCTAATTTCATTTTTAATTCCAAAAACTTTAGTTAGTTGTTTCATTGCTTCATTAGGGGTATCAAGTTTTGCGATATGGAATATAAGGTCTGGAAAATAAGACATACCTATCAACCCACGTGCTTGATATTACCTGTTTTCCCATTTGGCTACCTTATCTTCATCTTTAGGTTTAGTTTCTTGGCCTAAGGCTATTCTGTAAAGACCTTGTTAGGCCCCTATACTACTAGTATAACCCCTTATTGTTATTAGTATAACCCACTTATTATATTGATGTACCCATTTAGTGCCCATATTGTTACTATTGTGCCCCATAGAAGCCCACTATTGTTATTATGGTGCCCTTACATTATTATTGTTATGTCGGCTCTGATTATGTTATAACCCCTTAGACTCCTATATATAGAAAGGAGGTCCTTTCATTTGTATCAACGAAGAATTGTTTATTTATGTAATGTAAAGGAGGTTGCCCCCTCGAAGAGGCTGAATTCTAAGGCGTTGATCTATCTTTTCTATCTTTTCTTGAGCTGGTTTCATAACATTTGGTATCAGAGCTTTGGATTCTAGGGTTTCTCTGCTCCAAACAAGTCATCGTGGCATTTTCGCTATAACTTTTTTTCTATGATGTTTCAGAAGTCGCAAAAAAAAACCCCATTTGAGAAGAAATCGTGCTGAACCTTGGGTCCAAATTTCAGAGCTTTTCGCGCGATATTTGCAGAGATATGATCTGAGGAAGTTGGTCTTTTTGCAGACTCCTGAATTACATTCAAAACAGGTGACCTGGGGAAAATCGTCATAACTTTCTCTCTGGGGATCGGATTGAAATTTCGTAAGAAGGTACAGAAAGAGGACGGATTGTAGTTTCTTGTATGTGTGTTTCAGATTCAAAGGTTGAAACAGTGACTCGTGGCATGTCGTACAAGTTCGCTCTACTGAACTAGTCTATAATCAGGTCATCTTGGGAGATTGTGCATAACTCTTTCTTGGAGAATCCAATTTGGATCAGATTGGTGGCATTGGAAAGAGGACACAAAGGGCTACTACAGGTCACAAGTTTAGAACTTAAAGATTTGAAAGTACAGAGTTACAGTCGTTTCAAGGTCGAGCTCCTAAAATCAAGAAAAAGCAAGATGAGGAAGTTTGATGGCAAGGATCTGGTAAATTGGATACTTCAGATGGAGCAATATTTTGATCTACATGGTGTACAACTGTTACAAAAAGTATGTATTGCATCTTCATATTTAGAACCAGATCAATTTTTATGGTATGAAGGGCTTTGTTCTCGTAAAAAACTTGTTACGTGGTCACTTTTCACAGAGGAAATGATAGCACATTATGAGGATACAAAGAGAAACACCTTCTTTAGAGCAACACCACAACAATTGGAAAGAGTAAAAGGGCTTTGTGACATAATGGAAAGCAATATTATGGAAATCGGGAAGCATACCCCTCACAAAGATAAATATGGAAGTGTTGTTTCTCCCAGCCTTCCACAACCTACAAGGGTTACACCACAACAATTGGAAGAAAAAAGAGAAAAATGGCTTTGTTACAATTGTGATAGAAAATGCACTAAAGGTCATAGGTGTGCTGAGAAGAAATTATTTTACATAGAATATGAAGAGGAGGAAGAAAAGGATCAAGAAACATCAAAAGAAGAGGATATACGCCAGGACACCACCCCAGAGAAAGAAGAAATGAATCAGACCATACCTTGTAAAGCATTGGCAAGAATTACCACTCCTTCAACTCTCAAGATAGAAGGACATATCAATAAGAAAAAGGTGCAAGAAGTGAAAGATCACATCGAGAAAGAAGAAATGAATCCTACCATATCTTGTAATTCAATGGACGAAATTACCACTCCTCAAACTATCAAGATAGAATGACACATCAAGAAGAAAAATGTTCAAGAAGTGAAAGATCACATCGAGCATCAAGAAATGAATCCGACCATATCTTGCAAAGGACTGGAAGAAATTACCACTCCTCAAAAGATAGAAGGACATATCAAGAAGAAAAAGGTTCAAGCAGAGAAAGATCACATCGAGCATCAACAGCAAGTTCTCCAACTTTTAAAGGATAACGCCACTTCGGTGCAAAATCAAACGAAACAACAGGTAGATCAACATCGTAGTGAAAAATGTTTTGATGTAGGTGATTGGGTATTTTTATTGCTACATCTCAAGCAAGCTATTTATGAGAAGGAAATGTTGGCAATACTACATGCACTTAAAAAATGGCTACCTTACCAAATGGGAAGACTCTTCAAGGATGAGGATGTGGAAGCATTGTTTTGTGCTATTTATATTATCCAACCAGATTGGATAAACGAAGCAAGGGATGAATGGAAGAAGGACGAAGAAGTATGGCTACTTATTCAAAAGTTGCAAAAGATCCCAATTCAAGAAATATTTCCAGAAATTGAAGAGGAAGGAAAAATCATATTGGAACCTGGAGCAGTCACAAAAACAAGAACTTGACAGCTACGAAATCGATCAATTTCAGAGTATCTCATCAAGTGGAAGAACTTACCCGCTGAATATTCCACATGGGAGGACAAGAATTTTATACAGAAGCATCAAGAACTACTCAAGCGTTGAGGACAACGCTTTTTGAAGGAGAGGGGCATGTTAGGCCCCTATACTACTAGTATAACCCCTTATTGTTATTAGTATAACCCACTTATTATATTGATGTACCCATGTAGTGCCCATATTGTTACTATTGTGCCCCATAGAAGCCCACTATTGTTATTATGGTGCCCTTACATTATTATTGTTATGTCGGCTCTGATTATGTTATAACCCCTTAGACTCCTATATATAGAAAGGAGGTCTTTTCATTTGTATCAACGAAGAATTGTTTATTTATGTAATGTAAAGGAGGTTGCCCCCTCGAAGAGGCTGAATTCTAAGGCGTTGATCTATCTTTTCTATCTTTTCTTGAGCTGGTTTCATAACAGACCTTTACTTCTAAGTAAATCCATAATGTAGGACCACCATTAGACGTAGTTGGTGCTATCAAGAATAACTTGGCATGGACATTCCATTCTAACAAAAATTGAAGCTGTAGATGCTGAAACTAAGTGTTCCAATGGAAAAATCTCGAAAAATTATGCAGATAAAAAGAAATGGCTCTGAAAACGACTTTTGGATGAAGATGTTATGGATTTTTGAGGAAACGTTGTTAAAGATGTCGACGAAGTGCGTGAATGTGTGGAAGTGAATGATAATGTTATATTTAAAAAAAAATGCCCCCCCTTTCTGAATTTAATCTAATTAGCTCAATTTTAAAAAAAAATATGTGACCCACTTTTATAAATAAGTGAAAGTCACTTTTATAATGGTACTTTATGAGCTACCCACTAAAATTGTAAGTTAAATAAAAGATAAAGTGACTTTAGAATTATAAGTCACTTGTTCTTTATAGCGGATGAGAACACTTTTACATAAAGTAACTTGAAAACATAAGTTACATGTGTTTTTTGAAAAAGTACCTCAACAAAAAGAAAGACTTGAACTCAAGACCTCTATTCTCATAAAGTAACTTTGGACCAAGTAAAAGCTAGTTTAAAAAGCTAGTAATTTTTAGAAAAGGGGGAGGGGTTTGTTTGTTTGTTTGTTTGTTTGTTTGTTTGTTTTTTTTTTGTTTTTTTTTTTTTGTCACTGAAGCTTTGGGGTGCATGCTTACTTGAAAAATCTCTTTTTTCCTACAAAACAAAAAGGCCACACAACCCAACATGAACATACAAAAAAACCAAACCTTATGGCTTGAAGTTAGCTTTTTCCGGAAACTAAATATTTTCCTCAATGTTTCTGATTTTCCGAGATCACACTAAGGCACGATGGAAAAGAGCATGCACATGAGAAAAATCCTTCCTTTCTGTTTCTGATTTTCCCAGATTGCATAGAGTCGTGGGGCAAAGAGCATACACGAAAATGAAAGGTATAGATATGGTAATAAAAAATAAAGAGATAAATAAACTGAAACAAACAAAGAGATGAATAACTAAAACTGCAAATAAAGAATGTATACCTCCAGATCTTAAGAATGACGTAGCTAGGGCTACCAGAAACCTTTTCACATGAAACGAAAGGGGTTCCTCACTGGAACAAATGCTCCTTACACAATAGAGTAGTCCTCTCAGCCCAAAAGCAGTCAGAAATAGTAGATCTAGGAAACTACAGTTAGATGTAGTTGTACTGGCTTCCGATTTGGATCACCAACAGATGCGGCCCTCAAATAGCTCTAATACCATGGAGGAATTTACATGGTAGGTTCCCCAGATAGAACACCAAAGGACACTGCTCACAAATAGATCACAGATTAATACACCAATATGATTGACGTGGTTAAAACCCTCAAAGAGGGAAACAGTCCACGGCCTGAGCCAACGCGGCCACTTCAGGCAATTTATTAATAAAAGAAAGAAAATTTACATAAGCTTCTCTCATGAATGATCACCCTACAAATGACCCTCCATGGTCTTTAAATAGATATCATGGACCAATCGGGTGCTAAGCCACGGATCAAGTGTCGATAATACTGAGGAGAGAATGAACCATCAAATCGCTTCATGTCTAGAACATATCGTGACCGTCAAATTGTAAGTTACAAAAGTACATAGTAAAGAAACACACTTTATCTAACTCTACAATAGACCAATTTATACTTAACTATTTCCTATGTATCGGAATATCCTAACATTTTTGTTCACCCTTTGTAATCATAATGATGGTTATGCATTAAAACAAGAAATTGTATATTTTGTAATAGAGGATGAAATTAAATGGACAGAGACATGAAAATGCAATATTAAGAAATATGAGTGATCCAATCTATTGACAGATTGTATAAATTGTTTAGAAATAATGTTAGATCGTAAAACTCTATACTTAACCAAACATAAAGCTACCAAACTATGATTTCTATGAATGTTGATTCAAGAGTCAAACAAAGCAAATGCAAAGCATGAAAATCATAGTAACACGAATACAAGCGGGATTTGAATTTCCTAGGGTGGACCCTACACAAGGATGCTCAAGTCCTTTAAAAGGAGCCAAGATAGATAGTGAAATTAGGAACAGCTTCCATTAACTTGGAATCTATCTTAGATTGGAAAATACAATGCTACAAAACTTGCTCATAAATACCGAAAGCCCAAGTTTATTTTTACTCTATTATTTTCTTAGCCTCAAGGGCCACCTAAAATATCCTATTTATACGTCATGTGGGGGAAAAGCCTCCTCTAGAGGAGGTTTGCATTTCCCCCAAAAAATAATAAATAAGGAGTCTTGCCCAAAATCGAACTTGTAGCAGTAGCAAGATGCATTAAATGCCCTAACCCAACCAAGATTAAGTCTTTCTATAGTAGGAAACAAGTTCTTAGAACATCCTCAATGCTGAATTCTTCAGAATCTGCTCAAAATATTTATAAATCGTACACAATAAACATATTAAGGAACATAAAGCCTGGAAACTACATTGAACCCTCTAGCAACTCATTGATCTAGGAAAAGATACCATGAAGTGCAAAACGTAGGGTGAAAACATATTTTATGTTCCTAAGAGTGCACTGATGGGTCTTACAATTTATCTATTTCGGAGGCTTATCACCTTTCCTAGGTATGCAAGATTCATCTCCTCAAGTGTTGTGCTTGGTGTACCCTAGCAACACATAACCAAAAAGGTTGTAGGGATTGTCTCAAGTAGGCCTAGAAGACCTTCAATATAGCCAACCATACATGGAGGATCAAATCTATGAATAGATCTATCTAATTGTATACTACTCTCTAGGTACTAACCAGTGTTGTGAAAATCGCGAGAAAATGAAAAAATCGCGATTTTTTCCCTTTGCCGATAAAATCGCGATAATTAAACGAAAAAATCGCCGGATTTTTTTTTTGCCAATTTTTATTGAAAAAATCGCGGTTTTATGAAAAAATCACGATAAAAATGAAAAAATCACAATAAAAACTTAAAAATTTGTCGGGGGTCATGATAGCATAGTTTTATAACTTTTTTGGGTTTTTTCATGCAATTTGTTTTGAAAGAAACAAATAATTTTTGAATGGGGCAGCTTAATGATCAATTCTAGGCCCTAGTATGGATATGCTATTCATGGTAATGTTAATACTTAAATTTTTAACATTACCATGAAATGATTCAAGATGTTTGAGAGTGGTTCCAGCCTCATTGGATTTCATATGGAGAAAGTAGAATTTTAGATTTCATTTAAAATCTAGCAGACTTATCAGTTTTTCAGGATTTCAGGATTGGGAGATTGTAATGTTTCCAGGTGACACCACCTGCCCGGGCTACCCCTGCCACTAGTAGAGGACGTGGTCTACCTCCTATAGCTCCTACTTCTAGTTCTTCAGCTTCTAGAGCACATCAGACTCCACTGCCATCTCCACAGCACGGGCACCAGCATCTACATCTAGAGAGAAAGAGAAAGTTGTGGCATTTTCTCGCAAGAGGGGCAGAGGAAATCAATAGCATTAGACTTTCATTTTATTGTATGACATTATGACATGATGAGATACATTATCATACTTTTTGTTGATATTTTGAGGCTGAGTTGGGACTCAGGAGTCAGGACTTACTATTCAGGACATGATTCAATGTTATGTGTGATTTTAGCGCTAGAAATGATATTAAACATCTTATATATTAGTTTTTTGATCATATTTATGTGTCAATGTATTTATTTTATGTTGTGGATGGTTTAGATATTAAAAAAATTGAAAAAAAAATGAAAAAAAATGAATATTTTTGTACCAAACGATTTTTTCCCGATAATTCTGATTTTTTCCGATTTGTTCCCCGCGCCGATTTAACCCTGATCACGATTTTCACAACATTGGTACTAACAAAGGTGCATAAGGGTATCCAACTAAATCATACGCTACCACAAATTTACTTACTACACAACATATATATATATATATATATATATATATAAAATAAGTGTATCTAACCTTAAAAAAATATCTAAAATTTAGTAATACAATTTAGGTATGTATTACTAGATCAAAGTTCTCTGATACCACTTATAATATACATAAATAGAAAAAAAAAAAAATTAAAAGAAAAATCTAAAAAAATAAATAATGAAACATATATAAAATAAAACAATAACAGTGAAACTTTAAAAAAAAAAAAAAAATAAATAAATAAATAAAAAAAAAAAAAAATTAAAAAAAAAAAAAAAAATACTCTTTATTAATAATATTATTCTAACCAGTAATGCTGAGTAATGCTCATGTTCTTCTTTAAGAGGGAAACCTCCAAATAAGTGGTAATATAATATACTGATAATTATTAAAAGACCTCTTGAAATAGTTTGTATCTACCTCAAATACTAACTACTAGTTGCCCCTACGTTAATGATTAGGTCACATTCTTGAATGAACACCAACTCCTACAAAGTCTTATTCAATGTAAATGTCATTTCCATTCATTTATCATAGGATAGGGAGTGTTGGAATCAACCTAGCATGCCCTGTCGTTGTTTTTTCTCCTTAACCGAGATACATGAATATGCTAACCTTTCAAAATGATTTCCTTTTTCCCTCCTTGCATGAATTCAATTTTTTATTATTTTAAATAGAAAAGATGAAGGTTTGTGACATATTTATCCACACTTCTTTTTATCCATTGATATTTTATTCATCAACATAATTGTTGAAACCAATATTGCAACGCTCACACGTAGATGCAATTATTCAAAATAGATTAAGAAAGCAAAAACAAGTATACCGAATGCAATACAACTATATGAAACATTTATTTAATCATATTAAGAACACGGACTTAATTTTTATTAGAATTTACGAGATTAGAGTGGAATATTTTATTATCTTTATATTAAAAAACATATTAAAATATATTTTTATACCATTATCGATAGGATAATGATAACACTTCTCAAAAGTATAACTAAAATTATTTGAAAAACACCAATGAAGTTACATAAAAAAGTATAATAGAGTATTCATGAGAAAGGATAAATAAATTAACAAATCAAAGCTATAATGGTCAATCAAATCTTGGAAAACCGAAATTAATCACTATGAACATTGATATATACCAATTATTATTCAAGTTTGTTACCATTTGGGATGAATGGGTGATAAATAGTTTAAAGTAAAATTGGTTTAAAGTAAAATTGAAATTTGAATTTTATTTTATTTTTTTAAATGTTTTTTATTTCAATTTAGAGTGGATTGGGATTTGTTGATTTTTTTTTTTTTAATTAACGATTTATATCGATTTTCAAGGGAATATGTTTTGTATATGTTTTATTTGAATGTTCATTAATGGTTGTAATGTGTTACAAAGTTTATTAGGTTGCATTGAATTTTAATAAATTTAAAAAATTTGATTCATGCTATGTGGCTCCTTGCTCACCAATTTTTTAGAGATTTTTAAAGCATATCTAATTTTAGAAAAACTGTCTTATACCTTGGTTGTAAAAGGTAACAACTCTTCAACACTTTTGTTTTTATCATGACATTAAAGTTAAGTGAAAACAAAATTAATAATAATATTTTTGTTGTGATAGTTAATAATAATTTTATGTTATATATTTATCAATGATAAATACAAATAAAGTCTTTCCTTTTTTTTTTTTTCAAAAGGTGGAAAAATCTATCAAACTCAGTTTGTCAAACCAACAGTGAGGACAGCCATCTCTGGCTGCTATCCGCGAATGTCAGTTGACACATCACTGTTATCAAGGAAAACCACGCCACCTGAAATAACCCGCTGGTGGTCCGTAAGAGAGCAGACTTTCACTCCTGCCAGATGCCTCTGGGTCTTGGGCCGTTAACCTGTTTCCTTACGTCCGAGGAAGACGAGCTCTTAGCCAAGCAGAAGCAATTTTAGGACATACTCCAGGCCCAAAATAAAGTCTTTCCTTATATCAAACACTAAATTTTTTAATATAATTGTACTAAATTAAAATAAAATATTTTATCTTCTTTTTATTTAAAAAGATATTAAAATACATTTTTAATATGCCATTGTCAATAAGATAATGATAAGACTTCTCAAAAGTATAACTTAAATTATTTGGAAAACACCAATGAAGTTACGTATAAAAAAGTATAAGAGTACTCATGAAAAAGGATAGCTAAATTAACCAATCAAAGCTATTATTGTCAATCAAATCTTTAAAAAGCCAAAATAGAAAAGGTAATAATAAAATTTATAACTATTATAAAAGACACCGGTGATATTTTTTAAAAAGTACAATCATTATGAACATTGATATATACCAATATCTTATAACAAGTATTATTCGGGCTTGTTATCCTTTCGGAATGAATGGGTGATCAATAGTTTCAGTAAAGTTGAAATTTGAATTTTATTTTTAATAGTAAAAAATTTCTAAGGAAATTTTAATATTTTTATTTTCTTCTGATTTACGTTTACATCCGTGAATAGGGATTTATATTTAAAGTTGCATCAACACAAAATACTATTAAATTAAAAGAAATTTTGTTACATTATTTATGAATATTAAATAAATAAAAACTTTAATTTAATAAAAGTAGATTAATATAATAATTGATTTAGATTAATATAATAATTGATTTAGATTGGATAATTATTATTTGTTATTAATTTTGATATTTTTAGAATCAAATAGTTTAGGAACCAGGATCATTTTTATCAACAAATTTCAGTTTGAAATTATTTAAAACTTTTTTAAGTAATTTGAGGTATCAAATGCAATTTTTTTAGAGTAAAACTTTGTTTCTCAAGTTTTATTCATTTTGGCACCATTCTACACACAAATACCTTTCCAATGGCATAAGAATCACCTCAATTGAAGTTGGTATGCAAAAGTTATGTCATCTAGAAGTTGACTTACATATTTTGACCACCATCATTCGAAAGGATGGTACATCAGCCCCTATTTTTCACGGAAAAGGGGATAGCCACATGATAATGATGAAGAAGGCACTAGAAAATTCAATATTGTAACTGTAATTAAGAGTTGAAGAAGTCAAACTTAACTCTACCAAGCTATCATGTTGCCTTATAATCAGGTCACTAGGAGGAAAAGGTGTTCCATTTTATTCAAGTGCATTTTGTTCCATAAATGAGTGGAGTAACGAAGAGTGGATAGGGAGAGAGATGCCAAAGAGATTTTTTGCACTGCTGCACCCCACAAGCCACAAGGCTCACTTCTTTGTACATGCATCCATTTTCCATTAAGAGAAATAGAGTAGAGCAACCTCACCTTCCTATTGGGTTTTCTCTTGAAAGTGTGTTCCAGGTTATGTTAGTTTGTGTTTTGTGACATTTATTTCATTGTTATATATTTTCTTCATAAGTATTATTTACATGCATATGCAATAACAAATGATTAACAGATTCAAAAATCTAAGAAGAAATAAACCCTCATAATATAGATTTTGATTTTTCTAATATATTTCGATAGATCTATTGTGATGAAATTTCTAGTGGAATATCCTCAATATTTTATAAATAATTTTGGTATTATAGTAGGTTTATTCGAGATGTCATGGGGAGTTATAAGGAACCCAAATTAGCTTAGTTGAAAATCATAAAACCCTAGCCATGGGTGAAGAATTTGTCAACAAGCCTCAAGATCCCATAGAGGGCAGTGAGAAGCACAAGTTAAAGATATAAATCGAAATGCAAGGCTCCTCATAGAAACCCTAACCAATAAGATTGGGATATTTGGAGAAGAAGATTTTAATGTTATATATATTATTGATTTATTTCCCTCTCTTACATATTTTTGTATATGATATCATAATGTGTTGGATCAAACAGAATATAGATCGGGAAGAACCAGAGAGAGAATCTAATAAAGGACCTAAAAATAAATGAATTAATTCGAGTGCCATAAATCTTTCACAATCTCTATTCAAAATGGAAGAAAAGATCGACATCAAGCCATATAAAGGTGAGATTGATTCTCTAATCATAAAACAATGGTTGTAGCAATTAGAATTTTATTTCGTTAGAAACAATGGAAACTAGGACACTACTTGGGGGAGGGTGAATTAGTGGTGTGAACAAATTATATAATTGTTGACAATTTATACTTTTGAGTCACTTTAGAAACTACTTATGTAATCAACAACATAACATTATAACCAGTGTCATACACATGTGAAACATATATAATACATAAATCTTCCTTTTATTTATATGTAAGATACAAGCTTAAACTTGCTATTACGTCATTACAACACAAGCTTGTACTTGTCGGTTTATCAATTGCTATGGAAAGGAACTTCTATCCCTGCTCGTTTATCAACTACCACTAAAAGAGACTATTTCCCCTGTTATTTTATTAGCTGATTCTAAAAGGGACTCTTTCCCATGCTCATTTATTAGCCACTGCTGAAAGGGACTCTTTCCCCTACTCATTTATAAGCTTTCACTCAAAGGGACTCTTACCCCTGAAATGAAAGCTACCACTT
Source organism: Pinus tabuliformis (assembly GCA_031772625.1). Taxonomy (NCBI): domain Eukaryota; kingdom Viridiplantae; phylum Streptophyta; class Pinopsida; order Pinales; family Pinaceae; genus Pinus; species Pinus tabuliformis. Next base: position 1,245,038,497 of record CM062807.1, on the reverse strand, counting down.
ACTAGCCCCATTGATCCATATTTCATCCATTTTCAAACTCAAATCAATATGCGACTTCTTTCATAAACAAATGAAATTTCTTACCTTAGCCAATCATGAAAGCCCCCAATAAAAAACCTTTAATGATTCTTTGATTATTGAACAAATCACTTGACACACCAGTAATCATTTATTACTGATCAAAACTTCCATACATACCAACAATGTCAATCTTTACAACAAAACACCTTCAACAATATATTATTACTGAACAAAGACCAAAATCATTTATAATCACAAATTACTAATCAAACACCAAACATACACACCAACAACATTAATCTTTTACAATTTTCCAATATCATTATAAATGCCTCTACATTAAAACATCATTAAAACCATATCACCATTTGCAGCTCTTCATATATCAAATCTAATCTCTGATTTACCCTTGATGCATGCTCACATTATGCATCAGGTTGCACCAACAACCTCTCACACACCTCTTGCAACCAACATAGTTGTCCTCTTGCATACTCCACATGATTTTCAAATTCGATTATGCTTGTAAGGGAATTTGGAATGATATTTTTAGAATTAATACTTTTGTTACCTTGCTCTTGAATGCGTGCATAATTCTAGAAGTTTTTTTCTTTCTCCTACTTCAATTAACTCTTCTAAATATGCTCTTTAAGTCATCAAATTCTTCTCTAATGTTTCTCTCAATAAAACTAAGTCAATCTATTTTTTCTTCAGTTCTATTGAGTTACAAGATTTAACAAAGGTTCTTTTATTTTTAACAAGATCCAACTTCATTTGAATTGACGAATCTGCCTTAAAATCTATCCATACTGCTCTAATGTTGTCAACTCGTTCATGCCTATGTTATCAATCTTTAGCACTTTGCTGTTATGTTTGGCGTAATTGCAAAACACCAAAAGTTCCTGACTCATTTCATGCCAAAGCCCGGAGGCTTTAATAAAAACAAATGTTGTCAAATATATATGTGTGTGTGTGTGCACGCCATATGCTATGCATGCTTATTTCCATATAGCCCCAATTGTCTTAATTAAAAATCAAGACTCTAGATCTACATTCACAATAGGCCCTAAGCGTTAAAACATCATTCATTTCCACATAAGTCTCACATGGTTTCCCGCGGTTATTTTGATCAACTACTAACCCATCCATACGAGGCCTTAAATTATGGCCCAAAGTGCTCTAATTTAAAATGATGCATATATGGTTTCGTTGGCTCATCGTTCTTTTAACACATGAAAATGCCACAAAACAACTATCTGGTGCACTTTTTATTACTTGAAGGAACATCACTTCTTATTAATATTTCCATCTCTCAAGCCCGTTATCTCAACCATATTACTTGGTGCACCTTTGCTTTGCTATGGGATAAAGCCTCTCGGGCTTATATGTGCAACATGGGGCCATCTTTCCTCATTATCATTGGCCCAATGTTACTTGGTTTTACTGTCACCATGTCTCGAATCCAGTCAACTAGACAATCCTCCTATATGATCGCTTCTGTTACCTTTGGGGTTTGGGTATCAGGATGATTTTTCCTTGTGGGTACCATCCATGTGCTCATGGAGCAATCAAATGCTAGCCAAGATGATCTTTTTACCACATGCGATTAGTGCCAAGTCATCCTGTTACCTTTTCCTATGCATCGCTCAAAACCTTTGGGGCAAGCCCTTAAGGGCTGTCATCATGCTGACATCACCAATGCCACATGGTGCCATATGAATGCTGACACGTGTCACTCATATTTGGCCCACTAGGGCACCCAAAAACACTGAATATGCAAACCACTTTTTCTCTGTAACGACCTCATGTCGATGTCATCACTATCCACTAAAATGTTGCCATGCTTCTTGTCAGAGAGGAGAGAGAAAGGAATCCTGAGCCTTATGTTTTATGACCATTTTCATTGCTAAATTAATATAATGCTCATAAACTTTTTACATTGTTGCAACTCTCGCCGCGCCATGTTTCCCAACCATACATCATCTCATGCTTCACTATTTTGTGCCCTTTCATCTTTCAAACTAGCCTTTGTGGCATGAGTTGTATAGAAGGCCTCCCCTTTTAAACTTCTGCAAATCAAATGTCATTACCAGTACTATTATCAGGCCACCTTCACTCATTGTAACATCATCCCTATCACTCTCTTATGTGCAATATTTTGAATTCTTTGAGGAAACACTCACAACGAAGATGTCTCAAACAATGCCTCTCGCTTGTAGACTTGCACTAATGAAATTATTTTCCACCACTACTGGTATAGCCACATTTTCTCGGTCTATTAGATAGTGGCTCCACCAACTTCTTTTCCACATTTGAAAGCCCTCCCAATCTTATCTTTCTCTAAATGGTCTTCCAACCACTTTAACTCTACAACTTTGACTTTTGGGGGTCCCTACCTTTGACTGGCCATAACTTACAATCGAGGAGGAAATTTTTGAAATTCCACATACCACTAGAAATCTCTTTCAAATATATTTCCATCTAAGTGGTTCTAACTACATTTGAGATGATCTAATGTATAAGAAATGGTACCAAAGCCTTTGTGCCTTTACCAATTAGTTTGACAACTAATGTTCACCAATTTGTTTGGAAACATTCGAGCCATGCAACACCTTTGCCATACATGTGTTGATCTTCCTTCTTGTAGTCTTATCTATTTTTTCCATTGCAGTACCTTTGATCTAGATACGACACCATTAACACTTGTGAGATCAATGAACTAATGAAAACACCTTTGTCAATACTTGGCATGAGTTACTTGACATCAATGAGGAGTTATTTTGAAAACATATTATTATAATTTCCAATCATCCTCTTTTCCTTTTCCTTCATCCTCATCACTTTTTCCATTAATGAAAACACATTTATAACAATACCCCCCTTTGGCATTGATGACAACACCATGATCAAACAAAAACAACATCATCAATAATCAAGGAAATACAAGTGTACTTCTTGATGAGCCTCATCATTGGGTAATTATATGGGCCTTAATTCACCTCCTAAGTTAGTCAAATCAAGTCTTCTCACAACTTATTACATCTTTTGATTATGTTTTGTTTAATGGGATAAGTTAAAGTGAGGTATTATGCCTAGTGGACTAATATGCATTGAATGCAGGTTTGGAAGAGAAAATCAAGGAATTTTTGCAAGACTAAGGTTTGAAAGTATACGGAATGCAATACAACTATATGAAACATTTATTTAATCATATTAATAACACAGGCTTAATTTTTATTAGAACTTACTAGATTAGAGTGGAATATTTTATTATCTTTATATTAAAATATATTTTTATACCATTATCAATAGGATAATGATAACACTTCTTAAAAGTATAGCTAAAATTATTTGAAAAACACCAATGAAGTTACATAAAAATGTATAATAGAGTATTCATGAGAAAGGATAAATAAATTAACAAATCAAAGCTATAATTGTCAATCAAATCTTAAAAAACCGAAATTAATCACTATGAACATTGACATATACCATTATCTTATACCAATTATTATTCAGGTTTGTCACCATTTGGGGTAAATAGTTTAAAGTAAAATTGAAATTTGAATTTTATTTTTGTTAAATGTTTTTTATTTCAATTTAGAGTGGATTGGGATTTGTTGATTTTTAATTTGTTTTTTAATTAACGATTTATATTGATTCTCAAAGGAATATGTTTTGTATATATTTTATCTGAATGTTTATTAATGGTTGTAATATGTTACAAAGTTTGTTAGATTGCATTGAATTTTAATCAATTTAAAAAATTTGATTCATGCTATGTGGCTCCTTGCTCATCAATTTTTTAGGGATTTTTAAAGCATATCTAATTTTAGAAAAACTGTCTTATACCTTGGTTGTAAAAGATAACAACTCTTCAACACTTTTCTTTTTATGATGACATTAAAAATTAAGTAAAAACAAAATTAATAATAATATTTTTGTTGTAATAGTTAATAATAATTTTTTGTTATATATTTATCAATGATAAATACAAATAAAGTCTATCCTTATATCAAACACTAAAATTTTTAATATAATTGTACTAAATTAAAATAGAATATTTTATCTTCTTTATATTTAAAAACAAATTAAAATACGTTTTTAATATGCCATTATTAATAAGGTAATGATAAGACTTCTCAAAAGTATAACTTAAATTATTTGGAAAACACCAATGAAGTTACGTAAAAGAAAAGTATAAGAGTATTCATGAAAAAGGATAGCTAATTAACCAATCAAAGCTATTATTGTCAATCAAATCTTAAAAAAGCCAAAATAGAAAATGTAATAGTAAAATTTATAATTATTATAAAAGACACCGGTGATATTTTTTAAAAAGTCCAATCATATGAACATTGATATATACCAATATCTTATAACAAGTATTATTCAGGCTTGTTATCCATTCGGAATGAATGGGTGATCAATAGTTTCAGTAAAGTTGAAATTTGAATTTTATTTTTAATGGTAAAAAATTTCAAGGAAATTTTAATATTTTTATTTTCTTCTGATTTACGTTTACATCCGTGAATAGGTATTTATATTTAAAGTTGCATCAACACAAAATACTATTAAATTAAAAGAAATTTGGTTACATTATTTATGAATATTAAATAAATAAAAACTTTAAATTAATAAAAGTAGATTAATTTAATAATTGATTTAGATTGGATAATTATTATTTGTTATTTATTTTGATGTTTTTAGAATAAAACAGTTTCTAAATTAATTTATTGGATCATTTTTATTAATAGATTTTAGTTTGAAATTATTTAAATTTTTTTGAAGTAATTTGAGGTATCAAATGCGATTTTTTGAGAGTAAAACTTTGTTTCTCAAGTGTTATTCCTTTTGGCACCATTCTACACACATATAACTTTCCAATGGCATAAGAATCACCTCAATTGAAGTTGGTATGAAAAAGTTATGTCATCTAGAAGTTGACCTACATATTTTGACCACCATGATTCGAAAGGATGATACTTCAGCCCCTATTTTTCATGGAAAAGGGGATAGCCACATGATAATGATAAAGAAGGCACTAGAAAATTCAATATTGTAACTCTAATTAAGAGTTGAAGATGTCAAACTTAACTCTAGCAAGCTATCATGTTGCCTTATAATCAAGTCACTAAGAAGAAAAGGCATTCCATTCTATTCAAGTGCATTTTGTTCCATAAAAGAGTAGCGTAACAAAGAGTGGATAGGGAGAGAGAAGACAAAGATTTTTTGCATTGCAGCACCCCACAAGCTACAAGGCTCACTTCTTTGTACATGCATCCATTTTCCATTCAGAGATATAGAGTAGAGCAACCTCACCTTCCTATTGTGCTTTCTCTTGAAAGGGTGTTCCAAGTTATGTTAGTTTGTGTTTTGTGACGTTTATTTCATTGTTAGCTATTTTCTGCATAAGTATTATTTACATGCATGTGCAATAAAAAATGATTAATAGATTCACAAATCTGAGGAGAAATAAACCCTCATAATATAGATTTTGATTTTTCTAATATATTTCGATAGATCTATTGTGATGAAATTTCTAGTGGAATATCCTCGGTATTTTATAAATCATATTGGTAGTATAGTAGGTTTATTTGAGATGTCATGGGGATTTATAAGGAACCCAAATTAGCTAAGTTGAAAATCATCAAACCCTAGCCATGGGTGAAGAATTTGTCAACAACCCTCAAGATCCCATAGAGGGTAGTGAGAAGAAAAAGTTAAAGATATAAATCGAAATGCAAGGCTCCTCATAGAAACCCTAACCAATAAGATTGGGATATTTGGAGAAGAAGATTTTAATGTTATATATATTATTGACTTATGTCCCTCTCTTACACATTTTTGTATATGATATCATAATGTGTTGGATCAAATAGAATATAGATTGGGAAGAACCAGAGAGAGAATGTAATAAAGAACCTAAAAATAAATGAATTAATTCGAGTGCCATAAATCTTTCACAATCCCTATTCAAAATGGAAGAAAAAATCGACATCAAGCCATATAAAGGTGAGATTGATTCTCTAATGATAAAACAATGGTTGTAGCAATTATAATTTTATTTCGTTAGAAACAATGGAAACTAGGACACTACTTGGGGGAGGGTGAATCAGTGGTGTGAAGAAATTATATAATTGTTGACAATTTATACTTTTGAGTCACTTTAGAAACTACTTATGTAATCAACAACATAACATTATAACCAATGTCATACACATGTGAAACATATATAAGACATAAATCTTCCTTTTAATTATATTTCAAATACAAGCTTAAACTTGCTATTACGTCATTACAACACAAGCTTGTACTTGTAGGTTTATCAATTGCTATGGAAAGGAACTTCTATCCCTGCTTGTTTATGAGCTACCACTAAAAGATACTATTTCCCCTACTATTTTATTAGCTCATGCTAAAAGGGACTCTTTCCCATGCTCATTTATCAGCCACTGCTGAAAGGGACTCTTTCCCCTACTCATTTATAAGCTTTCACTCAAAGGGACTCTTACCCCTGAAATGAAAGCTACCACTTACTAGCCCCGTTGATCCATATTTCATCCATTTTCAAACTCAAATCAATATGTGACTTCTTTCATAAATAAATGAAATTTCTCACCTTAGCCAATCATGAAAGCCCCCAATAAAACACCTTTAACGATTCTTTGATTACTGAACAAATCACTTGATACACCAACAATCATTTATTACTGATCAAATCTTCCATAGACACCAACAACATCAATCTTTACAACAAAACACCTTCAACAATATCTGATTACTAAACAAAGACCAAAATCATTTATAATCACCAATTACTAATCAAACACCAAACATACACACCAACAACATCAATCTTTTGCAATTTTCAAATATCATTATAAATGCCTCTACATTAAAACATCATTAAAATCATATCACCATTTGCACCTCTTTAGATATCAAATCTAATCTCTGATTTACCCTTGATGCATACTCACATTATGCATCAGGTTGCACCAACAACCTCTCACACACCTCTTCCAACCAACATAGTTTCCCTCTTGCATACTCCACATGATTTTCAAATTCGATTATGCTTGTAAGGGAATTTGGAATGATATTTTTAGAATTAATACTTTTGTTACCTTGCTCTTGAATGAATGCATAATTCTTGAAGCTTTTCCTTTCTCCTACTTCAATTAACTCTTCTAAATATGCTCTTTAAGTCATCAAATTCTTCTCTAATGTTTCTCTCAGAAAAACTAAATCAATCTATTTTTTCTTCAGTTCTATTGAGTTACAAGATTTAGCAAAGGTTCTTTTATTTTTAACAAGATCCAACTTTGGTTGAACTGACGAATCTCCTCAAAATCTATCCATACTGCTCTAATGTTGCCAACTTGTTCATGCCTATGTTATCAATATTTAGCACTTTGCTGTTATGTTTGGCATAATTGCAAAACACCAAAAGTTGCCGACTCATTTCATGCCAAAGCCTGGAGGCTTTAATAAAAAAAAAATGTTGTCAAATATATATGTGTGTGTGTGTGCGCACCATATGCTATGAATGCTTATTTCCATATATCCCCAATTGACTTAATTAAAAATCAAGACTCTAGATCTACATTCACAATAGGCCCTAAGCATTAAAACATTATTCATTTCCACATAAGTCTCACATGATTTCTTGTGGTTATTTTGATCAACTACTAACCCATCCATACGAGACCTTAAATTATGGCTCAAAGTGCTTTAATTTAAAATGATGCATATATGTTTTTGTTGGCTCGTCGTTCTTTTAACACATGAAAATGCCACAAAACAACTATCTAGTGCACTTTTCGTTACTTGAAGGAACATCACTTCTTATTAATATTTCCATCTCTCAAGCCCATTATCTCAACCATATTACCTGGTGCACCTTTTCTTTCCTATGGGATAAAGCCTCTCGGGCTTATATGTGAAACATGGGGCCATCTTTCCTCATTATCATTGGCCCAATGCTACTTGGTTTTACTGTCATCAAGTCTCGGAGCCAGTCAACTAGACAATCCTCCTATATGATCACTTGTGTTACCTCTGGAGTTTGGGTATCAGGATGATTTTTCCTTGTGGGTACCGTCCATGTGCTCATGGAGCTATCAAGTGCTAGCCAAGTTGATCTGTTTACCACAATGTGATTAGCACCAACTCATCCGGTTACCTTTTCCTATGCATCGCTCAAAACCTTTCAGGCAAGCCCTTAAGAGCTATCATCATGCTGACATCACCAATGCCACGTGGTGCCATATGAGTGCTGACACGTGTCACTCATATTTGGCCCACTAGGGCACCCAAAAACATTGAATATGCAAACCACTTTTTCTTTGTAATGACCTCATGTTGATGTCATCACTATCCACTAAAATGCTTCCATGCATCTTGTCAGAGAGGAGAGAGAAAGGAATCCTAAGCCTTGTGTTTTGTGACCATTTTCATTACTAAATTATTGTAAGGCTCCTAACCTTTTTACATTGTTGCAACTCTCCTCATGCCATGTTTCCCAACCATACATCACCTCATGCTTCACTGTTTTGTGCCCTTTCATCTTTCAAACTAGCCTTTGTGGCATGAGTTGTATAGAAGGCCTCCCCTTTTAAACTTATGCAAATCAAATGTCATTACTAGTACTATTATCAGGCCACCTTCATTCATTCTAACGCCATCCCTATCACTCTCTTATGTGCAATCTTTTGAATTCTTTGAGGAAGCACTCACAAGGATGATGTCTCAAACAATGCCTCTCACTTGTAGACTTGCACTAATGAAATTATTTGCCACCACTGCAGGTATAGCCACATTTTCTCTGTGTATTAGATAGTGGCTCCACCAACTTCTTTTCCACATTTGGAAGTCCTCCCATTCTTATCTTTCTCTAAATGGTCTTCCAACCACTTTAACTCTACAACTTTGACTTTTGGGGGTCCCTACCTTTGACTGGCCATAACTTACAATCGAGGAGGAAATTTTTGAAATTCCACATACCACTAGAAATATCTTTCAAATATATTTCCATCTAAGTGGTTCTAACTACATTTGAGATGATTTAATGTATAAGAAATGGTACCAAAGCCTTTGTGCCTTTACCAATTAGTTTGACAACTAATGTTCACCATTTTGTTTGGAAACATTCGAGCCATGCAACACCTTTGCCACACATGTGTTGATCTTCCTTCTTGTAGTCTTCTCTATTTTTTCCATTGTAGTACCTTTGATCTAGATACACCACCATTAACACTTGTGACATCAATGAACTAATGAAAACACCTTTGTCAATACTTGGCATGAGTTACTTGACATCAATGAGGACCTACTTTGCAAACACATTATTATAATTTCCAATCATCCTCTTTTCCTTTTCCTTCATCCTCATCACCTTTTCCATTAATGAAATGCACTTATAACAATACCCCCCTTTGGCATTGATGGCAACACCATGATCAAACAAAAACAACATCATCAATAATCAAGGAAATATAAGTGTACTTCTTGATGAGCCTCATCATTGGGTAATTATATGGGCCTTAATTCACCTTGTAAGTTAGTCAAATCAACTCTTGGGTTAGGGCCCAACCCTAGCAGTAAAGGCTCCTCTTCTTGTGTCTGTATGCTTGGCTTAGTTTCATAGATTTATGGTTAAATTTTCTCTAGAAGTATTTCATTGCAAGTACTGTGGATTTGATTAGTTGTTTATTAGTTTGCTTCCATTTGTGGTTTACATCATTTTTAGGTTAGAAGGGATAAAAGGAGCACCACAAAGCTGTCAGTAGGTGTCTTAGCCTCACTTATTCCCTTAGGCATCATGATTTGAGGAAAAGACCCTTATGCAGCCCCAAAAAAGTCAAATTTCCATTTTCTCATAAGATTTAGAGTTTACTGTACTTGAACCACCATTTGATCATTTTTGCAAGTGTAGGATTTAATTACCATCTCTTCCATATTCAGTCTTACAGTAGATCTCATCCATGATTCCATTTTATTCAGCAATTTTCCTCATGCATGAAGTAGACAACTAGTTCATTGAATTCTGCTTTTCTAGCTTGTTAGAATTCTTCTTTTTTACATGACTTTTTGGAAATTATAAATTTTTGATGTAGAGTAGGTGCTTCAGAAATCTAAAGAGATCTCATAGTAGGCGACCACCTTCCAACTTCATCCATCCATAATCATTCCTTTCTTTCACCAAGATATTCACCAATCTCATCATTTTATATAGAAATTCCTCCAAGAATTTTGAGCGAAGCCAACCATTTCCTAGCCTTGGTTTTGAGTTCTGAGTGATCCTAGGAATTTTCTCACTCCATTCCACCTATCCACCACCTTCTCTAAGCCTTCAATCACCTCTAGCAACGATCATTTTTTTCTCTCGGTTGTATCGTGTAGAAATATAGGGAATCCTGTAGGTTTCTAGTATATCCTGTAGGTTTTCCTGTAGTGGCCTATTTTGAGGCCGAATTGAGGGAAGAACTCTACAAAGCCACACTAGGTAACCAAAGGGTCTCCCAAGCCTCCCAACCATCTCCTAAATCTCCCAAACATCCACCAACATCACTAAGCCACTTGCCACATCACCAAAAGAGATTGGGGTTTACACTTGATTTTCTAGTAAAAGATAAAAAGAACGAGAAAATTTTATTTCAGTCCTTTACATGCACAGTAGTGATACATTTTATTTCTTGAATTTCCATGCTTTAGATAGTATCATTTCATACATGTTGGCTTGGCATTCATGTAAAGCATAGTTTCTTAGTAGTTAGTTAGAGAATGTTGTGTTTTTAGCATATGATTTCAGACATTTTCCTTATTTGCAATAGACAAGCTTTCTCCTAGAGTAGATTTCTCTTTCTTTCATCAGCAATCAAGCTTCTTCTAAATCGATAGAAGTCTAGCTTGAAAACCCTAGTGGTCTCTCGCTAGCTAAACAGTGACAAAAGGCAGAACCATCACTTTTACTTGTGTATACAACACTGTCACCTCCAAGTTTAGACGAACCCCGGGTTGATAAAGTAAAGCTGGTAGCTCTAGGAGTTGTAGCATTATTGCCGCAATACTAGTTCTCATCACTTCTCTTCTTTGTCTCTTCTTCTCCTTTGTATGTTGCTCTGGTGTAGTTCTACTATGATATACTTCTGTTGTTGGACTTATTTTTTTTATTGATCACTAATACTTCTCCCTCTTTTTTGTTTCATTTCTTATTTAGATACATCTCCCCTTTAAAATCAATGGAAAAGATACCAACATGCTCCCCTTGTCAAAAATCTTCTTGTATATTTATAATCTCGTGGACCTGTCAACTACTTCTTCTTATGATAAAAAATCAAGGTATATTTAATATGATATAATCAACTTCCTTTATGTCCTATTGACCAGATTGATTTTAAAGGAGAGTAGTAATTACTCTGAATCTCTGCCTCAAGTATTCAAGAGGGATCTCTTGCTAAAAAGCACATTCTTGTACAACTAACCCATGAGAAAAATAATGCCATATAGTTTAAGTCTCATCTATTCTTACATTCATAATATTTCCTCCCTAGACATATACACCTGATCTCTAGCAATAATAGCAACCTATCCTATTCATGACTGACACCATCAACTTGTAAACTGATTAACAACAAAGTACAACACTTAGAAGTGCTTATATGAAAAACATAGAGGGACTCTCACCAATGAATTCTTAAACCAACAACGAACACTCTACTTGAGAAACCTATAACGACAACATAATTATGCATGATACATTTCACCCATTATGAACAATAACAACATTAAAATAAGGACTCTTTCACCAACACTTGGACTGAAAATCTCCTTACAGATAATATGAATACCACATTGTGACAAAAAATAATGATAGTTAATACAAATTGATAATCCCTTTGAGATTAATGATACCAATTATTGAGCATTTGTTAACTAAGTGTGCTTCCCCTATGCTCATGCTCTTTTCAACAATATGTGTTCTCTCCAAAAAATTGATGTCTGATACCAATCACTAATTGGAATAGCCTAAAAGCATCACAATGGTCACACCATTCATCAAATCTGCAACACAAAACTTCTATGAGTAGAAGAATATTACAATGGAGAAAATATGATCAGTCTCTATCTTCCATGAATGCCCTTAAGCATCATACAATTAATGCCAATTTATGATACAAATTGTTAACGAAATAAATTGATAATCAAATCTTAACTTGACTACACTTGTATGTTTAAGCTCCTTCTTGGCATTAGGAATATGTAAACCTACACGCATAAAACGATAAAACTTTGATAGTAAATAAATCATCATCCTTATTCTATCATCACCATATATACATTCTCATACTATAAGTATGAGTTTACAACAACATTAAACCAACCCCAATAATTAGTAACACTAGTCTTCTTCAACAATTTCATAAATTCAAAAAAACAAAAGTGGCATACTTCCCTAAACCTTTAGATGCATTACTTGGAATTTTCTTTATGATCCTTGCATCTATCCCCTATGGATTCTCTTGAAGCCATCCTCTTCTTTTCAATGAAGAGGAACAAGGGATCTACTTCTCCTGAGTATATTATCTCTCTTTTTCTTCCACATCTGGGTATGCTAATTTTTTACTTGGCCAGCATCATGAGATGATATCTTGTGCTAATATGGTACTCTTACTTCATTGAGTGACTTTATGTTATTTTCAGAGTATACAAACCATTGAGAATTCCTCTTGTTGGCACCAATTAAATCCAATATGCATATTACCTCTTGTTCTTCGTTCTAACTGTATATGCTTGTTGTCTGCCTTAAGTACATTGGAGAAATAGCTACGAAATTGTTGCTTCTTTTATCTGATTCAAATCTTTGCCTATTGTAGGTTATATAAGAGAAACCAACCACAAGAATTTGAAGCTCTAATTTTTTAATGAACATATTCAAAGCCAAACATTGTTCCCTGTTATCTCCATGTACCATTCGATCCCCCTCTCTTATGAGTGTTGAAATAACTCCTCCATATCTTTCCTTGCTAGCACTACACATGATCAATGCCTCTATTTGATTTGTTTTTGAAAGGAGGTGAATTATTTTCAAATTTGCATGTAGTTGTTTGTGCCCATAATTTCCACACCTGTAGCATTAAAAATAATTCATGAATAGGGAAAAGGTATTATTTGTACCAAATCTTCTTCTCATCCAATTTCCTGAATTGATAATTGCTCTCTCTAGATATGATTGTTCAAATTTCTCTAATAAACGGATGTTTTTTTTTGAGATAGAGTGTTCCACCTATGTTGTTGCACATTCATTTTCCTCTATGGACACTTAGAGGAAAATTTCGATGTGTTAAGACAATAAAAACATATGAGGGGATACATCTCTTCATATTTACTTCTAGAAGTTTGTTTGTCTCCTTGGTGTTGCATTAAATTCTCTGCTATTGTAGTGCTATTGGATCTTTCTTTAACAAGGTTGGTGGGTCCCATTAACGTTGTTTCTAATTCAATTTCACCTTTCAATATTGTCTTTCATTGAGAGGAACTATGGTTTCCTTGAGTCTCATCCAAAGCTTAAGAATTATTTGCATGTTTGTAAAGATTCAAAAACTACTCTTTTAATTTTATATTCTCTACTTCCAGCTCCATATCGATCGCTCGACGATTCTTTATCTCCTTAAGGTCTGATATAGGCTACATTTTTAGATAATTATTTTCTTCAAGATGTTCCAAATAAATAGAGGAGCCATTATATTTGTCGGAAATAACGAGAGAGGGGGTGGATCAATATTCCTTAGCAATTAGCACTTTTAAATATTTTCATAGCATTAGTTAATCTTCAATTATTATTAGTGTTTATCCAGTAAAAACAGTAAACAAAATAACACAATAGGCGCACTAGTTTTAGGTGGAAAACCCCCTTTGAGTCAAGAATCACTGAATGGTTTTCAAATAATTCTTTAATTTTCAGCCCCAACTAAAATCAAAGATACAACTTCCAAGAATTCTAGAAAATCATTCTTCGCCAACTCCCACTGGAAGGATGCCCCAATGCCCTAGTTTCTTCAGAAGTCAACTGAATGGATGCCCTAACATCCTAGATTAAACTACCACCCTGAAGTGTTCACATGGCTCCAACCTATAGGTGACTTCATGCACCTGCGTAACACCTCCTTACCACCCTATAATGATTAGAAGCAAGACAAGAGTATGGACTCTTGTACCAGGGACAATGATCCATGATACAATATGATATACAATGATTTTCTTGTACTTCACTGAACACCCAATCACACTATGACCTAAAACCCAACCATGAAATCATCCCAACAGTGACTCCTATACAACAATGCCTCTTCGACTCTAGGAATATTGACTCCTTTACAATAATGACTCTTTCAATGATGAATCTTTCACAAATTTACAATGATGACTCTTTTACAAATTTACCATGATGACTCTTTTACAACATTGGCTTTTTGACAGGACCTGGAACTTGACTTGACATTGCTCCTTTGGTCACTTGCAGTTGTTGAGGTATTGTTGTGCTTGCTTCAAGTAATGGTACTTTGACATCGCATGTCCTTCTAGTATGTGTCTTAGTTGTTCTAAAGTTTCATCCTTCCTGCACAAGCATTAATAAGCAAGACCCAAACAAATACAAAACAATATACTTACGTTGTCCTGTAAAAACATATGTCAGAGACGATGCTCAAAATTCAAATGCAAACACTAATCATACATACCTTTCTGTAGCATACTTACCCTTGACTATTGATGTGTGGTCCTTACTACAGTGATCCTTGAATGCATATGTTTTCTTTCTTTCTAGGAGCTCGATATTGAATCTATTGTATCTATGTAATTTGAATCTCCAAGGTCTAAAAGTTTGTCCTGTGGTAGCCATATGAGTCTTATTTCCAACCCCATATGTCTGATCGATATTGGATTCTTCAAGAAAGTGTTATGCTCAATCTCTTGTGATGACTAGATTATAAACGGGTTCAGTAGAACGAACTTATACAAAGTGCCACGTGTCACTGTTTTGACCTTCGACTCTGAAAAAAATAAACAACAAAATAAATTCCATCCTATTTCTTTCACTATTTATGAAATTTCAATCCAATGCTCAGAGAGAAAGTTGTGATGATTTTCCCAAGGTCACATGTTTGACATGGAATTCGAAATCCCGCAAAAACCTTAAATACCTTAGATCATATCTATGAAACTATACCAAATCAAGGTATATTTAATATGATATAATCAACTTCCTTTATGTCCTGTTGAGAAGATTGATTTTAAAGGAGAGTAGTAATTACCCCAAATCTCTGCCTCAAGTATTCAAGAGGGATCTCTTTCCAAAAACCAAATTCTTGTACAACTAACCCATGAGAAAAATAATGCCTTCTGGTTTAAGTCTCATCTATTCTTACATTCATAATACTTCCTCCCTAGACATATACACCCCACCTCTAGCAATAATAGCAACCTATCCTATGCATGACTGACACCATCAACTTGTAAACTGATTAACAACAAAGTATAAGACTTAGAAGTGCTTATATGAAAAACATAGAGGGACTTTCACCAATGAATTCTTAAACCAACAATTAACACTCTACTTGAGAAACCTATAATGACAACAAAATATGCATGATACATTTCACCCATTATGAACAATAACAACATTAAAATAAGGACTCTTTCACCAACACTTGGACTGACAATCTCCTTATAGATAATATGAATACCACACTATGACAAAAAATAATGATAGTTAATACCAATTGATAATCCCTTTGAGATCAATGATACCAACTATTGAGCATTTGTTAACTGAGTGTGCTTCCCCTATGCTCATGCTCGTTTCAACAATATGTGTTCTCTCCAAAAAATTGATGTCTGATACCAATCACTAATTGGAATAGCCTAAAAGAATCACAATGGTCACACCATTCATCATATCTGCAACACAAAACTTCTATGAGTAAAAAATATTACAATGAAGAAAAAAAATTTAGTCTCTATCTTCCATGAATGCCCTTAAGCATCATCCAATTAATGCAAATTTATGATACAAATTGTTAATGGAATAAATTGATAATCAAATCTTAACTTGAGTACACTCCTCTTATGTTTAAGCTCCCTCTTGGCCTTTAGGAATATGTAAATCTACACGCATAAAACAATAAAAATTTGATAGTAAATAAATCATCATCCTTATTATGTCATCACCATCTATACATACTCATACTATAAGTATGAGTTTGCAACAACATTAAACCAACCCCAATAATTAGTAACACTAGTCTTCTTCAACAATTTCATAAAGTCAAAAAAAAAGGTGACATACTTCCCTAAACCTTTAGATGCATTACTTGGAATTTTCTTTATGATCCTTACATCTGTCCTCTATGGATTCTCTTGAAGCCATTCTATTCTTTGCAATGAATAGGAACAGGGGATCTACTCCTTCTGAGTATATTATCTCTCTTTTTCTTCCACATCTGGGTATGCTGATTTTTTACTCGGTCAGCATAATGAGATGATATCTTGTGTTGATATGGTACTCTTGCTTCACTAAGTGACTTTATGCTATTATCAAAGTATACAAACCACTGAGAATTCCTCTTGTTAGCACCAATTAAATCCAATATGCATTTTACCTCTCGTTCTTCATTCTAACTGTATATGCTTGCTTTTTGCCTTAAGTACATTGGAGAAATATCTAGGAAATTGTTGCTTCTTTTATCTGATTAAAATCTTTGCATGTTGTAGGTTATATAAGAGAAACCAACCACAAGAATTTGAAGCTCTAAATTTTTAATGAACATCTTCAAAGCCAAACATTGTTCTCTATTATCTCCATGTACCATTCGATCCCCCTCTCTTATGAGTGTTGAAATAACTCCTCCATAGCTTTCTTTGCTAGCACTACACATGATCAATGCCTCTATTTGATTTGTTTTGGAAAGGAGGTGAATTATTTTCGAATTTGCATGTATTTGTTTGTGCCCATAATTTCCACACCTAAAGCATTAAAAATGATTCATGAACGGGAAAAGATATTATTCATACCAAATCTTGTTCTCATCCAATTTCCTGAATTGATAATTGCTCTCTTGGGGCTTTGGGGCCTTGGATAATTTTTCCTTTGATGCATAGAATATCTCTAGATATGATTGTTCAAATTTCTCTAATAAAAGGATGTTTGTTTTTTAGATAGAGTGTTCCACCTACGTTGTTGCACATTCATTTTCCTCTATGGACACTTAGAGGAAAATTTCCATATGTGTTAAGACAATAAAAACATATGAGGGGATACATCCCTTCATATTTAATTCTAGAAGTTTGTTTGTCTCCTTGGTGTTGCATTAAATTCTCTACTATTGTAGTGATATTGGATCTTTATTTAACAATGTTGGTGGGTCCCATTAATGTTGTTTCTAATTCAATTTCACCTTTCAATATTGTCTTTCATTGAGAGGAACTATGGTTTCCTTGAGTCTCATCCAAAGCTTAAGAATTTTTTGCATCTTTGTAAAGATTCAACAACTACTCTTTTAATTTTATATTCTCTACTTTCAACTCCATATCGATCACTTGACGATTCTTGATCTCCTTAAGGTTTGATATAGGCTACATTTTTAGATAATTATTTTCTTCAAGATGTTCCAAATAAATAGAGGAGCCATTATATTTGTTGGAAATACTGAGAGAGGGGGTGAATCAATATTCCTTAGAAATTAGCACTTTTAAATATTTTTAGAGCTTTAGTTAATCTTCAATTATTATTAATGTTTATCCAGTAAAGCCAGTAAACCAAAGAACACAATAGGCACACTAATTTTAGGTGGAAAACCCCCTTCGAGTCAAGAATCATTGAACGGTTTTCTAATAATTCTTTAATTTTCAACCCCAACTAAAATCAAAGTTACAACTTCCTAGAATTCTAGAAAATCATTCTTCACTAGCTCCCACTGGAAGGATACCCCAACGCCCTGGTTTTTTCAGAAGTCAACTGAATGGATGCCATAACATCCTAGACTAACCTACCACCATGAAGTGTTCACATGTCTCCAACCTATAGGCGACTTCATGCACCTACCTAACACCTCCTTACCACCCTATAATGATTAGAAGTGAGACAAGTGTATGGGCTCTCATACCATGGACAATGATCCACGATACAATATGATATACAATGATTTTATTGTACTTGACCAAACACCCAATCACACTATGACCTAAAACCCAACCATGAAATCATCCCAACAATGACTCCTATACCTTCCAACAATGCCTCTTCGACTCTAGGAATATTGACTCTTTTACAATAATGAGTCTTTCAATGATGAATCTTTTACAAATTTACAATGATGAGTCTTTTACAAATTTACAATGATGACTCTTTTAGAACACTGGCGTTTTGACAAGACCTCGAACTTGACTCAACATTGCTTCTTTGATCACTTGCAGTTGTTGAGGTACTATTGTGCTTGCTTCAAGTAATGGTAAGTTGTTCTAAAGTGTCATCTTTCCTACACAAGCATTAATAAGCAAGACCCAAACAAATACAAAAAAATATACTTAAGTTGTCTTGTAAAAGCATATGTCAGAGACGATGCTCAAAATTCAAATGCAAACTCTAATCATACATACCTTTCTATAGCATACTTACCCTTGACTATTGATGTGTGGTCGTTACTACAGTGATCCTTGAATGCATACGTTTCGTTTCTTTCTAGGAGCTCGATATTGAATCTATTGTATCTATGTAATTTCGAATCTTCGATGTCTAAAAGTTTGTCCTATGGTAGCCATATGAGTCTTATTTCCAACCCCATAGGTCTAATCGATATTGGATTATTCAAGAAAGCATTATGCCCAATCTCTCACGATGACCAGATTATATACGGGTTCAGTAGAGCGAACTTGTAAAAAGTTCCACATGTCACTGTTTCGACCTTCGGCCCTAAAAAAAATAAACAACAAACTAAAAAATTCCATCCTATTTCTGTCACTATTTATGAAATTTCAATCCAATGATCAGAGAGAAAGTTATGATGATTTTCCCAAGGTCACCTATTTGACATGGAATTCGAGAACCCACAAAAACCCTAAATACCTCAGATCATATCTCTGAAACTATACCAAACCAAGATCTGAAATGTGGTGCCTAGGTTCATCATGATTTAGTCTTAAACAGGTTTTAATTTCAGCTATTGATGCTTCATAGAACAAACGTTATAGTGAAAATTCCACGATCACCTGTTTGAAGCAATGAAATCCTAGAATCCAAGGCTCTAAACTTGCTTCAAAACAAACCTTCAAACTTGATCATAATTTTGTGCCCTAACTAGAACTTAATAAAACCTTAAACTCCCTACAACAGATCTTGCATTAGAAGTTCATGAGGGCTGAGAAATTACATAGGTCTTCTCAGAAGATAGTTTGTTGAAAAGTGCTTGCTAGAGGAGGATATGAAAATAACTATTTATAGAAATTTCTTCAGTTAAGAGGGTCCTCAACAAGTGAATGTTGGATGGAATTTAGGAGCATAAGAAATTATTAATTATTGACTATTCAATTACCACAACCAATGATGAGAGCTATGCCACAACCCCATGGAGTTTTAGCCTACTAACTGGGGTTATCAACTTCAAACACAAATAACTCTCAAATCGTGAAGAACTATGTGGTGTCCCATATATCAATAGAAACATATCGATGATTAAAATCCATCTAGAAGATCCTTGACTCATAATAGGATGAGTTGTCAAGTCAAAATTCCAATGAAAGATCGGGGTATCCCTTGGTGCTACTTGGGCTGACATCAATGAAAACCACTAATCAACAATCTCCCCCTTTGGCATTGATGGCAACACAATTACTCCCCTTGTGATCATGGCACCTCTTTGTAACTCCCCCTAACAAATTGTCATCCTTCGGACTTGTACACACCTCAACTCCCCCTTTCTACTTAGTTAGATAAGAGAAAGAGTCTAATGAGAACTTGAGAGAATCCCAAGATTTTGGTGAAGATACTCAAATGCTTCATGAGGTAATGGTTTGTTAAAGATTTTACAATTTGTTCCTTTGTGCCAACATATTCAAGCTTGATATTCTTTTCGGCAACCTACTCTCTAACGAAATTATATTTGATTGGAATGTGATTTGTTTTAGAATGTGTGACGGGATTCTTGGAGAGACTGATGGAATTGGTGTTATCACAGAATATGGGAATAGGCTCATCAAACATGACTTGAAGATCTTGCAAAGTTTGCTTCATCCAGAGAACTTGAGTACAACAAGTTGTTGCTGTGATATATTCTGCTTCCACTGTGGATAACGAGATTGAAGACTTATTTTTACTTAACCATGAAACAAGGAAACCACCTAGACATAATGTTGCTCCACTGGTACTCTTTCAATCAACACTTCCTGCCAAATCTACATTTGTATAAGCTTGGATAACTAGATCATTTCCTTTGGGATACCATAAACCACATTTTGTTGTGCCCTTAAGATATCAAAGAGTTCTTTTGCTGACAATAATATGAGATTCTTTTGGTACTTCTTGGAATCTTTCTACTTGTACAACTACCTGCATTACATCTAGCCGAGAAGCTGTCATATATAGAAGACTGCTAATCATAGATCTATACAACCTCTGATCCACATCCTTTGACGAATATTCTAAACTTAACTTGCAACATGTTACCATTCGGGTAAGGACATGCTTGCAATCTTCCATAATGAATTTCTTAAGCATTTCCTTGACGTACTTGGGTTGATATATAAATATTCCTTTATCCTGCTGAGATATCTGAAGCCCTAAAAAGTATGTCAGCTCGCCAAGTAGAGACATTTCAAACACAATTTGCATCTTTGTGGCATTCTTTTTACTTAATCTCTCATCGTTGCTACCAAATATTATATCGTTCACATATACCTCAATAATTGTTAGGTTATCTTGATTCACTTTCACATAGAGATTGTTGTCAGCACTTCCCTTATTGAATCCTTGTTGATGTAGATATCCATGAAGATGAGCATATCAAGCTCTAGGAGTTTGTTTGAGACCATATCTTACCATTTTTAATCTATATATGTAGTCTTCCTTGTCAGAGAGTAGGAAACCTTACAATTGTTTAATGTAAACTTCTTCTTCCAAATCACCTTTTAGCAAGGATGTCTTAACATATATTTGGTACATCTTGATTTTTCTCGAGCATGCATAAGAAAGAAACATCCTGATAGCTTCCATTCTAGTAATGGGAGAAAATGTTTCTTCAAAATCAATTCCTTCTACTTGTGCATATCATTTGTAGACTAATCTTGCCTTATTCTTGGTAACCTGTCCATCCTCATTTAATTTGTTTCTGAAGACCCATTTATTTCCAATAACATTTTTATCCTTTGGTCATGGAACCAATTACCAAGTGTTGTTCTTCTCATTTTGATCCAGTACTTCATTCATAGCTGCTACCCAGTGTTCATCTTTACTAGCTTCCTCAAAAATGCTAGGCTCAAAATTTGCTAAAAGAGCAAGGTGGGCTTGTTGTGATGAATGAAGTTATTGAATTCTTCTAGTTATAATTACTTCATTTATGTTGCTGATGATTTTATTTGATGTATGATTCTTTTAACACCATTATTTTAAAACTTTTAGAGAAGTTTCTTGTACATCGTATTGATCATTAGTTATTTCCTCTTGGTTGATTGTTGTTTCCTTATTTGATTGTTCTTGTTCTAGAGCTTCTTCTTCATCCTTCATAGATTATACCTTAGGCTCCTTAGATATGATCTCATTATTATCATTTAGAACATAGTCTTCACCAAAAATAACAT
The DNA here is from genome assembly GCA_031772625.1 of Pinus tabuliformis. Taxonomy (NCBI): domain Eukaryota; kingdom Viridiplantae; phylum Streptophyta; class Pinopsida; order Pinales; family Pinaceae; genus Pinus; species Pinus tabuliformis. The sequence goes on along the minus strand of CM062807.1, from coordinate 1,245,016,624 downwards.
TTCTTTCAACTATTTTTTTTCACCTCAAATTGTAGCATATATAAGCCTTTCCTTTGTGTGAATAACCAATGAAAATACCTTTGTCAACACAAGAATCGAACTTGCCCAATTTTTGGTATTCTCTTTTGATGTAGAATTTACTTCCAAATATTTTGAAATATTTGACATTAGTTGGTATTCCCTTCCATAGTTCGTACAGAGTCATGTTACAATTGTCCCTGAGAAGGCCTATGTTTATAATGAATACGACTATATTGATTTCTTGAACCCAAAAGTTATCATCCAATTTTGAGTCATTTAACATATTCTAACTATATCCAATATGATTCTATTTTTTTCTTTTAGCAACTCCATTTTGTTGTGGTGTTCTGGCTATTGATAATTTCTTTTGTATTCCATTTTCGTCACAGTATTGTGGAAATGCTTTGGACGTGAATTCTCCACCATTATCTAATCTCATAAATTTGATCTTCAAATTGGTTTCATTTTTGACCAATTCCTTGTATATTTTGAAACATTCGAATTCCTTAGATTTGTTCTTTAAGAAATTGATGGTTTTCATTCTGGTGTAATCATCTATTATTAGCATAAAGTATAATTCATTGTCTAAACCTTTTTTCTCATATGACCACATAGATCAATATGTATTAATTCCAATGGATGTGATGCAAAATGTTCCTTTGTCTTGAACTCAAATTTTATTTGTTTGTTATGCTGATAAGACTCACATATTGTATTGGTAGGTTTTAAAATTTTAGGCATTTCTCTTACTCCTTCCTTTTTTCTGATCCTGACCAAATTGTCGAAATTTATATGTCCCATTGGTTTGTTCCCTAACCAACTTTCATCTTCTTTTTCCAAAAAGCACCCTTTAGGTGTTTCATCCAAAATGTATATGTCATTTGGAGCTCTGCTTGTTGTAGCCATTATTTTTCCAAATTTGTCTTATCTCATTTCACATTTCTTAGAGTTGAATAACATCATGTGTCCTTGATCACACATCTCTCCAACACTACACAGATTGTGATTCATATTTTCAACCAACAACACTTCATTCACTAATTTATTCTTGCTTCCAAGTGTGACTATACCTACTCCTATGATGTTTGAAGACCTGTCATTTCCAAAATACATTGTTTCATCCTTATTTTACTTCAAGGATATGAGCTTATGTTTATCTCCAATCGTATGAGTTGAGAAACCACTGTCAACATACAAAAAATTTCTATTTCTTTGAGCCTTAAGAGAGATAACACATTTTTCAGTCTTCTTTTTCCATACTTGTTCATTCTAATTGTGCAACAATTCCTTTGAAGAGCTTATGAGTCTGCAATCTTTAGCCAGATGTCCAAAATTGTTACATTTGTAACATTTGATATCATATCTCAAATGATCAATCTATTGATATTACATTGCATATCCATTTCTAAAAGATATCCTAGAACTATATTCATTCCAATCATACATGCAACATTCTACAGCTTTATGTCTAAACCTTCCACATGTAAAACAATGACCCTAAAAGGTAGTTTGATACCTAGGAGGAAATCTTCTTCGAGGAATTTTTTTCCGTGGTTCTTCCTATGAGTCTTGATCTCTTGATTTAGCTAAGAGACCTACCTTCTTGGTCTATCTTTCATATCCATCTTACTTTGTTGTCATAGAAGGACTTGAATCCTTTTCGAATTTTTCTTTGTAAATAAGACCACTCTTGTCATTGCATGACCATTGATTGTTGATGATTTCTTCCAATGCCTCTCTTTCCTTGTTGCTTTCCTTTAATTATTTCCTGAGTGATTATTCAATTCGTTTGTATTCTTCAACCTTGATTTTAAAATTTATTTACTATTCCCTTTCTGTCTTTAATTTGTCTTCAAGAATGTTGACTCGCTTCTTCTTCGCCTTAAGCTCTTTGATAACCCTGATCACTTTATTTTGAAATTTAACCTCAGTCATCCCTTCTTTTCCTTCTTTGTCATATGACTCTTGCTTATTGTGCTTGGCCATAAACAATACTCTTCCATTGATTTCTTCTCCGTTAACATTGTCTTCATCAAACGAGGAGCTATCTTCTTTGGAGTAGAAACTCTTCTTAAACCATTTCTTCTTTCCTTGCTTGTTTTACTTCCTAGGACCCTTATTTCCCTTCTTAACATTTGTGAGGACACTTGGTTGCAAAATCCCCAGCCTCACCAGAATAATAACATATTAATGGAAGTTTACCTTTGAATTTTCTCGTACATGTTCTCATTTTCCTCGTGAAGTAGGAAAATTATTTATCAGAAAATTCTTCTTCATCTTCTTCCTTTTCTTCATCATTGCAACTGTAAGTTTTACTTTCGGAGCTTACTTGTCCTTACTAATATTCTTTGATGTGGAAAATGTTGTCTCTAAGTGAGATATGTCATTCTCCTCTTCAATCCTCATTTCATATGCCGTAACAATTCCATGCGATTCATTTATGTTGAGATTGGTCAGATTCGATCTATCTTCCAAGGCATATACCTTTGGGTTGAATCTTGTTGGCAAGGTTCTGAGGATATTTCAGACAACAATTTTTGTGTCGGTGGGTTCTCCCAAACATTCCAATTTATTTGTTGTTTCATCAATACACTGAAAGTATGCGACAATATCTTCATCTTCCTTCATTCCGAGTTGCTCAAATTCTTCCCTGAAAATTTGAAGCTTTGCTTCTTTCACATGTGAGTCACCTACATATATATTCTCAAGCTTGCGGCATAACGCTTTAGTAGTTTTGCAACTCAATACCTTAATATACACAGATTTGATAACCCCACTAATAATAAGATATTTAACCTTTGCATCATATACCATTGTTCTTACCTTGTTCATCCATAGTCGATGTGAAGCCTTTTCCAACGATTTCCCATACTTTGTATCCTTTTGCTAGCAAATGAACATGCATTCTTCCACTCCAAAGTGCATAGTTATTTCCATTGAACAAATGAACTTTACTCTTGGTGTATTCCATGATCTCCTTCCATTTATTAGACTGGTATTGAAGTAACCAAGCTCTGAAACCAATTGTTGGAAATACTAAGAGGGGGTGAATCATTATTCCTTAGCAATTAGCACTTTTAGATATTTTCAGAGCATTAGCTAATCTTCAAGTATTATTAATATTTATTTGGTAACAACAGTAAACAAAATAACACAATAGGAACAAGAATTATAGGTGGAAAACCTCCTCCACGTAAAAAACCACCGAACTCTTTTCTAATAAATTCTTTAATCTTTAGCCCCAACTGAAATGAAAGTTACAACTTCCTAGAATGCTAGAAAATCATTCATCTCCAGTTCACACTGGAAGGATGCCCCAATGCCTTGGTTCTTTAGTGGTCAACTAAATGGATGCCCCAGTATCCTAGACCAACCTACCACCCTAAAGTGTTCACAGGATCCAACCTGTAGGCGACTTCATGCACTTGCCTGACACCTCGCTACCACCCTATAATGACTAGAAGTGAGACAAGAGTATGGACTCTCGTACGAGGGACAATAATCCACAATACAATATGATTTACAATGTTTTTCTTGTACTTGACCAAACACCCGATCACACTATGACCTGTAACCCAACAATGAAATCATCCCAATAGTGACTCCTATACCGTGCAACAATTCCTCTTCGATTCTTGGTAGATTTAATCATTTACAACAATGCCTCTTTCAATGATAACTATTTTTCAAATTTACAATTATGACACTTTTATAGCATTGACGTTTTGACAAGTATTGACACTTGACTCGAAATTTCTTCTTTGATCATTTGCAGGTGCTGAGGTACTGTTGTGCTTGCTTCAAGTAATGGTACTTTGGCATTGCACATCCTTCTAGTATGAGTTCGAGTTTTTCTAAAGTGTCATCCTTCTTGCACATGTATTAACAAGCATGACCCAAACTAATACAAAACAATATACTTACGTTGTCCTCCAAAAACATATGTCAGAGACGATACTCAAAATTAAAATGCAAACACTAATCATACATGCCTTTCTGTAGCAAAATTACCCTTGACTGTTGATTTGTGGTCCTTGAATGCATACTTTTTATTACCTTCTAGGAGCTAGATATTGAATTTGTTGTATCTATGGAATTTCAATTCTCCAAGATCTGAAATTTCATCCTATGATAGCCCTTTGATTCTTGTTTCCAACCACATAGGTCTGATTGAGATTGGATTCTTCAAGGAAGAGTTATTCCCAATCACCCATGATGACCTGATTATAGACTGGTTCAGTAGAGCGAACATGTATGAAGTTCCATGTGTCAATGTTTCAATCTTAGGTCTTGAAAACGATACCCAACAAACTAGATTCAATCTTGCTTCTTTCACTATTTACGAAATTTGAATCCAATGCTCAGAGACAAATTTATGATGATTTTCCTGAGGTCACCTGTTTGACATGGAATTCAGGAGCCTTCAAAAACCCTAACTTCCTCAAATCATATATTTGAAAATATAGCAAACCAAGATCTGAATTTTAGTGACAACGTGCAACAAGATTTTGTCTCAAATGAGTTTTAATTTGAGATTCTGAAGCATCATATAAAAATCATTATAGCAAAAATTCCATGATGACCTGTTTGAAACAACGAAATCCTAGAATCCAAGGCTCTAAACTTGCTTCAAAACAAACATTCAAACTTGATCATAATTTTGTGCCCTAACCATACCTCAACGAAACCTTAAACTCCCTACAACAAATCCTGCATTAGAAGCTCATGAGGGCCGAAAAATTATAAAGGTATTCTCACAAGATAGTTCATTGAAAAGTGCTTACTAGAGGAGGATATGAGGATCACTATTTATAGAAATGTCTTGAGTTGATAGGGTCCTCAACAAGTGAAAAGTGAATGGATTTTACGATCATAAAACATTATTAATTATTGAATTTTTCAATGACCACAACAAATTATGAGTGCCATGCCACAACCCCATGGGGTTTTAGCCCACTGACTGGGGTTACTAAGTTACAACATGAATAACTGTCAAACCGTGAAGAACTACATGGCGTGCCATATATCAACAGAAACATATCGAGGATTAGAATCCATCTAGAAGATCCTTGACTCATAATAGGATTATTTTTCAAGCAAAAATTCCCATTAAGGATCAGGGTAGTCGTTGGTGCTGCGTGGGTTGACATCAACGACAACCATTGATCAACAATATTCACCACTAGTATCTATTTTACTCACAATATGTTCAATCATTTGTTTCAGTGATGACTCTAGGTATTCTTCTATTGATTCATGAGATATCCTATCTTCTGCTCTACTAACGGTGCACCCATTGATTTCTTGAAAAAAATCTAAATCTATTATTTCTATCAAGGTAGTCCCATTTTCATTACTACTAAATGAACAACTCTCTGCTCCAAAACTTATGATTGAGTAGCTAGAAGATAAATGACCAATTGTTTTAAAATAACAATAGAACAACAACTTACTTGTAGATTGAATCTCCTCTGAATCCTTTGAGTTTTTATTAGAGAATTGGCCTCTTGATACACGTGAATCATCTTATGATTCATGATCTTAAATACTCTTTCAATATTTGGCCACTCCATTCTTCAAAGAAAGGCTTTTGGCATCACTTTCAACTTTTATCTCTATATCATAGATCATAGATGGACTACAACTCATGATGTACCTCTTCGGTATTATGATGCTAGATTATTTTCTCATTATCTGACTTGGACAACACTCTAAATATTTCCTCCCTAGCTTGATGATCAACCACATTGTTTATTAATCCATTCTCAACAGATAGTCATACATCCAAATGAGGAGATTTCAATTAGATTCTCATTCTTATCTTCCAAGTTGTTCAATTTGATCCATTTAAAAATGGAACTCCATCTCAGGTAATCCAGTTCTAGTTCTCCATGTTCCCTAATCCTCCTTCCAACTATTAAATTGATACTGAAGGAACCTAGTTTCTCTGATACCAATTGTTAGAAACAATGGAAACTAGGACACTACAAAGAGGGGGTTGATTCAATAATGTGACAAAATTATACAACTCTTGAAAATTTATAATTTTCGATCACTTTATTAACTACTCATGTAATCAACAATACAAAATTATAACCATTTTCATACACATGTGCAACATATATAAGATATCAACATTTCTTTTATTTCTTTGTAAAATACAAGCTTCAACTTCTTATTAAATCATTGTCGCACAAGCTTTTACTTGTACTTTTATCAACTACAACTAAAAGAAAATTATATCCCTTCTCATTTGTTAGCTGCCACTTAAACTGAATCTTACCCCTACTTATTTATTATCCACTATTGAAAGGGACTCTTTTTCGTGCTCATTTATAATCCACTATTGAAGGGGGCTCTTGCCCCTACTCATTTATCAACTTTCATTGAAAGGGACTTTTTCCCCTGAAATGCAAGCTACTTCTTGTTGGCCCTATTGATATATATTTCATCCATTTTTAAACTCAAATAAATAGGCCAATTCTTTCATTAAAAAAAATAATAATAATAAAAAATAATAATAAAAAAATTTCTTACCTCAGCCACTCATCAATGCCACCAAAAAAACACCTTCAACAATTCTCTGATTACTAAACAAATCACCAAACACACCAAAAATCACTAATTACTGATCGAAAATTCCATACACACCAACAACATCAATCCTTATACCAAAACAACAATAAAAAACCTTCAAAAATCTCTAATTACGGAACAACCACCAAACTCATATCTAATAATTGATTACTAATCAAACACCAAACATACACACTAGCAACATCAATCTCTTGCAATGTTCCAGTATCACCATAAAATCCTCTTCATCAAAACATCATTCAAACCATATCATGAATTACACCTCTTCATATATCAAATATGATCTATTACTCACCCTTGATGCATACACACATTATGTGTCAGGTTGCACCAACAACCTCTCACACGCCACTTCCAACCAACATGGTTTCTCTCTTGCACACCCCCCACACTTTGCAAATTTGATTTTGCGTATGAAAGAATTTGGACTGATATTTTTGGAATTAAGACATTTTTTATCTTTCTCTTGAATGATTGCATGAATATTTTATCTTTTCCTTTCTCCTACTTCAACTAACTCTTTTGAATATTCTATTTAAGTCATTAAATTATGCTTTATTTTTCTCTGAGAAAAAGTAATTAATTCGGTTGTTTACTTTAGTTTTGTTAAGTTACAGGATTTAACATAGGTTCTCCTATTTTTAGCGGGCTCCAACTTTGGTTGAACTTCCAACTCTGTCTCTTAATATATCCATGTTTCTATAATGCTTCCAACTTGTTCATGCCTAGGTTATCATGGTTTAGTGCTCCTATATTATGTTTGGAATAATTTCCAAACCCCAAAAGTTGTCGACTCGTTTCATGCCAAAGCCTGAAGGATTTAATAAAATAAATGTTTCCAAATATATATGTTCCATGTGCCCCACAGGATTATTTCCATATAGTCCCAACTAGCTTAATTAAAAATGAACATTGATCTGCATTCAAATAGGCCCCAAGGGATTAAACATTCTTCATCTCCATATAAGTCTTGTTTAGCCCACGGTTCTTTTGATCAACTATCGATCTGTTCATATAAGGAATTAAACTATGGACTAAAGTGATTTTAATTTAAAACACTGCATATATGCTTCTGTTGGCCCCTCATTCCTTTAACACATGAAAATTCCAAAAAACCATGATTCAACATGCTTCTTGTTACTTGATGGAATGTCACTTGATTACCATATTTTCATCTCTCGATCCCATTATCCTATCCATATTACTTGGTGCGATTTTATTTCCTTAGGTATAAATTCTCCTAGGATTAGGTGTGAAACATGGGGTCACCTTTCCTCCTTCTTATTGGTCTGTTGAGGGTGGAGCTTGATTATCTTCTGTATTCAAAGGTATCACCGCATTGTACGCCAGTTTGTAATGGGGTGGCAACTCCGCCTGTAAAATATTCACTACAGGGGGGGTGGTTGCAACCTTTTGGAGCCCCCCCCTGGCGGGGGATCAGGGGCAGCGCCCTCGAAGCTAAAGATAGATGTAAAATTTCCTTGTAAAATGTTGTAATTTCATAATCAATCTGGGTCGTTCATTAGGTGGAGATCTGATGGTAGAAGTATGTTTAATTTAGGGTTTTTTTCCCTAGAAGGAAACCCCTCGCTATATATGAGGGAATTGTATTGCGTTTATGTAGATATGTATTCTGAGTGAGAAAGAGAGAGAATTTTTTGTGAGAGTGAATAGGGAATTACAACTGATTTGTTGTAGGTTGTATCTCTTCATTTTGTTGGATAATATAAAAGGAACGACTGGTTGTTTCTCTATGGACGTAGCCCAAACTGGGTGAATGACGTATATCTGTGTCTCTCTTGTTTTATGTTTTTTATTTGTTTATATTTTTGCAATATTTTATGTGTTCCATTTCTCTGTAATATATAATTTTCTAATATGGTCATGTGTTTCCTGGTTGTACTATCATCGTGTCCCGGACCCTGCCAACTCTGCAATCCTTCTTTACACTTGCTTATGTTACCTTTGAGGTCTGGGTACCGGGATGAGCTATCCTTGTGGGTACCACCCCTATGCTCATGGACCAATCAAATGCTATCTAGGTTGATTTGTTTTCCATATGTGCCTAACGAGAAGTCATCCCATAGGCTTTGCTTGTGAATTGATCAAACTCGTCTGGGAAATCCCTTCAAGGCTGGTGTTATGCTAACATCAAAAACACCACGTGGTGCCATTTTAATGGTGGCACATGTCACTCATATTTGTCCCACTAGGGTACCCAAAAACATCAAATATGCATGCCATGTGTCTTTTGTACCGACATCATGTTGATGTCATCACTATCTACTAAACTGATGGCAAGCATCATGTTAGAGAGGAGAGAGAAAGGAGTCCCAAGGCTTGTGTTTTGTGACCATTTCCTTTGTTAAATTATTATAATGTTCCTAGCATTTTTACACTTCTCCAACTCTCCTCGTGCCACGTTTCCTGACAATACGTCATCCCATGCTCTACTACTATGCACCCTTGTTTCTTCCAGGCTAGCCTTTTCGGAATGAGATGTATAGTGGGCCTCCCATTTTAAATTTCTGCCAATAAAACTTCATTGTTGCTGCTATTTTAAGGCCACATCTACCTATGCTAATTACATACTTGGTTGTCTCTTATTTTCTCTCTTTTTAATCCTCCAAGGAAACATCCACATGGATGATGTGTCAAGTGAGGCCTCTCACTTGTAGACTTGCACCAATGAAAGGATTTTTTGCCACTACTATAGAGATACATCTACCTATTCCTTTATATAATGCATCTACCAACTTCTTCGTGGTTTTTGGAAATCTTACCAAACTTATCTTTATCTAAATGGTCTTCCAATCACTTTAGCTCTACAATTTTGACTTTTGGGAGCCTCTTCCTTTGACTAGCCATAACTTACAATCCAGGAGGCCATTTCTAAAATTCCACATACCAGTAGAAAGATATTTCAGATCTCTTTCCATATAAGTGGGTTTCAACTACATTTGATATGACATGTTTTACATGAAATGGAACAAAAATATTTTCACCTTTACCAATTAGCTCCACCCCCATCATTCACCAATCTACTTGGAAACAACTGAGCCTTACAACACCTTTTCCATACATGTACTGATCTTCCTTGTTCTTGTAGTATTCTCTTCTTTTTCGATTGAAGTACCTTTGATCTAGATACACCACCATTGACACTTGTGACATAAATGATCTAATGAAAAATCCTTTATCAATAGTTGGAATCAATTACTTGACATCAATGAGAACCTCCTTTGACAACATATTCTCATAATCTACAATCATCTTCTTTGAATTTTCCTTCATCCTCATCACCTTTTCCATCAATGAATACACATATCTAAGATCTGTTAGTGTGCCATGCCTTGACCTAGTAGGAAATCCACATGGAGACCTTGAGGGAGGAGAGAGATCCTCTAGTGACTAAGTGGGAGGATTTAAAAAACCTCATAAAGTCACAATTTTACCCTATCATGTATTTAAAGGTTCAATGGATTTGATTGCATTATTTCACACATATGTAGAGGTAGAGTGTATAAGAATACACCAAAAAATTTAGAAATTTGGTTGTAATCTTGGGTATCTCTGTAAGGAACCTATATTTCCTCCTCAAGTATTTTGGAGGCCTACATAGCCATCTAAAAAAGAAAATGATGTTATTAAGCCTATATTGGTCGTAAAGGTTTGTGTAAAGGCACGGTACCTGGAGATAATAGGCTGAGTAGAAAGGGAAATCAAGTGGGTTAGAGTAAAAAGAGCTCCAAGAAGCTTCCAAGGAGGGGAAGAAAAAGTGGAAAATGAGAAAGGATAAAAAGGTAATAGCCATAACACACTAGTGAAAATATACCAACAACTACTACAAAAATTGTACCATTGACGGTCATACAGAGAAGTGTTGCAAGTTGCATCTAGAGCTTAACCTAAAGAATGAAAAGAAAGTAGTTAGGAAGGAAAGTCTCATGGCCATTGATTCAAGAAAAAAGTGGAAAGAAACTTACACACGAATGAGAAAATTGTATATACATTAGTGCAAAAGAATATGAATTTGAGTATCGTTTAGGAACATGAAGAGAATGAAAATACTAAACTCTTCCATATAAAGATATAGGTTAAGATAAATATGGTTTGTTCGACTCAATATCACAACCCAATATCATTAAAATAGAGTTGCTCAACAAATTAGGATTGGAAGTTCTTGATCATCCAAGTACATATCCATTGGATGGGTAACTAAGAATGTGGAAATAAAGGTGACCAAGTAGTGTAAAATTAGTTTTATATTAGTGCTAATTTTATAGATGAAGTAGACCTAGATGTTGTTTCTGTGATGTATGTGGAGTGGTGTTTGGAAGTTAGTAGATGTACATGTGGGGTGCAATATTCATGTGGAGGGCCAACTAATATAGCCTCATCAAGGATGAAAAATCCTTCACCATCAACCCACATAAAGGAACATCCAAAAGTTCACTAGTAAGTAAAAAACAATCCAAGAAAATGATCACTTCTAGGAATAAGTATGTTTTACTAATTTTAAGAGAAAACAATCCTTTAGAAGAGTCAATGAGAGAAAATTAATCCTTGGAGGGGTTTGTTATTGATGTGATGCAATCCTAACCACTTATCAGTGATAAGCCCACTTATTATTTCCCAGGTTCACTTTTCCATGCCTAGGCGCTTACTTCACTCTCATGGTTCATCTCAAGGTCCATTTCCAACAACTTTCAACCCACTCATACAACGGTGGAAAACTTTCAGCTTTTAAACCTAATTTCCAATCATGACTAAGGACTTTAGATATTTATAGATCCAAGAACTCATCTTAACATAGGCTCATAACTTCTCCTTATTTCTTAAACTAGAACCTTCGTAGTCCAAACATTATTGATGCAGGAAAAATTGAATTTTCATGTGAAGTTCAACTTCTCAATCTGGATTACATGCACAGATTATGTAATTTAGTAAATTAATTATTATTCACCACATCTCAAAGCATTTAAAATAACACACAATATAATACAAAGAGTCATAGGCAGAGGCTTTAGTGAATCTGCATTTCCATGAAAAAAGGAAAATTATACATGTGTAAACTCATAATCATACATTTATCTCTTGGCCCGATGCTACATTCATTTGGCCATTTTTTTTCCCTTTAGGCTTACAATATTTATAGTAACATATACAAACAAAATAGATTTTCCTAGATCCATAAATCAATCCAAAAATCACTCATGCTTTTCAAAGTAGACTCGCTTTTTCCTTATTAACAAAATCTTGCCTATCCATAGCTTTTCGAAATCCTAAAATCACCCCCAATAGTTTCTAAGATTTCTAAACTTTTTCTTATCCTAAAAACTACTTAATTTCCACCAATATTTTTTATCATAAAACCTCTCATGATTTATTTCCTAAAATTTTCATGACTTAAAAGGATTCTTTTCTTCTTTAAAATATTATCTAATCAATCTTATCTCTGTCTATAGTTCTCTAAGAAATAAAGAAATTAAAATTATTTACAATAAAGAAATAGAATTCATTTTCCATGTTAAAACCCATTTTGGAGCTTTGTCTCCAAAAATCTTGATGACTTGGAAGCTCTAATATTCTTACATCAATTATTAATGGAACCATCACAACTGAGCTTTGTTTAATAGTCACTGAGAACAAGCATGCATATATATGAGGTCTCGACAAATTTAACTTCCCCTTCACTTCACAACACTGCTAGGCCACAAACCGTGGTCCCTCTCCTTTCTTTTATTGTCTTGTACGTATCAGCCTAGGCTTACATTACCCCTATTATTCCAAGGTGCACTCAAATGGAAACCTCCAGGAGACAGACTATGGGATTTTCATGTCAAGTGTTGATCTTGGACTCCGTTAGCTACAGTCCTCTAGCCTTTTCCAAATCATACACGTATTGACCTTCAGGTATAGTCAACAGTATTAGTGGGTCAAATTTATCAGTCTCCTCCCTCAATAAAAGTGCTCCACATCACCTTGGCTTCCTCAATATCAATTAGTCTCCACATAAGCTCATCTCGTTCTCAAATGTGCAAGCCCTTTTATGATCAAAGAGGAGTTTGCAACACTCATGGACCCACTTAATTCTTCCTATTCTATGCAACATGCTTCCAAATCATCCTGACATTCTTTGTATTGGCCATTCTTCACATTTTAGCATGATTCCTAGTCATCCCAATGAATCCCTTTTGTGCTCCTCTATTGACCTCCTAGGATGGAACCTTTGGGCTGACGTTGTCTCTTAACAATACTATTGTGGTATAAATTTAAGTTCCATCTCCGAGTGCTGAAAATTGATGGAATCTAGTCAACGCTAAAACACACTAAGCATTGGTCACCTATGGCTATACACTCTTACTCGGCACTTGTTCTTACTACTACCTCTCCTATGCCATTCTATAAACTCTAACTTGCACATGTCTACCAAATCTAACTAGGATCAACCTTTGTCTTCCAAAATAATGGAATTAATAAAGGTCAGGTGAGGAACACACATCTACACCTATGTTTTATGACTTCCACTTTCCTTTGTAATGATTTTCAACTTACAATGCTCCCTTCTACAAGTCTCAATCAATGATCATGCCATTCATCATTGATTGATGCTTATGCACATTCCATCATGAAGGAAGGGTCTAAATTTTCTATATTACTCGCATTCTCAGAATTCTTTCCCTCCTAATATTTTATATCAATACTCTCACTATCCTTCCTGAGCTTTAGTAGATTCATTTTATGTCTTTGTTGGTTTACTACAGGTCATTATGCACGACCTCTCATAATCTTAACTAAACTTACATCAACAAGATTTAATGTCGATAAAATATTACTTCATCAATCATGAGAGAAAGAACCACACACACTACATAATTCATTATTCACAAATAGAGGACTAATTAAACAAAATGCTTCTATGATTAAGCATGTTAGCACTCCATAAATTTACCTAGGTGAAGAGACAAATTTCATAGGTAACCACAAAACCACTTTTAGGCTAGAATCTAGCCCTTCTAGCCTTGGAGAGGGATCTATCACTTAGGTTGTTCAAATAATATGATATTAGGCTAGGTTTAGTGTTCAATAAGGTATGATTTTCAATGGTTTGTGTTGGCTTAAGGGAGCCTAACTGAGGTTCAGAGTTATTCACACCAACAAACAAAACCCTAACTGTTGGCCCTTTCAGCAATAACCTACGTAGCGCAAACTACAGTCTCATCCGAAGCAGTATTGGGGGATGCTAGAACTAGGTTTCTGTATACAAAGACCGTGTGATGTGTATTCTGAAGCCCTTATAACTTAAACCTACCTTCACACAGATCTATACCTTCCTATTGCCCACTACTGCAATTCTATCCAATTGACCTCCAAGTCTTCGCAAAGGTATATGATCATGCTTATCAGACATAAAAGAGGTAGATTCATGACTTTCACTCTATAAAGAGAAACCCTAGATCTTCCTTCGCGTAGATCTACCTGTTCCAAACAGTTATAATAACTGATATAGTTAATATGTTCATGAAAATAGTTCATTACACTCTTCATGCATAGGCATTAAAGATCCAACTGATTCGTGTAGTAGAACACATTAATTTATAGAAAATGGGTTACAAAGAGAATATAAATTAACTTAAGCATAATTAAAGAACAAGGCACATATGCATTCAATCAAAAGTATCTTTATTAGATTCAACGTTCAAATTACATACTCTTCTAACCTACATACTCAGTTGTAGACTTGCCAAGATCTGCGTGCACGCAACTATAGGAACCTTCCCCTTTCACCTAAGTACAGGAAACAGACCTTTCCTGTCTTAGCACCTTTCCCTTTCAATAGATCTTCATCAAAAGTTATCCCCCTAGACTCACTATGACTCAAATATTTATAGCCTTTCTATTACAATACCATGGCCCACGACCTATGGGTGAGTCTCAAAACCATCCTATCACTTACCCATAAAAGTGACTAAATCCCCTTTGACTTTGACCTAACTACATGCTCCTCTTCCATATTTCACCGAAACTTTACATTCTTTACAAAATTATAACCAAAAATTGCTTAAACTGTCAAAAATTGACCCTAGGGACCCTATCCCAATAGGCCCCCAACACAAATATGGTGACTCACCCTCGAGTCACTTAGTTGGCTTCTCTACTTTGTGGTGGAGCTCACTAAACTCTTGCTTCAATGCTTCCAGCTCCGTGATGCTCTGTACTGCAGCCTGTTTCACCTCTTCGACCAGTTTTTCTGTAGTTGGTCCCTCTACCACAAGGCACATGGTCCTTTGAGTCTCTCGAAAATATTTCAGCTTTTCATGAATAGTCTTAGAAATTTGGCTTGCCTCCTCTGTCCATGGTTGAAGCTGAGCCTTTAATACTAATTCTTTTCACTAAAATTCCTCAACTAGTGCTTGTATCATCACCCCTTCCTCTAAGCGCAAAAAGTGCTAGACAGGCACCAAGGTGTGCTTAGTCACCCTGATCTCATCATATTTCTGCTAAGCCTCTCTAATTTCTATAATCAATCGCTGTAGGTTTGGGTCCTCCTGCAAAGTATCCCACAACTCCATGGTGTTATTAAAAATAAAGTCACAGTTGGATTTAGGGGGCCTCACCCCGGTTAAAAGTTATTTGCACCAACCAAAAAAACCGTAACTGTTGGCCCTTTCGGCAAAAAATTGCATAGCGCAGGCTAGAGTCTCACTCGAAGCAGTATTAGGGGATTCTAGAACTCGGTTTTTGCATCTAGATACTGTGTGATGTGTATTCGAAAGCCCTTATAGCTGAGATATGCCTTCGCTCAGATCTATACATTCCTATTGTCCACAACTGCAATTATATCCAATTGACCTCAAGGTCTTCACGAAGGTATACAATCATGCTTATTAGACATAAAAGAGGCAGATTCATGAATTTCGCTCAGTAAATAGCAACCCTAGATCTACCTTCGTGCAGATCTACCCGTTCTGAATAGTTATAATCACATATCTACCTAATATGTTTGTGAAAACAATTCATTACACTCTTCATGCATAGGCATTAAAGATCCAAGAGATTCACCTAGTAGAAGAAATTAATTTATAGAAAATAACTTATAAAGAGATGATACATTAACGTAAGCATAATTAAATAACAAGGCACAAATGCATTCAATCAAAATTATATTTATTAGAGTCAACGTTCAAATTACAAACTCTTCTACCCTACGCACTCAGTTGCAAGGGCTTGCGCACTCCACTACGGACTTGCCAAGCTCTCCGCACACTCAGTTATACGAGACTTCCCCTTTCGCCTAAGTAAAAGAAACAAACATTTCCTATCTTAGCACCTTGCCCTTTCAATAGATCTTCATTGGCAATTATCCCCCTAGACTCACTATGACTCAAATATTTATAGTATTTCTATTACAATACCATGGCCCACAGCCTATGAGTGAATCTCAAAACCATCCTATCACTTAACCATATAAGGGGCTAAAACCCCTTTAACTTTTACCTAACTGCATGCTCTACTTCCATATTTCATAGAGACTTTACATTCTTTACAAAACTATAACCAAAACTTGCTTAAACTATAAAAAATTGACCCTAGTGACCCTATCACAACAGTTAGTTGGTAAGAAAGGAGACATATCCATTGGGCATGGAGTCATGTAAAATTGATTATTTTCCCAGTGGTAATATGAAGAGAGAAAGGGTTTTTCCATAGGGGAAAGGTATACAATCTTGGTGATGGAATTAATTTGTTGTAGGAGGGTGAGTGTGAGAAAATATGGAAACAACAAAAAGGGTGTCAAGCTACAGATAAATTTTAAATGTTTCTTTAAGAAGAAAACATATATCACTTGGTAAAACTAAATCAGAGCACCTTTTAGATGAATTATGAGTTAAACATCTATCTCTTCCAACCATGAAGACATACATTCAAGAGATATAAAAACAAAAGGAAAAATTAAAACATGAAAGAAGCACAACACCATCAAGATCTGACACATGAATCCCTGCAAATCACATTATGTCTTTCATTCAATGGAAAAAGTATTCATAAATACAATGCACACATAGTCTCTTTATCTCCAATTTGACCAACAACCATTTTTACACTAATATTCATGAATTATATACAATATTCTCATTCCAAGTCAAAGGGGGTCAAAATCCATCCTTTTTCGAAAGATAGGAAGAGGTTACAATGCTTTACGAATAAAATATTTGGAAAATCTGCCCATATCCTACTATATAGGGTTTGGTTTTTGACTAGCCAAAAATATATTGACTAAAGAGAAAAACATTGCACTAGGTAGAAAATTTTTCAAACTTCATCATCCAAATAATCTTGGAATCAATTATGCCAAGTTGGAGTTTTACCAAGTTTAATTTCAAAAATTCTAGAACTCTCTCAACAAATTTGGCTTGTAAAAATTGTGAAAAATGGGTCTCAAAGTGACAGATGTAATTCCCAAACTGTAATTCTTGTGAAAAAACTAAGAGAAATTTTTGTAATTCATATAGTTTTTGACAAGAACCTCTTTCCATTTTTCAAAATTCATCTTCCTTAGAACAAAAACCGATTTTAAAGTGAAACTGTCAAAAATGCAACATCTCCCCTGCCTCCATTTCACAATGACTGTGTTTTTTAATATATCCCAAAAGGTGAGTCCAATGGAGATGAAATTTTTACAGTATGTTAATATCATCCCACCTCATCACCCCAAATAATTTGCACCAAATCCGATTCACTGATATTGAGAAAATCCAAAAATTGTTGTGGGTGACAACAATTTATTTCTTGAAACCCATGAAGAAGATTGAACTAAAATTAAATGAGTGTATTCATCTCACCCCCATGCATCTACTGTAAAACTTTCAGGGAAAATCTATATAGGTTTTATGAGAGATGTTTAAAATAAATTTGTTCAACACACTTTCGCAACGAGCTCTCTTTGCATGGGTTTAAGCACATGCTTGAACTTTGGTTGAGAAAAAATGGATGATTGATGATGTTTCCACCCTTGTACACCTTTTTCAAGTTCCCACACACTAAAATAATTCCAAAAAATTAGTTTTCCTTAAACCTTAATGCTTCTGATAGTTTCACAACAACTTGTGCAAGATTCCAAGTGTTGTATACTTTCATCCTATCTCTAAAAAATGAAACTGATGGGTCATCTTGGAAAGTCTATGTGAAGTTTATGAACCTACGAAACAACCCCAAAACTAAAATCAATCTTCCAAAACATTATCTCATTTTACTATTAGAGTCGCAACAATTTTCACATCACCCATGACTAGGATTCTTTGAGAGAGACAACCAAACAAGGGGTTGATCAATGATACTCAATTGAAGTTCCAAATAGAGATATGTAGGGTTCAAGGCACATATTTCCACCTAATTGATGCTTTATTGAGATGTGCAGTTGGTTCCTAATTTGTGTAGCAGATTCCAACTTTCACAACAAGTCTTTGATTTTCGCAGTAACTCTTCTTTCCAACCCTCCAACGTTTTTCTTCAACCTCCAAAACCGCTCAAGCTAAGATTAATTACAAATTACGAGAAATGAGGAGCCACAAGAATATTTAAACTCCTCATGCCACTAGAGCCTTCCTTGAAATCATGATAGCCCACTTATTGATGTGAAAGATGAGCGCGACATATATTTGCAATGATGACCATGACATGACAAAAATGACCATAAATAACTCTCAAAACTAACTCTTATAACTATGATGACATCAACATAGCTAACTCACGATGACCAAATTGTTCACGACATGAAAACCAGACTCTTCCATGATGACATAATGACCCATCGTGATTCTCCTTTGAAATATGATCCTTTATGACATTAGACTTTGAATTTTTAGCAAATAGAACTTTTTGACTCAAAAAATTTACATGAAACTCAATCCAAATATAGACCTCTTATTCACAAAAAACCACTTTAGACCCTAACACTCATAAACTCAAAACTGACATTTACAAATTTACCTCAAATGAATAGAAAGACTAAAATGACAAAGATTCATATAATATAGGACCCTAACAAAGGATACAGAAATATGTACAACATAGCTTAGGCCTAATAATACATATGTTTGGCCCTCATTTTATAGCCCTTAGTTGGCCCTCCTCTTGATTCTCTCATGCCTCTTTTATTTTCTATCCCACTCTCATTATTTCCAACTACTTATTTATACAAAGGATTATAAACTAAATTCTTTTTCAGATCCACAATTTCCTCACAATACTAACCACTATATCTCCTAGATCCACTTTTCAATTAAGATATCTAATCAACCCTATAATCTCTCCAATTCTATCAATTATTCTCCAGACTTCTCCTGTTTACAATATTTATCACTTTTATATATTTTCTCATGAAAACATAGCAAAATTGTAACGAACCCCTCCCACATTTACCCGATTTCAAAACCTCAGTAGTGTAAACATGAAAGGAGTGTCACTATGACATGACCCGACCTTCAACTTCCAGCTATGGAAGTGGGGATGACAAATCTACAAGCTTACTGACATCTCTTAGAGACCACAAACTACTTAGAAGGTTGAAAACCACCCCAAGTGATCAATCCTTGAGCTGGAACCCTTTTCCACTCACCTAGAACCCCAAATGTATGCATAGGCCTAATTCCATGCAATAATGTTCTAAATACCCTTGTTTTATTCCAGCAGCCCTGAGATATGAGCCACTTTTCAAGGTTAGCCTCCACGCCACTACCCAAAACTTCCTGTAACATTCTAGAATCATATTTAACATGATGACAACATTGAAAATTCAAACTTGAGGAAAGTACTTGAATTAGACTACATAGAACACACTAAGAATTTTGTTAAACATATGATAAACATGTGAGTTACAGGTCATCAATGCATATCTAATCTTAAATATCTAAACTCTATCTAAGAATCACCATGAAGGGCCAACACCCTCTCAAATAGCTGCAACAAAACCTGTTAGCCCATGAATTCATCAACCATTCAAATGATTATCAAATCATAGACAAGAGCCATAGCTATAACACATTACAAAACCATGCTTATAACCAACATATAACGAGAATGTTAATCATGAAAAAATAACTATAAAATCCACATAATAACAAGTACAAGTGATCATAAATAACAATACAAAACTAACTCTTATTAACATATTCGAAAGCTAACCATGTCAGGGAGTTCCACGTACCACCCAACCTTGTATTGGGCTGAACCAAATCTTTCTTTAGCCAATCACACAGATGCCATATTCCAAGAATGAATGTGGGATCTCATGGCATAAACTAAGACATAACCAACCAAAGAATCTAGATATTAAACAACCTCCATCCTTAAACAACCGTAATCTCACCTAAACTGGTCCCGAGATCACAAAACCAAACAATGCTTGGATGTCTCAGAAATTCTTAACCATCTGTTGTAGGGAAAAGTATCCGACTCGGATGACCCTATCCCACTCTAAGGGTGATAGTTCCTTAGCAACAACTGTAAAACAAACTACTTAAGGTTTACTTCTTTATGAAAGCAAAAGAGAATGGAGAAAAGCACTAACCGTTGCCTTGCGCTTAATGTCGAATCCAAACTCTTCTCTTTGGCCACTTGCTCCTAGCTCCTTGTTCTTTTGCTTGCCCAGCTACAATGAGATCCTGCAAAATAACAAAGAAGGAAACTACAAGAGGCATGCAATCATAACTGGTTCATGGATTAGTGTAAACCAAACATGCAATCATCACAATATATTATTGAAACAAGAGCACATAGGAGAACCTCAATAGCTTTTATTAATGAAGAAGTAAAGGTTCTGAGAGTATTACAACCATTGAAGGCTCCAACCCAGCAACACCTCCCAGCAGAAAGAATTTCTCCTCTTCACCTCTCTCAAACAATCACCCAATAGTTCTATAATGAAACCAACAGCATATCATTACTTTGCACAAAATTCCAGCCCCCCTGAGCTCATAGGAGAGAGCTCAATATATAGATGAATTGAGAAAGGATGAGTCAGCTTGAAACTGATGTGTAGCTGCCTTGTGTCCTCTCTCTCTTCAGTTAATCTTTAGTTGATCTTCAGTTCTTGAGTCCACTTGGAGAACCTTGCTTCCACTTGGAGAAACAGAGCCTCTGACTCATCACAAGGCGAACACCTGATCCAAGTGTCATTTTTGGAAGATTCCAGAGCAATGACTCAGTGTGCCACTTGTCCCATCTCGCTCAGCGCAGGTGGCCTTTGTTCCACTTGCTTTGCAACGCAGGTACACCATGGAGCAACTGAGTTTCAGCGCAGAAACCTAGTGGAGCACCTGCTTTGATTTCAGGATTGCTTGTTTTTGAGTGTTTTCAGGTGGAGAACTGATCTGAGAGCTGTTGGTTTGCTGACCTTGTTCCTCTAGGGGTAGGAACATCATGTTTAGGGAACTTTGGATCCCTTGGATTATTGACAATTCATGCTTGTTGCTGTAAGGCACAAATTTGTCTATAACAGATGCCCCCTAAAGTATGAGGTCGTTTATCGGGTGAAATGCTTTATTGAGAGGATCTGAAGTTCATTCAATCTGCTGAGAAGTGTCCTGTAATAAGATACAATACGATACATTATTTTTCATACATTTTCATGATCTAGCTGAGGCGGGCATTCCCATGCTCAGCTTTATAAATACATTTTGGTACATAGAACAGACGATCGTCTGATTGTAGACTGATAATTCTCTGCTGAAATTATCATCCTTTGAGAAGGATGATCATCTGCTGCAATGATGTACATATCAAATGTCTTTATATCCTGAATATATATCGCAGCCCGGATGGATGAAACTAGATCCGGGGTCTTCAATCTCTTCCGATCTTCACTCGATGTACAAGTCGATCCATGTGAGAATTTCTTGAAGTCGAACATGGAAAGACATCGCTTGATTACCGGCCAATAATGTAAACCGTTAACAAGCGCGAGAGGAATCACCGATAAGGATGATGACCCTCAAGGTACAGCAGTACAATTCACATGGTGGGAATAAAGGACTTGGCGTCGACCACCATGCAAAATCCTCTGGTCGAAGGTCATTGATGTATACCTGTCGCCGGAAGTGAGAAACTTGCCATTGAGGCATGCAAGCTTCAAAGTACTGAAGGGGTTGTTCCTAGATCAACTCCTTGGATAATGAGCTGATGTCGACAAGGAGCGATCCGTCAAAGGAGGGCCTTAATGAATCCCACATCAGTGACACGGAACGGAGCTAGTGATTGTGATGAGGTGAAAACAAACTGTGATGTATGATTCAGGGTGGCGGTCATGAAGTGGATGAAGGATAATGTATGGCAGTGGATGGGACACGGTTGACTCTTTGCAGAACCACATCTCTTGAACATATAACGACACTGATGTGATGGATCGGTAGCATTACCCCAATTGTGGATGGTGTGGCGAGGACCATGGTTATGAGACCGGTGAATGAAACAACCCAACCCGATGTGATACGGAGGACAAAGTGTCATGTTCAAGAGTGACTTGCTACCATTAATGCTGTGAGGTTCTCCCAATTTTTCCCCAGTCATTGCTGACCAGTACCTCTTTATTTTTGTCAAGCTTGAGGAGGATAACATATGCTTGTTCTATAACCTGCCCTTCGGGCAAGCCCATCGCTATGTTTTAACGAGCCTAGCGATAGGGAAACTCGTTCTCGTCTAAAGACATGTTTGTCGCCATTTAATCATTTTAACGAGTCTAACGACAAGGAAAACTCGGTCCTTTTCATTTTTAGAGAGTCTGAAAAGGTACGGAAAGTTAACTCCAAAATTCCTTTTTCGTCTTCTAATCCCTTAAGTCCGAAAAAGTATAAAACAATACAGAAGGGATGAATTTTCGATTGCTTTAACGAGCCGAACAAAACAAGCGCTCGATCTTTTTGTGCAATAATCCCTCAGGTCCAAAAAGATTAAAATCTAGAGGAGGGATAGCTTTCTGGTCGCTTTAACGAGCTGGAAGGCCAAAACTCGGCAATCTTTTCATATTTTACGAGTCAGTGAAAAGAGCTTAAAGATGACTCGTCTTTCGAGGAAATAGTGATTAACAGGGCAGCAGCAGATTCCAGGTACAGGTTGGAATATTCCAATCACGGCAGTGTCACAAGGATGGCTTAGTGAAATCACTCTTCGCAGCTGTTCCTCAAAATGGGTAAACAAACATATGGAGATGAACGATTGGCCAAATGAACGGATGGAGGTGAGACTGGAAGAACACGACCAAGGGCTTTAATATGGCTGTCAAAGGTTACATTTACCAAGGTTATTTACCGGTTCATTTTTTCTGGGTGAGCTTGAACTCTAGGGGAAGATTGCTCACAACTTATGTTTAT
Organism: Pinus tabuliformis; assembly: GCA_031772625.1. NCBI lineage: Eukaryota > Viridiplantae > Streptophyta > Pinopsida > Pinales > Pinaceae > Pinus > Pinus tabuliformis. Next base: position 1,244,993,636 of record CM062807.1, on the reverse strand, counting down.
TTTTTAACGAGCATGAACTATGTGCTAAAACTGCTCGGATCTTGCGTTTATTTTTTTAACGAGCATGAACTATGTGCTAAAACTGCTCGACCATACCAGTCATAATACAAGAAACGCCTCAGGTGAGGTAGTCATATTTAAGGAGCTATACCTCACTAGTTACTCCAATTTGGCAAGTTTTAGCTTTTGCCCCACATCCTTTTTTCATGCTAGTTCGGAAACGACAAATCCAAAAAACAGATAAATAACCGCTCTTAGCTTGCACTCCAAAAGGTTTGCATGCCCCCAGGTATAAAATATAATTTCAAGGCTACCCCTCCTCTGTCCCACCTCCGTTTTTCTACTTGTCGTCTTGCTATATTTTTAACGATACTTGTCTTCTCGTTATTTTTCGGTGCCGACGGTACTTGTCTTCCCATCAGTTCACTTTTAGGTTTTTGCAAGATCGCAACAGATAAAACATTGGTGTTATGGAGGGAGGTTTGCCTCTTACTTATTATCCGAAAAATGGTTTTGTTTGCTGCCGCAAACTAAACTCTTTTTCCCGACGATGTCTACCATTAGGTTACTAAAGATGGTGACCACTTGTTGCAGCAATAGAATCTCTTTCTTTGGAGGCTGCCCCTACTTATCCTTCAAAACATATGTTTTAATGGGTGAGGCTTGTCTTCAAAGATGGTTACTACTTGCTACCGCAAATGGTCCCCTTCCTCGGTATCCTTATTATCTAGACAAGGGGAGCGAGAAGCAGATTATCTCACTCACATAACTTTGACAAAAGAATCTTATTCTAGAACAACCCTCTCTTCCTTCTTTCGGACGGGGTACGGACTAGTCATATTCTTCTGCGGAAATCAACTTTATACCCAAGGTTTCCTCTGCCCAAGGCAGGCCAGGGTGCATGCCCCTTGGGTCCCAGTTATATCTTTCTGAATCACTCGCATTCATCGGGAAGTAGAACTGGGGGTGGAGGCATTTCTTGAGTGAATAAGCCGTTTAGGGTTGGTATTTGACTATTTACGATGCGAGATCCCGGAAATGAAAGTTGGTCTACGAGCTTGACCATCTTTCCTTCGTGTGGAAAACACATTACTCTAAAGAGTGAGGAGACTATAGCTCCCATGCAATATATATAGTCCCGTCCAAGGAGTAGATTATAATCCAAGGGTCCTTGGACGACCATGACATTCATATGAACTGTCTTCTTCCTCAATGTAATGGGAACATTGGGGAGAATCCCTAACGGGCGACTGGTTCCTTTATCAAAACCCGATAGATTTCTCATCTCAGGTAAAAGCGTCGGGGAACCCAGTGCTTTCCAAGCAATAGAGGAAAGGATACTCACAGATGCCTCTTCATCAATGATAGTTCCAGCCATTACCATCCTATAGATTTGGACAATGATTCTGAATGGTATATTGGCTGGTAACCGGGGTCTGCCTAGTTGGTTCCAATCAAAGGACACAACCAGGTTGCTTGGTGGTGGGACCGAATACACGGCCGGATACGACCCTGACGATGTTCCTTCCTGCGATAAAGGAATGGGTGCATTGCCCTGATGCTCATCAGAGTCTATGTTGATGAAAAAAATCTGGACGGTGTCATCCTTATTCTCTTCAGTGAGGGTGTCATTTGAAGATGAATCTTCAACGACGGTGTCATTTGAGGATGAAACCTCTGAAGGAAGAACCGGGTCAACTGCCGTTTCGACCTTTAGACTTTCGTCTGGTCTGGATTCAGCAGGTTCATTCTCAATGACTGACACTTCAGCTGACCACTTGAGTGGGCCAGCTGGATTTTCAACTATCGAGGGATTAGGCATGAGTTTTTGGTATCCAGGGGGAAGTCGTAACGGTGATACCGGACGATCTTCCAAAACTCTCTTTGCCTCATCTAAGAATGGACATCGGTGGATGGCATGATCGCCTTCACACAACATACAGGGTGATCCTGGTCTCCCTCTTCGTCCTTCACTCTCGGTAGTTGACGGACTGCAATCAACATGACTACCAGAGGTTGATGCTACCGGATTGTGCAACCTTGGGGACCAGTCCCTTAGTATCCGGGGAATACAAGGACAATCACGATGGAAGTGGGCCCCTTTGCAAATGACACATGGCGATTTAGGCCCGGTCGGTGCAGTGTGTGGATTTTTGTCAGCTTTCTTTTGCTTGCCCCCAGTCGCCTTCGCCATAGGCCCCTTCTGCTTCTTTTCTTTCTTCTTCTTTTCCTTCTTCTCCATGGGAGGCTGACTTTTGCCGGCTCTACCTTGTGAAGATGAAGGATCAGAGGAAGAATTGTAAGAAGTGGAAGGCTGGTGGGTAGTTCTAGACTGGTCTGACTGTTGATTCGACTGCTCAGGATTAGTGGTGATTTGAACTACATTAGTTGAAAAGAGCCATATAAGTAGGCCAATTGTCAATCCTGGAAGTGACAATGTGGCCATATGAGGCGCACCAACATCTCCCCAAGAGGAGAAGGGATTTGGACTTCCACCAAGGTTACTTCCTTGGTTGGTGGGCTCCATACTTTTCAACTGAAAGATCAACGTGGGAATAAGAGGTGATTATGTTCCGTTTAAAATAAATTTTATTAACGACGCTTTTAGACACAAACTTGCTTTTTCATGTTTTAAGAGTCGAGAAAAAGCTAAAGATGACTCTAGTCTCCTTCGATGTATTAACGAGCCCGAAGTGACAAATGCTCGGATGGACTTTTTCAGTTATAGAGTTTGAAAAAGGCCAAAAGAAACTTCTCTGGAGTTCTAGGCAGAGGGTGTGCCAAACTTTTCGCGAAACCACAGAATACGTTTTACGGTACGGGTGGTCGATCTTCGTGAATGCTGTGTTCACTGCATCGCGATCAGTAGGGCGGCCGACACGGCTTCCTATGGATAAAGGATAATTGCCTATAGGGGTCTCCCAATATATACGCGACGGTACGTGGGAGCACAAGTCCGTATTAGTGCCACCGACTCTCAGGAGGAATCACCCACCTTCGTAGAGATCGACAGTCACTATGTTTAACGACGCCGGAACACGTCTCTACCTAGACCTCTATTTGTTTGCGTTATGTTACAAAGCGTTGTTATGTAAATTGGATTTATTTTAATGTTGATCTTGCTTAGCAGTTTGCCTTTAAGGATCACCACGAGATGTGTGTAACAAATTCCTGAATGCAATCTAAGATGAGAAGCAAACTTTTCAATCTTTCAACTTTGAAAATCTTAACTACTGAGGGAAAAGAAAGGCAAATCTTTTCACACAGATCATAGAGCACACACTAAATGCAATTTTTTCTAAATCGTCAAGCAAACAGTCAAATGCAAAATGCACAATGCATGTATTTTCTTTCCCCTTTCTTAATGTGGATGGGTTACAAAAAGAAAGTTGTTATATAACTTTGATTTCGATTTAAAGCGAAAGTAAACAAGTTTGTCCAAAATCAAAAGACACCTTAAGATTCACTTGCTTAATCACTGGAAATGCATGAAATCAAACCATAATGACGAAAGTAAATGACTAATCAGCTATGGACAGCAAACAAGCTAACTCTTTAGACCAGCAAAATGCCTAACACAGGTTCAGATCTAAGAGGCCAAAAGCAAGACTAGTTTACTTTTCGTTATGGGAAATTGTAAATGAGTAAGAAATACAAAAGAACAAGTACAATTTCGTTATATAACGGAGGCGGAATGATGGCAAGTAATATTGGTTTCAGAACAGGTGCAAGACTGGTAACTGGCAGCCAAATCAATAGTGAAAACAGGCCAGAGAAAAGGAGGAAACCCCAACAGCACTAGGCAAAATTGGGCCAACGCAGGTGCTGCACAGCCAGTCTAGCTCTCAGCGCAGGTAGCCCCTTCGGGACCTGCGTTGCAAAGCAGGTAGCCTATGTACTACCTGCTTTGGAAAACGAAAGTTGCGTTTTCTCAGTTTCCGGGTCACAATTTTCTCAAAAATGCACAGTTTTTGCTCAAATCAGAAGCAATCAGTCAAGCACACTCAAAGGGATGATTAGGAAGGTGAAAAGCTACCACTAAGAGCTTACAAGGATCCTTGTAGATCAGCTCTTCAAATCATGAACTTGCTCAGAAATGAGCCAGAGTAGCTGCCCTCTACTTCGCTTTTGATATAGTCAAGAGCTTTTCGATTTGGTACTCTTTTGTTCAGGAAATGAATAGCAAAATACTACAAACACAATCAAACGGATACGATCCCCAGTGGAGTCGCCAGTTTGTTGTAGGGAAAAGTATCCGACTCGGATGACCCTATCCCACTCTAAGGGTGATAGTTCCTTAGCAACAACTGTAAAACAAACTACTTAAGGTTTACTTCTTTATGAAAGCAAAAGAGAATGGAGAAAAGCACTAACCGTTGCCTTGCGCTTAATGTCGAATCCAAACTCTTCTCTTTGGCCACTTGCTCCTAGCTCCTTGTTCTTTTGCTTGCCCAGCTACAATGAGATCCTGCAAAATAACAAAGAAGGAAACTACAAGAGGCATGCAATCATAACTGGTTCATGGATTAGTGTAAACCAAACATGCAATCATCACAATATATTATTGAAACAAGAGCACATAGGAGAACCTCAATAGCTTTTATTAATGAAGAAGTAAAGGTTCTGAGAGTATTACAACCATTGAAGGCTCCAACCCAGCAACACCTCCGAGCAGAAAGAATTTCTCCTCTTCACCTCTCTCAAACAATCACCCAATAGTTCTATAATGAAACCAACAGCATATCATTACTTTGCACAAAATTTCAGCCCCCCTGAGCTCATAGGAGAGAGCTCAATATATAGATGAATTGAGAAAGGATGAGTCAGCTTGCAACTGATGTGTAGCTGCCTTGTGTCCTCTCTCTCTTCAGTTAATCTTTAGTTGATCTTCAGTTCTTGAGTCCACTTGGAGAACCTTGCTTCCACTTGGAGAAACAGAGCCTCTGACTCATCACAAGGCGAATACCTGATCCAAGTGTCATTTTTGGAATATTCCAGAGCAATGACTCAGTGTGCCACTTGTCCCATCTCGCTCAGCGCAGGTGGCCTTTGTTCCACTTGCTTTGCAACGCAGGTACACCATGGAGCAACTGAGTTTCAGTGCAGAAACCTAGTGGAGCACCTGCTTTGATTTCAGGATTGCTTGTTTTTGAGTGTTTTCAGGTGGAGAACTGATCTGAGAGCTGTTGGTTTGCTGACCTTGTTCCTCTAGGGGTAGGAACATCATGTTTAGGGAACTTTGGATCCCTTGGATTATTGACAATTCATGCTTGTTGCTGTAAGGCACAAATTTGTCTATAACACCATCCCTTATGGAATTTTCCTGTGTCCACCCACATGTCAAGGGCTTCCTAGAGAAAACCATCTCCACCACCAACCCTTGGGAATTTTTCTTAGACCACCTCACCTGGTTCCAAAACCTTTCGGCAATCCAAATCTCAACTGAGAATAAATCCCATCACACCATGGCTATCCAAGAAATGGAAAGGGAAGACTATGTTAGTGTCAGTCTTTCCAGCCTTCCTCCAGTGATCAAACATGCTCTTACAAAGTGATTTGAAGGTGTTAAGGTCAAATTGTGTCATTTTAGTAAGTCTTCAAGCAAAATTTGGTCACTAGGCATTAGGTCTAGGGTTTGCTTTTACTCCTGTCAAATTTGTCCAAATGTCGGTCCTTAACACCGTTCCGCTGAGTGTGCCATCATTCAAAGGGTTTTCTTTATCATGTGAAGTTCCAATGGGTCATTTTACACCTTATTCATGCTTCAGTTGCGCCTAGGTAAGGTTCATTTCCCTCTCCTAGGGTTTTGAAGGCAATTTCTCTTGGATGGTCAAATAATCAGCAAAACTTGTATCTTGATATTCATACACCGTCCCCTATCCTTAATGTACCTGATTAAACACTTCCCGTCATTGAGATCCCCCAAATTTCTCATTTTCGCACAAACCCTAGTTTCTTGCTACAACTTGACAATTTTCTAGGTTGGGCCTGTGTTTAGCCATTTTGGACCCCTTCCCCTCACTCAATATTTGAAATTCCACTTTCCCCTTCTTCCTAACATCCATCCCTACTTCCAAGAATTTTCCCAAGAATTTAGAATCCCCTTATCCCCTTCATTTCACTTCATTTCGACAAATCACCTGTTCCACACATCTGGATAGGTTTTACTCCAATGATGTTTTTGAGAAATAAAAGATGAATTTTGGAAAACAGAGAGAGGTGTTTGTCCAGAATAAGCCAAGTAAGAAAAACCTCCTTCACCTTTTACATAGGTGTCATGGTTTTATAGATATGTCAAAAATATAGGTGCCTTGGGAGAATTGATGCACCTCTGAAGTGACCTTGGTAAAATCAAGTTTTCTCCTAACTTGATTGGTCAAATGACTTGCTTGATGAGTCAAATTATAACTAGACACCAATATATTTCCAATGAGCTATCATGAGCTCAATTTGGAGTTTAGGAAGGCATTCCAAAGTTGACTGAAACAACACTCTGCCTTTGGGTAGCCTTATTTGGCACATTTTGACCAGTCTTGGGAGATTTAATTTTCTGGTAGGGAAAATGAACTCCAAATTGCAAAATTCTAGTTGGGTTGGAAATTAAAATCAAATACCTTTCAAACAAGCTATCTTGAACCCAATTTGGACACCGGGAAGGCCTCCAAAAGTCACCTGGAAAACGGTGTGGCGCACTGGGAGAAATTTTCCAGTGTAAATTTACATTGGCGCGACGAACTGGGGAGGCGCGGCGCATTGGGCTAAAAAGCCTGAAATTCACTCAAAAAACTCTCCCAAATTGAAAACTTTGCTCAATTTTCTTGTGTTCAAGTAAGTTAACATTTCTCCCATGACCAATGAATGAGTTACCTTGGTGTTTATGGTGTTTTAGTGAGAAAATTTTCAAACCCTACTTCCTTGCAATTTTTCCTCAAAAAAAATTGCTTAGGGTTTGCAGTTTGAGATTTTGTTGTCAAGTCCAATTCATCACTCCCTCCCTGATTTATTTTCCAATTTCATAAACCCATATCCCTAAATTCACTAACCCTATATCCCTAACTCCCACTATCCCAAACCCTAGCTGTTATCCCTAAAGCTCCCTCATTCACTCCTAAGCCCCTTTTTCCTATCCCTAAGTCACATCATTCCCTATCATTCCTATTTCCCCATCTCATTTGTAAAATCCCAAGTTACTCCAACATTCAGTGGTTGTCCCCTCCGCTAAAGTTTTTCAAATCGTCAAAGGTCAAACTACCACTTGGCAAAGACTTCATTGTTCCCACTGTCCCATTTTTTCCACAGTCCCTCATTTCCCTTTGGCACACATTTGGCATTCAAACAAGACACCAAGTTCTTATTTCTCATTCTTAACAAACCAAACATACACTTGGCATAGAGTTTCAACACCATGGAGGTGGGCACCGATACATTATATGACCAAGACAGTGACTTTACAACTGAAACTACATGCACCAGGAGGACACTAAAACGCCATAAAAAGGAGGATAGACTCCGAATATTGGCCAAAGCATCTTTGGCTGACCATCATGCTTGATGAGGCATCTTCAGTCAAAATTTCAAGAAATTTGGAGCAATTTTTGACATTTTTAAATTTTTTGCACTAAAAAACAGAGTTTTCCTCCCTATGCGCCGCACCACATGCCGCGCGATTTTGCTAGGGAGCTCCAAATTGCAAAAACGTTTACATCATTGGATTTGGCATGAAAAATCATGACTTTTGGTGCATGGCCAATAATTTTGGGCAATTTTTGAGTTTTCAGGAGGTCAAAAACATTCAAAACATTACCTCACTGCCCCTATTTTGACACACAGGAAGCAGTCCTGGGAGATTGCAGTTTTGGAGGTGAAAATGGGCACAAAATTCAGAAATTCCACTTGGGTTGGAAAGTAGATAGGCAGGGCTTTCCAAAAAGCACACTTGGGCTCAATTTGGACTTCAATAAGTGCTTCAAAATCAGCTCCAAAGTGGCGCGACACATACAGATTTTGGCACGGCGCATAGAAAATTTTGGCTTGTTTTTCACTGTTCAGCTCAACAATTCGCCTAGTTTTGACCAGTTTTGCTTCTTGAAGTTATTCTTGAATTTTAATGATGTAATTTGAAAACCATGATGTAATATTGGCACATTTTTACTTGTTCTAGAAGATTCATTCACCGAAAGGTGAAATGTGAGTGAATGAATCAGTTTCCTGGCATATAGGGGTAAGTTGTTTGACTACCTAGTTTTCAGTTCCTTGTTTAGAATTGGTTCAAAAAACTCCTAGAATGATGAGCTCGACCCCTAGAGGCAAAGGAATAGGTTTGTCTTGTCTATATTATGTAATTTCTAAGTCATTTTCAGGGTTGGACACTAGGGATTGCTTTGGCATATCATTGTACATTCCATCTCTGCATTTTTGGCTAAGGAAAGACCAGGGTTTTGCAGCACTGTTTGGGATCCATGTGGCTTTATGTTTTGATGGTGTTCTTCTCTAAGTAATTGTAAGTTCATTAGTGTTATGTGTATCATTTTCCTGTCTCTTCTTCTGAATTTGAAAAAATAAGTGATTAAGGTAGAATCCATTAACTGTTATGCTCTGCCTTTGAATTTGTTTAAATTTCCATGTTTTCATTTGTTTAAGGAGAATTCTTGAGACTCTCTTGCTCTCCTTAGCTCCTCACCAGTCTGATCTACCCATTCACTCAATTTAAAGCATCAAAACGATTGCCTTCCTTGCCCCACTCAGAACTCTGCAGAAAATGTGCCTCATCCCCGAGCCCAATTTGCCTTTCTCTGTTTCCAGCACAAAACCCTCAAAAAATCAAATCAAATCCTTTGCACTTCATACCTAGCCTAAAATTAGCTTTTATTTCAGTCATCTCGAGCCCCATCGCTTGTCTTTTTCTAAGATCAACTCAGAGAGATCCCTCTCCTGTCCTCGTAGGGCTAGCTACGAGGCTGAGCGTGGTTTGATGTGGACCTAGAACCTTGTCTTTTTAGCCTGAGGCAAATCTAGGCTCTAAAATAGTGGCGACCATACTGGGGAAGAAAATGGTTTTCTTGTCGATGTCATTTGTTTTATAAGCTACAGACGGAGCCTGAAGTTATGCCAAGTAGCCTTCGAAACACTTTTTCTTTGCATTAGCGCAAGTAGATAAACGTTGCTTCAGTCAATCTATGGTCTAGCTTGTAATCATGACACTTGACCTATAAATCACCCCAGTACATTTGAGTTCTAAGATTTTGGATGATAAATTTAGAATTTGAAAGGCTGAACAAGTTGTTTATGTTCCTTTGATTTCTTGAAATTAACACGCTGGCTTCAAAGAGATATACCAGAGCTAATCCAGATCCGAATCCTCCCCCTTTCTACGAAAACCCCAATCTGATTTCAAGAATTGTTCATCAAGAGAGCTCTGTGCATCCCGTGTTCAAATCCCATTCTTGCCCTGCAATTTTCAAGTATCTTTAAGAGCTTAATTTTGATGAAAAGTTTGAATTGTCATTGTTTAAAACCAAATCCGAAAACACTCTTGATTCTCTTGTCCCGAATCTGGACTTTCTTGCTGCTCTAGAAATTGAAAAATCCAATAAGTCCTTTGAGAATTTCATTTTAAGACAGCTCCAAACTGACATTGAGGCTGAAAATATCATTGATTTCCTAGAAGTTGCATCTGCAACTCTTGGAGCTGCCGCAACTCCATCTAGCTCAAGGGTTCCCACTGAACCGCCTTTCATTCCCACCCTTACCCTGCAGCCTACTATTGCTGATCAAAATTCTGTTGTAAATTCACCTCCATCTACTCCTTCTACATCCAAAATTGCTTCACCTCCGCATACACCTCCTCATACACCTCACATATCAGCTGCACCTTCTCCCCCAACATCTCCAAGGCCAATTAAAAATCCACCAAGAGCGATGGCTGCTTGGTTTGCACCTCTCATGCTGCCTCAAGTTTTGGGTGACATGCCAGCAGATTATCAGAGTAAAATTCCTTTGTTTGATGGCACTCCTCAAAGTACCACGGCTCAGCAACATGTGGACAAGATGACGGATTTCTTTGAGCTTCATGAGATTGATGCAGAAAACGTGACCATGAGATTATTCGTGTAGACTTTCATAGGTGAGGTAAGAAAATGGTTCAGAGCTTTGATAGCTAGAAGTATTCTCACATTAGAAGAGCTTCAAAGAGAGTTCTTGGATCGCTGGGAAGTAAAAAAAGATCCTCTGTAGATCACTTCTGAATATACCAAGATCAAGCAGAATGCTGGTGAGTCCATGCAAGACTATTGTACTAGATTCAATGCGGTTTATAATGCAATTCCTGATGATTTAGAGCCAACTAGAAGGTCAGCTTTGCTTAAGTTACCGGATGGTTTTGATCCAAACATGGCTTATCAATTAAGGGAGAGAGATCCAACTACCTTAGAAGAAATGTAGAAAATTGCCATTAGTGTTGAGACAAATTTGAATGACAAGAGAACTAGAATGAAAGATGAGAAGAAAGTCTCAATAAAGGAAGAAGCTTCTACCTCAGACCAAGTGCTCTGCAAGGTAGAAAAGATGATTGAAAGGTTAACACTTGATAAACCTAAACCACAGATTTGGAATCCTAATTTCCATGGACAGTAGCAGCCTCAATTCAAGATCAAACAACGTGAGCAGCGAGCACAAGAAACGGCATCACAACAGTAGCAAGTAAAGACACCTCTTCAACAAAATTTTGTTGGTCCCGAATCTAATGATGAAGATCATGTAATAGGGGAAGAAAATCAATTATTCACTCCTGATGATATGCCCACCTTTATCACTGAAGATGATGAGTATGCATAAAGTTCAGTTGTGCAGTAGGATGCACATTTTATCTTGGCAAATGATACAACTCTTGAAGAGGAGTCAGATGAGTATCAGAGAGGGCATATGCATGCCTTGTCTTCTTAGCAGCATCATTATTCATTAAGAAACATAAATGTCCCCATCAATCCAATCCATAAGAGAAAGGAAGGTCCAGCATCTAAGAATGAGTCCCCGGTTGCACCAAATAAAGGAAAAGAAGCTGCTGATACCATGCCTAACAAACCTCCACCAATAAATGAACAAGTCAACCAGCCCATTGTACCAAAAGATAAAGCTGAGAAGAAAGAGGTTCCAACCAAAGAGGTAGAGAAGACTTCTACTTTTAGTTTAGAAAATGAAATTTCTAAATTGAAGGTATCCATTCCCTTGACTGAACTGATGAGGAAAACCAGTTATAGAGGTCAGGTCACCAAAATTTTGAACTTTGATCCAATGTCTAATATGGTGAGTGTAGAAGATGATCAACCTGAGCTGATTTTTGGACTATCATTGAATGGTGAGTCTCTGGATAGTGATGTACCTCCTTTTTATATCAGTTAGAGTGCATGAGTTTGTGTTGCATAATGCTATGTTTGATTCTAGTGCCTCCCACAATCTTATGCCAAAGGCTATCATGGAAAAGTTGGGTTTGGACATTACCAGGAAATACCATGATCTCTATTCATTTGATTTCAACAGGGTGAGATGTATTGGGCTCATTAAAGATTTGGTAGTCAACTTGGATCAGATTCCGGCAAAAACAAATTGATGGATGTGGTGGTGGCGGATATACCTCCTAGATTTGGAATGCTTCTTTCCGGATCTTGGGGAGCAAAGATTAAGGGAACTATGCAGCTTGATTTCTCCTATGCAACAATTCCTGTGTTTGGCCAAATGAGAAAACTTTATCGGGAGCAGAAAATGAAATACATGATTACAAGTAAGGAGAAACTGATTAATCATCCAATTAATTATGTACATACAGATTTAGAGTCTTTTGTTTTGTATTCAGATAGTTTCAATGAGATTGATATTCAGTTAGTTGGAGCAGATGATGTCCCAGAAATAGCAGAGAATTTCAGAGAAGTTATGAAGAAAGAAAGTCAAGAACAGGGCAATACCATTCAGTAATCAGAAAAGGATAATGGATAAAAAGCAGTAAAAATACAGCAAACAGAGTTTCAACACTTAGAAGAAGAGGAAGATGGTCTGTGGACCATGGATTTTGATGGAGCAGTGGGAAATGATGGTTCTGGAATTGGAATTTGGGTACGCAGTCCTTTTTTTGCTCCGGACAAAGTGCCTAGTAATGTACGGGTATGTTCTTATAAACTTGCTTTTGATTGCTCAAACAATGAAGCTGAGTATGAGGCTTTGATTGCTGGCCTAAAGATCCTAAGAAAGCTAAATGCTAAGAAGATTGTTGTATATGGTGACTCTGAATTGGTGATTAAGCAAGTTAAAGGCGAATATCAAGCAAAGCATCCTCGGATGCGGGCATACCGGAATGCTGTTCTAGACATCTTGAAGCTATTTTCACATTACACTTTGACGTGTGTGCCTCGTATTCAAAATAGTATCGCTGATGCACTTGCTAAGGCAGCAAGTAATTTGAAGATTCCTATGAATTCAAGCAATAAATTCGAAATCCAAGTGAAACATCGTCCGACTGTCCTAGACAATCAGAGATATTGTCAAGTTTTTCAAGATGATGAGGAAATTGATGATTTTCTGCAAAGTAAAGGTAAGTTCAAAGATACCTCAATTGATGTAGAGTATGATGAGGGAAAAGATGATGTACAGATCAATCAAATGGACATGTTGCAGCTCAAGGATAATGTGATTCCTAAAGGCTTGATACCTTTAGAAGAACTCTTTGATCATGATGACGTAGCCTGCAAGCCAACATTGCAGCCAATAGAGAAGGGAGTCGAAGAGGTGAATATTGGAATAGCCGAACATCCAAAGATGGTAAAGCTGTCCAAAACATTGCCACCGAAGGTAAAGGCCAAATATATCAGTTTTTTGTCATCTTTTGCCGATGTGTTTGCTTGGGACTATTCTGATTTGAAAACATATGACACCAATATAATTCAGCACACAATTCCTATTAAGCCTAATAAAAAACCTTTCAGACAGAAGTTAAGAAGGCTTAATCCAAAATTGCTGCCATCAATTGAGAAGGAGGTAAATAGGTTGTACAAATCAGGAATCATTGTTCCCATCCGATTTTCTGATTGGATCTCTAATTTGGTGCTCGTGCGAAAGAAGACAGTTGAGATTCGTTTGTGCATTGATTTTCGGAATCTAAACAGAGTTTCATTGAAGGATAATTATCCGCTACCAAAAATGGATCACATACTTCAGCAAGTAGTTGGAGCATATCGTATGTCACTGCTTGATGGTTATTCTGGATATAACCAAATTTTAGTCCATGAAGATGACCGAGACAAAACAGCATTCAACACTCCGTGGGGAACCTTTCATTACACCAAAATGCCTTTCAGTGTGAAGAACGCGGGTGCCACTTTTCAACAGGCAATGGATATGGCTTTTGCAAATGAGAAGGATGTCTTCTTAGTTGTGTACCTTGATGATCTGATGGTGTTTTCTAATTCAGATGAAGAACACATGTATCATTTGACAACTGTTTTTCAAAAGTGAAAAAAATATGGTGTGTCATTGAATCCAAAGAAGAGCTTGTTTGCCATGGATGAAGGGAAACTACTTGGGCACATTATCTCAGAGGATGGCATTCGTATTGATCCAGCATGTGTGGAAGCAATTCAGCAAATTGACTTGCCCCGAAATAAGAAGGAGATTCAATCTTTTAATGGTAAGATGACTTTCCTACGCCGCTTTGTTCCTGCTAAACATCTAAGAGAGATTACAAACATGCTTAAGAAGGACATCCAAGTGACGTGGATGGAAGAGGCTGTAAAATCTTTCAATTTAGTAAAATTGGCTCTTTCTTCAGCCCCGGTACTAATCAGCCTGGATTATACTCAGGATTTTATATTGTTTTCTTTTGCTTCGGAGCATACTATGGTAGCTGTATTAATGCAGAAAAAAGATGAGCATGAAAGACCCATTGCTTTCTTCAGACGGACTATAAGAGATGCTGCTTTGAAATACAACATTATTGAGAAGCAAGCCCTTGCACTTGTAAAAGCACTGAAATATTTCCGCGTGTATATTCTACATTCTCATATTTTAGCTTATGTTCCTAACGCTGCAGTCAAAGATGTTTTGGTCCAGACAGATCCTGAAGGAAGACGAGGCAAGTGGATTGCAGCCTTGTTGGAGTATGATGTGGAGATAAGGCCCACAAAGCTTGTTAAAGGACAAGGATTTGCAAAGTTAATGGCTGAATCAAATCTGCACATCTTGGACATAAATCTGATTGTTGATATGTTCGATGAGAATGAGGAAGGGTTGTCAATTCAGGTATCTGAAATGTTTGTTCCTTCTCCGTGGTATTAAGATATCATATATGTACTTCAGAATTTGTTCGCACCACCTGGTATGGATAGAAAAAAAGCTAGAACTCTTAAGTTAAAGGCTGCTAAATTTTGTATTTTGAATTCTGCACTTTATTGGAAAGATCCCGGTGGCGTTTTGTTAAATTTTTTGGTGGAAGAAGAAGCGAAGTAGGTCATGGAGGATTTCCATAAAGGAGATTGTGGTGGTCACCTTTTTTGGAAAACAACGGCAAATAAAATTCTGAGGGCTGGATACTATTGGCTGACATTGTTTGCTGATGTGTTCAAGACTATCAAGAGCTGTCATAACTGTCAGATTTTTGAAGAAAAGTAGAAATTACAGCCTTTGCCGCTTAATCCCATTGAGGTGAGTGCCCCTTTTCAGCAGTGGGGGTTGGATTTCATTGGTGAAATTCATCCTTCTTCTTCAGGTCAGCATAGATGGATCCTCACGGCTTTAGATTATTTCATGAAGTGAATCGAAGCAATTCCCACTAGGCAAGCTACGAATGCGGTAATAATTTCATTCCTTGAGAATAATATTTTGTCTCGTTTTGGTTGCCCGAATAACTTAATCATTGATAATGCAACAGCTTTCAAGTCAAAAAGGATGGTTGAGTTTTGTAATAAATATCACATTACTTTGGGGCACTCAACCGCCTATCATCCACAAGGCAATGGATTGGCAGAGTCTTCCAACAAATATTTGGTTAATATCATTAGAAGATGCTGGAAATCAACAAGAAGAGTTGGCATAAGAAGTTGGTCCATGCTCTTTGGGCAGATCGAGTGAGTCAGAAGAAATCCATTGGTATGTCCCCCTTTGAGTTAGTTTATGGAGTTGATACAGTGTTTCCTACCTCTCTCGCAACTCCGGTAGTCAAACTTCTTCAGGAGGCTGGTAGTGAAGACGATCCAATGCAGAGAAGACTAAATCAAATGATCCATTTGCAACAGACATGAGAAGATGTTTTTCAAAACACATTCAAGTTGCAGAAGAGAATTAAAAAGATTTATGATAGAAAAGCAAAGGTAGACACATTTCAGTTGGATGATGTGGTGTTAAGGTGGGATGCAAGGAATGAGGAAAAGGGCAAGCACGGTAAGTTTGAAAATCTCCGGAAAGGTCCTTTTAAGATTGCAGCATATCGGGGTCAGAATGCCTTTCTTTTGAAGGAGATGAACGGGGAAGATTGTCCTGGAGGGCCGATCAATGGTCGGCTACTCAAGCGGTATCATTTCTGAGTTATTTCTACTATTTAGAATGTCATTGTAAATACCATTTTATTTCAGTTTCATTGCAAGTGTGTCCTGTGATCTTTTCTTCAGTCAGGGGCCCGAAGTGAAGGCTATATTTCTGAAGAAAGATTTCAGTTTTGAGTTCAGTTTGTTGAGTCAGTTTTTCAGTCATTTCAGTTTCATCATCGAGTCATTTGGAGTCAAGTTTCAGTCAAATAAATTGAGTCAGAGTCTTGTGTGGTTTGTCGAAATAATGACTTCATAGCCCAATGGACGAAGGCACTGTCTAGCTCTTCCAGAGATTTTCTGTTCTTGGCACCTCCAAGGAGCTACCATCCCCATTGGAGCCAATGTTAGAGTCAGTCTTTACATCCCTCCGTCAGAGATCAAAACTCTTTTTGCATTTCATTTTTAGGTGTCCCATCTTGCTCGATCAGTTGCATTTTGTTAGGATCATGCCATTAAGCTATCAGAAGGGCTTTCTCATTCATTCCCCTCATGCTTTGCACTGCTGGCTCAGGTCTGTTCATCAAAATCAAGTTTTTGTGTCTTTTGATCAGCAAGAGTTATTTTCAGTCACTAGGTCTAGGGTTTCACAAACTGTGTCTTCACAATGTCCAATAAATGCCAGCAGGTCAGAGGGAAGTTCTACACATGTTCTTTATTTCACAAATTTCATCGTCATGTTGATGGATTATGACTGTTCTTCAAAACTCTGTTTTGAAGAAAATTCAACATTTTGTCCTTTGTAATAATTTTCAAAGTTTTTAGTTTTTGAAATATTCAGGTGCAACCCTGGTCTCCTTTGCCAAATTCCATGTCAGTTATTCCTGCAAAAAATTGCCAATAATTTCATCATTTTAGTCAAAATATCAAAAAGGAAATTTAAAACAGAGTTGTATTAAAATAGAAAAAGTGCCAGTGCCAAAACATTACAAATATGAGTCTTGGAGAGTCAAAAATCAAACTCATGTCTTTATAAAGATTTTTTTTTATGAAAATCAAAGTCATTTGTATGCCAAGACCAAAGAGAAGCCATTCAGAGAAAATTTGTAGAGTTAGTGTGTTATTTGGGTGAATTTGGAGGAAATTTGGTCGGCACGGCACACAGAGCAGGTAGCGTGGCGCACTGGGGAGGCGCGGTGCACTAGGAGAAAATTTCCAGTGTAAATCTGAATGGGCGCGGTGCACTGGGAGAAAATTTCCAATGTAAATCTGAATGGGCGCGGCGCACTGGCACGATGCGGTGCATTGGGTATGCAGCACGACACACACACCTAAAAGCCCGAAAACGTTTCAAATTTCTCCAAATTTCCATTTTTTTGCGTCGATTCGCCAGGTATGGTCGACATCTCAATGTTTTATCCATTTTTGTGATAAGGGATGGTGGTTTATGGATGCTAAAGATTGAAACAAAAATTCAAACCCTTTCATTTTGAATTCCTCACATCTAAATTGCTGCCTAGGGTTTCATAACATGTTTGCCACCAAGGTTACTCTTTTCCATTGTTTCTTTTGTCCTTAATTCCCTTTATTCCTTGATCCCATTGTTCCCCATCCTCTAAAGTTATTAAACCTTTGTCCTAAATTCCCTTTCCCAAAACTGTCAAATGTGAAAAACCCTAAAACCCTATTCCCACACCTAAATCCTAAACACCCTCCCATATTTCCCAAAACAAAAATCTCTCCCAATAATTCTTGATCCCTTGATATTATGTCCCTTTCCTAATAGTCCCTATTTCATTGGTTTTCCCCTTTGGTGGCAGAGTTGGCACACATTACTAAAAGAGCAGTTTAAACAGTTTTCATTCACCAACATCTTCATCTTCAAGGCAGTTTGAAAAACAGCAGTCATGGCATCTGAACATTCTTCTGACTATGAAGTGGAAACCCAAAGTGACTCACCCTTGGAAGAACAGGCACCCTGGAGGCCTCATAAAAGTGGCAGACATGTTAGAGAAGAACCGACCAGCCTTACAAAATTGTAGGCCTGCCCTCTTGCTATGTTGTGTTTTTAGCATCAGTCATGCTATGAGTTTTGTCAAAAGGTGGCTAGTTTTCAATTTCATCATGAGCTAGCTCGTTATTTGTACTGCACCGACATGGATATCAAGCTATCCTAGCCGGTGTCACCTTCACACTTACACCAAAATCTGTCTCATTAGCAACCGGCATGCCGAACATTGGAGAACCATGGAACAAGAAGCAAAAGATTGATCGGCATCATTATGAGCCATACATTAAAACCGGTTTCTTGAGGCAGCTCAAGAGAGTGTTCCCATTCTGATATCTGAAAGATGAATATGTTCCACTAATGAGATTGATCATGAAATATTTCAGCTGTGAGGGACGGTTCTCTCGTCTCTATTCTTATCACATCAGGTTGCTCATGCATTCCACAAGGGTGCGGATGATGAACATCTTGTATTTCATTTGCCGGAACATAGAGAGGATGACCACACTTGTGCAGCATAAAACCCCTCAGCAGAAACTTAATAGTGTTTATCATTTTGCTCTTATCAAGATTTTGGTGGTTCATCAGCTTGGATTACAGAGCATCACTTGGGATGATCTATCTCTCGTGACTTCTTTAGAGCTTCATAGGGATTATCAGAAGTTAAGCATGAAGGTGGACCTTCTCATCAGTATGAGCGTCATGAGACTGCTAGTGTGCCGATATTCATCACATATCAGAGAGGCGCCAGACATTTGTTTGCAGCGACAAAGCGAGTGTTATCTCCACCTGGGGTAGAAGGCGCCTCATTTCCTCCATCAGCATCACAGGTATAGGAAAAAGGCAAGAGGCCAATGCAGGATGAGAGGCCATCAGGTGAACGAGAGACTGACTTCATTCTCCTTCTTGATGATGATACAGATACGGGTCCGCAAAGTGCACAGCTTAGAGAGATCATTCAAGAGCAGCAAACAGAGATCCAAGCCTTATCCCTTCACTTGGAGAGAGCTAAGTGGAATATGAAATACTTGGAGCAGAGGAAAAAATAGCTTGAAGATTAGTAAGCAATCATGGAGCTACAAAACATCCGCAAGAATTGCCAAGCTGCACAAAGGAGAAGAATTGAGCTCACGTCATTAGAGCAAGAGATTAATGAGGATCGGGAGTCTAATCTCGAGAGAGTTAACATGCACTTAGAGAGACTATTGGATAAGGCCGATAAGGACCATGCATTGCTGAGACACATGGCTTTCCACTACAGGGCGTGGAACAAGGTCTGCAAGGCACAAATCAGGAATTTGAAGGCAAAATTGAGGAAGGCAATAAGGAAGCAAAAGAGGCAAAGGGAGCTTGATCGTCTTCAGATATTGGCCGAAGCCTCTTTAGCCCAACATGACACTTAATGAAGAAGCTCTAGCCCAAATTTCAAGAAATTTGGGGCATTTTTGGTTGGCAAATTTTGGTGCAAAAAACAGGGTTTTTCTCCTTGTGCGCCGCGCCACGTGGCACGCGGTTTTGCTAGGGAGCTCCAAATTGCCAAAAGTTTATATTTTTGGATTTTTCATGAAAAATCATGACTTTTGGTGCATGGCCAAGAAGTTTGGGCAAGTTTTGAGTCCCCAGGAGGTCAAAAACACTCAAAAAATGACCTTTCTGCCCTTATTTTGACACACAGGAAGCAGTCTTGGGAGATTGAAGTTTTGGAGGGGAAAATGGGCACCAAATTCAGAAATTCCACTTGGGTTGGAAATTAGATAGGCAGGGCGTTCCAACAAGAACACTTGGGCTCAATTTTGACTTCAGGAAGTTCCTCAAACTCAGCCTCAAAGTGGTGCAATGCATAGAGAAATTGGCGTGGCACATACAAGATTTTTGCTCAATTTTTCACCTTCCAGCTCAGAAATTCGGCCAGTTTGACTAGTTTTGCTTTGTGATGTAATTTTTGATCTATCTTGATGTAATTGGATAAAATTGATGTAATTTTGGAACTTATTTACTTGTTTTAGAGGATTCATTCACTAAAAAGTGAAAATTTAATGAATGAATTAGTTTCCTACCTTAGAGAGGCAAGTTGTTTTGATTGCCTAGATTTTAGTGCTTTGTTTAGAATTGGTTGAAATAGCTCCTAGAATGATGAGCTCGACCCCTAGAGGCAAGGGAATGGGTTGGGCTAGTCTATATCATGTAATTCCTCAGTCATTTTCAGGGTTGGACATTAGGGATTGCTTTGGCATATCATTGTACATTCTATCTCTGCATTTTTGGCGAAGGAAAGACGAGGGTTTTGCAGCACTGTTTGGGATCCATGTGGCTTTATGTTTTGATGGTGTTCTTCTCTAAGAAATTGTAAGTTCATTAGTGTTATGTGTATCATTTTCCTGTCTCTTCTTCTGAATTTGAACAAATGAGTGATTAAGGTAGAATCCATTAACTTCTATGCTCTGCCTTTGAATTTGTTTAAATTTCCATGTTTTCATCTATTTAAGGAGAATTCTTGAGACTTTCTTGCTCTCCTTAGCTCCTCACTGGTCTGATCTATCCATTCACTCAATTTAAAGCATAAAAATGATTGCCTTCCTTGCCCCAATCAAAACTCTGCAGAAACTGTGCCTCATCCCCGGACCCAAATTTGCCTTTCCCTTTTTCCAACAAAAACCCCCAAAAATTCAAATCAAACCTTTGTACTTCATACCTAGCCTAAAATTATCTTTTATTTCAGTCATCTTGAGCCCCATCGATTATCTTTGCCGAGATCGACCCGGAGAGAGCCCTCTCTTGTCCTCGTAGGGCTAGCTACGAGGCTGAGCGTGGTTTGATGTGGACCTAGAACCTTGTCTTTTCAGCCTGAGGCAAATCTAGGCTCTAACATAGTGGCGACCATACTGGGGAAGAAAATGGTTTGCTTGTCGATGTCATTTGTTTTATAAGCTACAGACGAAGCCTAAAGTTATGCCAGGTAGCCTACGAAGCACTTTTGCTTTGCATTGGCACAAGTAGATAAACGCTTCTTCAGTCAATCTCAGATCTACCTTGTAATCGTGACACTTGACCTATAAATCACCCCAGGACATTTGAGTTCTAAGCTTTTGGATGAAGTTTAGAATTTGAAAGGCTGAACAAGTTGTTTATGTTCCTTTGATTTCTTGAAATTAACACGCTGGCTTCAAAGATATACTAGAGCTAATCCAGATCCGAATCCTCCCCCTTTCTATGAAAACCCCAATCTGATTTCAAGAATTTTTCATCAAGAGAGCTCTGTGACTCCCATGTTCAAATCCCATTCTTGCCCTGCAATTTTCAAGTATCTTGAAGAGCTTGATTTTGATGAAAAGTTTTAATTGTCATTGTTTAAAACCAAATCCGAAAACGCTCTTGAGTCTATCGTCCTGAATCTCAAGCCCCATCGCTTATCTTTTGCTGAGATCGACCTGGAGAGAGCCCTCTCCTGTCCTCGTAGGGCTAGCTACGAGGCTGAGAGTGGTTTGATGTGGACCTAGAACCTTGTCTTTTCAGCCTGAGGCAAATCTAGGCTCTAACAGACTAAATGTTGGAAATAATACTGAGGGAGGGGTGAATCAGTATTAGCAATTTAATAATTTTTCATTTCCATAAACAAATTGATATACACTACTTTAGTTAATTAAACCTGCATACGTATGCAACTAAGTTTACAGAAAACCGCATATATCTTGCAGACTTCTAATTTAGTTAGCTGGTCTTAATCTGTGTATCAGAACCATAAAACAATAATCAAGTGTAGTAAATAGTACAGGCAATCACACACATGAACACAAGATATAAGGCAGAAACCCAATGTGGGTGAAAACCACCTGCTGCAATTCGTCACTATCTTCTTTTAATAAGAAACTTCATTTTACCATATTTCTATACTAGTGCAGTCTTATACCAGTACGTAGGCTTCTACCTGTAGAAGGCTGCAACCTTCTCTCATTCTCCAGCTTCACCTGGAAGGGAGCTACAACCCCCTTAGCTCTTGTACTAGCTAATGTACTAGTATGTAGATGCAGACCTACAGAAGGCTACAACCTTCTCTTTTCTTCCAGGAACAACGTTTCATAAATTTTCAGATTGGATCCATCAATAACATCAACCAAACATAAAATTTATCTGCATCAACCAATCTCCTTTGCACCAAACAAAACTGAATCAAACACTCACTTCTCTGAATGATGTAACTAGAATAAAGTAATAGCAACCAGAACCAATCCTGAACCCAGAGTACTGTAGCAATAAACAGAGTAGCTAAAACATATGTTATGAGATGTACGCTACTTCAATATGTAGAACCTATGTGCATCTGCTACTGTATTAAGGAAAACCTGCGTATACGTTATTTTGAATTACTGAACCAGCGTGTATACACGCCTTTGCTATGCCAAGCTTGCGTACAAATCTATAAAAGATAATTTACCCTTTTCAATTATTCAGACATCAGTTATACCCAGATTATCAGATCAAGTCATGCGCTAAATATAACAGATCAAAATCACACAAAGATACTTCTCTTCAAGCCTTAAGATCTTAACCCATCAATAGAACTTATCTTTCTTCTAGCGCTCAGGGTCCTCCTTTATTCAGATCCAGCTATGCATCATGACCCAATGACCCGTATTGTAGATCTTACTATTCATAAGATATTCAATGCTTGAGTGTCTTTGCCTAATGATCTCCTTCCCCTTTTATAGTCTTAGACCTTACTCAATACCATGGTCCAAAACCACTTAGAACCAATACTTGGGACCCAATGCCTAGGTTCAACACTTCAGACGAGATACGATGGTCCAAAGCCATAGGTCCAAATACCAAGGACTAAATACCATGGACTAAAAACAAGCTTTCCCACATGTACACGATTTTCCTTGCATGAAAGTGCATGCATATGCATACGCGCCTTTTGATTGGCAATCCCACACATATACGCGACTTTGTTAAGTGGAACCTGCGTATATCTCTTTTTCCTTCATTCTAAGAGCTTGAACTGAGATCTGTCATCTGAGTGAGTTGCCATCAAGGACAACACCAGTGTCATAGTGCCAAACCTATGTCATAATGCCAACAATCTCCTCCTTTGGACTTGATGGCAACCCCAAGTCATTCAAAGTCATTCTCCCCCTTTGTCGTCAAGGGAAAAGGGTTATGCTCCCCCTGAGTACATGCTGAAATCTCTGCTCTGCTGTGTTGTCCATGCTCCCCCTTGCTATGGGCAAGGTCTGCAAAAATATGTTCTACAAGAAAGAACATGAGTCTATACACCATAAATGACCTTCCTATCATCAAAGACTTATACATACATCCATCTCCCAACCAAGTAGGGATGTACCAAGATTGACTCATCCAGCCAACCAAGTGGGGATACACCAAAATTTTATACAGGATAAAACAAGAACATTACATCGTCCATCCCAGGCATAGTGGGGAAACAAAATAGGTCGTTACATGTCCTTGATGATAAAAGATATACATGACATAGAGACAAAATATCTAAAACAAGACTATGATAGTCATCAACAACTATCATCAACATCATCTGTCAATCATCATTCAAACCAGCAACCATGTTCTCCCTCTTCACCTATTCCACCTGAAACCAAAAACAACTGTGAAATTGAACTAAGATCTTCTAAGATAATGCCAACAATGCATTATTAGAAGTATATGCTCCCCTTGAACCCGTGCTAGATGGTCTCTGCCAGACCCATATCAGACTCTTTTCATCCTAAACCTGGCCAACTATTTGTCTTCAAACCAACATATACATGACTTTATCCATAGAAATTGGTGTGTGTACGTGGATGCTCTTCATGAAACTCGCGTACAACAACTTTTCTCTGAAACAGATAAGTTTCAACAACAAGATGATGCATCAACTACTCTCAGCTTCTATCTGAGGTATTCAAATGTCTCTCTGGGCAGTGGTTTGGTGAATATATTAGCAACCTGTTCTTTGGAGGGGACATACTCCAATTTTAATTTTTGTTCAAGCACTTGTTCCTGGATAAAATGATATTTGATAGGTATGTGCTTGGTCTTGGAGAGCATGACAGCATTCTTTGAAATGTTGATTGCACTTGTATTATCACATAGAATGGAGATGGGTGGAGTACAAGTGATTTGAATGTCTTGCAGTGTTTGCATCATCCAAAGGAGTTGTGTGCAGCAAGATGTAGCAGCCACATATTCTGCTTCAACTGTAGATAATGCAATTGAACTTTGTTTCTTGCTGAACCAAGATACTAATCTAGAACCCATAAAGAATGCACCACCACTAGTGCTTTTTCTGTCATCCACGCTTCCTACCCAATCTGCATCTGTATATGCATGAAGTGTGAGATCTGTATCTCTAGGATACCATAAGCCATAGTTTTGTGTTCCTTGAAGATATTTGAAAATCCTTTTAACTGCCTGAAGGTGTGCTTCTTTTGGATTTTCCTAGAATCTTCCAACTATTCCCACTGCATGCATGATGTCTGGTCGGGTACCTATCAAATAGAGTAGACTACCAATCATGGATCTATAGGTTGGTTGATGTACTGTTGTTGATTCATCATTTGCGCTGAGGCTGCATCCTAT
This sequence comes from Pinus tabuliformis, assembly GCA_031772625.1. Classification (NCBI taxonomy): domain Eukaryota; kingdom Viridiplantae; phylum Streptophyta; class Pinopsida; order Pinales; family Pinaceae; genus Pinus; species Pinus tabuliformis. Next base: position 1,244,969,534 of record CM062807.1, on the reverse strand, counting down.
TACCATAGGGGTACATACTGGTTTCGAATCTTCCATGCCATATTTCTTCAAGATCTGCTTGAGGTACTTGGTTTGTGATAGAAAGATACTGTCTTTGTTTTGTTGGACTTGTAAAACAAGAAAATATGTGAACTCACCAAGGAGGGACATTTCAAATTCACCACAGCAAAGTTTTGACTCATGGCTTCTTCATTGCTACCAAAGATGATATCATCAACATACACAACAAGTATTAGCAATTTATCATTGTCAATTTTTATATATAGATTGCTATCTGCTGATCCTTTTGAAAACCTTTTTGATGGAGGTATTTGTCTAGACTATAATACCAAGCCCTTGGAGCCTATTTAAGACCATAGAGAGCCTTTCTGAGTTTGCATACAAGTTTTGGATCATGTCTAAGGATGAATCCATCTGGTTGCTCAATATACACTTCTTCTTCTACGTCTCCATGTAGAAAGGCAGATTTCACATCCATTTTGTATACTTTGAACTTCTGAAAGCTAGAAAGAGCAAGGAACATTCTTATGGCTTCAAGTCTAGCAACCGGTGCAAAACTTTCTTCAAAGTCTATACCTTCTTGTTGAACATACCCTTTACAAACAAGTCTGGCCTTGTTTCTAATAACATCTCCATTTTCATTCAACTTGTTTTTGAATATCCATTTGGTCCCTATGACATTCTTATCATTAGGTCTAGGAACCAATTCCTAAGTGTTATTCTTTTTCAATCTACTCAAGTTCTTCATTCATGGCCTTGACCCAACATTCAACTTTGCATGCTTCATTGACATTTCATGGTTTGACGGAAGAGAGCAATGCTAGATAGCTTGAAGCTTCTGTAATTGTTCTTCTTGTTTGAACACCTGCCTCTTTCTGCCCCAAAATTTGAGTCTTTGGATGATTATTTTGTACGTACCTGGACAGAGTCTTTTCTTCTACCCTTATCTACTCTTCTGGTGCCTCATAGGTTTCTTCTTCATCATTAGTCTGATTTGAATTTGAAGGATAGTCCTATTCATCTTCAAAATCTTCGGTTTTTATTTGCTTTGGATTATCGCCTGCTTCATCAACCACTACATCAATACTTTCAACAATTTTTCCAATTCTTTTGTTGTAACACTTATATCCTTTACTTTGAGAAGAGTAACCAAGGAGAATGCCTTCATCTGCTCTAGGTTCAAACTTTCCAAGTTTTTCATCAGTCCTTTTGATGTAACATTTTCTTCCAAAAAATTTGAAGTATTTTACCTTAGGAATCTTACCATACCTAAGTTCATGAGGAGTTTGAGTGTTGTTTACCCAGACGTTTGTTTTGTTGAGAGTAGTAACAACAACAAATGCAGCTTGACCCCAGAAGGTTGCAGGAGTTCCAGACTCATCAATCATAGCACGAGCCATTTGTTGAACCATTCTGTTCATCCTTTCCACTACTCCATTTTTCTAAGGAGTCCTTGCAGTAGATAATTCCATTCTTATTCCATGTTCTTCACAAAAGTCAAAAAATTCATCTGAGGTAAATTCCCCTCCTCGATCAGACCTAAAGCATTTGATTCTGTAATCTGATTCATTTTCAACCAAGGCTTTGAAAGCTTTGAAATTTTTGAAAGCTTCGTCTTTATGCTTCAGAAGTCCTATCCAACACATCTTGGTAAAGTCGTCAATGAACAATATAAAGTATTCTTCTCCTCGAGGTGACTTTTTCCTTGATGGACCACATAAATCAGTATGGACAAGTTCAAGTGGCTTACTAGCTGATCCTTCCTTCTCAGGGAAATTAGTTCTAGATTGCTTACCAAACTGACATGATTTGCATATTGTATTGTCTATAATTATGATGTCAGGGAGATCATGAACCACCTGATATTTGCATGCTTTCCTTTTCTGAGGGAAGCTTAGATGCCCCAATCTTCTATGCCATAGCCAATGTTCATCATTTTTGCTTAGATAGAATTGTTGTTGTCCTCCCTTGAGTATGTATAAATTATTTTAAGTTCTTATGCCTTTGATCACTATTTCTCATGTATCAAGCTCACAAACAATACATCCATTTGATCGAAATATTACCTCATTTCCTTGATCACACATTTGACTAACACTTAATAGATTATGCTTTAGACCATCAACATACATAACATTTCCAGCTTTGACCTTTTCTTTCAAAAGAACAGAGCCTTTACCTATTATGAGTGCAGGGGTGTCATTTCCAAATGAGACCTTCCTTTTCTTTTCTAAGGCACTATATGACTGAAGTTTTTCTTTATCACCTATCATATGTTTCGAGCATCCACTATCAATGTACCACTAATTTTCCTGTCCTTCCGCATATAAGGCTATACCACATCTATCTGGTTTTGGTTCTTTCTTTCTCCATGTTTTGGGACCCAATGAAGCTTTCTCCTTCTAAGATGTTTGCCGAAACTCACTCCTGCATTCAGAATCTTCATTACCGTAGTTGTTACAAATAGAGCATTCTATTTCATTTTCAAGAGTAGAAAATTTATTGTAGGCCCTCTTCATGATCCCAGACACACTCCTTTGATTTCGTGCTTCTTGACTCATGATGGTCTTGTAGGAAACACATTGAGTAGCTTTGTGTCCAAAGATATGACATGAAAAACATTGGCCATTAAAGAAATTCCTGCGATTATCAAATCTACCATCTAGGTGATTGTAGTTTCCATTGACATTCATTCTTGAGGAAAATCGAGAATGATTTACCTGTGGTTGGTTGTATCTTTTGTTCATCCTTGAAGTAGATTGACCTTGATTTACCTGGTCATCTCTGTTCATCCTTGAAGTAGATTGATCGTGATTTACCTGGCGATTTGCTTTATTCCTTTGCTAACGATTATCAACCTGTTCACTTCTCCTTGCTGCATCAAGATACCGTTTGGAGGTGGATAGCTTATGTGCTTTAGATGCTTCTTCAGTGTATCCAAGACCTGTCTTGATTAGAGGAGAACTATGCATTTTGATAATCTCATATAAAGTTTCAGATCCTTTAGCAAATCTAAGATTAAGAGCTTTTGTTTTCTCTTTTTTAGAAGAAAAGAGTATGTAACTTTTCATTGTGTTTTTCCCTTTTAGCAAGTTGGAATGTCAGAGTATCTATGATCATACTCTTTTCTTCTAAAAATATTTTAAGTTTAGAAATTTCTTCATAGAGATCATCTTCATCTATAGCATCCAAGAAATCATCATCTTCAAAAGCCATCTAAAGTCTATAATCATTACCATGTTCATCTTCATCAGTATTTGAAATTCCATCGTTGTCTTCATGTGTATAATAACTCTTCTTACTTACGTTCTGTTTTCTGTTCCATTTAACTAGTTCCTTACCTTTATCAAGTTTATCTTCATGAGGACATTTGGTTGCATAGTGACCGACTCTTCCACAAGAAAAGCATTTGAAAGGTAGCTTACCTCTGAATCTTCCAGAACCCCATTGAAGGTTCTTAACAAAGTTTGATTCTTCCTCTCCTTCTGACGTATGCCCTGACTCATTTTATTCTCCTTTTCCTGAAGCTTTGAATGAAACTTCTCTCATGTCTGATGGCCCCCCTTTTCTCATTTCAAAAGTAGTTAGGAATCTGTGCAGCTGTGACATAGTAATACTCTGAAGATTCTGCTTTTCTTCTATGGCAGAATCTTTTGATTCAAACTTAGAAGACAAGGATCTTAGAACCTTTTCAACTAAAGTAACTTCTTTTATCTCTTCACCCAAATTTTTCATGCGATTAACAATATCATCTATACGTAAGAAATAATTAGCCACACTTTCATCATTGTGCATTATGAGAGTTTCATATTGAATTCTAAGAGATTGTAGTTTTGCACGTTTTACCTGATCATCTCCTTCATAGCTTAGAATGATCTTGTCTCATATTTCTTTGGCGTTTTGAGCTGCATAACCTTGACAAATTCTGATTGAGATAGACTCCCCAATAGAGTATTGACAGCCTTTGCATTTGTTTCATACTACCTTTTACCAGCCATATCTGTAGGAGTTGCTGATAGAAATGTGTATCCTCCTTCCATGATATCCCAAACTTTTATACCAAGAGATTGAAGATAGGCTATTGTCCTTACCTTCCAATAGACGAAGTTTCTCCCATCAAAGATTGGTGGCCTGATGGATGCCTCCTTTTTGTAGTTTCTCATGATGATAGATCTTTCCTCAAGCGATCACGCTTCTTCTGAAGGACCTGCTCTGATACCAATTGTTGGAAATAATACTGAGGGGGGTGGGGGTGAATCAATATTAGCAATTTAACAATTTTTCATTTCCATAAAAAAATTGATATATGCTACTTTAGTTAATTAAACTTGCGTACATACACAACTGAGTTTAGAGAAAACAATGTATATCTTGTAGACTTCTAATTTAGTTAGATGGTCTTAATCTATGTATCAAAACAATAAAATAGTAATCAAGTGCAGTAAACAGTATAGGCAATCACACACATGAACACAAGATATAAGGTGGAAACCCAATGTGGGTGAAAACCACCTGTTGTAATTCATCTCTATCTTATTTTAATAAGAAACTACTTTTTACAATATTTCTATACTGGTGTAGTCTTATACGAGTACACAGGCTTCTACCTGCAAAAGGCTACAACCTTCTCTCGTTCTCCAGCTTCACCTGGAAGGGAGCTACAACCCCCTTAGCTCTTGTACTAGCTGATGTACTAGTATGTAGGTGCAGACCTACAGAAGGCTACAACCTTCTCTTTTATTTCAAGGACCACGTTTCATAAATTTTCAGACTGGATCCATCAATAATAGCAACCAAACATCAAATGTATCTGCATCAACCAATCTCCTTTGCACCAAACAAAACTGAATCAAACACTCACTTCTCTGAATGATGTAACCAGAATATAGTAACAGTAACCAGAACCAATCCTAAACCCAGAATACTACAGCAATAAACAAAAGTAGCTAAAACATATGTTATGAGATGCACGCCACTTCAATATGTAGAACCTGCGTGCATACGCTGCTGTATTAAGGCAAACTTGCATATGCGCTGTTTTGAATTACCGAACCAGCGTGTATATGCACCTTTGCTATGCCGAACCTGCGTACAAATCTATAAAAGATAATTTACCATTTTCAATTATTCAGACATCAGTTATACCAAGATTATCAGATCAAGTCATCCGCCAAATATAACATATCAAAATCACACAAAGATACTTCTCTTCAAGCCTTAAGATCTTGACCCATCAATAGAACTTATCCTTCTTCTAGCACTCAGGTTCCTCCTTTATTCAGATCCATCTATGCATCATAACCCAATGACCAGTATTCTAGATCTTGCTCTTCATAAGATATTCAATGCTTGAGTGTCTTTGCCTAATGATCTCCTTCCCCTTTTATAGTCTTATACCTTACTCAATACCATGGTCCAAAACCACTTAGAACCAATACTTGGGACCCAATACCTGGGTTCAACACTTCGGACGAGATACCATGGTCCAAAACCATAGGTCCAAATACTAAGGACTAAATACCATGGACTAAAAACAGGTTTTCCCACATGTACGCGATTTTCCTTGCATGAAAGTGCGTGCATATGCATATGCGCCTTTTGATTGGTGATCGCCATGTATATGCGACTTTGTTAAGTGGAACTTGCGTATATCTCTTTTTCATTCATTCTGAGAGCCTGAACTATGATATATCATCTGAGTGAGTTGCCATCAAGGATAGCACCTGTGTCATAGTGCCAAACCTGTGTCATAATGCCAATAATAAAACCACAGTAAAACCAGGAAAATCCCAAGAAAATGATAGAAAATGAAATAAATGAACACATGCATGAACCATACCTTCATAGCCAGCTAGGAAATCACACATGCAACCTATTACCTACAAAATATTTTTGATGAAGCTCTTGATCCAACCTTATCCTTATTTTCCATCTATCTCCTTTACTTTCCTTTTTCTTCCTTTGCTTTCTTGCTTTCTCCTCTTAGATCTCTTTCTCTCTCTAACACTATTCTCAAGCCAAAACTGACAAAAGCTAAAACCAACTAAAATTTGTCAATTGATTCTCTGATGCCTTTTTGTTATTGATGTCTCTTTTTTCTTCATTTTTCCTCTAATTTCCTCAGCATGCAATTATGTGTCCCTTCACCTTCCTTTTCTCCTATTTCCCTTTATTTCCATAATTAAATTACAATTATTGTCTCTTTTCCTTTTCCAATTCCTTGCAATTTCCTTAGCCATAAATAAACCAAAAGTGATGCCCACTATAGTTTTTACTGCTTTCCAAGATTTCAACTTGAAATACATGTCTCATGACCTTCATTTTATTTTGAATTTATTATCCTTTATTACATGAAATTTAACCTAGGGCTATTACAAGACCCTCCCCCTTAGCGGAAAACGATCCTCTGTGTTTTATGACACCTACAATGAAAAAACCGTTGAAAACAAAAAAATACTTCCTATGGAGCTTTATAACATATCTTGTTGCAGTATTTACAATGTCCAATGCTGAAACATAAAAACATACCACTTATTGGAGCTTTATAACCCAAATCATCGTTTTATTTAAAACCATATACATATACATATACCAAAACCACATTTTCTTGAACTAACAAATAATGAAGAATACAAAGCCCACATTTGATTATCCATCTCCCATGTAGCTTGATCGGTGCCACAGTGCTTCCACTACAATTTAACCTTCTATATTGCTCGGTTCTGGAGCATGAGTTTTTTCCATTGAAATATCATTGAGGTTATGGATGGAATTATCCCTCTAGTTTCACCATCAATATAGACCAATCAATCACATGATCAACATCCTGCATATATCTCTTAAGCAATGAAACATGAAAAACATCATGGAATTTCACTGTTGGTGGAAATCCATGTCTATAGGCCACTGGTGTGTTCCTATCAAGGATAGTAAAATGATTGAAACACTGAGGTGCTATCTTGGCACATGATGTTAGGAAAAATACTGAGAGGGGGTGGGTGGCGTGAATTATTTTTTTACAAAATTCAATTTCAATCTCTTATTCTGATTTTTATACATGACTATTGTAAAGGAAAGTAGTGTATGTATGTGCCTATTACTACAGAAACCAACATATATCTATATAACTTATCTGACTACCTGTGCAGTATTAACCAATGCATTATTATTCCATTATTCATTAATTAAATAATAATTATGAGTAGTTAAGAAGAAAATATAACATTAACACACACAACTATATGAACACCATGATTTTTAGGTGGACATCCAATGTGTGAAAAAACTACTGCTGTTGTCGTCTTTATTTTATTGTTTTATTAAAAAATAATCTTCTTACAATCTTGTACGGGCACATAATTTAACCAGTATGTAGGCTCCTACATGCAGAAGGCTACAACCTTATCTCATTTTCCAGCTCCTACTAGAAGGGAGCGATTGTTGGGCTTCAGAATTGATGCATTCTCTTAGTGTGTTTCCTTATCTTTCTATTAGTTTTATAATATTTTTATGTATATAATATGGTAATTTGTGTGATATGAACTTTAGAATCGGCCAATAAAGGTTTCATCATTTTATTCTTCAAAATAGTTGATTTAACTATGAAAGGATGAGTTACACTTACGATTTAAAGTGTTAACTGACAGGGAATTTTGATAGCAAATGTTGTTCCCTGGGATAGATGGACATGAAGGAGTTACATAGAGCTGCTTGGGTTAGTTATAACCTTATTGGGCGAGACGAACAGTCATCATGGCAATATCAGTTGTCAATGAGATCTCGGCTACCTATTTCGAGGAAATATGGGATATTTTGTAATTCAAATTAAGCATCTTGAGAATCTTTAGATTCTCATGATCATTTCCTTATTTTTAAAATAGACTTGAATGTAATATAAAAGTGAGTAACTAAACCTTGGTAGATTAGGTGGGAAATTATTGCCATTTTGATCTATGCTATAAGTTTTATAGACATCCTTGTTAAGATTGTTCTTGATTAATTTAACGGAGACTTTAGTGATTCAACTTTAAATCTTTGCACTAAATTAGTTCTAAGCTAGTTGAATTCCAGTGATCGTGGGCCCAATCCTAAAACAACATCTCCCTTATTTGTTTGATTAAATTTACATTTAAGCCTTCATTTCTTGCTTTGAAATTATTCAATCACTTTCTAGATCTAAACACTGATTATTGATTTTCTCATTATAGTGATAGTTTCTACAATAGTTTGAATGAAGGTCATGAGATTGGATTCCTGATAATTGATTTTCTGAAGCATTATTTGTTCTATCATTTCCTGTGATTGATAAAGAATTTTTAAGTGTGAGATTTGATATTTCTTTTAGCATAATCATTTCTATTCAGAAGTGTTGTTCCTTTCTTATAGTTGCAGTTTCCTAGCAAACAACTTGTTTCTAGCAACATTGTTTCAATATTCGTAGTAGAAGATTCAATCTTTGCTCATCCTAAAGTAGCTTTTATTGTTTATTTTTGAATTCTTGAAGTTGTGAATAAGTTGTTCTTTTAGGAAACCCTAGTTGTTCCTTGTATTTTACTTCCTTTTTTATTTCAATAGGGCTAGATAGATTAGACAACATTAGCACTATTCTTGCACGTACTATGTGGACAACCTTGACATAATTAAACATTTTCCAAGTTGAAAATTCAATGAAATTCAATGAATGGAAGTGAGTTCGTATTTTTAAGATCGACTGAATAACCCAACATTTTGGCACCATTTCCAGGGGCACTTTTAAAGTAGTGTTAGTCGTATCCTTGTATGGTTGGGTACTAAAGACATAAGGAAGCACCTGCACATGCACCAAGTAAAAATATTGTACCAGTTCCTACTCTCAGCTGATACTTTTAGATTGTTTAGTGTGCATGACTAGGAAAAATCCTAGGACTACAAATCAAGTAGCTAGAGATTCAAAAACTATCTCAAAAGCCATCAAAATTCAAGATTCATCTGGCCTTGGAAGAAAGAGATTTGTAGATGAAATAATTCACCATTTGGAGTCTCAAGAATCGGTAGGTCCCTGAAAAACATCTGGGAAGGGTTCTACTATTTTCCCTCACCCCATAGGGTCATCTACTGCAGCTGACATTGAGATTCATGAATAAATTGTAAGGTTTGAGCAAAGTTTCCAAGACACATCCATTAATAATCCCAGTCCTTCTAGTAAAGGTGAGGGGAATTATTGTAATTTAAGAGAGGGGGAAGGTCAAAAAAGTGAGCCACATCATAAAAAAAATTAGTCAAATTCCCACCAACACCTGCAGATGAGCCTCGGTATTGCAACAAGAATGTTGCAACTCCCAAGACTACCAACTTTAATTATCAACCTTGGGTTCATACAAACTTAAGAGGTATCATAACTATATGTGCAACATAAAATGTGTCCTTCCTTTGATGTCATGATGTATTAGAGTGAATGTAAGGAAATAAAAATTCTACACTAATTTCATAAATGGAAATTTTACTTTGGAAAAGAAATTAATCCTAAGCAAGAACAACAAATTGTAATTGAAATCCTAAGAGCATGAATTGAAATAAATAGGCCTAATCCACATTGGAAAAAGGCATGCCATAATTGGTGTTTATTCTTCTTCAACCATTTATTTAGTGCATAGGGGTTATGAATCAACCCTAAGGGACCAAAACCAATCTTTTTGAGCAAATCTGGGTAAGTATATACACACTGGAAGAGTACTACATGAAACAATATATTTACTATAGGAAACTATAATTCACCGAATGAACAAGAATATCATATCCAAATTGGCTGGGATACCTTTTCTTATTTTCTAGGATGTCTTAGGTCTCTATTATAGGTGGAAACACTCAAAAACAGCTCTGTTAACCCATGTTAAAAAATAGCAGAAAATTACTTGTCTGAAATCTAGAAATTCGAAAACTAGTGAGCTAGTAAATCTATCAAATGCCTACACTAATCAAGTGCAAATACAATGGGGTAAATCTTTTTAGTAACTGTAACATTTTTTGATGCAATGAAAGTGGAATAAACTCAATTGAATCTATTTATCATGCTCTAAAAGATAGCAGAAAGTTACTATTATCTGCGAGAAGGGATTCCCAAAAATCTAGATTTGGGAATAAACAAGCTAATCCAAGTATCTCAATGACTACTATGACCTTCCAAAGATGTTAAAATAATGAAATGATGCTTTTTATCCTATTAAATAAATTAATTCAACCATTTAACCCAATCCTACAACAAGAAATCATTAATACTAAATGCAAAAATAGGAAAAAACAAGAACAAGAGCTGCATGCAAATAAGAAGTGCCTTGAAGAAAATTAAATCATAAAAAAGGTCTCTAAGGCTCATGGGATGGAAAATACCAAGGAAATTCAGAGTCCTATGAAGGAGACTAATATTCAGAAGTTGAACATGACACAAATCTTCATTATTTCCATCAATACAATTACATCCCAGCAAGAAATGACAGTGGAGCTGCAAAAATACAAGTTCTCTCCGCAAGAAGACTAAGAAAAATCCACCCCTAGAGGAAAATTCAACTTGGTACTTATATATATTGATTAGGAATCATTACTCATGAAAGGAGGAAGCTTTCCCCACAAAATCCCCTTGATCAGTGGATCTGGTTCCAAATACTAGGAATCTGCATTAAATGGCAGGGAACACATTCCTAGATTTTCTCAATCATTGGAGCTCCAAAATATGTGCCATAATTATAGAATATCTTGTTGATTTATTATTTAATATTGATCCTCGTGTAGTAGGGAGCATGTCCTTATATTATCTCCTCCTCCAAATCTCCATAATCTACCCAATATTCTCATTATATTTTACAAAAATAAATAATATTAGGAAAAAATATACAATTATCCATAAACATTCCTAATGAACATATTAAATTTAAAAATACATTATCTAATGAAGAAAGAGAGGTTTAATGTTAAAGGATGGTTAGATGGGCCTTAATTTATGTCTAATTTGGAGGCCCATCATAGGTCCCCCTGTTGAAAGTGTTGTTCATCCTCTGAGAAACTTAGTCACCTCATTGTGCCTCATTTATGGCCCTGGTGGCCTCCCTGATTTGTACATTCCTTCCTTTTTTCCCCTTATTCAAGATCGGTTCTTTAAGATTCATGGCCTCCTACCTCTCTATAATATCTTTTAGACCTTGGACAAAAGCTACAAATATATTAGAGACCTCCTGGAAATACTCTTTCCATCACTAAACTTTGAGTTCTATTTTGATGGTGAATGCCTTCTTGCCTTTTATTTCCTTATTCTTCTCTTTTGTGGTCTAGATGATTGTTTGATGACCTTGGACCTCTCTGTTTTCATTAGGTTCTCTTAGGTACCACCATTTTGGTTTTTAGCACAATTTGTTTCTTTCTTCCTTCTTGTAGCAATATTCTTTCTTCTTGTAGAATTCATTCCTTCTCTTTCAGGGTCTTCTAATTGTATGGGAGTGATGAGAAATGGTTTAGAGAGTTTGGAGGATTATGCTAGGGCTTAGAGGGAGTACTTTAGGTTTGTGAAAATGGAGAGGACGTGTTTTGTGTGTTTTTTTCAAGAAATGTTCAAGGTGAGACAGAGTGTAGGGTTTGTTCTTGAAAGATATTAATTTTTCTTATGAAATCGGATGGATGAATGATGGAAAGATAGTAGATATGAAGTGGATGGAGGTCTTGGAGTGCTTTGGGGACTTGGCCTTTGCACAAATTTGCTCTTTTAACTATTTTCTCGATTCCTCAAAATCATCACCCTTCATAATTTGGTTTTCCCACATTGCATGAGTGAAGGAGTGAGTTGCAATTAACTAGTTGAAGGTGGTCAAGACTGTTGACGCATCCTTAGCTTATAAAACCTCATCCCTCATGCATTGAAAACAAATTTATAACTATAATATGCTTAAGATAAGAGGTATAGAATATTTCACACATGTACCTACCTAATGGTTGTTGGAGAGACATGAATGTTCTTGCTGAGTTCATGATTGATCCATGGTCCTCTAGAGTTGATAATTCCCTTTGTTTTCTTTTGCACAAGTCTTCATAGCTTGGTGATTCGAAACCTCTATCTTTTAGTTTCCATAAGCAATCTATCTTAGTAAAATCTGACCTTCTTCGAGTACTGGGCTTGGCCATGGGTGATGTTCACCTCCCCTATAACTTATTCCACCATTAGACACCATTCCCACACTTTATTTCACCTTTCGTACCTTCCTATATCTTTCAACCTATTTCTTGTAGAAAACTAGGACATCCTATAAGACTACAGGAAACCCTGTAGCAGCTTGTTTAAACCCATATCTGCCAAATTGTATACTGGATTGATCTAAAAAAAATTGAGCATGTTGCTATCATCCTTATACACCTCCCCATAAAACATATTTACAATTGGATGCACAAATATAGAGAAAAATTTAAAAATATTTGTAGGTGATGGAGGTTGATTTCATGAAACACGTGCATTGGAATTTGCTGAAATTATTTGGGCATGTTACCATCGTCCATATGCATCTCCCCATGAAATACCTTTGCAAATGGATGCAAACATATCAAGAAAATTCAAAAATGGTTGTATGTGATGAAGGTCAATTTCTCAAAAACTGTGCACTGGAATTTTCTGAAATTTTTTGAGCATGTTATTATTATCCATATGTATCTCCACCGAAAACAAATTGGCATGCATGGTTTTCAAGATATGAGAAAAATAAATTTCTGCTCTATGTATTTTTGTTTCATGTAGCAAAACAAAGCCTTCATGTAGTATTTTCGGACAGAAAGGAAAATGAATGGGAAAAATTTGAGAATGATGGGTGGATAGTGGAAATAGATGAGGATGATGGATTGGAATGGCCTTGGTCCTTCTAGAGAATTTGAGAAAAGGAGGAGAAATTCCATGTTTGACTTCCTTTGACTACAATTTTGACCAAATTTTTCTTTTTCTATTTTTGGTGACAACTTGTCTTTTTGTTGCTTGCAGACGTTGGAGAGCACTTGCATTCATCAGAGAGATACATGGAGAAAATATTTTTTATTTTTTCCTTCTTTTTTTTTTAGGCCTAGTAGCTACCTCAATGATATTTTCAACTAGTAGGTCTGCCTAGGCACCTCAAAGGAGGTTTTCACCTATGATCTTTTCTTTTTCTCATTTTTTTCTCTTTTTTCCAATCCATTGAGCACCTCATGGAGGTTTTAAATCAATGAGCCAACCTTAGGTGCCTAAAAGGAGTTCTTCATCGGAGATTTTATTTTTTCTCTTATTTTTTATTATTTATTTCTTTTCCTATCCTACTCTACTTGAAAAAACAAAATTATTTGCAACTGTAGTTATACTTCCAATGAAGCCATGTGTACATCAAAATGAAAAATAAACTGATGTGTAGGCTTGAAATATATGCTTTGACAGGTACCTGAATATGAGAGACCATATTCTTTTATTGAGATGAGATTAGGAATTGTTGAAGAAGTGTGAGTTGTTGCAACTTAGTGACTGTCTGGAACCATATTTCAATATAGTTATGATTCCCCTAGCCCATTTACTAATTTGGATCATCTTGGGTGTCTTCTTCTTCCATGAAATTCAGATCTTCTTTTTATTGATTATTCCTTTGAACAGTTGTCACACGGAATAAGACGATCTTGCGGACAAGATAGACCTTCCTAGAATCTAAAGAAGACCTAATGACAAGCAAACCAATCACAAACTATCTTTCTCTAAATATGCATTTATAAACAAAGGCAAACAATTGCTTTTAGGCGTACCTTGGGTCCAACACAAGTTTGTGGAAGCCTTGCTCCTTCGATCCAAATGAGCTCCCTTGTCGCAAATCTGCAAACACAAACAAGCAAACAAATTAAATAGCACCTGAAAAGCCAATATCATAAAACATATTTAACATGAAAGTCAAGGAATTCATGAAACAAATGACATGAGACAATTTGTTGAGAAAAATGAATTTGATTGTATTAATTCAAATCAAAGAAGAACTTTACAACCTGTGCCTTGACGTTGTACAAGCTCCTCCCAGGGTCCAGCAAGAAGTCTCATCTACTTTGACAAGTTTCACTCTCTTCCCAATGAAGCCAAAAAGGTATGTGATCTCTCCTCTCAAGCTCAACTAGGAAGTCTTAATTTCACCAGCATTTACCCTTAAAAATGTTCAGCTTCTAACCTCTCCAATAACCATCCCAATGCCTGAATTTATAGTGCAATGGAGGGAAGTTACTAGGTCCTCCTTCAAAGGGATAAAGCCCTCCTTCAAAGGGATAGCTCCTCTCATCAAGGGATTAGCTCCTTCTCTTTTGGGATGCATGAACCACCTAAGAGCGGCCAATCCACGTCAAAATTCCTTCTAAAATCATCTTGAATTAACCCAAAGTGAGTTTTTTAGGATAAACTTGCGCCTTTTTGACTTTCACAGGGGTCCGCACCCACACCTTTAGGGACAGAGTGGGCAGGTCTGCAGTTTTTGTAAACAGAAGGTGCCGGACCACAGGCAATAGTGAGAGAAAGTGTGGAACCAGAGCTTTGTTGATTTTCAATATCTTTCTCTCATTTTCAAAGCTTGACTTGAAGAGTTGAGGTCTGAGACTTGCTTAGGAGGACAGTACAAGTGATGATAGACCCATACTGACTGCAAATAATCATGGTGACGATATTTTTGTGTAACAGATTGCCCCCTAAAGTGCGAAGTCTATTGTAAATGAGGATTTCATTTATCATTTAGGAAGAGTGAAGTACTTTATCATTTCTAGGATCATCTTGTGGAGAGCCCGGTTGGAACCTATAAAAACATTCAATGCAAGATATATATATGAGATCATATCATCGCTGAGGTAGGCATTCCCATACTCAGATCAAATCTGACTTATAAAACTAACTACTGCTCTGATACATGAATGATCTTGTAACACATCACAAGTACAAACTCGTGTGGACACAGTATGGACGCAGCCATCTGTTTATGAATAGTCCATTATATAATGAATACAAAGTTCCTCGCAGCCTGGATTGTGGAAACTAGATCCAGGGTCTTCATTTCTTTTTCCCGAAACAGTACGATTCTATCCATGCGAATGAATGTGTTGGAGTCGAACATGGTAGAAACCACTTGATTACTAGTCAATGATGTAAACTGTTAACAAGTGTGAGAGAAACCACCAGTGATGTCAATGGCTGTCAAAGTACCCAGTACAATCCATGAGATGTGAATAAATGTGTTGATGTCGAACATGTCACAGAATCCTTTGATCGAAGGTCAATGATGCAACCTGTCATCAAAGGCAAGAAACCTTCCATTGAGGCATGCAGATCCCAAGGTACTGACGATTTCTAGATCATCTTTCTAGATAATGAGCTGAAGTCGATAGAAAGCGATCTGTCGCAGGCAAGCCTACAACACAAAATCATAGATCAAGTTGAAGAAATTTAGTTGCAAGAACTGACTTAGGGATGGTCAAGATGGAAGACAGATATTTTGCAGATGAATGGCTTATTGGCAGTGACCTCTTAAACACATAATGACACGACAGATGGCTTGGTGACAATTGACCCAAAGTTAATACCCAGAAACCAGTTGAAGACTTTCAATGTGGTTTGATCAATTGTTAGGCAAAGGATTTCCCAACCCAGGTGAATAAAAGTGTCGTGTTCAAGAGTGGTTACAAAGTATGACAAACAGGCTCATTTTTCTCTCTTTTCCCCCACCATTTCTAGCAAGTACCTCTTTATTTTTGACAAGCTTGAGGAGGATAACATTTTCTTGATTATAAACTCATCCTTCGGATGAGTCCAACTTAGTTTAAATTCGAACCCTAAGAAGGAGTGGTTCGTTCCTGTTTGTAATTGAACAGGTCCTTTACTGTGAAATTTTAACGAGTCCAGTATAGGAGAAACTCGGTGTTTTTCAGTTTTGGAGAGTCTGAAAAAAACTTAAGAAGACTCCGGGGTTGACCTTTTTCGTAAATTTGTGTCTCCCAAGCCCGAAAAAGTATAAAATAATACTTGAGAGAACCGTTTGATCTTTACGACCAAGGAGTACTTTACGTAATTAGTGCCCCTGATCCGAAAAAGTAAAAAAGCGATCAACGACACGTCGTTTTATAACCAATATCAAATTCGAAACGATAAAAATCCGGAAATCTTTTCATGTTTTTACGATCAGAAAAGAGCTGTAAGTGGACCGTCTTTTAGTTCCGTTTTAAAGAGTTTAAAATAAAAACTTGGCGATCTTTTCATGTTTTAGGAGTCAGAAAAGAGCTTAAAGGTGACTCTAAATGTTTTTTCGTCGAAAATGATATATTTCGCCTGAATAATCTGTTATCCTGAACAAAATGCAAACATTACTCATACCTGTTTGAAATGGATAAAAATGTTGCAAAAATATGTTTCCAAAGTGAAACATAAACAAATTTGTAATTTATTTACTCAAAAAACTTATAAAAAGGGCTTTCGTCAAATCATTTTTACCGTTTGAGTTTTGGGTGAGAAAATAGTGCTTTTGTCCAGAAAATTTCCCGTGGAGATTGCGGAAAATCCAACCGTCGGAATCGAACGTCGTCTTCTCCAGTTAATCCACATCATCCTACTATTCATTTTTAACCGTTTCATTTCTTGTTTTAGGCTTTTATTTCATTTTTCGGAGAGTTTTTAGGCTTAAAACCTACGCGCGGGGGCCCGCAGGCATAACACTGCCAGCTCGCGGACCCCGACTTTTCCTCAATGGGGAAAAAGTCAGGGGTCCGCACCTTGCGGACCCACACACTGTGTCTAACCCAGAGGGTGCGGTCCCTGCAGCAAGGGTTTTTAACCCAAAAATTCTCAAATTTGGCCCAAACAGATTAATTTCTAGCATTCTAATTTCTCTTTTTACTTGATGCAGAGAGTACATCATGCTAGATTGGCATGAACGAGAGCATGAGGACATGGATCTAGCCACATTGAATCACCAACCTTCGATCGATGCATTGAAGGCCTGCGGCTTGTACAAATTCTGGGCCATACCTAGCATGAGGGCCCAGGTGGATTTCTTACAGTGGCTGGTTGACAGATGGAGCATACAGGACCAGTGCTTCTTCATTGGTGGCCACCAGCTCGAAATCGAGCCAGCAGACATATATTTCTTGACCGGTTTGCCTAAGAGAGGCGAAGACTTGACTCTATTCGGGACTAGGCCAGGTGGCCAGTCTGTCGATAGCCTCCGGCTAGAGTTCTGCAACAGCCAGGCTAGAGACAAAGGGATAGACATAAAAACCATATCCCTTCCTGAACTCATGGTGATCGCGTTTACTATCACCAGACTTTGTGGGAGTGCCGCATTACATATTTCCACCGGATCCCAGATGCGGATGGCAGTTGACTGCTTTCGAGGCACCATCTTCAACTGGTGCGATGTTGTGTTGGCCAATGTGAAAGGTCAACTGACCAGAGCCAAGAACGGACAACTAAAGACCTTCGGTTATGGGGCTTTGGTTGTGAGCTTTGGTCTGGAGAGGGTTCCCATGTTGATCCCGCAGTACCTTACTATTGGAGCTGGGCTTCCTCGAGAGCCCAAACTGATGCGATGGGTCGCAGTTATGGCCCGTCATTCGGATGAGGGGACAGAGGTTGTTTGATTCAAACCTGAGTATTTCCAATGGTTGGAAAACTAGGTTTTCTCTATTCAGGACTTCCCTTACGCTGGGGTAGATTTTCGTGGCGACCCAAACATGGCTCTTCCACCAGGAGAGCAATGGGATGACTCAGGTAAAATCATTTTCAACATTTTTCCTATTTTAATTTTTTTTATTATTTTTCTATCATCCCAAAATTGATAGTAAAAGTTTCAAATGCAGATGTGGGTCCACAGCGACCAGCCGCTCTCCGGCCTTACGAGAGGAAACAACCAGTTGCAGCTGCGCCAGCCCAAGAGGACGAATCAGTAGAGGTTTTAGCCGAGTTGGAGAGTCATCTAGAGTGCTTGACAGGAGATATTCCGGAGACCACCATAGATGACATTCCTCGTCGACTTCAGCGCTATGTGATTGGGGTCCCAGGACCTTTTAGGAGGTTCCTTTACAAGGTGGCCCGTGCAGTGGTTTCTTATCGAGATCATCACCAGTGATAGGATGATCGCCTATTGTGGGCACATATGACATTTTTCTTTTTTGTACTTATTATTTTTGCCGATCATAAGGTGTTTTTCAACCTATGAACGAGGACGATGTATTTTTTGACACACTCCTATATATATATATATATATATATATATATAGATATACATGTTATGGAATAGTTTTAAATATACATGTATGATTATTGCAAATGTCTACTTAACATTCGAGAAGAAATTGCATCTGCTAATGTATTTAAAGATCTTGGAATATGCTGATATTCAATATAATCAAATTCACGTTCCAAGAGATGCACTCTGAAAAATAATCTTAATAACACTGGATTTCTAATGGCATACACTCTATTAAGCTGTAATACAACGAGTTCAGAATCTAACCTCACTATCAAACTCCGAATCCCAAATGAAATAGATTCAAATAATAACTCAATCACTGCACTATACTCGGCAATGTTGTTCGTTGTTTGACCGAGGCTTACCCCATGCATAGATACCAACTCGTCAGAGGGTGAATAGATAACCCAAACTGCGGAAGAAATGTTCCATGTATTACGACAAGCACCATCAGTGAAACCAATGTATGTTTGGAGAGGCATCGACATCTGCAATATCAAGAGTAAAACCAAGATAAGCAAGAATAATGACGAAAAACACTCTCTAAGCTAAGCACACTTTTTAAAACTAAAACACATGAGCTAGAAAGAAAAACTATCCTAACTAAAATTCTCCATACCCATTCTTTAAGCATAATACCTCTTCAGGTAAAGACCATTTCTGGGTTTACCTAAAGAGTCTCGGTCAAAGTATACCAATTCATAGGCCCCTTTTGCTAGCTTTCGCTTGACAACATAGGGACCATTTCACATAGGAACAAATTTTCCAGCGCCTAATTTATCATTAGCTTGATTCTAAACTAAGACTAGTTCTCCTTCCGAAAAAATTCGAGGGGTCACATTTCGATCATACTGAGCTTTCATACGTTTTGCGTGAGTATCGATTGCCAATGCAGCATCACGTCGATTCTCATCTAATTGAGCCAAGCATAACAAATGTTTTTCCTCTTCGGAAGTGGCTGGAAGTAACTCGATGGCCATTTGTAATGATGGGATTTCGCATTCAATGGGTAACACAGCTTCCAGACCATAAACTAGTTGGAAAGGAGTGAACCTTGTTGATGTTTTTACTGAAGTTCGATACGCCCAAAGTGATGAAAATAGCATGTTATGCCAATTCGACCGATGAATCCCAATGATTCATCGGATCATGATGACTAAAACTTTGTTGATAGATTCAACCAGACCATTAGCTTGTGGATAATAAGGAGTTGAACTATCATGACGCAAACCAAGCTGGCCTGTAAGTTCGGTCATCATAAAGTTTTGAAAATGACGCCCATGATCAGCGATAATCACTTGTGGGACACCAAACCTAGCAATTATATGATTGAACACGAAAATTGCAGCCATCTTGCCGTCTGCCTCAAATGTAGGCATCGCCTTGGCCCACTTGGTAAAATAATATACCGCAAGGATGATATACGCATGCCCCCCGGTTGAGTGAGGGTTACATCTAATAAAATCGATATCCCATTTTGCAAAAGGACCAACGGAAATTATAGGGTGGAGAGGAGTAGGTGGAGCGCGCATCTTTTGATCAAAAATTTGGCAGTTGTGGCATTTTTGGACCGCGGTAATACAATCTTTAAACAAAGATGGCCAGAAGTAGCCAGCGCGCAATATCTTTTGGGCTGTGGCATACCCAGACATATGACCGCCACACGCTCCAGAGTGACAGTCATTTAGAACCCTTTCAGCTTCCTCGTGAGTTAAACAATGCCGAAAAGCAGAGTCCGCCCCACGGCAATAAAGAGTATCTCTAATAATCCTAAATTGTTGGGACTGGAATCGTATTTTCTGACGTTCCGACCATGAAATTTCTGGCTGAAAGGATTGGGTCTAGAGATAAACGATGATATCTCCATACCATGGATCTAAAGTTCTGATTAGAAACAAGGATTTGTCTGCAATGGGCTCTTCTGCCACAGTTTCCGTGTCAGCACACGAGAAATCACACATTAACTCTGCGAAAACTAAAGATTTCTTAGACTTAGATTTTTCAAATTCCAAGTCGAACTCCTGCAGGATAACAATCCATTTAGAGTACTTGCCCCCTAGCAGTTGCTTGGTCAAAATGTAGATCATAGGGTTGCAATCAGAAATTACTGTAGTTTTACGTAGTAAAATGTAGTGACGAAAACGTTGGACAACTTGAACAGCTGCCAATGCCAATTTCTCCACATGTGAGTATTTTAGCTCAGTTGGATTTAACGTTCGACTAAGGTAATATATCACATGTTCGGTACCGAATTCATCTTCCTGAACTAAGACCATACCAATTGTGGAATGAGAGGCGGCGAGATACAAGAAGTAATCCTGGTTGTAGTTGGGAGGATGCAATAACGGTGCATGGGTCAACACATGTTTTAGTGCATCAAAAGATTTATGAGCTATCTCATCCTAATAGAATGGATTATTCTATTTCAACAACTGGGTAAAACCATTTGTAACCTCGGCGTAGTTAGGAATGAATCGTCGTAAAAAGTTTGCTTTCCCTTGCAAACTTTGGAGTTGGCGAAGACTCGAAGGAGGAGGAAATTTGACAATAGCTTCGACCTTCGAGGGATCGATGCGAATGCCAGCTTTCGAAACAACAAACCCTAGCAATCGACCTGTTTCTATACAGAAAACACACTTGTGTGGATTCAACCGAATCCGATAATGCCTACACCTCATAAACATTGCTCGTAAATGGACGAGGTGATCAGCTCGATGTAATGAATGAGCAGGAAATTCATCGAGATAGGATTGCACAATGTGATTGATGTCATGAAACGCATAAGACATGGCCCTTTGAAAAGTTGCTCCAGCATTCTTGAGTCCAAAAGGTAATTTGCAATAAGAAAATGTCCCCCATGCACAAATGAAAGCCATTTTTGGTTGATCAGCGGGTAGAATATTGATTTGATTGTATCCAGAAACACCATCCATGAAGGAGAATATTTCGCTACCAGCACAATCATCAATGATTTGATCGATATAGGGAGTTGGGTAATTGTCCTCTGGACAGGCTCGATTAATGTCCCTATAATCGATACATATTCTTATTGTCCCCTGCTTTTTGTTAACCGGAACAATATTCGATACCAAATCCGTTAATGGGATCAGATAAATGAAACCTGCTTTGAGTAATTTTCAACTTCTGCTTTAATAGTAGCAGCTTTTTTTGGGTGAATCTGATGCAAACGTTGCCGGACGGGTTTAGCGTCTGGGTAAGTCTTGATTTCATGAACAACAATTGTGGGATCAATTCCTGGCATTTCCTCATAGGACCAGGCAAACACATCGCGGAATTCTTGAAATAGGGCCTTATATATTTGAATTTCGTTTTCTGTACATGAGGCACCTATATGAATGTTCTCAACAATTCCAGGCTTAACCGAAATGTCAATAGGAATAGTTCGAGAGATGTTTTCCAAATTTAACTCCGAATCAGGATGTTAAATTGGATTCTGAGGTTCCTTGACATATTCAGTCATAAATATTGATGAAAAATCATTTTCAAAACGATCATTCTTGGGTAAAAACGAAGACCTGTGATGAAGATCTTCCCATGGTAAATCATCTACACATAGGATTTCACGAATTTGCTCATCAGAGTGAACAAGTTCAGAAAACGTGATTGAATCCAAGCTTGATGTGAAAAGTGATTCTTCATGGACCACATTCATTAAGTCAGTTTCGGTTGAAGATGGTTCGGTAAACGATTGCACGGCCTCATACGCATTTTCATATGGACTCAAAGGCATGACATCACCAAATGAGTCTATCTCAGATTCAGAAGGAACGATCCAAGGATCATCATAAACAATGGTATCTAACGTAATCATATGAATGGTTGCAAATGAAGACGATGCGTTGATCGGAGGAAAAAGGAAAAGTTCCCAGTAAACCGACATCTTTAACTAGTCCTACTCCAACATCCTTATACGGGATATTCGTTTTATCGACATGCTGAATACTTTCAGAAGAGGCTGGGTCGGATGAAAAGTAAGCCAGCTAGTCTATTGTTACGATCTTTCCATTATGAGGAAAATTTATAACCCGAAAGACCGATGAAACGATAGTTGTCATAGCGTAAGACCAACTATGACCCAAGAGAAGGTCGTAATCTAGAGGGTCATCAACCACCTCCACATCTAGATTAACGGTTTTTCCTTCAACC
Source organism: Pinus tabuliformis (assembly GCA_031772625.1). NCBI lineage: Eukaryota > Viridiplantae > Streptophyta > Pinopsida > Pinales > Pinaceae > Pinus > Pinus tabuliformis. Next base: position 1,244,947,137 of record CM062807.1, on the reverse strand, counting down.
CCTATAGGCAAATCCTGTAGAATTCCAAAAGGATGAAACCCACGGCCATCAAAGGACTTTAGAATCATCGGGGATTGATTTAGTGATGGAGAACCAAGCGATCTGCAACATTGTATCAACATAATACACATTGAGGCTCCCTCATCAATCACAGTCCAATGAATAGGCCTGTTTTTGACTATCACTAGAATCTGGAAAGCCATTTGATGGGGTAAGCGTGGTGTACTATTTTCTAGATAAAAAATTATTAGGTTCGAGTATTGAATGTCATCAGCTCCTATAGCCGACAAAAGTAATTTACGCTGTGCTGGACATGATTGGAGCACTTCCAAAGCCGACATTGCTGAGGGTGAAATAGCTAAATCCTCAACAATGTTATAGTTCTGAGCTGCTCTTGCATGTGGATTGAAAGCTGACTTTCGAAGTATACCCTTGGCGGGCGGTTTGATTACCAAGTCTGGATTAGGTTTCTCGATCTATAGTGGATCGGAACTGGGAGTTGAGGTTGATGGATTAGAATAAGAAGATTCTGCTTCTTTACCATCAACAGGACTTTTACTACCATAATCATGATCGAGTTGCAATCCTAACATGGGACATCATCAGTATGGGTTCTTCATTGGCACTCGAGGAAGAACCTATCATCTTACTGTCTTGACTTGGAAAAGGATCCTTTAAAACAGCAGGCGTTTGGGAACCTTTGACAATCTTCACAACCTCTGCACGATGAGGGCAGTCTCTTGTAAAATGTTCGTCGTCACAAATGAGACAAGGATAACGAGGTTTGCATTTTTTCATCATTGGTTTCTGATTTTTCAGGTTTCTCCTTTGAATTTTTGTCCATTTTATTCTTCTTCTTTCCTTTCTTCTTCCCACCAGATTTTGATTTGGCTATAGATGACTCTACAACATGAATATCAGCGGAAGAATCTCCTGTCGGGGAATCAGGCAAGGTTATGATAGGAGAAGAATTCTTAGAAGACTTCTTCTTACTTTTAGTGTTAACCGTACCAATCATACCATCGGTGGCATGAGATCCCGAAGGAGCTGCAACGATTTGATTTTGCTTGGGAAGATCGGGGATTTTCTCGTGTAACGTACTTGACTGAGTATAGACCAAGTCAAGGTACTGTGCTTGAGCAATTACTTGCTCCTCAGTAACAACTTTGGCTTTAGCTACATCTTCAGTGATCTTTGGCAACAAAGACTTTACAAACCATTCAACCAAGATCTGATCCGAAATAAAAACCTTCACTAAACGCCATCGACGTCTCCATTCATGAATATGATCTAAAATATAAGTGGACGTCGATTGCTTTAACGAAGTTAACAATTCCGTGCCATTGTCATATCGGACTGGCAACTGAAAATGAGTTAAAAACAAGGTAGCTAACTGACTAAAATTATAAAAAGTGCCTCGCGATAACTCAATGTACCACTTGGCCGCAAGACCAATTAGAGTGTGTTGGAAAAGTCTTAGATGGATTGAATCATCTGAAATGGAGTTAGACGCACACCAGAGGTGATAAGTCATCACATGGTTCGATGGATCCTCTCCTGATTTGCCTTCAAACATAGGAATATCACTAGGCAACTTATTTGGCATTGGTGGCCAAAACGGAAGATAATTAATGGGATCGTTTGTTAGGCATGACAAGTTAGGCAAGTCCAAAGTTGCGATAAACGGCAACTGATGATTAGGGTCCCTAAAACTCTGAGTCATGAGACCAGCCCCAGGAGGAGGATATCCAGAATAACTAGGAATAAGGATTGCATTTGGGATATTGTATCCTCTCGGAAAACCAGGATTAACCGGACCGTATTGGGGTTGCTAAGGTTGTTGATATGTGTACCCAGGGTACAGTTGATACTGATAGACTGGCTGCTGCATAGCAGGACCGAATTGGTACTGTCCCTGGTATGGTTGATAAGTAAATTGTGGCTAACTTGTGACAACTGTACTTGAACCAGGTTGTCCTACAGGCATCTGAACCGAAGTTTGAATCGTAGATCCAGACGGAGGTAAAGATGTCTGAGGAGTAGATACAGGAACAATAGAAACTGGAGCTGTCGATACTCCGGAAGTAGGTGGGGTAGATTGAATAGATGTTGCGGCAGTTGCAACAGTCGTTTGAGGCAGAGTACGAGGCGTACTAGGCCCAGGCTGAGAAAATACCGAAGGTACAGAAGTTTGAATATTAGAATGGACAGGTTGCTGGGGTGTACCAGAAACTAAGGGTCGTCCAGTTTGAGATTACAACTGTACATTTGGCTGCAACACCTATTGAGTTTGCGATGGATCCCACACTAAATTCATTCCGGGGTACGGACCCATAACAGGTTGAGAATATTGAGGACCATAACCGGGTTGAGGGTAGGATTGATAATTCAAAGGTACATTTCTCGTTCCTTGAACATATGATTGACCGGAGGGTGGTTGGAAACCTTGGTTCGAGTACTGACCTTGGGGTTGATACCCTTGAGGCACGTACTGATACTGGGGTTGACCTTGAGGTATAAATTTATACTGGGGTTGACCTTGGGGTACATATTGAGTCTAGGGTTGACCTTTAGGAACGTACTATCCCATAGGTATGTACTATCCTTGAGGTTGCCCCCCAGGCGCAAATTGGGTACCTTGAGGTTTCCCCCCAGGCGGTAACTAGCCACCTTGAGGTTGAGGATTGGGAATAGAACCTGACATCATGAGAATATCTTCTACGCTCAATGGCTTAGTACCATTGCTTCCAGTTAATAGCCCTTTTTCAATGGGTTGAGGAGATGCCCCCGAAAGAGTACCAGAAAGTGACTGATACCCAGAGGGAACAGAAGGACCGTCGTACAAAAAGGATTCGGGCGATTGAGTAAACATGGATACCTGTCTTGACATATTTAATGGAGGATAATAACCTCTAGGTGTTGGGTGATAAGGAACACGAGGTGGTGAAAAACGTAACCCTGGGTTTTCTAAGAAATTAGTCAAAGAAAGATACCAAGCACTGCTCCTAGGTGGATTGTAAAAAATTGATTCATGCTCCCTTAGCTCAATAGCAGGTTGATTTTTAGGGATAGGGATGCCTACTTCTTCTTTCAGAGTAGCAAGTCCTTCGATAGCTATAAGTCCAGAAGGAAGATTTTGGGTAATTATTATTTCTACCCTAGGTGAACCAGGACCACTAGAAGCTGGAGAAGAAAACCCCGATGTCGAAGTAGCAGCAAATTCACTTTCAGGTTCAGATATTTCAGGTTCCTCACCTATATCACTAGTAGACAAAAAGCTACCAGTAATTTCGGAAACAGACACTGATTGTGGATTATAATCTGCTACTAAAGCTTGAAAATCAGGATGTACTACCAAAGAAGACTCTCCTTCTTTAGATGACCCAATTCTACTGTCTCTAGGAGTTACGAGGACTTTCAACCCTTCAGGCTGGCTCGGTGAAAACTCAGGAGGTTGGCCCCGAAGTCTACGGGACTTCCTCGGTAATTCAACCACGGTTAAAAACTTTTAACTACTTCACACGCAAACAAAGTAAAATCTCAATGAAAACCACCTAAAGCCTCTAAAGAACCAAACAAATTTGAATCACACGCCTAAAGAATCTAGGAGATCAAATACACACAAACAGTAACTTTCCGTACTAAAAACACTAGTTGGTGATGAAATCCAACGTCGCAGAGTTCAATACAGAAATGGCGGTTGGAACAGTTATCCCGGCAACCTGCTTAATGAATAGACTGGTACAATTTCCTCCACTTAACCGTCTCGAGTGAAGAGAAACCCCCAAAAAATCCAAGTGAATCTAGTCGACGTCTGCTCCAGGTATAGTGGGATCTTCCCACCATTGTCACCTTAGGAAGAATCCTAAAGAATATGGCCACTAAGGTTACCAACTGAAACAAATATACCTGGGGGAATAGTCTATGATCTGATACGCACGCAAGGGCAGAGTAGCAAGCTCAATCCCCTTATTGGCTCCTTGACATAATCCAAGGTTTACCAACAAGTGACCCCAGGCTCCTCGACAATGGCTAATCCGAGGTTTACCATTTTTAATACATGAATATCTGGCATCATTCCCAATGAGGAAGGATTGATTCCCACACTGGTTCGGACACGATCTCGTGCTTCTCCTTTAAGAGGAGCTTTCCCAGAGCATAAATGCAACAATTGGATTTCTTCCCTACCACAAGATACAACTACTTGTTTGTTTTTACTGTCTTGGAGAGTTAATTACTCTCCTACTCCAAGACACTAGCCTAAGCTATGTTGGTGTATCAGAGCCCTAGAAATAAAAATGTTGCTAGATGAATTTTACTTTAAGCGTTATTTTTATTGGTTTTTGTTTAAGTCAAAAGGTGCGGAGATGAAACTCGTGGTATGAAGACTCGACTCAAAATCACTAAAAATGCACCTAAGATGATTTAAACAATCTTTTCCCTTCGATGAACTTCTAGCTAAGAAAGAGTTTGAGAATGCAAATACTTTGTAAACACAAATCTTTCTTAACAAACAAATTAAAAGAAGAGCTTTTGTCCTTTCCAATGCACTCAAAATGAGACAACTAGTTATTTTCACAAAAATTTTCCCTTTTCGTTTCAAAGCACTCAACCACTACAAAAACAAACTTTTTCCAAAAGAGGTTTTTTATTTTTTATAAAACACTCAAAACTATGGAAATGACTAACTTTGAGATCTATAAATTATAAAAACCTATTTGAAGTCAAAGCCTACAAGATGTCTTTTTTAAGGATGTTTTACTTAGCTAGATGTAAACTAAGGACCAATTTATGCAGAATCACAAATCAGTCAAAAACAACCAATTTTGTTTTCTTTTTAAAAATGAAAATCCAAACTTTTAAACACAAGCTTTTCGAAGTTTTGTAAAGAGAAAACACAAAGCAGATTCCTCAACAAGGGTAGATTTCAATAATGGTTAGACTCATAAGAAGACTGGTAGAAACCAAGGTGATCTGAGGTCCCTACAGCTTCTAAGCTTAGAGCTACTACAAGACCAAAATGAAAAACAAACCCAACAAGCAAAACTCCTAGGAATTTCACCTAAAACCCTAACGCCAATGAAATCAACCTAAGGAAAGCTTCTGACAAGTTATATGTAGGTCCGGGCAGTGGATAATAACTTCTAAACAAAAACTAAGATGACTAACAGAGGAAATCTTAGGTTTTTCAAAATTTTGATAGGGTCCACAGGCCCATAGTTAACACAGGTGCGTTACCGCTCTGTGCTAAAAGCAAAAGTGCGGATAAGTACGCACTGTGTCAAAAGGCTTGGGTGCGGTCCTCTCCCAAAGTTATGAAAAACGAAAAATAACCCTGGATCTACAATTTCCACCCAATTCCACACACAACAAGCCAAAAACAGAAACAAAAACACAGTTTCTCAGGTCAAAGTAAAAACAAGGAAAAAATCGATCTCCCCAGTATGGTCGCCATTTTGTCACATGGAATAAGTCGATCTTGCGGACAAGACAGACCTTCCTAGAATCTAAAGAAGACCTAATGACAAGAAAACCAATCACAAACTATCTTTCTCTAAATATGCATTTATAAACAAAGGAAAACAAGTGTTTTTAGGCCTACCTTGGGTCCAATGCAAGTTTGTGGAAGCCTCGCTCCTTCGATCCAAATGAGCTCCCTTGTCGCAAATCTGGAAACACAAACAAGCAAACAAATTAAATAGCACCTGAAAAGCCAATATCATAAAACATATTTAACATGAAAGTCAAGGAATTCATGAAACAAATGACATGAGACAATTTGTTGAGAAAAATGAATCTGATTGTATTAATTCAAATCAAAGAAGAACTTTACAACCTGTGCCTTGACGATGTACAAGCTCCTCCCAGGGTCCCGCAAGAAGTCTCCTCTACTTTGACAAGTTTCACTCTCTTCCCAATGAAGCCAAAAAGGTATGTGATCTCTCCTCTCAAGCTCAACTAGGAAGTCTTAATTTCACCAGCATTTACCCTTAAAAATGTTCAGCTTCTAACCTCTCCAGCAACCATCCCAATGCCTGAATTTATAGTGCAATGGAGGGAAGTTACTAGGTCCTCCTTCAAAGGGATAAAGCCCTCCTTCAAAGGGATAGCTCCTCTCATCAATGGATTAGCTCCTTCTCTTTTGGGATGCACGAACCACCTAAGAGCGGCCAATCCACATCAAAATTCCTTCTAGAATCATCTAGAATTAACCCAAAGTGAGTTTTTTAGAACAAACTTGCGCCTTTTTGACTTTCACAGGGGTCCGCACCCACACCTTTAGGGACAGAGCGGGCAGGTCCACAATTTTTGTAAACAGAAGGTGTGGGACCGCAGGCAATAGTGAGATAAAGTGCGGAACCAGAGCTTTGTCGATTTTCAATATCTTTCTCTCATTTTCAAAGCTTGACTTGAAGAGCTAAGGTCTGAGACTTGCTTAGGAGGACAGTACAAGTGATGATAGACCCATACTGACTGCAAATAATCATCGTGACGATATTTTTGTGTAACAACAATAAACATGAGGGAACTTTCCCAATCTTTGATTCTGATGTTTGCTCTTAGTCAAGTGCAACCCCATGATTCCTTGGTCTTCTCATTTGAATCTCATTTTTTTGCATGTTTTGCTTCAATGATGTTAAGAGAATTTCTTTTTCGAGATACTCTTCCTAAGTTAATCTGAATACCATTTAGATCAAGAGTAGATGTTTGGAGGTGTTTTACCTCAGCATTGTAAGTGGGATGAGCTACTTCACTGTGTGGGTTCAGAAATGGTGGTACAGATAGTGGAGTGGGAGTGGATATTTGAGATGGATGTGGTTGGGGTTGTGGTGTAGGTGGATGGTATGGATGACATGGAGTTAGGTATGCAGGATATTGAGGAAAATATTGAGGATATTGTGGATGGCTCCCATAAGATCTTTGCCAACCGTGTTGCCAAGATCAGTTTTGGGGTTGATATGGGAAAGGTTGTCAAGAAAAGGGTGTGTTACAATTACTTTGAGATGGATGTGAATTAGCTTGAAATTGTTAATTAGGATCTTGCAACATATCAGGTTGAATAGGCTGACATGGTCCTCTTGGAGCTACATAAAATAGCTGCATTGGAAATTGAATTGCTCCATTATCCTCTTGGAAAACTTCCTTCAGCCTTGGTAATGAGGGCAATATTTAACATCATGTAATTCTGCATGGAAAACACAAATATCATCATCTTTATTTTGCTCATTTATATTGCTAAGAATTTCTATTTTAAAGTTATCAAGAAAATTTCCAAGTTTAGCTTGAATTACCGATCTTAATGTTGATTGAATTACTCTTTCCCTTCCTCTTGATATGTGTTTGCATGTTTCACAAATTTCTTCAAATGATAATTGATATAAATCACCTCTACACATGAGATCAAGGAGATAAAACCACTCATCCCTAACCATTCTAAGTAAGAGGGTTTTCAGTGTGTCGCATCCTAAATGATGTAGTTTTTGCTTCACAACATTATACATGAACTGCTCTACTAGATTCTCAAGGCCCTCATCTTCTTTTTTATTCATTCTAAAGATTTCTTCTTTAATATCCATGATCTTTATATTTTTATATAAATATATTGTTCATATCATTCAATGATATTATTGAATTAGTCCCTAAACTCATGAACCATTTAAGAGCTTTATCCTTCAATGTTGCAGGAAAAAATCTCAGTTTTTGAGTGTTTAATAAGTAACCATAAGATCTACCAACAATTTCAAATTCAAAGAGAAATGTTTCCAGATCCTCTAACCTCATACCATGGAACTTTGGAAGGAAAGATGGAGGGATGTTATTCATATGCACACTCACATCAATATCTTGAATGGGAAATCTAAGAGGATCTTCTTCATTTTCATCATTTCCATCCATTCCTTCTTCCTTCTTTGCTACTTCTTCTTCTACCTAAAAAACTTAATGGTGATGTGGCTCTTACTGCACCACATGATCAAATGGGGGGTTGGTGTTGGAGATTTTTTTGAATAAGAATGCTAATGCAATGAAATTTTCTATTTTTGGAATGAAATATGCCTAATGCAAATATTTTTTGTTTTTACATAAAGTAAAAGAAATGAATCAACTAGGGAAGAAAAAAATCCGTACTTTGATGAGCCTCAGTATTGCAACTATAATTCACCTAATTACCAAGAAAATCAAATCCAAATTGGATGGGACAAATTTTGTTATTGACTAGGATGTCGTAGGTTTCCCTTCCAAGTGGAATCACTCAAAAAGGCCCTTGTTAGCCGATGCTAAAAAATAGTAAAAAATTACTAGTCTAAAATCTATAAATTTGAGAACTAGTGAGCTAGTAAATCTATCAAATGCCTACCATAATCAAGTGCAGGTGAAATTGCAATGATGCCAAAAAGTGATGAGCCTTGGAATTGCAACAATAATGTTGCAACTCCCAAGGATACCAACTTTAATTATCAACCAGGGGTTCGTACAAACTTAAGAGGTATAGACACTATATGTGAATCATACAATGTGTCCTTCCTTTTGATCTCATGATGCACTGGAGTGAATGTAAGGAAATCAAATCCTAAACTAATTTCATAAATGGAAATTTTACTTTGGAAAATAAATTAATCCTAAGCAAGAACAACAAATTGTAACTGAAATCTTAAGAGTGTGAATTCAAACAAATAGGCCTAATCTACATTGGAAAGAAGCATGTCCTCATTGGTGTTTATTCTTCCTCAACGATTGATTTAGAGCCTAGGGGTCATGATTCAACCCTAAGGGACCAAATCCAATCTTTTTGAGCAAATCTGGGCAAGTATATACACGTTGGAAGAGTACTACAAGAAACAAAGATTTACTACATGAAATTATAATTCACCAAATGACCAAGAAAAGAAAATCCAAATTGGAAGGGACAATTTTTTTTTTTGACTAGGATGTCTTAGTTCTCCATTCCAAGTAGAATCAGTCAAAAATACCTCTATTACCCCATGCTAAACAATAGCAGAAAATTACAAGTCTAAAATTTAGAAATTCAAGAACTAGTGAGCTAGTAAATCTATCAAATGCCTACCATAATCAAGTGAAAATGTAATGAGGTAAGTTTTTTTATTAACTAGAATGTTTTTGTGATCTAATTCAATTTGAATAAAATTGATTGAATCACGTTAGAATTCTCTAAAAATTAGCAGAAATTTACTATTATTTGCCACAAGGGACTTCCAAAAATCTAGATTTGGGAATAAGCAAGCTAATCCAAGTAGCTCAATGATTACTATGACCTTCAAATTTGTTCCAAGGATGAAATGATTATTGTGATCTTGAAAAATAACTTACTTGAACCATTTAACCCAATCATACAACAATAAATCATTAATACTAAATGCATAAATAGAAAAAAACAAGAACAAGAGATGCATGTGAATAAGAAGTGAAATGAAGAAAATTAAATGGTACAAAAGGGCTCTAAGGTTCTTGGGTTGGAAAATCCAAAGGAAAATCAAAGTCCTATGAAGAATACCAAGATTTAGAAGCTAAACATGACACCAATATTCATTATTTCGATCAATACAATTACATCCCTGGAAGAAATGACAGTGCAGCTACAAAAATACGAGTTCTCTCCATAAGAAGACTAAGTAAAATCCACCCGTCGAGGGAAATTCGACTTGGTACTTATACAAAATTATTAGGAATCTTACCCCATGAAAGGAGAAAGCTTTCCCTACAAAAATCCCTTAATTAGTGGATCTAGTTCCCAATACTAGGAATCTGCATTAAATGGTAAGGAACACATTCCTATATTTTCTCAATCATTGGAGCTATAGAATGTGTGTCATAATTCTAGAATATCTTGTTGATTTATTATTTGAGATTGATCCTCTTGTATTAGGGAGAATCCACCTATATTAAATTCCCAAATATCCATAATCTGCCCAATATTCTCATAATATTCCACAAAAATAAATAATATTAGGCACGGATATACAATTATCCATAAACCTTCCTAATGAACATATTAAATTTAAAAATACATTATCTAATGCAAAAAGAGAGGTTTAATGTGTTGAAGGATGGTCAAATGGGCCTTAATTTATGTCTAATTTGGAGGTCCATCATCTGTTGCAAAGGAAGAACCAAAAATTCCTGATCTAAATAGTGTTGTGAGACCTACTCAAAACCTAGAGTTTAGCCAGCATATAATTCTTTGGATAATACATCCTAACCACGAGATCCCTGAGGATTAATGTCATATTTTTTGACCAAATAAAAAAAGCGACACCAGAAATATAGACTTCGACTATATAATACCCTATTGTTGACCCACAGGCTAATGCACCAGTGAAATCCATCCCATTATAGAATCCTCCTATTTTTCATGGAATGGCTTCTAAGGACCCAGATGCATTTATGTTTGAATTTGATGTCTTATGTCGAGGCTATGAATATACCACTAATCCTCAAAACAAAAACTATGTCCTTCCACCTTAAAGGGAGCATCTCTATGTCGGTTTATGGGATTAGGAGGAGGTACCTGTTGGGAATGGGATCCCCCAAAGATAGTTTGGGGGCTAAAAGCCCATGTTTTGGGTCAAGTTTTGTAATAAAGTTGTAAAGTCTTTGCATTTTGTGGTTGCGGAGTGTGAAGGTGTCATGAGTCATAAAGGGCTATATGCCCTTATTTTGTAAAGTGTAAAGTTAGCTGTAAAGATCTACCCATGGTCCATGGACCTTGGGATTGTATAAAAAGAGCTAACTAAGCTCTAAGTAGCTTTTGAAGTAGGAAGTTTGAAGTCCTAAGTAATAAGGAGGAAGTCTTTAGGGAAGTCTAAGTTTCAGCTCGTAGCGTAGGTAGATGCTCCGTAGTTGAGTGTGTAGATGCCTAGGGTCGAAGTCCGCAGCTGAGTGCGCGAACCCTATAGCTATGTGCGCAGGGCAGGAAGAGTCTGTAATAGTCTGAAGATATGAATAAAGAGACGTATTCTACAAATTCTATGTCTTTGTTCCTGTTAATGCATCTAGTTATATTTCATTTTGGGTTTAATATACAAATGTTCAAGTGATGCATGAATGTATGTGACTATCTTAATTAAGCGAACAAAAGTAAGAATACCTGTTTACATGGTGCTAACTATGATTGTTTAGTAAGATAAATAAAACACTTAAGATAACTTGGGAACTCATACAATACGGTGTCATAGCAACACGAAAGTACCTAAACTACAGGTTAGGGCTGCACAAAGGCCAATCGTACTCCTTCATGGAGGTACTGAAGAGAAGAATACAGGGTTAGACTGACAAAGCCCTAGAACTTAGCGACCTGTGCAAAAGCAGGAACAGAGGTATAAACTGACATCATGACCATCTCAGGGTGTGGAAACTTGGTTCCAGCATCCCCCCATACTGCTTCGGGTGAGTCTTCGGTCCGCACTCTACGGGCTGATGCCAAAAGGGCCAGTAGTGTAGGGATTTGTTTGGCTAACTAATGCTGAACCTGGGTTAGGTACCACGTAGCCAATAGTACCATAACTTCATGGGATCAGATGAAAAATAACTTCCTCACTAAATACAAGGACTATTGTCAATCTAGGGATATGAAAGAAGAAATATTTAAAATCATGTCCAAAGAAGACGAGACTTTAGAGGAATGCATTGAAAGATCCCAATACAACCTCCAAAGATCACCTTATAACACTTGACCTAGAGAAATATTGAAAATTGTGTTGATTAGAGGAATGAAAGATGAAGGGATATAAACACTTAATTTGATGGGACAAGGTGATATTTCTAGGAAGAATATGATGATGTTGTAAAAATTTGTATCAGGTGCTCACGAGGAAGTACACGAACCAAATGCAGGATTTGAGACCCTCTTAACAGAACCAATACGACTATAGGAGGAGGAGGAGTGACTCACTCAGAAGCTAGTAATCTCGTAGAAGAATTTAAAACTAATATTTTGAGTATGTTAATACATAGTTGGATTTCCTATAGGTGAAGAAAAAAGAAGCAAAGGCAAAACAAGACTTAGTTATTTTCTTCCCTCGTTGTCAAAAGAAGCATAGTCATAAAAAATGCCTGTTGGACACAGTTGAAACATGTGCAATATGCAATAAGGATCACAAAACGGAATGTTGTACCTCGCTCCCAGGACTAAAATATGTATTCAAGGAGGCAGAGGAATATCTTCAGCAAACATATCTCATGGAACAACGACGGTAGTGGAATACACACCCTCCAGGTATGATCCAAGATCTTGTTTTGTTCATTTTGGATAGCATACCCAGTAACAAATTCCTGGACTATAGTGGCAGGGCCAACAACCTTTTAATACCCCATGGAAATATCAATCATATCGTATGCCGCAATGGAAAAAACAACCATTTGTTGGACCCTCACGGTCTAATAAGAAATATTCTACTTCTACATGAAAAAACCCATCGAATAACTTATACCCATCGCATTGGGAAAATTGACCTACAAAGGGACCAATGTGGTCTCAGAATTGGCAACGCCCCACGGGACCAATCAATCCTTCTTTTGGGTCATTTCCTCAGTGATAACGACCATTACAAACTCTACTTCAATTACCCCCAAATGTTCCACATCCATTACATCTTTAGCTACCTGCCCAGCCAAATCCTAATCCTAATATTAGACCCGTCAAGTATTTGGAACTTGTTGAAAATCTGCATTATGACTCTACTTCCTATGAATGTAATGCACTGCAGTTAAGAGGTAGACAAACGATATTTCTAGAGGATTGCACAGGAAATCAAGAGTAGGTATATAATGAAAATTTTGTTGAAAAGTAGCCCTTAACAGAACACTCTTTGTCCACCGTAGTTGTTACTGAAACAATTATTCCTAATAAATCAAACAAACAACAAGTGTCCACTACAAGTATGTATGTTGCTCGACCATACCCAAAGAGACTTATTGTAATTAAACCATTGGTTTATTATGATTTTTATCTCATATGGGAATTTAAAACTTATGTATTAAAATTCCTCTTCTCCAGGTTATTGGAGATGTTCCAATCTATGCTGAAACTATTAAGGAATTGTGTGTTAAAAATCTTGGAAGAAAATCAAAAGACCCTCCTACAATCCATGTATTAGGAACACTTTCTGATCTTACCTTAGGGAAGAAAATACCTATTAAATATGACGATCCTAGAAATCCAAGGGTTACTGTCCAAATCCAAGGACATAGCTTCCCAAACACCCTTGTGTACTTAGGAGTTGCAGTAAATATCTTGACTATAGAAACCTGTGGGATCCTTGGGATTACAACATTTAAATCGACCACCATTATGTTGGAATTGGCTGACAGATCGGTAGTCAGACTGGAAGGCACTTTGGAAGACATTATCATTTCTGTAGATTTCTAGGAGCACCCAGTGGACATTCTGGTAATCAATCCCAGAAATCGGTTGGATGGACACCCTATGATACTAGGAAGACCATGGTTGGAAACTTCAGATGCGTATATCAGATGTTGAACATGAAATATGACAATTTCAGAAGGGATTGATGTTGAAAATCTCATCTTATATCCACGTGCCAGACCAAGCTTATCAATTTATAATTATCAATCGTTCCCTCCAATATATCAAGAAGAAAATTTGTGTCCTCCTCTTACTTTAGATGTGGCTCTCACTTCTAAAAGGTAGATTGAGGATGATGTAATTAGTGGCTTCATTAACCAACCGTCAACTATTGGAAATCCAACATGCCAAATGTTAAAATAAATGTTTGAAAATGAGGCATAAGAATATCCATTGAATGTTTGGAATAATGATCATATACCCACAACTACATTTCATAATAGTATTCCCATCGAAATTGAATCTAGAAAGACTTTGAACATTAATACTAATCTGGATGAACTACAATGGAAGAAATTAATTCAGATCCTCTAGAAAGACAAACAGGTCTTTGCTTGGTAGTATTTTGATATGAAAGGCACCAATCCTCAATTATGTATGCATCACATATATATAGAGAAAGATGTATGTGCCATTCACCAACAACAAAGAAGATTAAACCCACACCTTATGGATATAGTCAAACAAGAGTTGCAGAAGCTTCTTGATGTGAATTTTATATATCCTATTTCTGACATCTAGTGGGTTTCACCTTTGGTTAAAGTCCCTAAGAAAAATGGAAAATGGAGAATTTGTGTGAATTAAAGGGAACTGAATAAAGCTACACAAAAAAATCATTTCCCTCTTCCTTTTGTAGATCAGGTCCTTCATACTATTGCTGGGAAGATGTTTTGGGTGAAAGCACCCAAGGGATTTGGGTTAGAACCCCAATAGAGTAGAAGTAAACTACAACAAGAAATACTCATACAGCTTAGGCAAGATGCTTATATTATCAAACTACGTAAGAGTGACTGTACCTGAATTTCCTTCATTCGAGTAGGTCCCACAGGGTTTATACCCTCTGCAACTCTCGATGTTCTTCAAACCTAAAAATCATTCAATTCGAACATACATAGCAATATATAAGTAAAGCATATTCATGAAATTTACTTTATATCATATAAAAAAATGATTGAACATACATCAAAACAACATTCATATATGAATTAAAGAATGAAATGAAAGGTTAGCTCATGGCCAACTATCTAACTTCACTGAAGTCCGTTCAGAAAGTTCTGTAGAGTGATAATGGCGGGAGCAACCTAGGGTTTGCAGCTGCAACCTGTAACCTCAGCAACAGTTTTGGTAGCACAAAGGGACAGATTAGCAGATTTACTCCACAGAGGTCGAGGACTGACCCGACAAATGGTAAACGAGGGGTCCACTGGGACCCCAACCTTCAAGCAGGTCGTCATGCAAAAGCAGAAAACGTTAGAAGGGTTTAAAATCAATGGCTCTGGAGACCATAAGGATGGCAGCGGCAGAAGAGGAGAAAGGACACAGCTGCTGCAGAAAGAGACAAGAAAAAACCCCCTGATGAAGGGAAAAGCCAATAATGAACAGGAGACAGAGGGTAAAAGACCGGAAGCAGAACAAAGGAACACAGTACCAATAACAACCCACAATGAAGGCGGGAAAGAAAATGGTAAAGAGCCGCAAACACAAGCGGAAGAGGAGCAAGCAAAGACAGACAACCCCGGCTCCAAACAACCAACTCAAGGGGCTTGCAAACCAAAGAAAAAGGAAACCCTCCGAGTAGTCTTCTCAGATCCAGATATTCAGGCCTATAGAGACCACATGATGGAGCACGCAGTTATCTGCAAATTTATGGGACTATGGCCAACAGAACGCACTCTCTGCCAATGGATAAAACAACACTGGAAGCCAAAAGGGGACGTTAAACTCCACCTTGGAGCCAAAGGCTTCTTCACGGTTGTCTTCACAAACCTAGAAGACAAGGACAGAATCTTCGACGGTGGCCCTTACTTCTTTGCCTCCGTTGGACTCTATATGAGGCCATGGAAGGCAAACCTTGTACCTGAACAAGAGACATTCACACAAGTTCCAGTGTGGATTAGGCTATTTTCACTACCCATAGACTATTGGGGACTGGCAACGCTCAAGCAGATTGGAGACCGGCTCGGAACCTTCATCAAGGCTTCTGAAGCCACAGTGCAACGAAGATATACCTCCTGTGTGCACATTTGTGTTGAGATGGACGTCTCGAGGGCCCTGCATGAAGGTCTGTGGCTAGAATTCAGAGATGAAGACTACTATCAGGCCATCGACTACGAACAGATCCCCTTCCGTTGTAGAAAGTGCCATGAGCACGGACACCTAGTCAGAGAGTGCCCTCTCAACAAAACAGGGGAAGAACACAAACAAGAACAAGCAACAAAGAATAAAGAGGCTTTCACAAGGCCAAAACTACGACAGAGAGCCAACAGGAAACGAACACACAGAGCAGAGATAGGACATGGTATCATCACTAACACCTTCAGCATCCTGGAAACGGACACAGACTCAGAAGGCACTAACAGAGACACAAAACGCATTGAAGCACCAGACAACAAGATAGAACATACTATTCAGGATGGGGAGGAAAATACACTCAGAACAGAAGTGCAAATGCAAGAGCACGAAGAGGTACATGATGAAGACACTGATATGTTAACCAGCGATGGGGGAAGCGAGGATCTAGAGCTCAATGCAATCCTAGAAAAAGAAGGAGTCAACCTACCAGCTCTGGAAAAAAGCTGGAAAACCCAAGGGCTAGACAACATACCTGAAGAAGAAATTAGGAAAATCAGTGATCTCTTCATAGAAAGACAAAAAGTGGAAATTGAAAGGCAAAACAGAAGATTAAGCATCGCAAAAGGTACAAGTAAGCAATCAAAACTCATAGCTCTCAACCCTACAGGACGAAAGCCAAATAAAAGAAGAGGCAGAAGAACCAGCGGAGAGGTATTGCATGACCTAGGGGTTCTAATGATTAATTCTGGGAAAATGAAGGCTCTTCATGCCTTCCAGACCTACCAATGAGTCTTTTAGTTACCAATGAAGGTCATCTCATGGAATGCAAGAGGGCTAAACAGCCAAGCTAAGCAGAGACTACTCAAGAGAAAGTTCCAACAGGAAAAGCCAGATATCATGTTCATCCAGGAGACCAAATGCGCCACCAACCAAATAGAGATCATCAGCAAGAGACTTGGTAAACCAATCAAATATATAGAGGTAGCCAGTCACAGATGGGAAGGAGGCATAGCTACATTTTGGGACACCCGAGCAATAAACATCATCTCAATGGAGGCTGCACGCTCGTTTATTGCCACTGAAGTTCAAATAACAGGTAACTCTGATACCTACCTATGCATTAATGTCTATGGCCCACAAAGACTAGAGGACAAATTTTCTTTTCTTAATTCTCTTTTGAATTTAAAGTTAAGATACCCCACCTCTAAGATCATCATGGGGGGATACTTTAACATGATAACATCCCTGCTGGAGAAGAAGGGAGGTCTCAGAAAGCTCAACAAAGATTTAGAGCTATTTGTTGATTTTATAGAAGCTGCAAAGCTCGTAGACATCCTCCCCAAAAATGGTTCCTACCCATGGAACAATAGAAGAGGAGGAGACAATAGGATCGCCTCCCGGCTGGATCGATTTCTGATTTCGGAAAGTATCCTACTCGGAGGAGCCACTGTGGATTCTGATATCCTCCCCAGTGGAGGATCGGATCACTGGCCCATAGCTTTGGAAGCAGCCATCCTAGGCACCCCCAGAAACAAGCCATTCCGATTTGAAAAGTTTTGGTTAACTCATCCCGACTTCCCAAATCTGCTGAAGGAATGGTGGCACGAACCATTGGATCTAACAGGTACCAAAATGTTCAAGTTTCAAAACAAGCTAAAACACATCAAACACAGAATCAAAGAATGGAACACTGAAAAGTTTGGAAACATCTTCCAGGAAAAGAACATTATTGAAGGAAAGTTAAATCAAATTCACACAGAATGGGCTTCCGGGACCTACAAAGAAGACTCAAAAGAACAGGAGAAGGTTCTGATGCAGCAATGGCAACTTCGCTGCCAACAGGAAGAAACTTTGTGGAAACAAAAATCAAGGATCCATTGGCTGAAGGAGGGAGAGTAAAATACAAAATTCTTCCACAGATCAACTATGGACTACAGGGGAGCAAACAAAATCCTTAGGCTCAAAAATGAAACAGGGGAAATCCTTCAAAACCACAAGGACATATCAACGCTGCTCACCAGGCACTTTCAGCACATAGCTAAGGAAACGCAAGAAGATAGATCCGAGGCCATAGAGGAACTAACTAAAGCAATACCACGCACCATAACCTCAGAGCAAAACTCTGCACTGCTCAGAAAAGTTTCAATGGAGGAAGTGGAGGAAGCGGTTAAAATCATGCCAATGGATAAAGCACCGGGACCGGATGGCTTTACAATCAACTTCTACAAAGCTTGCTGGTCAACCATCAAAACAGAGGTTTGGGAAATTGTCGAAGACTCAAGACGCTCAGGTTCTATACTCAAATCCCTGAACGCCACTTTCATAGCGCTTATCCCCAAGGAAGAAGAAGCCAATTCCCCTAACAAGTTTCGGCCTATAGCCCTCTGCAATGTGATACACAAAATCATTTCTAAAGTCATTGCAAATAGACTTAAGCCTGTTCTTCCTAACCTTATCTCAGAAGAACAATCAGGGTATGTGGAAGGCAGGCAGATTCTAGACAATATCCTCTTAGCTCAGGAGATGATTCACACCCTGCAGACAAGGAAACTTCCAGGTATGCTAATGCAACTAGACCTCTCAAAAGCATTTGAAAAAGTAAACTGGAATTACTTGGAGGCCATTCTAAAGGCCTTCGGCTTTGACTCGCAATGGATCAAATGGATCCTCGCTCTAATCAAGTCTTCCAACTTTTCCATCTTAGTAAACGGATCCCCCTCTGGTCCATTCTCCCCTCCCGTGGTATTCGTCAAGGAGACCCTCTCTCCCCCTTCCTTTTTGTAAACCTCATGGAAGGGCTCAGTAGGCTCATTCACAAAGCAAGAAAGGAGAGAAAGCTTTCTGGCCTACGCCCTTTCCCCTCCATTCCTGCCACTACGCACCAGCAATTTGTTGACGACACAATGTTACATGGCTCTCCTACTGTCAAAGAGGCTACGGCCTTCAAAAGTATCCTCCATCTCTTTAGTAAAGCTTCAGGTATGGAGATAAACCAGGCCAAATCGACTATATTCTTCTTCAACACTCATCCTGCCATCCAGATCCATCTTTCCAATATCCTGGGGTTTCGAAAAAGCTCTCTCCCTTCTAAGTATCTGGGAGCCCCTCTCACCACCAAGCCTTGGCAAAAAATTCACTGGGAAAACATCTTAGCAAAACTGGAGAAAAAATGCAAGCATTGGACTCACAGGGCTCTTAACCTAGCAGGGAGACTTGTCCTAACCAAAGCTGTTCTGCAGGCCATTCCGCAGTATTTGCTTTCCATCATGCCGGCCCCCAGCGGCATCATGCAGAAGATTAGAAACATCCAACGATCCTTTCTATGGAGTGGTAATGCGGAAAAAAGAAAATGGGCACTAGTGGCCTGGAGCAAGCTCTGCACCTCGAAAGCAGCTGGAGGTTTAAACTTAATTGACCCCCATATCGTCAACAAGACATGTGGAGCCAAGTTATGGTGGCGTTGGCTGAAGGAAATCAACCTACCGTGGGCCAGACACTGGAAGGAGAAATACACTCCCCACTACAACAATCAGGACCTAATCAGGATACAAGAAACTCTGGAGGGCTCTCCAATATGGAACTTAGCCAGAAGAAACCGCAACTTAATTCAGGACCATAGCTTTTGGGAGATCCGCAATGGAGAAACTGCCCTCTTTTGGGAAGATGCTTGGCAGCAGCTTCCAAAACTGGAACAACCAGAGCTAGAAGAGTTCAAAACAGATTGCTAGAACAGGGGAAAATTCACAGTCCACCACTACTGGAACCCTAACAGCTGCGACCAGGAATGGAGGGAATGGGCTGTCCAGGATGAGGAGAACCCAATTGAAGAAAATAACAGCACAAAAAACCTCCTGAAAGGCCTAAATAACCGCACTATCAGGAAGACCACAGAAAATGACATCCTGAGATGGGGTATGAAAGGCAGTGGGAACTTCACTCTCAAAGAAGCCAGAGAGCAACTTGAACTCTCGGAGCAACTGGAGGCGACTCAATGGAGCAGCAAGGTTTGGGATGCCACATTTTGGCCTAAAATAAAAACCTTCTTATGGCTCCTCATGAGCAGGAAAACCCTCACGTGGGATAACTTACGCAGAAAAGGTTTCGAAGGCCCCTCCATTTGCCCCATGTGCAAACAGGCAGAAGAAACCATGAACCACCTTTTCAACTCCTGCAACTGGGCTGATCAATTATGGCAAATAATGGAAACTACATTGAAGCAAACAAACAGAGACAGGGAATCCATACACAATACCATCATGCACTGGCCTACCAATTACTCCAACAACACAAGAATGAACAACATATGGAAAATTCTACCAGGCTTCATCACTTGGACCCTCTGGAAAGAAAGAAATCGCAGAATTTTTCAGGATGAGCATAGAATCATAGAATACCTGCATAGCATCTTAATCCAAAACATGCGCCAACTAATCCTAGTGAAATGCAAGGCAGATCCTAACAATCATCCTTCGGCCGAGGACCAACGAATACTGGAAGCCTTTAACCTGCTCAATGCTCCTCAACCGGGTTCATCCGGACAACAGCAACACTTCAACACAGAACCAAAGAGCTGGAGGCCACCACCGGAAGGGTTTTTAAAACTAAACTTTGATGGTGCCTCGAGAGGCAATCCCGGCCAAGCAGGGATTGGAGGAGTCATTAGAAATCATGAAGGAGACATACTCTACATTTACAGCAAAGCTCTGGAGGAAGGCACCAATAATGAAATGGAGTTTGCAGCGCTGGAAAAAGGGTTGAAGATCCTCCAAACTAATCAAAAAGGCAAGGCAGTAATTGAAGGAGACTCAGAGGTGGCCATTAATGTAGCCAGGAGAATCCAGGGAGGAACGCTGGCTAGCAAAGTAACCAAACATTGGCGACTGTCCAAAGTCACAGACAACATTGCCAAAATGATCGGGGCAATGAAAGGACTCATCTTTCATGCAGTAAGGCGTAATGCCAATGCGGTCGCTGACCACTTGGCTAATCATGGGATTGAACACCCCAACGAAATATGGGACAGCTATTGGCAGCAGGTTGACAACCTGCAGTTAAAGAGTAAGTGCATCCAGCTCTCACAATTGGATATGGTGACAACAGTGGAGCCCGTCCAGAGGGTCGAATAGACCTTCTCCATAATGGAATGAACAGGCTGACTATGCGTATACCATTTATTCCAAGCAGCATGCGAATGACATACAGGATGAGGGCAACCATGAAAGCAGCAGGTGACAAAGATTTGGGCAGGGCCATAATCTGGGGTGATATGAGCCGCCGAATCATTACAACGAACAGGGACACATGGCACATTTTGGGGCATGCAGGGCGCGGCGACTGTAGGAGGGCTCAATTATCCCAAATCCCAAACAAAAATCCTTCACGTCGCAATAATGGTGATCAGACGTGCAAGTTGCATAAATTTATCCGATCACTCACCGGAAACCTCCCCGATTTTGATTATATAATCACTCTCAATTACCCAATGACAGACATTGTTTCTGTGGATAACATTCTCGTCCCTCCTCTTCCTGCAATTAACGATCAAGATTCTTCTAGGCAAGAAAGCAGCACTATGGCTGGGGAGACTAGCCGCAATCAATTTGCCAACAAAGATTTGCAGCAGGCCAGGGAGATGTTCGAGAGGCAAACCTCGCAGCGAAACAAGTGCAGAATTATTGATTTAGAGGCCAAGGTCAAGGACGAGGAAATCAAACTCTCTGATCAGCAAATCGAAAACGAGGTCGACTGGATCCAGGACCCGGGAACTCCCAGCACCCGGGCCACTCAGTTCGTAAGAACTCAGGCAGAAGCTTGGCGAATGAAGACCCTCCTTGCCAAAGCCATGGACGTCCAGGGGGAGCACACGGATCAGCTGTGTAAACTCAAGCAGTTTGCTGAAACTATTGCGCATGATCACATGGCAGTGGTGGAAAGCAGCGAGTTCAAACTGAGTGCAATCCAACAACAAGTCGACACCATGACGAAGAAACTCACTGTGTTGATCAAGATTCTGCAGCAATTCATTGGGAAAGACAACAAGCCAGCCAACGAGCAAAAGACTGAACCTTCAGGTGACCAGCAGGGTGCCTCTTCCAGGCCTGGGCAAAGCTACATGGCAAAACCCAACCCGGCTCTGGAAATGTTCAAACGCCTCTGATTCGGTAGTCCTTCTGGCCTCCCCTGCTCTTCTCTTCTCGGCGGGTTCTATGTCTTCGTTCCAAGTTTCTTTTGTCTTTGTCTACTATCCACTCGTGCTTACTGCCGCCCTGCGTGGTGTGCATGCTCTCAGTCTTCAGTTATATAGTTTTTTCCAGTCCTCTGTCATTCTAGACTCTTCTGATATCATGGGGCAAGGCCTGCAGTTCAGTGGCCAGTAATCTGCTTCTGTAGAATTTTGTACTATATTTTTGTTAATATAAAGCTTACTTACACAAAAAAACATTCATATATGAATTAAAACATAATTTGATGCATAAACACAGTTAATTTCATAAACAAGACATAATTTATTTTATTGCAGTAAACTATAAATAACATGGAGAGAATTCACTTGAGTCTTTCTCTGGATCCAAGCGGAATCATCCTCCAGATTTGTCCTATCCCAACCTTCAAAAATCTTCTTCCATCACCAACACCATGATATCTCAAGCAAAAGGAAGGATATCTATAATCAAGGAAACAAGGGTTTCCTGAAGCTTGGGGAAGTGCATGAGGCACAAGGATTCATCAGACTCAGTCAGAGATAATCTCAGTTAATAACTCTATCTCCTCTCCTCCTTAAGGCCTTCCCATAGAGGTTTATTTATACCTCTCCCAATTAGTTTTTTAGTTGGGAAATAGATGGGAAACATTTGGGCCATGGGAAATAGGAGGTAATCAATAGGTAAAAACCATGAAATCTACCAAAAATTAAGGAAATTTAATTTTTTTAAGTGTTTTAATACATATATGTGGGTTAGCTATTGACTGACCCACGTGTACACACTTTTAGCTCCGGGAAAATTAGTGTATAGGGAATAAAACACTGTTTTTTACATATTTGGACCAAGTCTAGAAGGAGGGGTTTCCCTAGGCCATAAACAAAGCATCACATATACCAAGAGTGGTAAATGGTGCTATAACAAAAGATATTTTTCTCTTTCCTGGATGGTTTTAGTAGATACAATCAAATACAGATTGCTCCTGAAGATGAGGAGAAAAACATGTTCACCTCTTCATAGGGAGCGTTTGCATACAGGGTTTTACCATTTCGGCTGTGCAATACACCAACCACCTTCCAGAGAGAAATCTTGAGTATTTTTTCTGATTTAATCAGTGAAGGACTTGAACTCTACATGGATTATTTTACTTCCTATGGCAATGAATTTGAGCGAGCCTTACAAAACCTAGAGAAAGTTCTTGAATGATGCATTGCCACTAGATTATTCCTTAGTAATGAAAAATGTCACATGATGATGGAAACAGGTGTAGTTCTGGGGCATTATATCTCTGCTACAGGTATCCAAGTAGATCCAACAAAAAATGAGGTAATCCTTATGCTGCCTATTCCTCGTACACAAACAAAGGTGTGTAGTTTCCTTGGTTATTCTAGTTATTATCGTCCATTTATAGCAATTTTTTCCAAGATAGTAGCACACTTTTATGTATAAACAGGCAATATAGAGTTCGAATGGACTAACAGGTGTGATGTTTCTTTTGTAGATCTTAAGAAGCTGGTCTCAACAACCCCTGTGTTACGAGGGCCAAATTGGAATTTACCATTTCGCATTTCAATTAACACATCTGATACAAACATAGGAGTTGGAATTGGACAGGAAGAAGACAAAAATCCATATTCTATTTATTAGATCAGCAAGAATCCTACATCAATCGAGCTAAATGACATAGTGATGGAAAAAGAGTTTTTTGTTGTTGTTTACTCTATCAATAAATTTCGTCATTATATAACAAGATATCCATTTTTTTATATACCAATCATTCTGGCATTCGGTATTTAGCCAATAAACCTATTACTAATGGTTGAATAACATGTTGGTTGCTATTATTCCAGGAATTTGATATTACCATGAAAGATCGGTTGGGAAAGGAGAATCTGGTTGCAGATTTTCTATCCAAAATTTCTATAGTGGTTGACTCTTCCCCTATGGAAGACCAATTTCTAGATGAAAATCTATTTTCCATAATGGTTAAAACAAACTAGTATGCAAATGTGGCAAATTATCTAGCACCAGGAAAACTACTGACACATTTACCATCTCGAGAAAGGAAGTTCATTGTTCAGGATAGTGCATGGTTCTCCAGGATTGGAAAGTATCTTTTTAACACAAGATTTTATCTTCAAACCCGTAGATGTATCAAAGAAGATGTGGTTTACAATATCCTTAAGGCTTTCCATGATGAACCATGCAGTGGGAATTTTACTGACCTACGGACTAGGCATTCAAGGGTGCAAATAAATATGTCCATAACTGTGATAGTTGTCAAAGGATGGGTCACCCCATTCAAGCTATTGAAATGCCCCTCCAACCTCAAATTATAATTGAACCCTTTGAAATATGGGCATTAGATTTTATGGGCCCCTTTAACCCACCATAAAACCAAAAGACATGTATTTTTATTTTCACAGACTACGTAACCAAATGGGTGGAAGAAGTAGCTCTATCAAAGGCTACAAAATGTTTTGTCTGAACTATTTTTGTGTATGGATTTACTAGAGAAATCATAACAGATGGAGGTTTATAGTTCATCTCCCACAAAATTTCTACTACAATACAAAAGTATCACATCAAACACATGGTTACTTCCCCTTATCATCCCCAAGAAAATTGATGCATGGAAAGTACCAATAAAGTTCTCGAGGAAATTTTAATTAAAATGGTATCTACAAACCACCAGAACTAGGTTGCCAAACTACCTGAGGCCCTATGGGCCTATCAAACAACTTGGCACAACACTATTGGTTATTCACCATACCAACTTGTACTTGGGAAGGAGCCCATTTTTCCTATAGAATTTGAAATGAAGACTCTCAAAACCACAAAGGAAGTCAGATTGGATTTGACAGAAGCATAGAAACAATTCCTACAAAAACATAATGAACTAGAAAAAATGCACCTGGTGGCCTTACAACAGACAACTGTTGTTCAACAAAAAGGACCAAATGGCATGATCACCTTACCAAGAATAAAATTTTTAAAAAAGGTGATTGGGTGCTATTGTATGATTTCAAATTTCAGGGTATCTCGATGAACCTTCAAACTAGATGGGTGGGACCATATGAGGTCACTGAAGTTCACAACAATGGTACGATGAACCTCACTAATACTGCTGGGTTTGGCGTATCTCTCCTTTCTAATGGACATCAATTACGCTTATATCACAATCCACTTACACGAGAGTCTTTTTTTTATAAGGTAAACAATGATTTTAATTTGCAAGTTTTAGCTGATCGGGGAGGTAACCCAATAGCTATAACCAGCTGAAGCATTCTTTTTCGAAATTCCTTTAATTTTTTACATAATGTATATACTTGTTCTTAAAAAAAATTTATATATATATATATATAGATATATATATATATATATATATATATATATATATATATATATATATATATATAGAGATATAGATATATATATATCTATATATATATATATATATATATATATATATATATATATATATAGATATATATATATAGATATATATATCTATATATATATATATATATATATATATATATATATATATATATATATATATATATATAGATATATGGCGAAGTTTTTTATCCCTTAGTCACAGTTGTTGTTTCCTTGGTCACACTTAATGTTTCCTTATTTACAGTCCTTACTCCCTTAGTTACAATTGTTGCTTCCTCGGTCACGGTTGTTGTTTCCTAGTTTTAACTACTTTTCCCTTTACTCTTGATTTTTTTTTTTCCAACCATAGTTTTTTTCTAGAAATAGTTATTCTTTTAAATTGATTTTTAACCCCTCCTTTGAATCATGGTAAAATTAATAAGTTCCTTGAATGATTCCCATTATAGAATGTTTTATAAGATTTTTTTTAAATAGACCTTGAAAAACTTTTCAATTTCTAAAATAACCCTGATATTGTAAATTTATAAAGATATTTATACTACATTTCTTCAAAATACCACTCGAAGAGTTTTCTTTCTTTTCAAAGTTTCCTATAATTCTTTGATCTCCTTAAAAAATAAATTTTGGGCAGCAAAATGGAAAACTAAAAATGTAATCATTGCAATACTTTTTACACCATCCCTAACTCTTAAGGAGTTGATAAGCCACCCCATCCACTAATATTTTATCATAAAGAAAAAATAATAAAAATAAATGAAGTATAAGAAAAAATGGACAAAGGATAGGAGGTCTCACCATGATCCAAACTACCATGATAATAAGAGTTAATGTTGCGACATTACCACTCTGTTCGCCAAGCCAGGGTAATGGCCTCCTATCATTAGGTCAAAGGACAAGAGGTCTCATCACGAGCTGACTTGTTCGTCTCGTTCTCTCTCATGAATGGCATTGTTAAAAACTAGTCACCATGCTAGAATAATGGCCTTTTTTCGATAATTGAGAAATAATACAAATTTATGAATCCTTTTTAAAAGTGGAATGGGATAGTGGCATATCAATGGGTTAAAAGGCAACCATGTTGAGGTTATAGACAATTGCTGGAACATAGGACATTCCTGTGGTATTGAAGAATACCAGAATTACCATCTAAAAATAGCCATTTTTCTCTCCCTTAGAAATAACAAAGGAAAACCATTGAATTACTATAGGAACTCATTTTCTCCCACTTGGAAGGTGGTAATGATGAATGTGTATGAATAATTACTTTTTGATTCTACGTATTAGGGATGTAACCTTCGGAGAATTATTAAATATATTTTAAATTTCTTTCACTTTTTTTCTCTAAAGGAAATCTTTCAATGAAACTTATCTTATCCATGATCATGGCTCAAAGATCTCTCCACATGCTTTTTCCCATTTTAATGGTTTGGGCATCATAAATATCTAAGTCTTGTCAGCACATTCCATGATCAATCCCTCCAATAAGTACATTTCATGCCTCGTCATTATTTTCCTTTTCTCTGGTAGTTGCTCCTTTATGTCGAATTAACGCATTCTTAGCTAATTAGTCATGTTAAATATCTTGTCAAATCAAATGTATAATGAATGGTCGAGGACGATCTCTAACTTCATCGAGGGGTGAAAATTAAATACATAACTAGATGCTTATAAACTCTACAACAATATTTTTGACCCTATATTTGCTAAGCTTATTTCTTCTAGTTTATTTCCAAGTTTCTCCCAGTAGGAACAACTGAAATGGGTGGTGACTCGGCATGAATTAAACCTACACATTTGCAGGTTTATGAATAGCCATGAATTATTCTAGTCCAGGTGGGATGGTCATACTATTTCCTACGGTTGTAAGGTTTATATAGTGAAGTGGCTTTGGAATTCATGAAGAATTTGAACAATGGAATGACAACAATAAAAGGAAGACAAATCCACGTTAATGCAAAAGTACTCACGGAAGAAATAGGCGTACCATTGGAAGGTGAGAAATGGTTTGAGATGCACACTCCGTTATAGAGTACAACATCCTTGTTTGTAAATCTCAGGGAAGAATAGGTAAGAAAAGTGAACGGGTACAACCCTACCTCATTCCCAGAACTGTGGAAAGAACTAGAAGGTGTGGTCCAAAGATACATTGCATGGAATAGTTGGTATGATGTGGTCAGGGGGCAACACCTAAAGCTTCTGGTGGCACTGAGACTAAAGATAGCCCTCAACCTACCTCATTTTCTGATTTCATTACTACATGAGACCACTGCAAGTCTTAAGAGGTCTGAGGATCCGCCTTCAGTGTTGAGCCATCATGGGCTTATAAAAATGATAATTGTTAGAAATATGAACCAATCACAGTTAAACTGGGAAGAATTCTTTGGAATTCCTGAGGTTCCACCAAGAAATGAAGCACCCAATGATGAACTTGAACATATTCTATTTGATGATAAGCAATCGAAAGGAAATGAAGAAACCAATCAAAATGAGAACATTATGATGGAAGATACCTTATAGACCCATGACACTCAATAATTAGCAAGGTTAGAAAAGAGGATGACCTCTCCCTTGGCCTCCTTACCTAGGAAAAGAAGGAGATCAACCACGTTGGCTAAGATCCAGAATTCCATAAACTTTTCACAACAATTGTTGGAGGGAAGTCAACCTCAAACATTTCTGAGCATACTGAAAACTCATGAGGAGGACCCTCCTTAAGAACATGAAATGGAGGTTGCCCAACTTTTAGAAGGATTCGATTTTTTTTTTCAAGTCTATGGACCTTCAAGGAGCCTTACATTGTTCAAAGGATTCTCTTGATCAAAGGACATCACCCATTTTTCCAACCTCTCCTTCCAATTTTGTCATTGTTGTTATTTTAGAATCTTCGGGAGATCCTGAAAATACATTTCTTTGGGAACACTTTGTTGATTTTGTCGCAACCATCCTGGAACCCTCCTCTTCTGAAGATGTAGCCTTACAATCTCCTTAGGAAAGTATGGAATATGAAGTCAATGTCGACTCTCCAAAGGGACCTATTGTGCTATTCAACAACCCCCCATTTGTTAATAGTAGTAGTCAATATTACATTAATAAATGGGGACCCTTTAAAAAATCTTTCCAAAAATAAGTTTAGCATTTAGGTATTTTCTTTATTAATTTTGGAATAAGACAAGATATCAGTCAAACCCCATTTCAGAAGCACTAGTAAATGCTTGTCTTTCCCGCACATCACATGATTAAGCATGATTGAAAGCCTTTTCTAAACCCACCAAATCTATCGAAAAGCAATCGAAGAAGGACTTCGTGCTAAAACACTTTGAAGCTAGTAAGTTTCTTATATAAACTAGGTCCTTAGGTATTTCTCATCAAAACTAAGTCTCGCATCGCATATTGCTATTTGTAGAAGGCACACCTTAATAAGTTACCTAAAAAACAAGCGAAATATGAAATTGCAATCACATCATTTCCCTTACTGCATCACATTTCCATCATTTAAAAGAACACCACAAACTTACCACCCCTTGAAATTGTGAAATGCGATCAAGACTCGGACCCAATCCCTACATACATTACAAACAAATGTTTAGGTCCATCGCTTAGTAAAAAGGTATTTACATATAAAACCTAACAAATGAGCTATGGTTTAGAAGTAATAGATGAGTGGCTCACATCTCACATCTCGCAGAAACATAAGAGACGATAAGAAAAGCAAAAAGGCACAATGCGATAATTCGATCTGCGATATTGCTTCGCAAATCGCAAAATCAGTATTATTTCAATTCGAAGATTCACCACCCTAGAATCGCTTTTCCCAACTTACGATGCAAACATTTATGAGCATTAAAGCTAAGAGATAATGAGCATTAGTGGGCATTTAGTGAAGGTTAATGGAATTTATGTGTGAAAATCCATTTAACGTGATATGATATCTTCTTACTTGCATTCCAATAAAACTCCTTTTATCACCTTTACAAGTTGTCTATATCATTCAATTTCATGTTCATTATTATCTTTGTATATCCGATAGCTGTTGTTTTTCTCCACTTTCAGGAACAATCCACAGAACAAATCTCGGGAGTGATGGTGAAGAAAGGCAAGGCAATCACATGCGAGAAATTATATCTTAGAATAAGAGGAACCAAGACTTCTAGAAGCAAAGATCACAGTTGAGAGTCGTGATTCCTTAGATGCCTCCATTTTTTAGATGATGTGCTCATTTTTGTTGCATAGCTACGCACCCAAAGATAATCCATTATATAGATATGGTTAAATCGGTTATTGATGAGGCTGATATCTCAAAAAGAGAATTTAGGACCGGAAACCAAGAGGTTATGGGATATTTTTTTTTAGACAACCTATGGCTTATGTACCACCTACTGGAGCCACAAGTCATCAACAACAAACAGTTCGTTGAGAAGTTTTCCAAAGAGAACGAGGACCTAGAAAATTCCACCCAAACCTGGTCAAATAATGAGGGAAAAATCAATAAGGACAAAAACTATATGTACTCTATTACGTCTATTTCTCCCCCTCATAGTTTTGCAATGGCCATGCTATGTAGGATGTTTGGCAAGCCCGATAACACTAAATTTTCCCAAGAATGGTTGCCATTAATAGATGTAGTCGTAAATGAAACTATAATGAATTGGGCCCAAATTTTGTGTGATAATTTAGCAAAGGAAATAATCAATTATAGGAGGAAAAGGAGTGTCTCAACGAGGGTTTACCCTCCATTTTTTATGAGTGCCTATGTGATGGATGCAATTTGTTTTGGTTCAAAATTTCCTGTCATGGGATGGAAGTGGATTGTCCAAGATCCACTTCCCATTCATATATACCATAAAGACATGTGGGAATCTCAGTTTCAACCACATTTTTACAAAATTTGTCATGGAGTCATGCTCCCTATCCACAAACAGATTTACAACCGATACGCCCCCTAGTTTTCCAAGGAAGATGAGGTAGATATTCTCCCAGTGGCTAGATGGTTTGGAGAGGAAAAATTCACGTATATCAGGGTATTTGGCAGCATTACCCCACCACATGTCCTCCCATACTATGTTCCAGAAAAATTGATGGCCAAAGAGATAGCCTATCAAACAACTAGTGAGGGTGGGCCGAGCAAAGCATTGAAGGAAGCAAAAAAGGCCATTTGGCCTACATTACCTTTATAGTGTGGAGCATTTTCACTACACAATGTGGGGCATTCATTTAAAGAAGCAATGATCATGTTATCTTACAATTACCTAAATTCCCAAGTAGGTAGTATGACCCATTTGGCACTGTCAAAGACTTCACTACCATGGTAAAAGTGAAGGTATTCAGTCATGAGGAAGATCCATTTGATGACATCTTCCTATAAAAAGAGGCATTCACAAAAGTGAAGCAAATGTCATCATTACTTTTTGACCAAGAAGATCTTGAGGCCTTTCATCAATAGAGAGAAAGGAGATTGTTAAAGGTCCCATTGGACCAATTTTGGATTGAACCAATAAGGGAGCCAACTCCTAGTGTGAGCCTAGAAGGAAGTTCCAGAGGAAACTCTAGAGATGAATCCCAAGAGAAATCTACCAGGGAGTTAGAGCACTCAGAACAACGATCACAGAATGGGAGAAGCAAAAGTAAGGAGTCAAAAAGAGATACAACCCAGTCTATAGAAAAGACAACTGAGAAAACTTCAGCTCAAAAATAGGCTGAAATTCATTCCACCTCCACCCAACCAATAAAACCCCCGGTGATTGATTTAGTTGAAGAATGGGAGCACTTTAATAAAAATATCCATGCTGAGAAACAAATGCCAAAGCTACAAACTCCACAACACATAACAACTCAAGAAATTACAGTAGAGAAAACTGTAAATACTCAAGAGGTAGAGCACATTCCTATCACTCCTACCTATGAAATTGTTTTGAGGATTGAGGAAATTCCTCCTTTAGATGTATTCTACAATCTTGCCCACAAAGCCATTGTTAAAAGGCAAAGGGAAAAAAGGAAGTTGGATACTACAACTACTACTACTCCCGATAATGAACCGATGGATATTGTCTAGAAATACACACCCATCGACCCATTCGCCAACCTTACTAGGCTGTCACAGTTTGCTGGAGCCTATGCTACAACAACTATCGATAAAGCAACATAGGTGCAAATGTTGCTTAAAGAAAGGGAAAATAATTTTTTTTTGTTAGAACAACAACTACAGCAAGAGAAATCTAACCAGCAAGCAGAATCATAGTTAGCTAAGCTCCAACAAGAATTCAAGCAGATGAAAAGAAAACATCAAGGCAACTTAGTAGAGAAGGAAGTGCATATCTAAGGAATAACTGATCTGCATAAAGATGACCCAAAAATTGATCATTTTATTATTGAAGCACTTAGCCTTAACTCCCAGCTAATGCACCAAAAGGAACTATTATGCCAGAAGATCTTGAAATGGAATTCCTATTGTGAGACAAGTGATAAATTGATAAGTCAAGTCATTGAGATGAGACTCAAATATCATGAAATCTTCAAAAGAGATTCTGACTTCATTACCTAGCAGAATTCAGAAGCTGGGAGAAAAGTCGACTTTCCTAATCTAGAGGAATCACACAAGGAAATTTTATTTGCTGACTAGGATTCTAGGCTTAGATAGGCAGAAAAGGCAACAACAGACGCAGCAACAGCAACAAATAGTGTTATCAAGAACATCAATGAAAATTTACATAGCACAAACCTGGTAGCAGAGTCCATTGCAGGTTTTCTTCCAAATGTCAAACAACTCGAACAACAGTGGAGGCAGGCAACAGAGGAAAAAGGAGAAGTAATGAGGCAAAGGACCATGCTAAACTGGGAAGAATACTGGTGACATTTAGTGAAGCCTCATAGCTAGTGGATGACCCTGCGATGCCTAACCACTTCTATGGAGAAAATGGTGCCAGCACTAATCGACACCATGTTCACTGGGCAATTGAAATCTAAAATCGGCCGACCATCACAGCTTAAGCTCATGACGAACATCTGCGATCTTAAGGATCAAACACAAAGGAGTTAGTCACCATGTTCATTTCTAGTTTTGTTTTATTTTGCATAATTTGAGGAAGGTCGTTTAAACCTCCTGAACTATTTTTGTAATAATCTATTTTTAGTTTTGTAGTTTAGTATTTAAACCCCTTTGACGCATTTAGAGAGGGGGGTCCAAAATTTTTATCAAAAACAATCTTCAAAACATGCACTTCTGTCCCTTTAAGGAAGTTCTGGTGAAATAAATGGAACGAGATTTATTTTTATCTTATCTGGCATATTCTACTGAAATTGCAATTTTGTAATATTAGATGATGTTGGATTAATTGGAAGTAGATCAATATTGCTAAATCACATGAGCATGACTTATTACAAATGGTACTTTTATCTTGTAATTTTGTTTTACTTATGTATTAAGCAATAACTTCTCTTCAAGTTGTTTATGTATGAAAGTTTGAATCTTGGTGATCATTTATTGCACTTTTGTATTGTAATGGCCTAATTTTACACTGAATTACATGAATAATTTCTTATTCGATATATCTTTCACAATCGTTTTGACTAACTATTTATTCGAAATGATTATTGTTAAAATGAATACATTTCTTATTGCAATTGAATGATCTTTATTACCAATTTATTTCGGACATTATTGTAGATCGCATACTTCAAATTTATTCCGGGTATAGACATAGCTAGATAGCATTTAAATTAGGATATATACATGTGATTATTAGTTTAGATTAGATTAGTTTTAGCTTAAACATTACTCCAAATATCACATATCACCCCATTAGCACTATCATAAATTAGATTGGGAAACTGGTCCCATTATCCCCAGCCAGAGTCACCACACCAAACAAAAAAGGAACTGCCAACCAAGGGTCAGACTGGGTGGCTTTCCACCATGTTGTAAGAAACGATTTTCGAGGCTTGAACAAGACCCCAGGATGGTAGAAACCTTGTCGAATATATAACTAATGCTACAATTGAGCCTGCTAAGGAACTGATGGTTGAAAGGCTAGTAGTCATTTTTGTTGTTCCCTATCCTCCAGTCACCCTAGCCAAAAATTGTACGTCGAAAGTTAATAGGGGATCGAGAAATAAATGTGAAGATGAGAATAGTATAGAGATGGAGATATTGAAGAAAGAAAATAAGAAATTATAAAGAAGGGTCCAACAACTTAAGAGGTGGTTGTCAAATAGTGAAATCCAAAAGGAGTACAAGAAAAGAAATGAGAAAAAGAAGGAAGTTTGAGAAAATGAGACCCAAACTGAAATTGAAAATTTTGTTATTTCCTTTACTGTAGGGACTTAGATTGAGTTAGAAATACCAAATATAGGTGTTTTAACTACCAAATCTGGAGCTCAGACATAAGTACCAATTTATATTACAAGATAAACATAGACTGAGCCAATGTAACTATACACTCCTATGATTGTGGAAGCTACTATTCAAATAAGAAAATTGAAGAACAACAGAGACTATAGTATGATTAAAACATGGTAGTTCCTAAAAAAGAACATCAAAAGCTATTGCAAAAGTTCCAAGGCATTGTCAGTCACAGAAGATCTAACTTTTGCCAAGTTGTGGGCAGCCAAGGAAAGTGTTAAATCCTTGGAGAAATAGCTTGAAAAAGCTAAAAAATAGATGAAAGAATTCTTCTCTACATACCCAAATGCTTTGTCATTCATGTCCCCAGCTAGGAATTATGCCTTATTTTTGCTAGAATGATACTTGTTGCTCAAGGTTAAGGCTATCTAGTTTGGGCAACCTTATGAATTTAGCAATGTTTTTGAATTTTTTGATTCTTTCCATAAACAAGATGAGAATACAAGGTATTTCTTATCTGAAATTTACATGAATAATTTCTTTCTGGAAAAACTACGAGATGATAATGCTACCCCTTTTATAGGGGATGTACAGTTCCAAGATTTCATATCTTTTTCTAAAAATTAGATAAGATGTGAAGAATCTTATAATGTGTTCCCAAGAAGAGAACTTGGTCTCAACCTCTAGGTCAAAGGAGAACCATGAAACCCTTTACACACATTCATCCACCACAAGGTATTAATGGACAAATTTAGTGTTGTGAGTGCTTTAGCTCCTATTCATAATGATCTGTTGCAATCAAGGTTAGAATATCTGCTATATATCAAGTCTGAGGCTCTACAAGGGGCCAAATAAAGGTGGTCAGCCTCATTTGGGGAAATAAAAAACTAAGAACCCTTCAATTATCGAAATTTGCAGGTTGCAATGAACATAGCAAAGGATTATGCTCATATGGTATTAGAAGAAGGCCCTAACTGGATAGCGTGTGGTTACAAGTGTCCAATAATTTGTTGTCCTCAAGATGATTATAAGTCTTAGTATTATTTAACTAGAGTCGGTAAATATGTTGCTCTCCAAGGAATCTGAAGAAGAAATGGTTTTCAACATTATGGAGAAGATTATTACCAAGCTTATTCTTTAAATTCCCTCCATGTCAATCATTTGTTTGCATCAAGTCATGTAAACATGTAAGTTGGCAGGTGATGCTGGGCTTCAGAATTGATACATTATCTTACCTTATTTCCTTATCTTTTTATTACTTTTCTAAGATTTTTATGTATTTAATATGGTAATTTATGTGACATGGAATTTAGAAGCAATCAATAAGCATTTCATCATTTTATTCTTCAAAAGAGTTGATTTAAGTATGAAAATATGAGTTACACTTACAATTTGAAGTGTTAAATGACAGGGGATTTTGATAGCGGATGTTGTTCCCTACGATAGCTGGACAAGAATGAGTTGCACGAAGTTGCTTGGGTTAGTAATAACCTGATTGGGAAAGACTGATGGCCATCATGGAAAGATCAGTTGTGAATTAGACCTTGGCTGCCTATTCTGAGGAAATATTGGAGATTTTGTAATTTGAATTAAGCATCTTGAGAATATTTAGATTCTTGGGATCACTTCCTTATTTTTAAAATAGACTTGATTTTAATATAAAATATAGGAACTAAACCTCAATAGATTAGGTGGGAAATTACTGTCATTTTGATCTATGTTATAAGTTTTATATACATCCCTTGTAAGATTGTTCTTGATTAATTTAACAGAGACTTTCATGGTTCAACTTTAACTCTTTGCACTAAATTAGCTCTAAGGTGGTCAAATTCCAATGATCATGGGCCCGATCCTGGAATGACTAGTACCCTTCATTGTGTTATTAATTTTACATTAAATCTTTCATTTCTTCCTTTGAAATTATTCAATCACGTTTTAGATATGATCATTAGTTATTGATTTGCTCATTATAGTGATAATTACTATAATAGTTTGAATGAAGGTCATGAGATTGAATTCTTGATAATTAATTCTCTGAAGCGTTATTTGGTCCATCATTTCCTATTATTGATAAATAAATGTTAAGTGCGAGATTTGATATTTCTTTCAGCATAATAATTTCTATTCATAATTGTGGTTCATTTCTTATAGTTGTAGTTTCCTAGGAAATAACTCATGTTTAGCAGAATTGTTTCAATATTCACAGTAGAATATTTAATCCTTTGATCACCCTAAAGTAGCTTTTATTGTTTATGTTTGAATTATCGAATTTGTAAATAAGTTTTTCTTTTAGAAAATCCTAGTTGTTCCTTGAATTTTACATTCATTTAACTTTCGATAGGGCTAGACAGATTATATCACATTAGCACTATTCTTGCACATACTATTTGGACAACCATGAAATATCTAAACAAGTTCCAGGTTGAAAATTGAATGAATAGAAGTTGGTTGTTCTTTTTAAGAGAAACTGATTAAACAAATAGCTACAACCCCCTTTCTGAAGACTGCTATCCTAAACTCTTTTTGGATCACTTTTTAGAATGTTTCAAATAGGATCCACTCCTAACAATTCTTAAATCAACTAATGAAATACTGGATCATCAAATATTCTAATGTAACCAATGCAAATTGATCAAACTAGATCAGAAAAAATCATGCCAATGCATACACACTCATCAATATACCAAGTCAAACACTATTACCAATCACAGAAACAAACTGCTGCCACTGCAAACCCTGATCAAGAATGCATCAAATTGTGTGTGATATTGTTCATAATCTTATATGCGTATTTACACACTTCTGCTGAAGAATACCCTTGTAAAGATCTAAAAATATTGATAATTGAATATGAATCATTGTGCCACTGAATCAATCACACAAACATATACTAAAGCCGACATAAATCACTAATCCAAATATATATCATCACACAATAGCATCATCACTTAGTCAACTTCTAATTCATAATCAATTCAACCCAATCAATAGTGTCAAATAAAGATTATTGTAGGATAGACTTCATCAACAAAAAAGAACAAACAAAGAAAAATAGATCAAACATTATCATCAGCTCATATTGCAAAACCCTAGTAGATGTATGAGACTCTTATAAAGCACTTCTGCATATGTACGTGTTTTTCATAGTTGACACTTGTGTACATATATGTCGATACTGCTGAATATGTATGCAAGTAATCAGAATAAGATCCACGTATGTGTTGCCTCTCTTAGAGACAACCTTGGATTGCTTACAAGACCAGTGCTTAGCACATCTAAATTCTATGTATCGCATATGATCCTCAAGAAACCAAAGGCATCATATGCATCTTCTACACATAGTAATTACAAATATAAAAATATACACATAATAACATGGGTTGGTTCCTTCATCCAAGGATATAATCCATGTATTTCTATTATCCTTTCACATATACAACTCACGAGAATAAGGAAAAAACAAGAGGAGGCCGAGTAACTCAAGGACTTACAGTTTAATCAGATTTTGTAGAATAATGAAAGAAGAGAAAGAGAAAAATAACACATCACATAGAGCTTGAAACATCAAGAGTTCTATACTTATCTGAGCTAAAGATAGATAGGTGGATGTAAGAAGAGTGAATTCTATCATTTCAGGAAGTGCACATTTAAATATATAATTTTAGACTTGCATACAGGCATATGTATTAACTAGTTAACACCAAAGAATCTGTAAGAATATAAGAGATATTTCTAATAGCTACAATTCCTTGAAATCAAAGAGGAAGTGCGAACATCATGGAAGTTTAGCATAGAAACAACATACTATAATACTCAAACATGGGAATCACCACTGTTTCATTCATATTAAGAAAGATGTAGATCTAGAATCCATACAACTTCCGAAGTGCATACATTTTTTTTTACTAGAATTCAGAGCCTTTCTTCAATGTTTCTTCCTCCCTTTTATAATGAGACGAAGGGCAAGAACATCAGTTACATAAAATATCTTTCAGACTGAAGTTACAACTGTCTATATGAATGGGTGTCTCAATGTGAATACTATAACTATTACAGTAGGGAGATTCCTTTCTTGAGAGGAAAATAGAATAATAATACAGTGATCAAAACAACAAAACATAATTAATCCATCGAAACTGAAATTATGGCTTCTGGAAATATCTTCATGCCACTCTTCTTTATTGGCCTTTTGTCCTAGCGTTTTCTTGCTAAGTCATCGTTAATCCTCTCTTGGCCGGTTCTTGGTCACTATCTGCCTTAACAGCCAACCCATCATGCACTTTTTCCCCTCTATCCTACATTATCGATGTCTTGTTGAAGTGTGACAACCAAATATCTTAACCGAATTCCTTTAAACACTAAAAACGGATGAAACAGATGGACATTTTTAATTTTCCCTTAGCCACTATTCTTTTAGCTTAGTCCTTTGAGTGATAAGGCTCGCAACAGTTGCACAGTGGCCTTATTACTTTGTTATCACAATCACAACCATGGGGAGGGAGACCCCTTTACCTTTTTCCTTAGCACGGGTCGATAGCCTGGATGAGAGATCTTTATGGAATATAGCCTATGGAAAATTGCATCTGAGGGGGCCTTTTTCTTATTGCAATCGCAACCGAGAAGGAGATTCAGTAGAAGATAAAGATTTACATTGTGTGATCGCTGATTACGATGGGTGATGTCATTGTTGACATCATCACTACCATGTTTCACCCTATGAATAGCCCCATTGCACCCTTAAAATGCTAAAAAGTGAGTAATATGTGTCCACAGCCACGTCATCATCCATACTTGCCATGTCATCGCTGATGTCAGTTTCCATGTTAGGTCGGTGGACCAATCAGGGGCCACCATGTAGCCCCCTAGAGAAGAGTGAAAGAGGCCTGTCGAGGCCTATTTTTTCATGCTTTCTTTTGCATTTGTTTTTCTCGGGCCCCCAACAATGCACCACTTTATCACAATATCGATAGTTTGTAGGTCTTTATAAGTTGAAGCCTCATTGATTTGTCAATTGCCAATCACTGATGCCACATGGAGGAGAGAGAAAAGGAGCTTCCCTCCTTGGTTTTGTTGAGCGTTTCCTTTGTTAAATTTTTTAGCCCTTCCCCATAACTTTAACAATGCATCGCAATATCGACCCCCTGCATAGTTTTGGGACTTAAAACCCCACCAATCACCGATGAATACTGAGCCCTGATTCGCTGACTACCAATATGTGATATCGATGATCATTGGATCTCTATTTATACCTCTGCCAGTGCTCCTTACCCACTACCAAGCCTGATTTGCAATTGCGATCAACCTCAGACCTTCGATTGTGATTTGTCTTCTACACATAGTCATTTTTCTCTATCAGCTGGGTTTTCCCAAGGTAATATTCAAAATGATTTATATTCTGCTCCAGGATTCCATTTTTAGACTTACATATACCATTAGAAATATTTTTCTGAGCACACGGAAATGGGGAGGGTCTAGTTAAGCTCTTATGGATTCTATGGCCTGAAAAATATCTTTAAATTCACTTCCCTTGGGAAACCTTGACCAATTGAAACCCACAATGCAGTGAGTGACAACATTGGCTCAAACTTGAGACAATGCCTTGCTGGTAAGGTGCTGAGAACCTGTAGAATAGTAGCCTTTCCTTCCGTTGGGCATGGAGGTATTATTATACAAAATATAATTCTGTGAAAGAGGGCTTTTTTGAGAATGAATTGAAAAAATTCAAATAACAATTTTAGCACACACACTAGATATTTACAATGAGAAAGAGACATAAATCTCTAATTTTGAAAATAAAATTTTAGGAACTGACCATTTACACACAGTTCCAATAGTTCACCATCCACGTTTTCGAGCATGTAAGTGTTGTTTCCCCTTTCTTCAGCAATCCTGAAGGGCCCAAACCATATTAGATCAAACTTCCCATGTTTTCCTTTCTCTTCTCGACTAACATCCCAC
Organism: Pinus tabuliformis; assembly: GCA_031772625.1. Classification (NCBI taxonomy): domain Eukaryota; kingdom Viridiplantae; phylum Streptophyta; class Pinopsida; order Pinales; family Pinaceae; genus Pinus; species Pinus tabuliformis. The sequence continues at coordinate 1,244,907,569 of CM062807.1, read as the reverse complement.
CTGAGAACTAATCTCCTTTCTAAAGAGGTCTATCCTTAGCCTTTGTGTCAAATAGATATTTCATCCCTTTTTGTAGTTAACAGTTTGATCCCCACTTGCTGTCTGTTTTCGTGAAGCTCCACTAGCTGATTTATTCTTCTAGTTAAGGTGCTAGGCTCTTCCTCGGATTCTTGCAGAAACTTAGCTACTGGCATTGCTAATTGGATAGGGTAGACAAAATCCTTGCCATATACTAGCTCAAAAGGAGATTTTCCAGTGGATCTTTAGGGTGTTACATGGTTAGCCCATAGAGAAAACTTTAGTTGAGAGTCCTAGTTCCTTTGATTTCTAGTGATGGTCTTCTTTAGAACTCTCATGAGAGTTTTATTAGAAGGCTTAGCCAAGCCATTCCCTTGAGGGTAATATGTAGTGGAGTGTCCAACAATGATGTTGAATTTGTGGCAGAAGATGGTGAACTTGGCAAATTTGAATACCTGTGCATTATCAGTGATGATTTTAAAAGGACACCCCAAGTGGGACAGTATGTTCTCCTCCATGAATTTTATCACGATTGAATCAATAGCATTCCTAGCTGGGATAGCCTCTACCCACTTGGTGAAATAGTCAGTGGTTGTTAAAATCCATTTGTGTTGGCTGCTATAAGGTGGGTTGATTTCACTGATGAAGTTGAATCCCCATTGTCTAAAGGGCTGCTCTACATGCACAATATTCAGGGAGGAGGAGCAAACTTCTATCTTTCAGCAAACAACTAGCATTTTTGGCATGACCTGACCTTAGAATAAGCACCTCCAAATAGCGTGGGCCAATAAAACCCTGCCTTGAAGATTTTCTGTGTTGTTTCCTTCCAACTATAGTGTCCTCCACAGACTCCCCCATGGAAATCCTCAATATCTTCATGGGTTTCTCCCTCAACCAAACACAATAGTAATACCCCCACTGGGTCCTTCCAGAAGAGAATTCTGTTGGATATAATGTAATTTTTTTCCTGCAATCTCAAACTCCGGGATTTTGATCTATCCAGTCCCAAAGGGCATCATAGAAACAAGAGGTAATGAACAATGTTCTTATACCTGGGTGATCCATCATACTTAATATAGATATTATGTTCAACCATTTTAATTCTACTTTGTTCATCCTCTAGACTGCCCTCCTCCGTGATTAGGCTTATCCCTAGAGCTTGGTAGTTGGATTCAGACAAAATCTTGGCCAACACCTGGCCTTTGATGAGCTTGGTAGGCTTGATAAGGGAAAGGGAATAAGGTTGGTGGCTTTGACTCGTTTAGGATCAATCTTTACTCCTTCCTTCGCTACTATGTGTTCAAGCAGCCCCCCCTCACTCATGGTGAATTGAGATTTCTTCGGATTCAGAGAGAGGCCATACCTTCTGTGCTTCTCAAAGTGATTTTTAAATGAAGGATATGATCTTCATCAATCTTAGAAAATACTATGATTTCATCTAAGTAGACTACCACAAATTTCTCTTGATTGCCCATGAAAACTATGCCCATTTCTCTGATAAATGTGGCCCTTGCATTTATCGACTCAAACAACATGAATGGGTACGTGAAGGTTCCCCATGGGGTGGTGAAAAAATTATTTCTCTAGTCTTTGGGGTGGACAACCACTTGGTTATATGCTAAGAATCTATCCATCGTGGAAATTCTGACTGCACCTACTACCTTGTGCAATATATTATCCATCTTGGGCAAAGTGTACTTATCTTTTAGAGACACCCTGTTTAACTTATGGAAGTCCACGTATAGCCTTGTCTCTCCACTCTTTTTACGGATAGTGACCAGATTAGCTACTCACTCAAAGTATCTTAGAGGGACTATGATCTTGGCCTGTAGAGGCTTCCTTAACTCCTTTTCAGTGGAGAGGAGTAGGAGTGGGTTTATTTGTCTGAGTTTCTGTTTGGATGGCTTTATCCCACTCTTCAAAGAAATTTTATGCTAAATAATATTTGTATCAAACGATTTCAAATAATTATAAGACCTAGGAAACACATCTTTGTAAGTTTTGAATAGATCTAAATAACTATATCTGTATTGCAAGTGGATTTCTTTGTTTAGCGTGGTCATCTAGGGTTCCTCCTTTGGTCTGATGTTGTAGTTCTCTACTTGCTCATCCTTCTCTGGGGCCATTTTTTTGGATGCTATGTCGTCTTTATTGAAAATTATTTCATGTGGAACAAGTCCATGAGGGATGGTGTTCCCTTTTAGTTGAAAATTGTTTTTGCCAGCCATTGTGTCTTTCCACAAATTGGCTTCTTGTTCTGCTTCTTCTTCTTCTTGATCGATGGTGGAGAGGGAAAACTTCTTAACAACTTCTATGAGTGTTTTGACCTACTCATCATCTTTGAATACCTGCTAGTGTTTGACATTATCAGGTATTGAAGGCATGTGTCTCACTTCTATCTCATATCTAAGGAGTGAATTATGTGGGGGACTAAATGTGCTTGCAGCTAATACAAGAGAGTCATCCATCAGGATTTCTTCCTTTGGAAAAAACTAGTTGTTAAATGTCAGGAAGAAATTTTTGATTAAATCCCACACCTCGTTTTGATACATCCTCATCCTGGGGTTTTTGGCCTAAAATTTATTTTTCATCTCCCTTATGACCAGTGCAGAATCTCGATAGACTAGTAGGCATTCAATATTCATCTCTTTTGTTGCTTGTAACCCTAGGAGAAATGCCTCATGCTTTGCTACATTGTTGGTCACCTCAAATTCAAGCTTGAATGAGAGATGTATCATGATGCCTTCTAGGTATACCAACAATATTCTAGCTCCATTTCCCTATTTTGAGTTTTCTCCATCGAAGTAAAATTTCCATACATCATTTTCATTTAAATGTTGGTATTTCAACTACCTTGCTAGGTGCACTAATGCTTCTTCTAAGAGGTCGTCGTCTTCTTCTAAGAATAGGCAGGAGATGTTGCTGCCTTTTCCAAGTTCTGGGGAGTTTTCTGAGCCTTTATTTGGGGTCACGGTTTTCACAAACCTAGATTCTTTGTACAACCTTCTTTGTTCACCTCCAAAAGTGGGAATGGTGGCATAAGTTAGATCTAGCTTGATAGAGTCACCCACCTTGGAACCCCAAGATCTAGATAAGAGAATTCAGAAATGAGGAGGTATATCAGCCACCATAATATGCATTACCACGCTTTACACCGGGATCTAAGCCAATTTTACCACCAGATCCTTTATCATGCCTAAGCACTTGACTCTCTTGGAGTCAAAGGAGTACAAGTCTTTGTATGCTCTGGTGATCTCCAAACCCAGTTGTTCCATTTCTGATAATGGCATGAGTTTGTGGGAATTTTTTGAATCTAGCATGAAATTATGTAGCAAAAGATCATGGATCACCAAAATCACATAAAAAGGCATGGTAGAAGGATCCAACTCTTCACTTGTGGGACAAAAATGACCGTTAGAATTTCCTCCTGGAGGTTTAAACTATCATGGGCTGGTGTTGAGATAGAGGGATGCATAAATTGAGAGACCCTAGCTTTATAAATAGGCTTATTTAGAAGATCAGTGAGGGGAACATGAATTTTTACCTTGTTAATCTCCTTCTGGAGATTGAATGCAAGTTGGACCTTTTCTATACCTCCTGGCTCTATTCCTTCTTACTTTCCACTAGAAGTTTTTGGAAAAATAGGTGTCTCTTTTTCTATGTGTCCCTCCAAACTAGTTATTTCATTACTAGAGGAGACTTTTATCTTGGAAGGGTCAGGATTCAACTTACCCTTCCCTTTATTCAGTACTGGGAGAACAACTTGGGGAGAAACTTCCCTTTGTTGTTTTGGTTCTCTAGTCCTCTTCTTTGAAGATCTTAGATCATACTTACATTTGTAGAAATTTTGAATAATATCACATATTCACAGAGATTATCCTGATTATACACTTATAAGTGGAACATGCATAATACATAACCTCCTATACGTTTATCATCAATTTATAGAAGCAGAAACATTCACAGGCGCACATAGAAGCATCAATCACACATATCAACACAATATTTTCCCAGGGAAAGCATCTCGCTAAAAACCCCAACTATCTATATATTATATTGATTAAATCATGTAACAATACATAGTACAATACTCTTCACAAGTGCTCAGTACTATCTCCACATGCTACACACAATACAGCTCAGATCTGATCTCCAAATCTCCCCCGCTGCTTGCCTGCCTCCATAGCTCAATACCTGCTCAAGAATGAATGAGAATGGTTTACCAAACTCGTATTTAACCTCCAAAGTATCACTCACACTGGGAAAGATGTGAGAAGAGGCTATAATACTTGGTATTGGCAAATTCATTGGCATACTCAGTCCCTTTGATTGTGCAAATCATCATGCACAACTATAGTCACAACTGATAGCAATCTGATCCTCTAACACCTGTCCATGCTGAACTAAACATGCACTGACATGCAACTGAGTTAACTGATGTATTTTATAGTTGCATTATGAGTTAATAATTATTTTAACAACTCATCATTAGTTTATTTGCAGTTAGACTAATTACAACTAGTTTAACCAAGTCAAACTGAACACAACTTCATTAACTCTACAATCAACTCCACCAAACTCAGCTGATTGAGTTCTAACTGAAGTCATACATGAAACAACTCAACTGACCCACAAAGAAAGCATACTTCCTTCTGACAGCTGCATGTGCCACATCTATAGCTCAAACTGAAGTACTCCAAGAGAATAAGATCAAGTTTATAGTCCACATATTATTATGAGACAATAATATTTGACTTTTCTATTTTTGACAGCCAGTCTAAAAATAGACTTTGATCACTCCTGCTATGGTCACTCCTGCTGTGATCACTCCTGTTGTGGTCACTCTTGCTGTGATCATCCCTGCTGTGGTCACTCCTACTGTGACCATCCTTGGTGTGGTCACTCCTGCTGTGATCATCCCTGCTGGGATCCAAAAATAGAACTTGCGCCATAATTTGCCTGCGGGCCCACTTAGTGAAGGCGACTCCTTTCCACTAAGCTCCATCATCTTGTTGCATTCTAAACAAGCATTTCTTGTTGAACACTTTTCAACATTCCCTCTCAACAAGAAAGGCTTCCTATCAAACCCGATCTTGTAACTCTGGAATGTTCTCCATGCAACACATCTGGCTGGTCCACTTGCTTTTTCATCAAAGTCTCTGACTGTTATTGCCTCTGTCGAATGAAAACTCTGTATCTCTGCGCTCTTCAGTATCTGACTACTCTAGCCTCTGTCACTTTGATCTCTGACTGCATCTGTGCTACCACTGGTTCTATCTCCCAGCATTGCATCCGCACTGCACCTCCCAACTGACCACCCTGTTGGGCTAGAAACACCCTCTGATGCTGAAGATCTACCTGCTGCTGACAAGTGCTCCCTCTCTGACATCCACGCTACTGCAACATCTCCATGCATCTCGCACCATTGCACACCTCTATGTGCCACCTAGAACTGTGAAAAGCACTTGTGCCTCTCGCATTGTTGCAACCCGCTAGCTATGCGATGTCCTGGGATTCCCTGCATTGTCGCTCTCTCTGTCGCTCCATCCGCATCTGTCTCTACCCAATCAGTCAATTCTTGCTACTACACATCGAGGCTCCTATAGTAAGGTCTCATCCAAGAGGTTGGGTATCTCAAGGATCCTGCCCCTCCTCCTTGGGACAATCAATCCACATCACCCCACCTCTTACCTGGAGGTATGGCTGCATGCGATCCCTCAGCCCACCTGGCTCGAAGTTTCCCACTACTGGAGGTCTCTGCATGAGTAGATGTCTCTACTCGATCTCCACTCAGCTTCCCTTGTTGTGGCTGCTCCACAACCTCCTGAAGCTACTGCACCAATCGTGGCTCCTCCACAATCGTCTGAGACTTCTTCTGGCTCTGCATGTTGAAAGGTAATATACGCTCCCTCTCAACCACCAAGTCTCCATCAGTTGCCTCGCTGCTTAAGGCTTTGCATGCATCTTGAACCTCAAGAGCATACATGTTCTTGACCCGTGAACCAATTTGCTTCACTTGTCTAGTGATGATATGTCTAAGGCAAACCTTTCCCGTACTAAAGATTACATCATAGACCCTGTCCTCTAGCATCGCGATCGACACCAAGTTTCTCTTCAGTCCTGGTACATACTTGACATCGGTCAAGGTAAGGCGAGCTCCATGCTCCCTCTGAAAAATAACCGTGCCTACACCTGAGACACTATACTCATCATTACCCATCCCTATGAGTATCTGGAGATCTTTCTCCTCCAAAGTACTGAACAAACTTTTGTCACCGGTCATGTGGAAAGAAGCTCCACTGTCAAGAAACCAACCACTTCCCATCATGGATGAAACCATGCATGCAAAGAGTGTGAAATCCAACTCAAACCAAAGTGTATACCATGATTTGGTTTTTTCCGTCTGCATACCCTTATTATAATAGTAGGGGCCTGCCCTTAGGTCCAGGCCAATCAACGCCTTAACGGCGGGGTAGAGCAAATGAACAACATGTGACCCGTTGTGACAGACATGGGAAAGCTTAGCATAGCGGGATGTTATGGCTCTTACTACTAGAAGACCATATTCTGTTGATTAACCGATTTCGGCTGAAGCAAGTGCCTCACCTTCAGATCCTTCCCCGGATCCCTTCTTGGACTTCTTCTTTGGGTAATTAGTAGCATGATGACCCAACTCATGACAACGAAAACATCTCACCTTCGCCTTGTCAACCTTCTTCCCATCATTGGAAGAACTGGATTCAGAAAGAGAAACCTTCCCCTTTCCCTTCTTCACCTTACTCGCTAAGGCACAGTTCTCCTCATCCTGCATGGATGGAGAACCATCTCTGGTTCTCCGTCTAATCTCCTCTTGCATGAAATCCAACCATAGTCGTTCCAAACTTGGTAGTTTCTCCCTTCCATTCACCGAGTCCTGGTAGCTATGCCAACTCTTAGGAAGGTCAAGGAGTGCTAGACTCACCATCCTCATTCGACAGTCACCCCCACACTTCCCAGCTCATCCCAGCATTGGGTGAACTTCGTGAGATACTGGGGCATACTGTCTCCATTCTCACACTGAATGTTTCTGAGTTTTATCTCTTGCTTTGGAATTAAATTTGAATTCCACCAGCTCAAAACTCAACCGCTTCTGATCTAAAATTCGTGAGAACAAAGTATTTCTTGTACAGAGATTGAGTGTCTGGGCATTCACCGGATATCTCACCTTCCAAAAGAAGGATGAATCCAGAGGCTACCTAGCTCGATTAAAGACTCTGCCTGAAGAAATAAAATGTAAACACTTTCTGAATAATAGATCCGATGATCAATCCTCGCTTGATATCTTGTAAAAATCTCTTCTACAAATCAGGTAGCTCCGATACCATGTAGAAACTTTTTCTACAAATCATCTAGCTCTGATACCGTGTAGAACTTCTACAAATCAGCTGGCTCTGATACCATGTAGAACTTCTACAAATCAGCTGGCTCCGATACCATGTAGAAATTTTGAATAATATGACACATATTCATAGAGATTATCCTAATTATACACTTATAAGCAGAACATGCATAATACATAACCTCCTCTAGGTTGATCATCAATTTACAGAAGCAGAAACATTCACAGGCACACATAGAAGCATCAATCACACATATCAACACAATATTTTCCTGGGGAAAGCATCTCGCTAAAAACCCCAACTATCTGTATATTATATTGATTGAATCATGTAACAATACATAGTACAATACTCCTCACAATTACTCAGTACTATCACCACATGCCACACACAATACAGCTCAGATCTGATCTCCAAATCTCCCCCGCTGCTTGCCTGCCTCCACATCTCAATACATGCTCAAGAATGAATGAGAATGGTTTACCAAACTTGTATTTAACCTCCAAAGAATCACTCACACTAGGAAAGACGTGAGAAGAGGCTATAATACTTGGTATTGGCCAATTCATTAGCATACTCAATCCCTTTTATTGTGCAAATCATCATGCACAACTATAGTCACAACTGATAGCAATCTGATCCTCTAACACCTGTCCATGCTGAACTGAACATGCACTGACATGCAACTGAGTTAACTGATGTATTCTATAGTTGCATTATGAGTTAATAATTAGTTTAAGAACTCATCATTAGTCTATTTACAGTTAGACTAATTATAACTAGTTTAACCAAGTCAAACTGAACACAACTTCATTAACTCTACAATCAACTCCACCAAACTCAACTGATTGAGTTCTAACTGAAGTCATACATGCAACAACCCAACTGACCCACAAAGAAAGTGTACTTCCTTCTGACAGCTGCATGTGCCACATTTGTAGCTCAAATTGAAGTGCTCCAAGAGAATAAGATCAAGTTTATAGTCCAAATATTATTATGAGACAATAATATTTGACTTTTCTATTTTTGACAGCCAGTCTAAAAATAGACTTTGATCGCTCCTGCTGTGACCACTCCTACTGTGATCACTCCTGATGTGGTCACTCCTGCTGTGATCATCCCTGCTGTGGTCACTCCTGCTGTGATCATCCCTACTGTGGTCACTCCTGCTATGATCATCCCTGCTGGGATCCAAAAATAGAACTTGCACCATAATTTGCCTGCGGGCCCACTTAGTGAAGGCAACTCCTTTCCACTAAGCTCCATCATCTTGTTGCATTCTCAACAAGCATTTCTTGTTGCAAAAATTTCAACAACATTGTGGTTATGTTTGCATGAACTCTGCAAACTATTTTCAATAATAGTCCATATCTTCCTCTTTTCTTTCTCCTTCTCTATCATGGATGACCTCCTCGTGAGCCATATTCTCATATTCCTCTTCGGTAAAAGTAGAATACATATTTCCCTGCATCTCTTGTGTATTTGATGATTGTTCATCGGGACCATCTTCCAAGTATAAAGGATGAGAGATTTGATCAGGTTGTTCATTTCTTTCCCTTGGAAGTAGCTTTAGTGGATGGCTTCTATATTGAGGGTTATAGCCCCGATTATTGATTTGAGCATTCTGTCTGGAAAGGTTCTTGTTCTCAATTTCAAGCTTTCCAACCTTTTGTGTTAAAATCCTAATGATTTTCTCCAACTCGTCCCACTTCAAGTTTGATGATTGTCTATCTTGACCAAAGGAGGATGCCTCCTCTTTCCGTCTTTTGGGTTCAATAGTTTCTTACTTTACACTTGACTTGCATGGTGGGACCATATTGGCTTCCACTTCAAGAGCATCTGTCTGAAGTTGTTCTAGAGTGAGAGACTTTCTTTCTCTTAGGGAAAAGCCAAGATCAAACTCAAAATCTCCCAAGAAAACCACGCAAGCCGCAGTTGGAGGAGGTTTTATGTCAGCAGGCAAGTTATTGTTCTACTTATTGAATATTTTGATAAATTCTGAAGTTTCCTCCTTCGACTTTTTTCTTAGGGCATTAAAATCAGTGAGGAGGTACTCATGATCCCTCTTTTCTCCCCATTTCTGGGTGAAAGCATTTTCTAGCTCTTCCCATGTAGTGATGGAGGCAATGAATAGATCTTTGAACAATTTTTTGGCTTCTGCCTCAAGACTTTGTATAAGAAGTCTCATGACCACATCCAGCTAATCCACATCTAGGATGTGAGAAAAAGAAGTAAAGGCTTCAATGTGACTCTTTGTCGTGTTATCATCTTCCCCATTGAACCTAGGAAACTTCTTTAGGTGGTTCTAGGGCATTGCACTCAGAGGATGAGGTGAATTAAGAGGTTCATACTTATTTAACAAAAATCACGGGAGAGCCATCTAGATTGGTGGACAGGGATTAAAATTTGGTTGAGGAACTAGAGTCAAGATCACAGTGGTTGGAGGAGAAGTAGGGTATGTTAGGGCCTTATGAGTAATTCCTAAGTAGTGAGAAATAGTGGGCTGAGAATTGGAGGTGGAGGTGGCAAAGGTTGATGAGATGGTAGCACAAGTAGGGGGAGTTTTCTCTTTCCCGACTTTCTTGGAAATTAACTTTTCTGGATCAGATACAAATTGGGCATTCTTTTGGGATGTATCTGAGTGAGTATGAGGCATTCTAAAATCCAGGGTTATGAATGACAATGAGGGGGGTGTGCAGTCACCAAGGTGATACGAATGCAATTAGAACAGACTTCGCTCACCTACACGAAGGGTGTTCAATTTTTTGTATGCCAGTAGAAAATCCTTTAATAAGCTCCTCGACAATGTCACCAAAAGATGTTGTCTCTCCTAGAGACAACCTTGGGTTTCTTACAATACCAGTTCCTGGGCACATCTAAATTCTATGTATCTCATATGATCGTCAAGAAACCAAAGGCATCACATGCATCTTCTGCAATAGTAATTACAAATATACAAATATACACATAACAACATGGGTTGGTTCCTTCATCCAAGGAGATAAGCCATGTATTTCTGGTACCCTTTCACATATACAACTCACAATAATAAGGAAAAAACAAGTGGAGTCCAAGTAATAAAGGACTTACGATTTAATCAGATTTTGAATAATAATGAAAGAAGAGAAAGACAATAATAACTCATCACATAGAGCTTGAAAAATCAAGAGTTCTATACTTAGCTAAGCTAAAGATAGACAAGTGTATGAAAGAAGAGTGAATGCTATGATTTTAGGAAGTGCACACTTAAAGATATAATCTCAGACTTGCATACAGACATATGTATTAACTAACACTAATGAATTTGTAAGAATATAAGAGATATTTCAGGTAGCTACAATTGCTTGAAATTAGAGAGGATGTGCGAACATAATGGAAGTTTAACAGAGAAACAACATACTGTAATACTCGAACATGGAAATCACCACTATTTCATTCATATTAAGAAAGAGGTAGATCTAGATTCCATATAACTTTAGAGGCACATACAATTTTTTCCTAGAATTCAGAACCTTTCTTCAATGTTTCTTCCTCCCTTTTATAATGAGAGGGAGGGAAAGAAAATTAGTTACTGAAAATATCTTTCAGGCTAAAGTTACAACTATCTGTATGGATGGGTGTCTGAGCGTGAGTCTTCTAACTATGACAGCATGGAGATTTCTTTCTTGAAATCAAAATAAAATAACAATACAACGATCAAAACAACAAAACATAATTAATCCATTGAAACTAAAATGATGGTTTTTGGAAATATCTTCATGCCACTCTTCTTTTCTGGCTTTTTGTCTAGGCGTGTTCCTACTAAGTCATGCTTAATCCTCTCTTGGCCTATTCCCAGTCACTATCTTCCTTAACTGCCAACCCATCATGCCATTTTTCCCTCTGTCCTACACTATTGGTGCCTTGCTGAAGTGTGATAGGAAAATCTCTCAGCTACAGGCCCTTAAAGACTAAAAATGGATGAAACGGGTGGGAAATTTTAATTTTTCCCTTATCCCATATGGTTTCATCCCCTTTTGTAACTTCCTACATATGACAGGGGGTTGGAACCAAGGGATTAGTCCCCTGAGCACTAAGGCTCTCAACAACTACGCAGGGGCCTTATTCCTTTGTTATCGTAATTGCAACCATGGAGAGGGCGACCCCTTTACCTTTTTCCTTAGTAGTGGCTGACAATTCGAATGTGAGATCTTTATGGAATATAGCCTTTAGAACATTGCATCTGAGGCGACCTTTTTCTTATCGCAATCACAGCTGGGAAGGAGATTCAGCAGAAGAGAAATATTTATATTGCGCAATCGCTGATTGCAATGGGTGAAGTCATTGCTGATGTCATCACTGCCACATGTCACCCTATGAGTGGTGCTACATGGCACCTAGAAATAGTCCCATTCGACCCCTAAAATTTCTAAAAACGAGTGACATATGTCGACTGTGACATCATCATCTGTACTTGCCACATCATTGTCGACGTCAGCTACCATGTTAGCTTAGTGGACCAATCAGATGCTACCATGTGGCCCCCTAGAGGAGAGAGAAGGAGGATCATTGAGCCCTGATTTTTCATTCTTTCCTTTGTATTCTGTTTTCTTGGCCCCTCGGCAATGCACTGCTTTATTGCAATATCGATGGTTTGTAGTTCTTTTTAAGTTGAAACCCCGCTGATCTACTAATCACCGATGCCACGTGGAAGAGAGAGAAAGGGGGCCACCTACCTAGGTTTTGTCTTTCATTTCCTTTGTTAACTTTTCAATCCTTCCCCAGAACTTTAACACTGCATCACAATATCAACCCCCTGTGCAGTTTTGCGACTTAAGACCCCGCCGATTCTAATGAATAGTGAACCTTAATATGGCGACTGCTGATATGCAATATCAATGATCAGTGGATCACTATTTCTACTTCTGCTAGTGCTCCTTAACCGCCAGCAAGCTTGATTTGTGATTGTGATCAGCCTGAGACCTCCGATTGTGATTTTTCTTCTACACTTAGTCATTTTTCTCTATCAACTCGGCTTTTCCAAGGTAATCCTAAAAATGCTTTATCTTCTACTCTAGGAGTCCATTTTTGGACTTCCATATACTATTGGAAATATTTTTCTAAGCACTTGGAAATGGGGAGGGTTTGGTTAAGCTATGATGGCTTCTATAGCCTGAAAAATGGCTTTAACTTCACTACTCTCGGGCAACCCTGACCATTTGAAACCCACAATGCAGTGAGTGACAACAATATGTACACGATCTTGTAGAGGCAAACCAGTGTGCAAATATGAAAGGACAGAGTCATGCTTTCGCTGCGGCCACAGAATATACTTTGCAACCCTTACTACCTCATATTCATGTCAAAGTATCATTAACACCACATATCTATCACAGTTAAGTATTATCAATAAGAAAATAAAACAAGTATATATGATACCATACTTCATATTTTTTAGATCTCTGTGTTTTCCTTACTCCTTGGTGCACACCTATTTTAGGGAAAACCATTCATAGAAAACACAAAACTTACATACATAACACTTTGATCTCCATCTCGTTATTTAACCTAGGCCTTAGGTAATACCTTAGGCCAATCCTTTAGTAATTGTTATGGTATTCTTTGATAGGATCAAATTTCTATTGTCACATTCATTACTATGGGCCAATACCTTGGTAAAGACCCCTGGTATTGACAATACCATGGTGCGGAAATTGTACGCGACTTTTCTTCACCATACTCATGTATGTACATGACCTTTATTCATAAGACCTGCGTATACATTCCAATATTCACCTTTATCATTCCTTTATCCCTGAACTGATATTACTTTATTTATCTCACATGTAGCATCTGCATAAGCATCATGTGGGCATATTTATCAATTAGGTTTCTATCAAGGACAACACATTAGTTATAATTTCAACAATCTTCCTCTTTGGACTTGATGGAAACCAATTTGATGTTTGGTTGCCACTACCTGTAGATATCTGTAAACACATTTGTAGACATACCAAGCTTCTCTCCATGCATTATTTTCCAAACAATAAGCTACTCTCCCCCTTTGACATCAAGGGAAAAGGGGCTGACCAATGCTAAATGTAGACTTTGTTTTCCCTTTGTAGAGAGGATAATTATAGGTCTTATTTGCTGAATATGAACACTATCCATACTCCCTTTGAACATATGCTAAATAGTTTGGAATATTTTCAATGAAGCACATGACTCTATGACTCAACAAAATATGACCTTTTTTATCACCAAGGACTCTTGCTTACATCAATCACCCAACATAGTGGGGTTAAGTGTTTGTCTCTACATTACATCAAATTCCTAAAAGATTGGGATTACATACATAATTGACTTGACCCCAATAGTCCAAACATGAGTAAGTATTACAATGATTACATCATGGGTCTTTACATGACCTTTACATCAAGAGACAAATATGACATTTATGACCAAAATCAAGACCTCAACAATGAGGTAGAGAGAACATGAGAGTCTTCAACAACCATCATATACCATATAGGATAATGTATCACTAACATATTGGATAACCATGGACATCATCATAGCAATTTTTTCATATGTATCTCAAGAAAAATAGGTGTCATGCAACTTAAAATAGAATAAAATAATCAACTTCTTAAGAAACATATAGTCATGATCCAGAACTTCAGCAACATCACCAATCATAAGCATCATTATGTAACAAGGAATTCTCAATAAATCATAATGCCAACAATTCACTTCTAGAAATATAGAAAATGCTCCCCTTGAACTTGTGCCAACTATTCATTGTCAGGACTGATCACATCCAATTCATCAATTAGTAAAGTCAAAACAAAAAAAAAAAACAAAAAAAATCATAACCATCATAAGCCAATATCACTTCTAAGTAGTGTTTGAATATCAACAAATTGATATCAATCAACACCAAAACTAGAGGGCCAAAGAAAAACATACTAAAATATACTAGAACCGCTCCCTAAGACTGCCCCACTGTTTCTTCATCATAGAGAAAAATACACTATTGTCTAAAACTAGGCTTGCATATATATGCAACTATCCTTCATGAGATCCATGTACAAAAAGAAAAGTGCAATAATTTATAGTCGCATATCCCCTTAAACATGAACCATCTATCAAAATAATTAACAAAGTGATGAGGCAGAGACCACTCCTAGTTTATGTTTGATATATTCAAGGGAATCACATGGAAGGGGTTTTGTAAATATATCCACAACTTGTTCCTTTGACGGAACATATTCAAGTTTGACCTTTTGTTCAAGAACATATTCTCTTAGAAAGTGATATTTCATTGGAATATGCATGGTTTTTTAGTAGATGATAGAATTTTTAGAAATACTTATGGCACTAGTATTATCACACATAATAGGTATAGGTTGAGGACAAGTGATTCAAATTTCTTGCAATGTTTTCATCATCTATAGAAGTTGGGTACAAAAAGATGCAACAAAAACATGTTCTTCTTTAGTAGTAGATAAAGAAATGGAGCTTTATTTTATGATGAACCATCATACCAAGCGAGGTCCCAAATAAAATGTTCCTCCACTAGTACTATTTCAATCGTTAATATTACCTTCCCGATCTGTGTTTGTGTAAGCATGAAGTGAAAAATATGCATCTTTGGGATACCATAGACCAAAATATTGAGTTACTTGTAAATACTTGAATATTCTCTTGATTGCATGGAGATGAATTTCTTTAGGATTTTCTTGAAATTTTCCAACAATCCCAACTACATGCATAATATATGGTCTTCTTTCTATAAGGTAGAGTAAGCTTCCGATCACGGACCTATATTTCGGTTGATTAACTTAAGGAGAAACATCATTCTAACTAGGATTTCATCCTATTACCATTGGTGTGCATACAATCTTGCAATCTTCCATTCCATATCTCTTCAAAATCGGCTTGAGATACTTCATTTGTGAGACAAAGATACCATTCTTTGTTTGTTGAACTTGAAGACCAAGAAAGTATGTTATTTCACCAAGTAGAGACATCTTAAATTCTTGTTGCATAGATGAAGAAAATTCTTGACTCATTGTTTCTACATTACTTCTAAATATGATGTGTTGTAGCATGTTTGGGTTTTGATAAGATAGAATATTTGAAAACATGTTAAGTTAGGATATGGACATAATAATTGTGAATAAAATGTTTTTAAAGAAAATATCTTGATGATGATGTCCATATCAAAGAAAATGTTAGGTTGTCCTAAAAAATGAAGACAAAAACAAAATGTTAGGTTAGATAGAAAAGAAAACAAATAAACTCTGAAAGTGAGCAAGTCTAAATGCCACTACTATTCTTTCTGCAAAATAATGGTTGTGTGCAGCTTGTCTTAGAAGCCACAACCCATGACAGTCAAATAGTTTAATCTTGACTGCTTCATGCTTTAGATTTGATGTTATAGTTAGAGAATAAAGATCTGGCCAAACTGTTTATTCTTGGTAGATCAGTAGTTAGGTAGAGAATAATAAGGTGCTCATTAGTTTAATTTGAGCCCTTGGATGTTATAAGGGTAGATTTAGATAGTTTTCTTTTGTAAAATAAAATGAAAGGAAAAGGGTTTTCTAGCACAAATTCACCCATTAAGTGAAGAAAAAATGATAGGATAAGCCAAGGGTAAGTACAAGAAAGGTTGCAGAAGTTTGATTATTGATTGGACAAAATATACATTTATCATGTTTCTATGTTCATGATGCAATCACACAAAGCAAATGAAAGTCTATAAGATCAATTAATTAATTTCCCATTCATCCCCATTCATCCTTATATTCACTAATTTCGCCTTCCTACCTTCATACATTCATATTCATTCATCTTCCACAAAAAGCCCCTTTTCCTAAGGTTAAATTCCTTTTTCTAAGAAAAGTGAAAACCCCATGTAAAATCCCTTTTACCATGTAAAATACATTTTTACCCAAAAAACCCACAAAAAGGTGTCTTAGCCTAAGTATTGATATATATATGAAAAGCAAATAAACCTTCTAAATATGATGTGTTGTAGCATTTTTTGGTTTTGATAAGATAGAATATTTGAAAACATGTTAAGTTAGGATATGGACATAATAATTGTGAATAAAATGTTTTTAAAGAAAATATCTTGATGATGATGTCAATATCAAATAAAATGTTAGGTTGTCCTAAAAAATGAAGACAAAAACAAAATGTTAGGTTAGAAAGAAAAGAAAACAAATAAACTCTGAAAGTGAGCAAGTCTAAATGCCACTACTATTCTTTCTGCAAAATAATGGTTGTGTGCAGCTTGTCTTAGAAGCCACGACCCATGACAGTCAAATAGTTTAATCTTGACTGCTTCATGCTTTAAATTTGATGTTATAGTTAGAGAATAAAGATCTGGCCAAACTGTTTATTCTTGGTAGATCAGTAGTTAGGTAGAGAATAATAAGGTGCTCATTAGTTTAATTTGAGCCCTTGGATGTTATAAGGGTATATTTAGATAGTTTTCTTTTGTAAAATAAAAAGAAAGGAAAAGGGATTTCTAGCTCAAATGCACCCATTAAGTGAAGAAAAAATGATAGGATAAGCCAAGGGTAAGTAGAAGAAAGGTTGCAGAAGTTTGATTATTGATTGGACAAAATATACATTTATCATGTTTCTATGTCCGTGATGCAATCACACAAAGCAAATGAAAGTCTATAAGATCAATTAATTAACTTCCCATTCATCCCCATTCATCCTTATATTCACTAATTTCGCCTTCCTACCTTCATACATTCATATTCATTCATCTTCCACAAAAAGCCCCTTTTCCTAAGGTTAAATTCCTTTTTCTAAGAAAAGTGAAAACCCCATGTAAAATCCCTTTTACCATGTAAAATACCCTTTTACCCAAAAAACCCACAAAAAGGTCTCTTAGCCTAAGTACTGATATATATATGAAAAGCAAATAAACCATGAAAAATCATAATACTTAGTGAATTTCCCTTTTCTGCCTATATTTCCCCTTTTCACATTTATTTCCCCTTTTTCCGCTCATATTTCATATTAACACTAACTATAGTATTAAACCCCTAAAATTCCATTTTCCCGTATATATTAACTCCCTTATTTAAATAACCTGAAACCTTAGTTTTATTATAAAACTATGTATTTTAATAAAGCATCGCATCGGTGGATCACAAGCCTTTTTAACGTGCATCCACTCCCCTCCGATTGCGATATGCGATCCACAAAGGACCCGGACCCGACCAAATATATATCATATTTCATAGCCATATCGCATCCGCCTCCATCGCAAGTCCCGACTTAAGCATTAACACTCTGCCATTGCGATCTCTGATATGCAATTGGGACCTGGACTCAATCAGATATAATACATAATTTATTCCTATGTCGCATCTAGCTCCTATCACATTCCTTTGCGATGGGACTTCCCTCGCTAAACTGCGATTGCGATATGCGATATAAACCTGGACCCAATATCATTATCTGCCCGAGTTCATAAAATTTCAACTCCACCATATGTTTTTTTTGAAGGTTTTCTTTGTTAAATTGTTTTTTATGATTTAAACGAAGAAATAACTAAACCTCCATTTAACTGCTAAATCTCAGTTTTAAGCCATAATAAAGCCATTTCCACCATAATTAGTCATTGGAACACTCCGTACTACCCTTTCACTCCATCACCATCCGATCTAAGCCATTCAAATCCAATGGACCTCGACGATTTCAAGTTGGCTCTCTATACATGCATTACCCACCCGAAAATCGGTTTTCACTATCCTCCCTTGCTACGTGTCAAGCTCATATTGTATCGGGTGAACCCTTCCAAAAACCACCCACACATTATAAGTGGTGCAATGAAAACTGCCTCCAGCATAACAACAAAATAGCCATTGTTCACTATCTCGCCATATTTCAAAAGAAAGTTGTTTTTCTGTTTGAAGGCAAAAATCACCATTTTTCTTTTGTTTTGCTTGTTTTCACAGTAAAGCCTCCATAGGCCTCTACGACCACTAAAACCATCATTTTACCTTCCGATATGCTCTGGACTCCTTCCAATGTCCTTTCAAGCTCTATAAAGCCATTGAAGACCTTCTGTCACCCTTGTTTTTCTTAACAGTTTCTGTGTTTTGCAGGGAAAGACTCAGTGTTCGAGGCTTACAAAGAAAACCCTCTATACAGTCAGAAGATAAATAAGATCATATTAAGTCACTTTACTCTATAACATAAAATCGGAAGGATTTATTGTTAAAAAACACAGTAAAAACTTGAAATGCACAGTAAGGTAAAAAGACACAGTAAAGGTTACTCAGCAAGGTCAAAGAATATTTACAGAGTTTAAAGAGTATCATATGAATGATCAAACGAAGGAATCAACCAGCGCAAAGAATTCAAAAAATATAGCAGCTTAAAGGGAAAAATATCAGACAACAAAGCCAGCACAACCTAAATAAAAGGGACATAAAGAAGCAGTTCAATAGTTGCCCCTATCTTCTTGCATGAAGATGTTGGGTCCCTATAATACTAGTGATTACCCCATTACTATTGTAGTTATACCCCTTATTTATATTGATGTACCCATGTAGTGCCCATATTGTTACTATTGTGCCACATAGAAGCCCACTATTGTTATTGTTGTGCCCTACAATATTATTGTTATGTAGGCTTTGATTGTATTGGGACCACTTAGACTCCTATATATAGAAAGGAGGTATTTTCATTTGTATCATCCAAGAATTGTTCATTTATGTAATGTAAAGGAGGTTTCCCCCTCGAAGAGGCTGAATTCTAAGGCGTGGATCTCTCTTTTCTATCTTTTTGTGAGCTGGTTTCATAACATTTGGTATCAGAGCTTTCGATTCTAGGGTTTCGCTGCTCCAAACAGGTCATCATGGCATTTTCGCTATAACTGTTTTTCTGTGACGTTTCAGAAGTCGCAAAAAAAACCCATTTGAGAAGAATTGGCGCTGAACCTTGGGTCCAAATTTCAGAACTTTTCTCGTGATATTTTCGGAGATATGATCTAAGGAAGTTGGTCTTTTTGCAGACTCCTGAATTACATTCAAAACAGGTGACCTGGGGAAATTCGTCATAACTCTCTCTCTGAGGATCGGATTGAAATTTTGTAAAAAGGTACATAAATCAGACGGATGGTAGTTTCTTGTGGGTGAGTTTCAGATTCAAAGGTTGAAACAGTGACTCGTGGCACGTCGTACAAGTTCGCTCTACTGAACCAGTCTAAAATCAAGTCACTGTGGGAGATTTCACATAACTCTTCCTTGGAGAATCCAATTTGGCTCAGACTTGTGGCATTAGAAAGAGGACGCAGAAGGCTACTACAGATAGCAATTTCAGAACTGGATGATCCGAAATCACAGAGATACATCAGATTCAATATCAGGCCTCTATAAAGTGAAAAAAGGTGTGTAGTTTTTTTTTAATTTTTGTGTAAGCTTGGTTTAACGGAATTCAAAGGGCATAGTAAAGCATTATTATCAGTAACGGATGCCCTGAGGAAAGAAAATGCAAACACCTAGTAAGGAACTTGAAAGCTCTAGCATGACTCATGAAGAAGAGGAAGAAATGCTACATGATATATCAAAATTACAAGAACAAGTGCAACAAATGTCACGCTCACAAAAGCTAACAGAAGCTAAGATAAGTGGCATGGAATCTAAGGTAAATGGCGTGGAATCTAAGATAAAGGGCATGGAAGCTAAGATGGATGGCATGGAAGCTAAGATGGATGGCATGGAAGCTAAGATTGACGCTAAATTTGATGGCATGGATGATAAGATGGATGAATTGAAGAAGTTGCTACAAGAAAGGGTCACTAATGGTGAAAAGGTAGTAAAGGAAACTCATGATGAGAACAAAAGAAATGTTAATCATGATTCCATAGACTCTAATGTTGGATCGAAGACTCACCATGTTCCAAAAATTGATGTGAGGAAGTTTGATGGCAAGGATCCCGCCACATGGATATTACAGATGGAGCAATTCTTCGATCTCAATAATGTGCAAAACACACAAAAGGTACGTATGGCAACTTTATATTTGGAACCAAATCAGTTTGTATGGTATCAATGGCTTTGTTCTCGTAAACAATTTATCACTTGGGAAATTTTTACGGAAGAATTGATAGCACATTATGAGGATACAAAAAGCAACACTTTTTTTAGCCAATTGATGAATCTCAAACAAAAGGGTTCAATAATGGAGCACATTGAGGAGTTCCAAAAATTGAACATAAGGATAAAAGATATTCCAGAGGAGCATAGGATTGATGTGTTCATAGGGTCTTTAAAGGATAATATCCAACATGATGTGCGCCTTTGGGAACCTGATTCATTAGAGAAGGCATTCAGGTTAGCAAGAAAAATGGAAAGCAAAATTATGGCAACTAGGAAGCATACCATTCACAACTATAAAGATGGAAGTGTTTTTGCCCATAGTCTTCCACAACCTACAAGGTTGACACCACAACAATTGGAAGAAAAAAGAGCAAAAGGGCTTTGTTACAATTGTGATAGCAAATACACAAAAGGTCATAAGTGTGCTGAGAAGAAATTATTCTACATAGATTGTGAAGAGGAAGAAGAAAAGGAGCAAGAAAGGTCAAAAGAAGAGGATATATTCCAGGAACAAAGCCTAGATGAAGAACAAATAAATCCGACCATATCTTGTAATGCATTGGCAGGAATTACCACTCCTCAAACCATCAAGATAGAAGGACAAATCAAGAAGAAAAAGGTAATAGTGTTGATTGATTCAGGAAGCACCCACAATTTTATTCATTGTAGGGTAGCAAAAGAATTGAATTGCTTCCTATATCCAGCACCAGAGTGTCAAGTGATGATTGCAAATGGAGGAACAATAAATTGCTCTGGAAAGTGCCATAATATCAAGCTATCCATGGGAGAATATGTATTGACTAGCCCAATGCTTTCCATTCCAATGGGAGGTGCTGATGTTGTACTAGGAGTCCAATGGCTACAATCCTTGGGTACAATAGCTTTTAATTTTCAAGAACTTTTCATGAAATTTTCTGTGGAAGGAAAGGAAGTTGAATTAAGGGGTATTGCAGGGAAACCAGGAAAGATAATCAGCTCTAATGGTATGACAAAGCTTCTAAAAAAGGAGCAAAGAGGTGTAATTGCACAATTATGTTCGCTAGATGTTTCCACATTGGAATCATCTATTTCTCCAGATCTCCAAAAAGTCTTGGACAATCATTCCAAGGTATTTGAGACTCCCAAAGGTCTCCCACCTATGCGTGATCATGATCATGCTATTCATCTGATTCCAGGAAGTGTTCCTCCAAACATCAGGCCGTACAGATATCCCTATGTCCAAAAAAGTGAAATTGAACGTATGGTTGCAGAAATGCTAGAGGCTGGTATAATTCAACCGAGTCAAAGTTCTTTCTCTGCTCCAGTAGTATTGGTGCACAAGAAGGATGGATCATGGCGCATGTGTCCGGATTATAGGGAGCTCAACAAGCTCACTATTAAAGATAAGTTCCCCATTCCTGTCATTGATGAATTACTGGATGAATTGCATGGATCAATTTACTTCACCAAGTTGGATCTTCGTTCAGGATATCATCAAATCAGAATGAAGATTGAAGACATTCCGAAAACGGCATTTAGAACTCATGAGGGTCATTATGAATTTTTGGTCATGCCTTTTGGCCTTACCAATGCACCTTCAACATTTCAAGGTTTGATGAATTCAATTTTCAAACCATTCCTTAGAAAATTTGTGTTAGTATTTTTTGATGATATACTAATCTACAGCAAGTCTTGGAAGGATCATGTTGAACATGTTGACAGGGTGCTACAACTATTGGAGGAGAAACAATTATATGCAAAAAGATCCAAATGTTTCTTTGGAGTCCAGGAGGTGGAATATTTGGGTCATATGAAGGAGTTAAGGTAGACCCTAGCAAAATTAAAGCCATTAAGGAATGGAAAATCCCCACATCCATAAAGCATCTGCGAGGATTTCTTGGGTTGACAGGGTATTATCGCAAGTTTGTTAAGAATTATGGGAGAATAGCAGCACCTCTAACAACATTATTGAAGAAAGATGCATTTTCATGGACTCCGGAAGCAACAAAGGCCTTTGAACATCTTAAAGAGGCAATGTGCCAAGCACCGGTCTTAGCTACACCGGACTTCACAAAAACCTTTATTGTGGAATGTGATGCTTCAGGAAATGGAATTGGTGTTGTTCTAATGCAAGATGAAAGACCCATTGCTTTTGAAAGTCGTCCAATCAAGGGAAAGTTTTTAAGAAAAGCTATTTATGAGAAGGAAATGTTGGCAATACTCCATGCACTTAAGAAATGGCGACCCTACCTAATGGGAAGACACTTCAAGGTAAAAACGGATCATGATAGCCTTAAATACTTTTTAGAACAAAGATTATCCTCTGAAGAGCAACAAAAGTGGGTCACAAAGATGTTGGGTTATGACTTTGAAATCATCTACAAAAAGGGAAGCAAAATGTGGTGGCAGATGCACTCTCAAGAAAGGATGAGGATGTGGAAGCATTGTTGTGCGCCATTTCTATTATCCAACCAGATTGGATAAACGAAGCAAGGGAGGAATGGAAGAATGACGAAGAAGTGTGGGCACTTATTCGAAAGCTACAACAAGATTCCAGTACGTCTGATACATTTAGCTGGAAAAATGATTCGTTATGGTACAAAGATCGCTTATACCTCTGTAAGAATTCCCAGCTAAAACAAAAGATTCTTATGGAATTGCACACTTCTCCCTTAGGAGGGCACTCAGGATTTTTAAAAACTTACCACAGGGTTAAGAAGGAATTTTTTTGGGATGGCCTTAAATCAGATATTCAAAAGTTTGTGGCAGAATGTTTGGTTTGCCAGCAAAATAAAGTTGAAACAATTAAGACACCAGGTCTATTACAACCTTTATCCATTCCAAGCCAACGTTGGGAGGAGGTTTCAATGGATTTTATCACAGGTTTACCCAAGTCTGAGGGAAAGAGTGTCATCATGGTGGTAGTTGACAGACTTACCAAGTATGCACACTTTTGTGCATTATCACATCCATTTAAAGCCAGTACAGTTTCTACTGCATTTATGGAAACAATTCAAAAGCTACATGGAAACCCAAAGATTATTGTAAGTGACAGAGATCCCATTTTCACTGGAAATTTTTGGACAGAATTATTTTCTTGTCTTGGTACTCAGTTAGCTCATAGCTCATCTTATCATCCTCAATCTGATGGGCAAACTGAGATAGTAAACAAATGTTTGGAAGGATATCTTCGTTGCTTTGTATCTGATAAACAGACACAATGGGTCAAATGGTTGCCTCTGGCTGAATGGTGGTATAACACTTCCTTCCATACAGCAACAAAAATGACCCCATTTATGGCACTTTATGGGTATCAACCACCATCCATCACATCATATTTAAGAGAAAATTCTAAGGTTCAGGCAGTGGAACATCACATCGAACATCAACAACAAGTCCTCCAACTCTTAAAGGATAACCTCGTGTTGGCACAGAATAGAATGAAACAACAGGCAGATCAACATCGCAGTGAAAGAAGTTTTGATGTAGGTGATTGGGTATTCCTACGGCTACAACCATATAAGCAAATGTCCCTCAAGCAAGCTAAGAAGGATAATAAATTATCACCAAAGTATTATGGTCCGTACAAGGTGTTGCAAAAGATTGGTACTATGGCATACAAATTGGAGCTTCCTGCAGCTTCTCGATTGCACCCAGTTTTCCATGTTTCATGTTTAAAGAAGGTTATAGGCGACAAGCTCCCAGTTCAAACAATATTGCCAGAACTTGACGAGGAAGGAAAAATTATATTGGAACCGGAAGCAGTCATAGAAACAAGAACTCGACAGCTACGAAATCGATCAATTTCAGAGTACCTTATCAAGTGGAAGAACTTATCCGCTGAAGATTCCACATGGGAGGATGAGAATTTTATGCAGAAGTATCCAGAACTACTCAAGCGTTGAGGACAACACTTTTTTGAAGGAGAGGGGCATGTTGGGTCCCTATAATACTAGTGATTACCCCATTACTATTGTAGTTATACCCCTTATTTATATTGTTGTACCCATGTAGTGCCCATATTGTTACTATTGTGCCACATAGAAGCCCACTATTGTTATTGTTGTGCCCTACAATATTATTGTTATGTAGGCTTTGATTGTATTGGGACCACTTAGACTCCTATATATAGAAAGGAGGTATTTTCATTTGTATCATCCAAGAATTGTTCATTTATGTAATGTAAAGGAGGTTGCCCCCTCGAAGAGGCTGAATTCTAAGGCGTGGATCTCTCTTTTCTATCTTTTTGTGAGCTGGTTTCATAACAGAAGATCTTTCCCTTCCTAGAATAAATCTTAATCAATTTTAGGATTTTTTTAGTTTAATTATTGTATAAATAACTCTCTTCTCGAGTTATTAAGGCTTCGAAGTTCAAGATTCATTTTTCATTGTTTGTAAAGTTATGACTGTTCATTCTACTTTGAACCTGGAAGCCACCTTTGAAGGAAGCTTTTCTAGACACTTGATGTACTTAGTCTTTCTGGAACCTTAATACAAAGCAGAGGATTTTGAATTTGGTTTTACAAAGTTTTTGTTATCCTAAAATTTTTTCCAGTTATCAATCATTATGTTTTTCTTCATATGCTTATGACTTATAGAGATATCTAGGTAGGAAGAATTGTGTCTCAATTTATTCCTATAAGCTCCTGAAGTGATCATCTATTAAGAGAATGGATTAATGAATTGTCTGTTTAGGTAATCCCCTCTAACCAATAAATCATCAGCATCTTGTGTAAGCTTAAGTATACTACCTTGAACCTTTGGAACATAGTTTAGAAGGTTTTCCTACTTATGATTGTTCTGTTTTACAGTCTAGAAACTGTGATAATGATATTATTTTCTGCCTTCTTCTCACCACTATTTTGATCTATATCACTATGTAAAGTCTTATAGCGGCCCTTTGCTGAGATATTAATATAACCCAAAGGATTAATTACTTTAATTCTACATCTGTCTTCATTCATTGGTCTTCCAAAAACTAAAACTAAAACCAAAATCCCCAAAACAACTATTTTAGATGCTCTGGCATTGGTAGCTAACCTACTACTATCTCAAAGGTATAACATTAGACTGACGCCATTACCGGGGATTTGAATTTCATTTAAGTTTCCCTTGGGACAATGATATTCATTTTTTATTTTCCTTTAAAGGTGTTTAAAGGTTTAGAAGGGCTAAAATCATTCACCTAAGCGACTCCACACTCCCAAGCTGACACCTCTTAAACATACCAAATCTCGTTCAGAAGCTCACATAGTTAGTCCTCTGAGATCCTAAAAGGCTTGTAAGAAAAGCCAGTTCTAAAAGGGGAAACCATCCATCTTCTTATTCTTCTTCAGTCCTACAGTAAGAAGAATTATAATCATTTGACCCCTATAGTAATATCCCATTTGATCTTGATTACTCCCATTTATCACCTACAGTTGCTGAACTTCTAAATATAGGAGTTGATTTTAAGTCAGCCTACCTTATTCATTCATTAGAATCTCATCCAATACCCACATCACCACCAAGATCACCTAAAACTGAATCTGATTTGGGTGTTGATCTACCAGAATATAAACCCACAGATTTCATATCCCCTACCACCTATGCATTTCCTTCCATTTTTGATCGACCTAAAGCTTCTTCTTTTAAAAAATCTGAGGAAACTTTCTCTATATATACCAGTCCTCTCTTTGAAACAAAAGGAGGCGTTCCTTTACAGGTCCCAAAGTTAGTTCTTAAGACTCCATTGAAGTCTTTCACGAGATCTCCTCCTCCTTCACCTCCAACTAGTTTATCTACCCCTAAATCACCATCTTCTTCCTCTACTTTTTCTTCATGTTCTACATCCACGCAAACACGTCATACTCCACCTAGACAACCTCATATACCTCAAGCACCTCATATACCTCAAATACCTCATACACCACCTGCTATCATGCCTTTCCGACCTATTGTACAAGCTAGATATGCTACCTTAGTCTTACCTAATAACCATGATGCATTCCTAGCTGGATACTTAAAATACCATCCCAAGTACAATGGAGAAACTGGTCCCTCAACTGAAGACCATCTTCAAGATTTCCTAGACTTTTCAGACAACATGAATATTGAAGAAGAAAATGTTTATATGATATTGTTTGTATAGTCACTTGAAAGAAATGTGAGGATTTGGTTTAAGTAGTTACCTGCAACTTCCATTAGAAATTAGGAAGATCTTACAACCTTATTTAAAAATAAATGGGGTGTGAAAAAGGATCCTCTTTACTTCCTCATAGAATTTGAAGAGCTTAAAAGGAACTTCGGTGAACCAGTATCAATTTTTTTCAAAATATTCAATAAACTCTATCACAAAATGCCTGTTGATTGTAAGCCTCCTGTAGCAGCAGCTAAGTCTAGATTTTCTAAAGATTTTGATGATGACTTTGATGTTATTCTACGAGAGAGAACTTCAAGAACTCTTGAAGATATGCAAACAAACAATATAGAAGTAGAAGCAAATAGGGCAGCCTCAACTTCTTTAAAACTTAAGGAAGAAAAGGCCCAAAGAAAACTCAAATTTGTTCAAGAAGCCTCTAGTTCCTCTAAGACTAAATTAGAAGATTCAAAAATAGATGAAATAACATCTCTTCTTAGAAACCTATCAAATAGGATTTCAAAGATTGAGACCCAACCTAGGACAATAAAACAAACAATTACCATACCTCAAAATCAAAATCAAGGTCAGTATAAATGAAATCCACCACTACAAATTCTTTAGAGACCTAACAATGGTCAACAGGTTCCTACTCCTCTATTGATAGTTGATGAACAACCTGATGATAATACTATGACAATTACTGAAGATATTAATAGTATGGATTCTTCTTCCAATCAAACAACTATCATTCCTCTCTCACAACAAAATCAGGTTCAAGAAGATCAGGAAGCTTCATAGGACTCTAAATATCATGCTTTCTTTGAATTTTTAATTGTAGAATTAAACAAGAGGTTTGATCTTATGCCTAGGCCTAGTCCTGGGAGACCTCCAAAGGAAACTCTAGTGATTGAACCACGTACCAAAACTGCTGAAGCTCAAACAACTCTCATTCAACCCTTAGATCAGTCAATTGATATTACCCAAGCTAGTAAAAACATTTTGACTACATTTAATGTTGAAAAAGAATTAGAGAGGGTTAAGATCCAAATTCCAGTGTCTGAAATTTCTAAAAACCCTGGTTACAAAATCCAAGTCACAAAATGGATACAAAACACCTCAATTGATGCTGAAGGTGATGTCATAAGTCTACAAGATGAAAAACGAGCAGTAGTTTTTGGCCCTAGTTCAGACATGATAGAGGAGATAGTGTCTCCTTTCTATCTAACTCTTTAAACAAATGACTCCATGTTGTATAATTCTATGCTTGATTCAGGAGCATCACACAACCTTATGCCAAAATCTATCATGAACCATTTGAAACTTGACATAACTAGATCCTACCATGACCTGTACACCTTTGATTCTAAAAAGGTGCCCTGTTTGGGATTGATCAAGGATCTAGTGGTTACCCTTGCCCAAATTCTAGTGAAAAGTGTAGTACTTGATATTGTTGTCACAGATATCCCTCCCAAGTTTGGAATGCTCCTTTCTAGGTCTTGTTGTGCCAAATTAGGGGGACCTCTACAGATGGATATGTCATATCCTACTATTCCTGTTTATGGAGGAGAGAAATTATGATTATATAGAGAGGTAAGATTTGTACATACTATTTGTAAGACTGACCAGCCAAGGAACCATCCAATTTATGCAATAGATCAAGACTTTGGTTATTTTAAACTAACTTCAAACCAACATAAAACTCAAGTCAAAATTGAAGAGGTAGTTGAAAATCCTAAACCAAGCCAAACTGATCTTTGGAAATTTTTCTTTGATGGCTCTTGCACAAAAGATGGGGTAGGAACTACAATAGTTCTAATTTCACCTGAAAAAGAAAATATAGCCCAATCATGTAAATTAGAATTTGAAGTTGCCAATAATGTTGCTGAATATGAAGCTTTCCTTTTAGGATTGCAATTAGCCAAAAGCTTAAAACTTCAAAACTTAAGTGTTTCTACTAATTCATAGCTTATTGTTAAGCAAGTAAGAAATGCTTGCCAGCCCAAGCAGCCTAGACTAAGGTCCTACCGAAATGAAGTACGACATTCAGTTGAAAACTTCTTTGATGCTTTTAATTTGACTCATATTCCCAGAGATCAAAACATTCATGCAGATGCCTTAGCTGTCTCTACCAGTTCTTTTAAAATTCCTTATCATACTAATGTACTCTATCAAATACAAGTCAAATATTGGCCATCCATCCCAGATAATCTGAAACTTTGGCAAATATTCAAAGATGATGAAAATTTGAAATCATTTTTGCAGGTTATAAATGATTTTTAATTTCTACAAATTGATGAAGATAGAACTGAAATAAATGAAAATGAAAATGGAAATGATACTTCAGATTTTAAAACCCAAATTGCTAATCATGACATTATTCAATTATCAAATAATTTTATTCCAAAAGGGCTCATTCCTGTGGAAATATTGTTTGATCAAAATGATGTCCTCCGAAACCCTCAGTCCATTTCTTCAGAAGATGACATAGAAGAGATTAACATTGGAATTGATGAAGATATCAAAAACATCAAAATATGTGCATCTCTAGACCATGAGATCAAAGCTCAATATCTTGAGTTAGTGCAAAATTATAAGGACGTTTTTTCTTGGACTTATGATGAACTAAAGACCTATGATACTTCGTTAATACAACATAAGATTCCCTTGAAGCCAGAAGCAAAACCTTATCAATGGAAAGTTAGAAGGATAAATCTAGCCCTTCTACCAGCTGTAGAAAGTGAGATTAAAAAAATGCTAGATGCTCAGATCATCCTCCATCTTAGATATTCTAACTGGGTTGCAAATCTAGTTCCTGTTAGAAAGAAAAATGGAGAAATAAGTCTCTGTGTGGATTTTAAAAATTTGAATAAGGCATAATTAAAAGATAATTATCCTTTGCCCAAAATGGATCAGTTACTTCAAATGGTTTCAGGAGCACAAAGACTTTCTATGCTTGATGGTTTTTTAGGTTACAATTAGGTGAATGTTGATACAACAGACAGAGAGAAGATAGCCTTTACTACACCCTTGAGTACATTCATGTACGCTAGGATGCCATTTGGCTTAACCAATGCTGGAGCAGCATTTCAGAGAGCTATGGACATAGCTTTTATGGGTCAGGTAAATAAATTTGTGGTTATTTACCTTGATGAGATAACTATTTTTTCTAAATCTGATCAGAAACATCTAAAGCACTTGATGAAGGTTTTTGACAAGTGTAGAAAATTTGGGATATCATTGAACCCTAAGAAGTCCTTGTTTGCTATCAAAGAAGGAAAACTGTTGGGCCATATTATTTCAAAGGAGGGAGTAGTAATTGACCCCAAACAAGTATCTACCATTGAATCATTGACCTTACCTAGAATCAAGAAGGAGATTCAAGCGTTTCTAGGAAAGATTAATTTTTTAAGGAGGTTTATTCCAAATTATGCAGAGATTGTAAAAGATATAACTGACATGCTCCAAAAAGACCATGAATTCAGATGGACTCCCTCTTCTAAGCATGCATTTGAACAAATAAAATGGGCTATTTCTGAAGCTCTCGCCTTAGCTAGCCTTGATTATACTAAACCATTTAGTATTTTCTCTTTTGCCTCTGAAACAACCCTTGATGTAGTTCTGTTACAGAAAAATGAAGATTTCTATGACCAACCCATAGCCTTTTTCAGCAAGGTTATGAGAGATGTCGAGCTTAAGTCTAACATCATTGAGAAGCAAGCCTATGTCCTCATTCAAGCCCTGAAATCATTCAAGATGTATGTCTTACATTAACCTATTACTGCTTATGTTCCAAATAGTGCTATGAAAATTGTCCTAACCCAACCAAACATTGATGGGAAAAGAGGTAGATGGATCACTCAAATTCTGGAGTTTTATCCAACTATCAAGACTACCAAGCTAGTAAAAGGTCAAGGAATAGCCAAGCTTCTAGCTGAATCCAACTGCAAAGTACTTGGAATAAATTATGTTTTAGAAATACAAGGGAAGAATACACAATAACCTTCCCTTCATTCTCAAGGGAAGAATACA
The DNA here is from genome assembly GCA_031772625.1 of Pinus tabuliformis. Taxonomy (NCBI): domain Eukaryota; kingdom Viridiplantae; phylum Streptophyta; class Pinopsida; order Pinales; family Pinaceae; genus Pinus; species Pinus tabuliformis. Next base: position 1,244,876,928 of record CM062807.1, on the reverse strand, counting down.
AAAGAACCTTCTGTCCTTACAAAAGAGGAGAGTCCACAAGAACCTTCCTTTCCTCCTAAAGGGGAGAATCCACAAGTACTTCTACCTTCAAAGCAGATCAATCCTATACACATTGATGAAAAATTCTTGTTATCAAACTAGTATCAATATATTGTAAATTTCTTGATCCATTTTGAGTGTCCATCATCATTCTCCAAAACTGAGTGTAAAACCCTTAAGTTAAAATCAGTCAAGTACTGCATTATGAATGCAAATTTATACTGAAAAGATCCAATGAATATTTTGTTATTATGTTTAATAGAATCAAAAACTAAAGGAATCATTCATTAGTTTCATACAGGATTTTGTGGGGGACATTATGCTTGGAGAGAAATAACATACAAGATTCTGAGGGGAGGATTTTATTCGCCCACATTGTTCTTACAAGTAGGGGCAAAGGTTGGAGGTTGTGTTCCTTGTCAAATGTTTTCTGGTAAACAAAAATTAGCAGCTCTTCCACTCATTCCATCAATAGTTTCAAAACCTTTTTCTCAATAGGGATTAGATTATGTTAGAGAGATTCACCCTGCTTCAAGTAATCAGCATAGATGGATCCTCACTACAACAGACTACTTCACTAAATGGGTGGAAGCAATTCCAGTCAGAAATGCTACTGATTCAGTAGTAATTGAGTTTATTGAGGAGAATATCTTATCAAGATTTGGTTGCCCAACTCAAATTGCCACTGATAATGCAACAAGATTTTCTAGTGTTAAATTGATTGACTTTTGCCAAAAATATCATATTTGGGTACATCATTCAACTCCATACTACCCTCAAGGTAATGGCCTTGTAGAGTCATCCAACAAAAGCCTGGTAAAGGTAATAAAAAAGACTCTAGCTGATCATAAGAAGAGCTGGGATTCACATTTGATTTATGCAGTATGGGCAAACAGAATTACTCCAAAGAGATCAACTGGAAAATCTCCATTTTAATTAGCCTATGGGAAACATGCAATTTTTCCTACCAATTTTGCCTTACTTGTTTTAAAATTCCTGCAAGCTTTAACAGATGAACCTGATGATTTTTCAAGAAGGATAAATCAAATTATTGAACTTAATGAAAACATAGATGAAGTTCAATACAAATTGAATAAATATTAGAATAAGATAAAGGTCCTGTTTGACAGAAGAGTCAGGGAAAGAGACTTTATGGAAGGAGATCTAGTTCTAATATGGTATTCCAGGAGACAAGAGAAAGGAAAGCATGGATAATTTGACAATCTATGGTTTGTACCTTTAGCAATTGCTGAAGTGAAGGGTAACAACACTTTTTTGCTGTGGAATCTTGGGGGGCTATATTCCACTTATCCTGTAAATGGAAGGTTTCTCAAACATTACATTCAGTACTAAGAAGTTGAAATAGATTTCATTGTAAATACTTTGGTTTTCTTTTACTTTTCAAGATGTCAATGTGATTTTTCTTACAGCAAGGACTCCATAGCCTGAGGAGAAGGCACATGGATCTGCAGGTTCTCTGGATTCTACAGGAGAAAGTAGTTCCCAATTGAAGCCAATGTTGTAGCATTTTTTGGTTTTGATAAGATAAGATAGAATATTTGAAAAAATGTTAAGTTATGATATGGACATAATAATAGTGAATAAAATGTTTTTAAAGAAAATATCTTGATGATGATGTCCATATCAAAGAAAATGTTAGGTTAGATGTCCTAAAAAATGAAGACAAAAAGAAAATGTTAGGTTAGAAAGAAAAGGAAAAAAATAAACTCTGAAAGTGAGCAAGTCTAAATGCCACTACTATTCTTACTGCAAAATAATGGTTGTGTGTAGCCTGTCTTAAATGCCACAACCCATGACAGTCAAAGAGTTTAATCTTTACTGCTTCATGCTTTAAATTTGATGTTATAGTTAGAGAATAAAGATCTGGACAAACTGTTTAATCTTGGAAGATCAGTGGTTAGGTAGAGAATAACAAGGTGCTCATTAGTTTAACCTGAGCCCTTGGATGTTATAAGGGTAGATTTAGATAGTTTTCTTTTGTAAAATAAAAAGAAAGGAAAAGGGTTTTCTAGCTTAAATGCACCCACTAAGTGAAGAAAAAATGATAGGATAAGCCAAGGGTAAGTAGAAGAAAGGTTACAGAAGTTTGATTATTGATTGGACAAAATATACATTTATCATGTTTCTATGTCCATGATGCAATCACACAAAACAAATGAAAGTCTATAAGATCAATTACTTAACTTCCCATTCATCCCCATTCATCCCTATATTCACTAATTTCCCCTTCCTACCTTCATACATTCATATTCATTCATCTTCCACAAAAAACCCCTTTTCCTAAGGTTAAATTCCTTTTTACCTAAGAAAAGTGAAAACCCCATGTAAAATCACTTTTAACCATGTAAAATACCTTTTACCATGTAAAATACTTTTTCACCTAAAAAACCCACAAAAAGGTGTTTTAGCCTAAGTATTGATATATATACATGAAAAGCAAATAAACTGTGAAAAAGCATAATACTTAGTGAATTTCCATTTTCCGCCTATATTTCCCCTTTTCACGTGTATTTCCCCTTTTTCCACTCATATTTCATATTAACACTAACTATAGTATTAAACCCCTAAAATTCCATTTTCCCGTATATATTAACTCCCTTAATTTTATTGATAGGAAAATTACTTCATTAAAGGTTGAAATTGACACCAACTTATCGAGGATATTTTTCCCTTTCTAACAAGATATCACTCGCCCTCTAACTCCTCATAGATCGAGAGAAAATGATTTTTTAAGATGAAATTATATATTTTCTGTCCTAGCCGACCTAAGCCGACATCATGCAGGAATCAGGTGGTAAGTGGTAAGTGTCAGAACTTACCCGATTCCATTCAATGCATGACACATAGCGGCGTGGAAAGAGAAAAACCACCCTCATCAGGTGGGTACTCTTTGCGCTTGTTGTCCACGCGATATGGGCGTTGACCGTTAGATCTGGCGGGGTTGATCTAACGGTGGAGGACGATCGTGCATAATGCATGATTGGAAGGAATGTGGGATGTTGGATCGGTAGGAAAAGATCAACGGCAGAAGGAGGTGGAATTACAAGGTGTCTTCGGGGAATGCGTTATAAGCACGTAAGACATATGGGTAAGGTTTTATGGGGGTTTTTGGCCAATTCGCTTGGGGCTAAGGTTAAAGAGGGTTTTGTTGGGGTATGAAGGTTAATTTAGGAAATGGGATGGGTAGAGTGTGAGCGGGGTAAAAGAAGAAGGGGAATGATGGCCCATGTGGAACACCTTTAAGAACAATGAAGCAGACTGAGCCTTTCCTTCAACCTTCATAAAGTCAGCACTGCACCTCAGGGCTAACAACAACCACAAAAATACCCATACCATTTTAATCTTGTGGACCTGAAGTATCAAGCATGACTATGGAAATCCATCCCATAAACTAACTCAATGGGAGATCCTAGAAAGGTGACATGGAAAATGTTTATTCATCCAACAGTTAGCCACTTTACAAAATAATGAGGAATTAAGATTAAAGCATTATTAACAAGACTTACCATAATATTATTTAATATTACACGTGAGGCAACCATATACTTGAAAATATTGTGGAACAAATGGATAGATGTGGAGCAATAACATGAAACTTAAGAACTTCCTTCTTTTATTTTGATGAAGGAACAAAACACATAACTTTGAATTAAACAAAACCTGAAACATAAAAACGTAAGAGAAATCAGAAGAGAAACAACTTTTTATTGAAAAACAATAAATAAATCAAGTTACAAAATTTGTGATTTCAAGTGCAACAATGTTGTTTCCTAAAGGAACGTCAATTTGTTTCCAAGAAAAACAATATGTCAATGGTGAATGAATGGAAAAAAAGATCTTTTGGAAAAATTCTTTGGCAGAAATGACTTGGATCTTCAAATGGAAATCAATTATTCATTTCTCATATTATGAATCCATTAAGTAATGAAAAAGTCTTTCATATTTTTTTTATTCATGTTGGTGAGCAGTAGCGGGAACAATTTGGCAACAAGCTCTTATAATCCGATACATTTTAGATCATGATACTTAAAAAAAAAACTCAATATCATATGATATTAAATTTCTTAATAGATTCTTGGATGAAATTCCCTTATTTCATTAACATTTCCTTCAAGAATCACTTGTTCATAAATGGACCTCCTTTATTCCCCCGAGACCTGCAAAAAATGAGCATCTACCTGCAATAAAACATGAAATCATGGAAGAAGAGAGGTGTATCGGCTCTATTAATCCAAGAAATATGAAAAACAAATAACAAGTCATTAATCTATAAAAAAAAATCCATAGAAGAAAATAACAAAGTAATATTCATTTATTACCTATAGGAGAGTGGTGGTCAACCATACTATCCAACAATATTTTAATCATAGCATTTTTGTCTTTCATATGATTTGAATGATTCCAAAGCCAAATGAAAGTTAATTTATAGGTATATATCCAATTGAAATAGGAGTGAAAAATCCCATGGGATGTTGTGTCAAATTTACTCAAAATAACCAGCATAACAAATCTATTTTCGATTTCCTAGCTTAGAGCAACAATTGATATTTGAAGAATATTTTTTTTTAATGATGGAATGATATGATTCAAATTAGATATGAAATTAAATTCATGTATTTATCTCTAATAGAAACATGTTTTTAGTACAATAATAATTGATGGGTCAAATATGCCAATGAACAACTGAAACATTAGGGTTTTAAGAAAGTTGATTTGCGATAAGAAGTCAATTTTTTAGCTATAAATTTCTCACATGAAATTGAAATCGAGTGATTAAAATTGCCTTGTAAACTAGATTCATAATTAAATATACCATAGAAACAAGTTTGTAAAATAGAGTCATTTACGCCTCCAAAAGTTGACTGTCCCAACTTTGTCCTTAAGTTTCCTTTTGGTCATGCATTTTTCATTTCAAATCCAAAATGAGTTATTCAAATTGGTTTAGAAATTAAACATAAAGGGATACTTAATATAGAAACAAGATTTTAAAATATTCCTATTTGGTCCCTCAAAACATGACTGTCTTAACATTTTTTTAGAAATTTCATCAAGCCCATATGCCATAAGATATGATAAGCAAGCAATTTTTTCCAAATTGGTCATCAAAATGGATATGAGTATTTGTATAAAATTTATTTTCAATATAATAAATCTTCACACATAAAGAAATTAAAATATGTATCACCAATATTAATTTCCACAATGTGCTGCAACAAAAACAACTATTTTTACATATAAAGATTTTATTTATTTATTTCCTTATTTATTCTATTTTCTACACTAACATACTCTACTTTGAAAAATAAAACATGCCTATGTATAATAGTACTTCCATTGGAGCCATTTTCGAAATATGGCCTCAAGTATGTACATACTCGAATTTGAAAAATCCATGTTAATAGATACTAGGGTATGAGAGACCAACATCCCTGTTAAGGATGGTGCCAAGAATTGTTGAAGTATCGAGTGATGTTGCAAGAAAATGGTGAAGTGAAACCAATATTCAATATAGTCCTCTTTTTTTTTATTTCCCATAGTTGTCATATCATGAAGTTCTTAAGTTTATAATGTCTTATTAATCTTGACATCATGCTGATACAGACTAGAAGAAACCTCAATTTCTTCCATAACTTCTGCAATTTTTGGATTTGGAAACTTCCCAATCTCAATATTAGTTTACTAAAATGGTGCAAGTGAGATAGAATGGGTGGGAAGGGTGGGTAAAATTTTTAGTTCAACATTGTAATCCTACTATACCGGTTTATTACTACGAAGGGGTGGAATGGATTGAGCAAGAAAATTTGTAGGGCATAGAGGATTTCGATGATATAGTTGATTTTGTTGTGTGGATGACTTTTATAGGCAAGCAAGATGTTGTTTAAGAGTTGGTAAATAATATGGATTATGTGTTTGTGCTACAAGATGAGGGAGAGTAGTCATGTAATCATAAGATGAGCCATGCCAAGCTTGTGGACAAGATTGGTGGTAGTTATATTGAGATTGGCATGGATGCCCTAACACAAGAGTATTCCATAATGGATTATGAAAGTAAGAAAATGGAGAGTAAGTGCTTTGAACCATATATGTAGGCCACAGTTTCCATGGTTACGAGCTTGTTGCAACTTCTCGATTTCTTTGTTATGATGCATTCATTCCAAGTAAAAAAGAGAAACTATCCATGTGATGTTGCTTTCGACATTGAGGGAAAAATAATTCTTCAAATTTTGATTTTTCTTAACCTACAAACATCCAATTGTGAAATTAGAGAGCTAATAATATCAATTTTAAAATTTTAAAATAAATCACTGATTTCAACTCCTATATCTTCTATTCTTATAGCAGAATTGAAAAAGAAAGAAGAAAGTTCTCTAGAAATTTTATGAGCCTTGGAGATTCATCTTGAATACCTTATTCATAATTCACAAACATCATCATATGATAACTGAAAAACATCACCTTTTCCTATCAGATTTAAGAATTCTAAAAAAATCATCTTTGATTCTGTCGAGTAGTGAGTGTTTTCAAGTTCTCTTTTGCCAATTGTTATGCATTGATTTTTGAAGGTTGCATTTAAATTGCTCCACATAGTCCTACAAGGTTTCATCTTACGCATGTGTCATCATGAAAATATCTTCATTGGCCTCCAGTATTCATGATACTTCTTCAAGAATACATTCTTCATATCCTCCTATGTTTGAATGAAGTTCCCACCAAGGCTCATAAATCATATCCTCTATAAAATACTTCAAACTCAAATAAGAATGTATGTGGGCCTTTCTTTGCCAAACCATGAAAATTTGGTAGAGAATATGGGGGAATGATATGCATTTGTGTAACTCCTCCCTGATCTTAGATAGGGAATTCAAAAGTAGTAGTATGTGTCATTTCTTCCCAAAATAGAAGATGTTCCTCATGTGCTACTTTGAGGCTCCTTCAAATGTTCCTATCAATTAGTTAGTGGAATAGGTGGTGCTTATATCACCAATTAAGTGAAATAATAATTTTTTTTTCAAAGGTCTACCTCTAATTTTATCCACACCTGCTATATGTCTTAAGGCTGACTACTGAGGATAGATATGTCACTGGTTCCCTAGGATGCATGCGTAGGTTCTTACCTTCCATCTTCAAAATCCATCCCTCACGAAATCAGGTATGCATCTACAACCAGTCATTAGTATGGTAGCACTCTTTTGATAGCATCCCTAGAAATGATGCTAAAATGTTGGGGAAATTAATTTCTTGATAAAAAAATGACTAATCACTTAGAGATTATTATCAACCGAGGGACATGTTTTTGTTTCACTAAAGTCTGCAAAATATATGCAAGAAACTACCAACAACTAAAATAGTTCCCCATGATTGTGTTTACATTTTCTATCTCATTCAATGAGAACTAAATTGTAAGACTTGAATACCAATACTAAATTAAAAAAAAAAAAAAAATGACATGAAAAGGAATTATTTTAATCACATGAATTGAACCAATACTAAATTAAACCACATCTTATTGAATTAGAAATTTAACCTATTGCACCCAACATAATTCAAATGCTAATCTAGAGAAGTAAATTAAAAGAAATCTATAAATTATAGGAAACAACAAATCTGGAAAATGCAAAAGCCAACAACTTACTTGAAAAAAAAAGGAAATTTAATTTAAGGAACAATAATTGAAATTGAAAGAAACAAACACAAAACTAAACTACTTTAGATGTTCAAGGCAATACCTCATCCAAGGTAGTGGGTTCAACTGCCCAAGAGTCATTTTTTCCTTGAAAGATAATCCAGATCAAATTACAAGTAGACAATTATGAAATTCCACTGATAGCACCTTTCATTAAAAAATAGAAATAGATACAATACAACTCTGAGATCTGCCTCTAATTCAATAATTGTCCATTCCCCTCTTTGATTTCTATCTTCATTAAAATATACAGAGAGCAAAGGGATAATTAGAACTAAATTGAACATAATGATTTTCCATTACAATTTTGGATTGATTTCAATGAGTTAATTAGTAAGATCAAATATTAAAGATCTTTCCATCATCAATCAACTAAAGCAAGTCGAATATGATTTTGCAATTAAGGAAAATTGGAAAACAACCACAATAATAAATCTCGGAAAATGCCCTTCATAGAAGCTTGTGTTTATCTCAATCCGAACCAAATTTTGGAAAGCTTCTAATGTGAAAGATAAGTTGGTCCCTTCTGCACAGAACCCATGTCTTAGATTTTCAATATTCATTTTCTTTAGCCGAAATATCCAACGCAAAATGGTCACATTTTATCCCAATGAAATTCTGAATTGGAATATTTGACTATGAATTGAAAATCAAATTTAGAATCTGAAAGAGATCTTGAAGGCTAATATCATGAGTGATTTTATAACAAACCCATTAATAAACCATCATTGGAAAAATAATGCATAGTAATCTTCAATTTATTAATAATTAAGGAGAAAAAGTATTACTTATCCACAAGAGCATACATAATTATGAAATGGAATTAAATGATAAATTATGATAAATGGTGTGATAAAGAATGGTAGAAATGGATGAAATATATCTCAATAACTCATAACAATAATAAAAAATTAGTGGCCTTATAATGATTAGACCAATGATAGGATGCCATATCAACATCTTCTGGGGATTTTACCCACAACATGGGTTCTTCATCTTCAAACTAGCATAACTTAGAAACTATAAAAAACCATGTCTTGTGGTACATACCAAAAAAAACATCCTGGTGAGGAGAATCCATCAAGGATGATCCTAACACGAAACTCCATGAATTTCCATGTCAATTTTATTGACAAAAGGTGGGGAATTTCTTTGTGCTTCTTGGGTTGACATCAACAAAAACCATAGATAAACAATTATGTTCAAGAAAAGGTACCCCATACCTAGGAAAGATGATCTATTAGATATGTTGTAGCATAGGAAGTACCTCACCATGTTGGTTTTAAAATCAGGGTATCAATAGTTTTGATTCAAAGAAGAAGATACTTGGAAGACAACCTTCAAAACCAGACAAGGTTCCTATAAATGGTTATTCATGCCATTTGGTTTGTGCAATGTGATAGAAACATTTATGAAACTAATGCATGGTATTTTATGCGGTTGCCCCATTTATTGTTTATTTAGATGATTTACTAGTTTACAATGTTACCTAGAAGGAACACATCTCACACTTGATGCAAGTGTTGGAGACTTTGAAGAAGGGCCAACTACTAAAGAATCTCAAGGAATGTGTGTTTTCACAATAATATTTAGTGTATATAGGCTTAGTGATTGGTGGAGGAGAGCTTAAGATAGATTATGTGAATTTGGAGGCCATCATGAAATGCCTAGCGCCTACAAATGCCTTTGAGCTTAGGAGTTTTTTTGGGGTAGCACAATACCTTAGGAAATTGATAGTTTCATTTTTACAAATAGATGCACCACTCCATGTTATATATAGGGAGAATTTTATTTATGGGACTTTTCATCAAAGTGTAGAAACCTTGGCAAAACATATTAGCCCATATTATGCAAACTATAAACTATTTGGTGACATTTTTGTAAAATATTAAAACTTGTAATGATTTTATATTGTCCATAAAAAAATTGTGATTTTTAAGGTATAATATTTTATCCTATAGAATTTGGTTGAATCATTTCTAGAAATATGGAAAGTAATGAATCGTTTCTTGGAAAAAGCTTGAAAAATGACCTCAATTGTGAAATTTATCTCTTAAAATTTCCCTAGCTATAAGATCGAGTCACAAAAGTTTCCTATGACTTTTTTTTTGTATAAGTCTTTGAAGGAACTAAAGAGAAAAATTATCCAAGCATTGGTTCTCACATTACCAAAAGTACAATAGCCCTTCGAAGTGGAGATGAGTGTAATTGGGCATTCCATGGGAGTAATCTTGGTGCAAGGAAGAAGGCATGTATGCTACTATTCCAAAGTATTTCATGGACAATTTCTCAACCACGAAGGCTTCACTCAATGAACCTCTAGAATATCACATGCGTTTGTGGCATATTAAATAACACCCTTAATTTGACTACACATTAGATAATTCCTCTAAATATCACATTATTTAATCCCCTACCAATACGAACCCAATACACCTTCCCAATTTACAAAACTCCTACTTTCATTAGATATTGTAGGTATCCATTTCTTCATTAAATTTTTTTATACACCGTTATAATTTTTCATTAACTTTGAGCTCCATTTTTTATAACTACCAATATAAAAACCATTTACCCCCTATATATCCCACAATGTATTATGTCATGTTTTCCTCAATATATATTCCCCAATATGAATGCAAGTGGTATGGTATTTCTCACCTAGTGAAGCCCCTATGTTCTCAACTACCCTACCTATGAAAAGGAGCTCTATGATTTGGTATAATTTGTAAAAAAGTGGAAATACTCTCTGATGAGAAAATAGAACATCATCCACATAGATCACCAAGTACTAAAGTATCTACAGGCCTAGAATAATCTACAACAGACTAGACATTACAAATGGTTCTTACAATAATTTCATTTAGTCATTAGGTATAAGAAGGGAGATACAAAGAAGTAAGGAGACATCATTTCAAGGCCACCCACATCAAAAATGAAAACTTTGGGAAATTTTATGCACATGGAACCTTTCACCTATGATGTATATAGAGAAGAATATATATAAGATGAGGATGTCAAAGAGGTGTTTTAGCATTTATAATGGTAGATTCATGTGAATTATGGTGATAACTGTAGAATAATCTGGTGCAGGTTAACTCAATAATGCAATATAAATCAAAGCAGAATACTATAACCTACTTCTACTATCAATTTGTGGAAGCTTAAAGATCGAGCTGAACAATATAACCATAAGAAGAAGAATCAATGCACAATACACATGAAAATACTTTGGGGAAAGACTCAACTAAAAACCCTAGCATTTGTATTATCATACATAGGAATTATACAAAGCCTTAGCTCTCACAGCTAGCCATCTCTTAGTACAATCCTCACAGATGCTCACAGGCAATCTTTGCTTCTCACCAGCCTTCCTCTTTGCCTTCTAATCTCCTATTTCCTTATTTTGTTCCTCTGGGATGATTCACCTTCAACCAAGTGGAACACTCTCTCACACACTGTTAGAACTGCAAAATCCTCAAGGAATGATGCCTTGACTACATGCATGATTTTTCTCTATAAGAAAACACATGCAAGTGATAGTACATTGTCCTTGACTTTAATCTCAACTGGGTCTTCCTTAGAATAGACATGCATGAGTTTCTGATGAGGTAACCTTCAGTTAACTAGAGTAGCATTAGTTGAGTGCATGCATGCATCAACTGACTGTTAACTCTCTATTAGTTCCTCAAACAGTTTGGAACTAATTTAACTGGACTTAACTCAGTAAACTGGGTTAACTAATTACAACACAAATATAGCTCAACCTTATCTCCTTAATTTAAGGGATAACTCTTGCATGACTTGAGAAAGAATTCTAACTTGACTTTCTCCAACTAATTAATTTAAAGTAAATTAATTAATTATTTCCAAGTAGCTGTTAAGACTAAATTCAATCTTAATTCACAATTTAATTCAAGGACAAATTAAATTGGAATATTCTTGTTTTCATATTTCAACACTCCCTCTCAACAAGAAAGGGATTATCTGCCACTGTTATAGACATATTTGGGCACTACAACCCCAATCACATATGTTCATAAACCAAGGGCTTCTAAATCCCTAAAAGTTTTGTTTCATACCCTAAAGTAACAAGGTCAACTGATTACATCATCTCCCAGAAGTTCTCCATGAAAAACTACTCAGAACTGGTCAAAACATGACCATACAGACTGCTCCATGCATACGGTGTGATGCATCTCACCTATTACACACGGGGGTGTGATGCATACTAGAAATCCCTTCTGTAGGGTGCAATGAGCGAGAGTAGACAAATGGCAGAAGCAGTGTGCTAGGTGGAAACCCAGAGAATCTTCTAGAAACTACTCATATGAAACGTGCCTCTCTGAATTCACCTAGGGATGAGTAAGAGATCTGAAATCTCCAAGTGGAACCAAGAACTATCAATGAAATGACACTAATCAAAATCCCAAAAGTTGACTCACTCTCCTGAAAACATCTATATATGGATCCCTCATCCAAGAGATCCAGAGGTTGGAATTTTGTAATTTGCAAGGAACTGTTGTTGGTTTCTCTTTGAAGACATTGTTGGGTAATCTTGCTTTGTGTGAGGTGAAGAGGGCTTTCATGCTGGAGGATGATGCTAGATCAGATAGCCTGGTTGTAATCCTCTCTTCTATTACTTCTATTAATAAATCTATTTGAGTTTTCCTCCATATGCTTGTATATCTCTAAATCTTGTTTATGTATGCATTTATATGGTTAATGTACATCTGATCCTACATTATTTATGGGTATAGATATCTATGCTTTGATTTTATTTTACTGCCTTGGCTCTACAAGTGTTCTTTGAAGTGGGACAAGTGAGAAAGGAGTGGCGACAGCTCTATCAAAGGAGAGAGGAGACAAGCAAGGAGACTAGAGAAAGACTGAGGTTGGTGCTCTCTGCTTCTCTCTCATCCATCTCTCATAAAGGAAAACACAGGTAACTTTAATCTGTTTGTTTCTAAGATAGCTACCCATCTTATTGGGACTAGCAGCTCTGAATGGACACTAGTTTTCCCGATAACAAAATGGCGACTCCACTGGGGAGCAAATAGTTTGTTTGTTTTGTTACTGTTGTTTGCTTTATAAACCACACACAGAGCTTGATGTCAAGCCAGCTAGCCTTCGAACTGATTTTGCTATGCAACTAAAAAGTAGATCAACATTGCTTCAGTCAATCTCTGGGTTGGTTTATGAACTGAACATCTAGCTTACAAACATCCTAAGTGCCCTGGTGGTAGCTCAAATAACCTCATTAGATCAGCCCCTATACTTTGTGTTTACTGACAATCATTAGCTCAGCCTAAATCCCTGAACTTAGCTGCAAACTATGAGAAAAAACCAAGCTTAGTCTCGTCCCTCGACCATCGCATTGTCTCTTCTTGGCAGTCTGGATGCATCGCACCTCCCGTGTGATGTAGGTGAGATGCATCCCTATTTCCCTGTGTTACAGGTGTGATGATCAGATGAGACTGTTTTTGCCTCCAAATTTTGGTTTTTTCTTCATTGCCTTAAGCTTTATTCAGTAGTTTTGCTATCTGTGATCAGTGTTATCTCTCAGGTTTTCCCAAAAGTTGTAAGAAAGGGAAAGGAGGCCGAGGTAACCATAGACCAATCTTTTAGATATAGAATCTAGCCAATCTATATCTAGAGAGGGCTCTCTCTTTATGATTTAGATTTGTTTTTGAAGGTATTAGGCTAGTTATGAAGTTCAAGGGTTTCGTTTGAGTTTGGGTGGTGAGATTAAATAGAACAGAGATGTAAGATATAGTAGTTCATTCCATTGGGCTAATGGAGTTAAAGAAGATGGCTTTCTGGATTTGGTTTCTTAACATAGGATGGCTTCACAGAGCGAGGTGGTCAAACAGGGGACAAATAAAAACTTGGAATAGATGGAATGGGTTCAAATTGGGTGAAGGGAAATTAAGAATCCCTCAACCTATTTAAAGATGGAAATTGGATGATTACTGAGAAGGAGCAGTTAAGTATTCTTTAGCAAATAATCAACATGAAAGAATTAGGACACAGGAGCAATTAAGATTTCATTGCTTAACTTAATTCTGAAGAAAACACAGAGAACAATAATGACTGAAAACAGAGTGCAATCAAGCATATTCTGAAATTAAATCTTTCTTTATCATTCAAATTTGTGAAACACAGATGATATAATAAACTAATAAAACTTTAAGACACAAGATATAGAGGACTTATTGATCCGGTGATTGATTCAAGAAGTTTGTGACAAGTCCACTGCTTTAATTCCTCATCCAGTAAGCCATACAACGGTTGATTCCAACAACTCTCTATTCCAAAAAATCAATATTACAGCAAAGTGTAGGAATCCACCCTCAATACTCTAATGGAGGGGGTATTTATGCAGAAAATTATACAAAAAATATCTCAATGAGATAATATCTAGGATGACTAAAAATAGTTTACAAAAAATAGAAACAGCTAGCCTTGAAAATAGGGAAAAGATGAACTGATGTTGTGCTGGTCCTGTTTTTGTTGAATGTGCTGTAGGTAGGACTTAGGATTCGGCTTGTAGCTATCTTTCTTCAGTAACTCTGTGTTGGCTTCCCTTTTCTTACCAATACTCTTTAACCCTGAATTGATACACTTCGTCTGTTTACCTATGTCCACCTTTGACCGGTTTTGACCCCTGTTCATCCTGCTCTAGTAAAAAGCTATGTCTGATAGATAGCTCAACATTTAACTTTTACCAAGGGCAAAAGCGCAGCTATGGATAAATACCTGTTGTTGGGACATTGGAGGTTTGTGCTGCACCCTCTAATTCATAACATTCAGATCTTTATGTGGAGATTGTATTAGTTTCCTGTGGAGGTTCCGGCAAGTGGTACACAAATTTATGGCCTCTGAGATAGCTGAAAAGGTACCTGTAATTGAGGAGGAAAATGTATACTGTAGGTTGAATGGATGGCTCGGAGTTCATCGCTATAGCTTTTTTGGTCAGGTGGCGTTGAGAAAATGGAGCAGATCTTTTTTTTGCACGAGAGCGCAATATGCAGAAAAATATAGCAAAAATGACAATTTACCCTTTTATTTGACAAAATGAAGTTTTGGCGGGATTTTTTTATTTGATTGGGCGGATGACATAAGCGGTACGGATGACGTCAGCAGAGCGCAGATGATGTGGCAGGAGTACGGGGCAAATGATGTGGCAGATGACGTTAGCCATACCAGACCAGACGTCAGCCGATGATGTCAGTAGTAGGGTGGTAAGCGGTTTTGCCTGCACTGCTTTTGGGGCTGAGTGGTTTCAGATCAGGAGGGAGCGAGCACCCCAGATGGGCGACGCGTGGCAGTGGTATGGGTGAAAAACCACCAGATCCCCACGAATTAACGCTCGGTTGAGAGGTGGGTTGCGATATGAATATAGGTTGTTGGATGATAATGGCTTGATCGAACGGTAGACGGGCAGGGGACATGGCGGGGAGTTATGCAGCAAGGCCGCCATGTTCATTAAATGTTTTTAATAGTTTTGGTTGTGTTTGATTGGTCGGGGGGATGGTTTTTAATTAACCCAAGTGGTTAATCAATTCCGATTGCAGAGCGGGGTTTAGGTTATTAATAAATTTCAAATAAATCTATTAATCCGTCTTTAACTATATAATGGTTATATACCATTAGGGCAGGAATACATAAAAGTCGGGGTTTTTAATATAATTACACACTACGGGAAGGTTTAACGTTTATATGGGATTTATATAATAAACATGTTAATTGTTAATATGAATTATGAAATAAAAAGCGCTAAGTTTAAAAATAGTTGTCTTTTGTGGTT
Organism: Pinus tabuliformis; assembly: GCA_031772625.1. NCBI lineage: Eukaryota > Viridiplantae > Streptophyta > Pinopsida > Pinales > Pinaceae > Pinus > Pinus tabuliformis. The sequence goes on along the minus strand of CM062807.1, from coordinate 1,244,861,374 downwards.
AAACTTAGGCTTTGAAGGGGAAGAAGGGGTTTATATGAGGAATATTTTCCATTTTCCTAAGTAAAATAGGAATTTACTTAGGCCATCTTTATGAAGTGGAATGAGTGATTTATGAATGATATTAAGAACAGATCTTAATACTTTGGGGAAATTAGTGAAATCTTTAGGGAAAAGTATGAAGGGGAGTTAGTTATTCAACCTTGCCTCGCTTGAGCTGCATCAAGTATATTGTCCACCTTGTACTTGTGACAGAGATAAGATTAACACATTTAGAGACATAATCTATCACAAGTGTCATTCTGCAACACCAAGCTACCTACCTTGCCTACTTTAGTCCTTGCATTTTTTCCTTCTTCCTTTGGGTGCACTTAGACTGGCAAACCCTTATCAACCTTCCTTTTCTTTTCATGGTAAGCCTACCTAATTCTGCACTTATTACATCCAAGGGCTCATATTAAACTGTTGAGCTCCTTTTTATTTATTCTACCTATTTACATATCTGCCAAGATTAAACAGTTTGATCAAATTTTATTCTCTATCTCTAAAACATGAAATTCAAACATGAACTAGCCAAGATTAAGCTGTTTGGCAATTCATCAATTGTGGTAAAAGTTTAACAAGATGCACACAATTGTTTATTACAGAAAATGAAAAAGTAGTGGCATTTTGGACTTGCACACTTTCCTAGTCCGTTTTTCTTTGGGGTTCATTTATTTCACTTTTTTGACCATTTTATTCTTTTTTTCACCCTTTGATTTTTCTTTTAGGGCATACCCTCTTTACATTTTTTATATTTTTTGATCTTTTGATAATATGGAAAACTTTGCAACAAGGAAAGGAATGAACATATTATAGAGCTCAACAAGTCGATCATGAAATATGACACCTATTGTTATAGGAGTATAACAGTGGCTCCACTTGGGGATGGCTTTCCCTAGTGGAAAGTAAAGAATAGCAGGTCAGATGGCCTCCTGAATAACTTTTACTGTGCTATGAAATCTCCTTCTACTAGTTGCTTTATTGTATATATGACAGCACACTTGTGAAGCTTAGGGCCTTCTCTTCAGGCTTCAACTGCAGCAAGTTACTATCCAATCCAAACTGTGACATTATTAAGGATATAGTATCTACATGTTAGAGTTAGAATACATTAAAAAACTAGATCAAAGTAATGTTTCAGCATTCGACCATTCGCTGATCCTTCTTCTGTTTCTGTACCCTCTAGGCTCTTCAGAAAGTAAGTATTGTTCCCTTGTAATGCTTGAGTGATAAATGGCCTTTTCCATAGGATGTCAAACTTCCCATTTTTTCCTTTGTCTTCTCTTCGGGAATCCCATCTTAGAAATTTGTCTCCAAGGTAGAAGTCTTCTGCTTTGGTCCTTTTATCAAATATTTTCTTGAGCTTTTCTTGTAACACTTGGGATCTTTGGTGCACTTCTTCTCTGGTCTGCTGCAAATGGATGGTCTAATTTATTCTCCTTTGAATGTCATTGGGTTCCACCTGAGCTTCTTGCAGTAATTTCATTACAGGAACTCCTAAAGATGAAGGAAATACAGCCTCCATGCCATAAACTAACTCATAAGGGCTAGTTCCAATAGATCTCTTTGTAGTAAGTTTGTTTGCCCATAATGCATTTGTAAGTTTCTTGTGCCAGTTTTTCTTGTTCTCTTCCAACAATTTCTTAATAATATTAATTATGCTTTTATTGGAAGATTTAGCTAGACCATTACCTTGAGGGTAATAGGCTGTGGAATGGGCTAAAGTGATATGGTATTTGTTACAAAAATTTATCATTTTCTTGGATTTGAAGGCAGTAGCTTTGTCGGTTATGATCTTTTTAGGATAGCCAAATCTAGACAGTATGTTGGTTTCTAAGAATCCTATAATCACTGTATCATTGGCTTGTCTAGAAGGAATGGCTTTTATCCATTTGGTGAAATAGTCTGTGGCAGTGAGGATCCATTTATGTCGGCCAGAGGAGGAAGGATGGATTTCTCCAATGAAGTCAAAACCCCATTGTTGAAAGGGCTTTTCAATGGAAATTGGTCTCAAGAGTAAGGGTAACAGTTTCCATTTGCCTTCAAAAAATTGGCATTTGTGGCAAGCAATGACAAATTTATTTACATCAGTAAACAAGGTTGGCCAGAAAAATCCAGCCCTTAGGATTTTATCTGCAGTTGATTTCCAGTAAAGGTGTCCACCGCAGTCTCATGCATGAAATTCTTTGAGAACCTTGTCAGCTTCTTCTTTTATTAAACAATTCAATAGAATACCTTCATGATTTTTCCAAAAGAGAGCATTATCTAAAATACAAAATTTTGAAGCTTTCATCTTTAAAATCCATTTCTTTGTTCTGGATAACCCTGGAGGAGCCTGCAGGTTTAATAATACATGAGTTATATTAGCATACCAAGGTGATTCTAAGAAGGCCTAGTTGATTTGTGTAGTCACCATCTCCTATTCATTATCTAGTTCATTAATATCCAGGGCTTGAAAGTTTGTTTCAGTCATGAGTTTAGCCAATCCCTGTCCTTTTATAAGCTTTGTAGGTTTTATTTCAATATCATACTCCAATATATTAGCTATCCATTTACCTCGTTTGCCTTCAATTCCATCCTGAGTCAGGATGTCTTTGACAACAACACTTGGTACATAAGCTATTACATGGGAGTATAATATATAGACCCTGAAGTCTTTAATAGCTTTCACAAGTGCAAAAGCTTGTTTTTCCATGATTTTATAATTTAGAGGTGCATCTCTAAGTGCGTTACTGAAAAAGGCTATGAGTTTTTCACATCCTTGATCATCTTTTTGCAGTAAAACAGTTGTTGTAGTGTGTTTTGATGCAAATGAAAAAATTATGAAGTCTCTATCGAACTTTGGACTTGTAAGGACTAGTGTTCTGGTCAACGCCATTTTAATTTCTTCAAATGCTTGTTTGGCTTCTACTGTTCATTTAACCTTTGAATCCTTTTTTAACATATTTTTCAGCAATCTACTTAACTTAGCCAAATTAGATATGAATCTTCTTAAAAAGTTAATCTTTCCTAGGAAAGCTTGAAGTTCTTTGACATTTTTGGGGTGGGGTATTTGCAGAATAACTTCTATTCTAGCAGGATCAATTCTGATGCCATCTTTGGAGATGATATGGCTTAACAGTTTGCCTTCTTCTAGATCAAACAATGATTTTTTAGGATTTAATGAAATACCATACTTTCTGTATTTTAAAACACTCGTTTGAGATGATATAAATGTTTCTGATCTGATTCAAAAAATACAGTCAGGTCATCTAGATATATAACCAGAAAATCATGAATTTCTTTTGCAAAAGCTATGTCCATTACTCGTTGAAAGGTTGCCCCTTCATTCTTAAGTCTGAATGGAATTTTAACATATTTGAATGTACCCCATGGTGTTGTAAATGCAATCTTTTCTTGGGCATCAGGATGAACCAAAATCTGATTATAACCTGAAAACCCATCCAAAAGTGAAATCCTAGAAGCACCTACTACCCTTTGTAAAATATGATCTATCTTAGGTAAAGGGTAATTGTCTTTCAAAAAACCTTGTTTACATTTCTCAAGTCAATACATAATCTAATTTCTCCTGTTTTCTTCCTTGTAGGCACTAAATTAGATACCCACTCTGAAAATTTGATTGGAGCAATTATCCTTGCATCATGCATTCGTTTGATTTCTTTTTCAATTAAAGGAAGCAGTAAAGGGTTAATTCTTCTGAGCTTTTGTTTGAATGGTTTTTGATTTTCCTTTAGGGGTATTGTATGTTGAATTACGAGGTGTCATAAGATTTCAGGTCTTCATAGCTCCAATAAAAAAAATCCTGGAATTCTTTGATTAGTTCAACATACTTAAGTTTTTTATCACGGGGCAAAGATTTCGATAATTTTACAATTTTTGGCTTTTCTTCAGTTCCTATGTTATAGTCTTCAATGTCCGCTTTTAGAGGTTCTATCTTGGGTTTCTTAGGAATATCGTTGAAATCAAAGAGATCTTCCAAAGGAGTTAATCCTTTGGGCAAATGATTATCTTTCAAATTGATAACTTCAGATTCTCCTTCAATAGTCTCATCAATGTTTATTTTTTTAAGATCCTGTATTTCCTTTTTGGTAAATTTCGCTGGATGAAGCATTTGAATTGCATTTTCTACTAAAATGTATGTTTCTATCTGATTTGTTAGTTCAGACTCACTAATTGTATCTACATCTATGTTAGTGCTAGAAAATTCTTCTTCTAGAGTTAAAAAATTGTTGATCTGATTATCATTGTCAAACACTTGCCGGTTCTTTACATTATCAGGTATGGCTGGCCTGTGTCTAATCTCAGTTGTGAATTGATGATTTGGTTCAAATGGTAATTTACAGGTGCTAGCAAACATTGTGAGGCTATGAGCTTGCAAGTTATGTTTTCTCAGGATTTTGGCAGGCTGAGTTTCTAGAAATGTATTGAGGATCTCCATAGCTATTCCTCTGTACTCTCTTAATCTGGAATCATTTGTTAAGAACTTCCCTTTTATCTGTTGAATGATTAAATCAGAATCTCCCAGGACTGACACTCTAGTTGCTCCCAATTTCTTGACCAGTTTAAGACCTAGCAATAGAGCTTCATATTCAGCCATATTATTAGTGCACCTAAAGTTTAATCTGTAGGCATGGCCTTCAGCATGATTGTTTTCAAGATTGTGCACCTAGACTCCTACTCCTGCTCCTAATTTGTTCACAGAACCATCAAATTCTAAGTACCAAAGGATTTCCTGTTCATAATTAGTATCTGGAGTTTTAGGGATCTATTTAATAGGGAGATCTGGTTTTTTAGTTTCTTCTGGTTTATCTGATGTTTCATGATTTTCAGAAATTTCTTGTATTTGAACACTAGACTTTTCATTTGTAATTTGCTCTGGTTCATCTGCTAAAACTTTTATTTCATGTGGGGGATCAATTTCAGCATTGTAAAGGATAAAAGAATCCATATCTAAATGTATTGAGCATATAGGGAAATTTTGAGGTTTCTCTTGACTACTTACTACATACTTCATTAAGGTTTCTCTGTATAGTCTCTTGGGTTGACCAAACACTGAAATAGTAGCATAAGACATGTCTAACAGTAGATATCCTTGAAGCTTTGCACCCCAAGATCTAGACAATAACATGCCATACTTTGGTGGAATATCAGCTACTACTATGTCCATTAAGATGGTTTTGGCAGGATATTGGACTAGTGACACACATAAGTATTTGATTAAACCTAAACATCTGACTTGACTTGAATCAAAAGAGAAAAGGTCTTTATATGGCCTGGTGATGTCAAGGTCAAGTCTCTCCACTACAGATTTAGGCATTAAGTTATGAGAACCACCAGAATCAAACATGGCATTATGAAGTATTTTATCATGTATGTTTAAACTTACATAGAAATGAGGAACTTCTCCATCTATTGTTTTTCCATTTACTCTAGGGCCAAATATCAATTCAGGTTGGTCATAAAAAACATTTACTGAATCTTCGTTCACAAAAATTTTGAGTGATCTGCTGATTTGACTTCTGTAGACATCATGTCTAGCTAATTTTGATAATGGAACAACTATCTTTAGTTTGTCTACTTCTGTCTCAAGATTAAAAGGTTTTTCGGTCTAAGTTCTTGTATTTTGGACAACTGGATTTTCTTCGTTTCTCTCCTCTTCAGGAGTTGGATTATGGGCTGAATTTGTTTCCAAATCAAGTTCTAGAGGATCATCTACGTTTCCTTTAGAAGGAAAAGAAGTGAAGTTTGTCTGTTAGGTGGTTGATTATCTGATACATCTTCAACAATTGGGTTATTAGGGTTAGGATCTGTTCTAGAAAGAATATGTACAGGGGGGGTACTGATCTTACCTTTGTTAGGCTACTTGGTATCTTTTTGTTTACTGGTTTCAAGGACATCTATTCTTCTGCTCCTCAGATTGTATTGTTTGTGGACTTCATAAATGGCTATATCATATCCCTCCCTAAAGTCAAATGACTCACCTGACTAGGTTTGGAATTGTTTAAGAATGTGAGCTTCTTGATCCTCTTGGGTCTAGAAAACTTGTTGTCCATTGTTGAGTCCCATCAAATTAGTTTGAGTGTCTTCTGTTGGTTCATCAGAAGTTGAGGCTTCAACATAATTTTCTTGAAATGGGGGCAAAATATTTTGGTCAGGCCCTGTCTTTACAATGTTAGGATTTTGGTTCTTTATGAAATTTGGATTTCTCCCAGTATTACTCGGCTGACCATCCCAAGGTGATTTTCTCTTGATTGCTTCTATTCTATGTTAGGATATTCCAACACATAGGAAATAGTTAAGTATAACTTGGTCTAGTATAGAGTTAGGTAAAGTGTGTTTCTTTACTATGTACATTTTGTAACTTACAATCCGACAATCACGATATGCAGTGATCTGATGGTTCATTCTCTCCTCGGTATTACCGGCACTTGATCCATGGCTTAACACCCAATTGGTCCATGATCTCTATTTAAAGAGCATGGAGGGTCATTTGTAGGTTAACTGTTCATGAGAGAAGCTTATGTAAAATTTCATTCTTTTATTAATAAATTGCCTGAAGTGGCCGCGTTGGCTCAGGCCGTGGACTGTTTCCCTCTTTGAGGGTTTTAACCACGTCAAAAATACTGGTGCATTGATATGTGACCTATGTGTGAGCGGTTTCCTTTGGTGTTTTTTCTGAGGAACTTACCCTGTAAATTCCTACATGGTATCAGAGCTATTTGAGGTCCGTGTCCATTGGTGATCCAAATCTAAAGCCAGTAGAACTATATCCGACTGTCGTTTCCTAGATCTACTATTTCTGACTACTTTCAGGCCGAGAGGACTGCTCTATTGTGTTGGGAGCATCTGTTCCAGTGAGGAACCCCTTTCGTTTCATGTGAAAAGGTTTCCGGTAGCCCTAGCTATGTCATTTTTAAGATCTAGAGGTATATAGTGTTTATTTGCAGTTTACAGTTATTTTCTCTCTATTTATTTCGGTTTCGGTTTATTTAGCTTTTTTTATTACCGGATCTATACCTTTCATTTTTGTGTATGCTCTTTTCCCCGCGACTCTATGTGATCTGGGAAAATCAGAAATAGAAAGGAAGGATTTTCCTCATGCGTATGCTCTTTTCCGCTGCGCCTTAGTGTGATCTTGGAAAATCAGAAACATTGAGGAAAATATTTAGTTTCCGGCTAAAGCTAACTTCAAGCTGCAAGGTTCATTTTTTTGGTATGTCCGTGTTAGGTTTTGTGTTTTTTGTTTTGTAGGGAAAAATAGCTTTCTCAAAGCAAGCACGCAACCCAAAGCTTCAGTGTCTAACACACCCCCCCCCCCCCCCCCCCCCTCTCTCTCTCTCTCTCTCAAACTTTTAGTTTAGCTCACTTGGTCCAAAGCTAATTTATGAGAGTAGAGGTCTTGAGTTCAAGTCTCCTTTTTGTGGGGGCAGATTTTTCATTTCCTCACTTCGTCGGCATCTTCGTCAAATTTTCTTCAAAAAGCCATAACTTCTTCATCCAGAAGTCATTTTCAGAGACGTTTTTTTTCAACCAGCCTAATTTTTCGGGATCTTTCCATTGGAACACTTAGTTTTAGCATCTATAGCTTTAGTTTCTATTAAAATGGAAATTCCATGCCAAGTTATTCTTGATAGCACCAACTACTTCCAATGGTGGTCCTACATTGTGGATTTACTTAGAAGTATAGGTCTCTATAGAATAGCCTTCGGCCAAGAAACCAAACCGAAAGATGAAGATAAGGTAGCTAAATGGGAAAATAGGCAAGATCAAGCATGTGGGTTGATAGGGATGTCTATTTCTCTAGATCTTAGATTACATATTGCAGAACTTGATACTCCTGAGGAAGCAATGAAACAGATCACTAAAGTTTTTGGAATTAAAAATGAACTTAAAGCCCATCAACTTGAGAATGAGTTGCTTACATTGGACCCCAATAATTTTTCTTGCATTGAAGATTTTTTGTCCAAGTTCAAGACCCTTATACTTCTCTTGGAAGGTGTTAAGGTTAAGAAAGAAGATAGTAACCTTATCTATTCCATTCTTACTAAGTTGGGACCAGCCTATTCTGTGTTTGTTTCCACCTTCCATTCTACAAGAGAAGCCTTCATTTCTCAAGGACAAGCCTATAAGTCCCCTTCCTTTGATTCCTTTTGTGATTCTTTAATAAGAGAACAAGAAAAACTCTTACACCTTGGTCTTCTTCATCTTGGAAACTTTTCTAAGAAAGCGTTAGCCACCCAGCAGCAACCAAATTCAAAGAATCCTAAGAAGTTGTATCCTAGAAGGAATGGTCCTAAACCAAACAAGGGTCCTAAGCAATTTCAGCCTCAAAATGAAAAATCATTTCAAAAAAATGATAAGACAAATAAAAACAAAGGGAAGAAGACTGATAGACATTGAAACTTTTGTAATCGAGATGGCCACTTAGAATCCAAATGCTTTAAGAAGATGGAAGCCTTGGAAGCAGCAATGAAGAATCATAATATCCATTTGGAGCACTCTTCATCTTCAACTTCATCTTCAGGAATAGCACTTTCTGCATGTGGTTGTCAAGCATCTCGGTCTTGCTATGCACTAAATGTATCTTCTTCTTCTCATTCTCATGAGTGGCTCATTGATTCTGGAGCTTCTTATCACATGGCCAAAAACAAAGCCATGTTTTATTCTTTAAATGATTGTAACACCAAAAATATATATGTTGGTGACGATAGATCTCTTAGTGTTGTAGGGACTGGAACTATTCATATAGACAATGGTCAATTTAATGATGTATTATGTGTTCCAACCTTATCCTGCAACCTTCTATCTGTATATCAAATAACTCATTCAGGTGAAGGTAAAATCGTTGAATTTTCACCTCACGATGTTGTAATTAAGGACCTAAGAGATCCTAGACAGGTTTTAGCTACTGGCATTGTTGATGATTCTACAAGGTTGTATAAGTTTCACAACTTTGGGTCATCAAATCTTCCCTCGGTATTTGTTGCTCATAACGATGAAGTGAGCAAACTTTGGCATGAGCGAATTGGTCACTTAAACTATCTCTCCCTTTAGAATCTATGTAAAGAAAATATGGTGACAGGTCTTCCAATGGTATCTTGCAGAGATGGTGTTTGTTCTAGATGTGTACTCGGAAAACATCATCGGGACATTTTTGAAAAACGTGCATCTTGGCATGCCTCAACCCCTTTACAGCTTGTGCATAGTGATTTATGTGGTCCAATTCCAGTTGTTTCATTCTCTAGCTACAAGTATTTCTTAACTTTCATTGATGATTTCTCCAGATGCACTTGGGTATACTTCTTAAAACTCAAGAGTGAAGTATTTAACATGTTCTTGGCCTTTAAGGCCTTTGTTGAAAAACAATATGGACATCAAATTCTTAAGCTAAGATCTGATAATGGCGGAGAATATATTAACAACAAATTCATCAACTTTTTCACTGAGAATGGAATTCAAATGCAACATACTGTTCAATATACTCCACAACAAAATGGTGTAGCTGAAAGGAAGAATCGCACCTTAGAGGAAATGGCTAATTGTATGCTTCAATCTAAAGGACTTAGTCTTAATTATTGGGAAGAAGCAATTAACTATTTAAATTACATAATAAATTGCACTCCTACTAAGGTTTTAAAGAATATCACTCCAAAAGAAGCATGGAGCTCAATTAAACCAGATGTAAGTCACTTTCGTGTTTTTGGAAGTGAAGCATGGGCCCATATTCCAGATGAGAAACATAAAGCTTTAGAACCTAAGAGTGAAAAATGTATTTTTGTTGGATATTCTGAAGATTTCAAAGGATATAGACTTATTCCACTTAAGTCCAAGAATGTTATCATTAGAAGAGATGTAAAGTTTGCTGAAAATATATCGGCCTATGAGCCTAGTTCGGCGGATGTGCCACCTCTCCCTATCTCTTCTACTTTTGAAAATATTTCTTCTTCAGATGATGAAAGCGAGGATGAAAATCCTCCCCCACCTTCTCAGGATCCTCCTTCAGCTCCTCAGCTTCCAAAATGGGTCCGTGCTACTCGGGATCCAACAGGTGATCTTACTGGTGATCCTACAGATCAGCGACGTACACTTTCTCAGTTTGATAGAGCCTCTTCTTTACTGGCTCAAGCTTTAGTGAATTATGATCCTGACACCTTTGCAGAAGCTTTAGGCCATCTAGATTGGGAAGCAGCTATGAATGAAGAATATCATTCATTATTGGAAAATGATACATGGGATCTTCTTCCTCTACCAAAGGGACGAAAACTTGTTAGATGCAAATGGGTTTACAGAACCAAGTATGGACCAAATGGGAAAGTTGATAAACATAAAGCTTGTCTTGTTGCTAAGGATTTTTCACAAGTTGAAGGCATTGAATATACTGAAACCTTCTCCCCTGTTGCCAAAATGAACTCTATCCGCCTTGTTCTTTCCCTTGCTGCCTCTTTCAAATGGGAAGTCCATCAGATGGATGTTAAATCTGCCTTCTTGCATGGGGACTTGCATGAAGAAATCTATATGGAACAAGCTATTGGCTTTATACAAACAGACTCCAGCCTTGTATGTTGGCTTAAGAAATCCCTTTATGGTCTCAAGTAAGCTCCTTGGGCTTGGTATGCAAAAATGGATAGCTTTCTTTTAGAATATGGCTTTTCTAGGTGTCATTCTGATAATACTGTCTACACCAAGAAAGTGGCCAAGTCTCTTATCATTCTTGTTCTTTATGTTGATGATCTTATCCTCACTGATAGTGATCCCAACCTTATAAACCATGTGAAGTCTAGCCTTAAAAGGAAGTTTGAAATGATAGACTTAGGACACTTACATTATTTTCTTGGTCTTCAAGTCTTGCAATCCAAGGAAGGTATTTCCCTTTCCCAGTCCAAGTATGCCTGTGATATTCTATGCCATTTTCACATGGAAGACTGTAAGCCAGCCCCTTCTTGTTGAAAAGTGTGCAACAAGAAATGCTTGTTGAGAATGAAACAAGATGATGGAGCTTAGTGGAAAGGAGTCGCCTTCACTAAGTGGGCCCGCAGGCAAATTATGGCGCAAGTTCTATTTTTGGATCCCAGCAGGGATGATCATAGCAGGAGTGACCACAACAGGGATGATCACAGCAGGAGTGACCACAGTAGGAGTGATCACAGTATGGGTGATCATAGTATGGGTGATTACAGTATGGGTGATCATAGTATGAGTGATAAAAGTCTATTTTTAGACTGGCTGTCAAAAATAGAAAAGTCAAATATTATTATCTCATAATAATATTTGGACTATAAACTTAATCTTGTTCTCTTGGAGCACTTCAGGATGAGCTACGGATGTGGTACATGCAGATCCTAGAAGGAAATACGTGGTTACCTATGGGATGACTAATATTTGCATGCAGGACTTCAGTTAGAACTCAAGTGAGTTGAGTTTAGTGGATTGGAGGTGCAGTTGATGGAGTTGTGTTCAGTTTAGCTTTGTTAAACTAGTTGTATTTAGTCTAACTGGCAAATAGACTAGAGATGAGTTGGGTGAATTAGTTATTAATTAATTCACAAGTTATTAACTCATAATGCAACTATAGAATACATCAGCTAACTCAGTTGCATGTCAGTGCATGTTCAGTTCAGCAAGGACATGTGTTAGAGGATCAGATTGCTATCAGTTGTGACTATAGTTGTGCATGATGAGTTGCACAATCAAAGGGATTGAGTATGCCAATGAATTGGCCAATATCAAGAATTGTAGCCTGTGCTCACGTCCAACACAGTGTGAGTGATTATTTGTAGGTCAAATACGAATTTGGTAAACCATTCTCATTGAGCAGGTATTGAGCTGGAGAGGCAGGCAAGCAGTGGAATAGATTTGGAGATCAGATCTGAGCTGTATTGTGTGTAACAAGTGGAGCTGGTACTGGATTGCTTGTGATAAGCATTGTACTTTGTAATGTTACATGTTCTCAATCATTAATATACAGATAGTGTGGGTTTTTTAGTGAGATGCTTTCCCCGGGTTACATACTGTGTTAATGTGTGAATGCTCTTGATGTTTTATTATTATTGATGCTGCTATATTGATGATCAATGTAGAGGAGCTTATGTATTGTGTATGTATTCCGCAATAGTACATGATCAGGATAATCTCCACTGAATATGTGTCATATTATTCAAAATTTCTACACTTCTCCCTTTCAGTCTGGAGTCAAACTTTCAGTCACTTGTACTTCTCCTGAAGTTGATGCTACCTTATAGCATCAACTTGTAGGAAAACTTTTGTATCTAACCCATACTCGTCTTGACCTCTCCTTTGATGTTGGCATTGTTGCTCGGTTTATGCAAGACCCACATGAAATTCATTGGAAAGTAGCTAAAAGAATACTTCGTTATGTTCAAGGTACAGTTCAGTTTGGGATTCATTACAGTGCCAAAGCAGCTCCTCTATTGGTTGGTTTCACTTATTCTGATTGGGCTGGCGACCCTGATGATCGGAAGTCGACTACAGGTTATGTGTTCACTCTTGGTTCAGGACCTATTACATGGGCTTGCAAGAAACAAGGTGTCATTTATCTTTCTTCAGCAGAAGCAGAGTATCGTGGTGCCGTAGAAGCTAGTAAGGAAGCCTTGTGGCTTCGTTAGATCTTGTCAGAGTTTGGCTTTCAACAGCAACATCCAACTACGCTTTCGTGTGATAATCAAAGTGCCATTCAACTATGCAAAGATCCAGTCCAAAATTAGCGCAACAAACACATTGAACTGCACATGCACTTCATCAGAAAGCTCATTCACGACCATGTTCTTGAAGTGCAATATTGTTCAACAGATGATCAAGTTGCAGACATCTTTACAAAGGCTCTCACAGAGGAAAATTTTACTAAACTTCGATTTATGGTTGGAGTTCAGGAAGTTGTCACTAAGGGGGGATAGGCTCTAGTGCCTCCTTCCTTCTCCTATTGTGTCATATTTGTAAATCCTTCAATCCTATCCAAAGTTGTTCTTAAGGGGCGATGTTAGGATATTCCGACACATAGGAAATAGTTAAGTATAACTTGATCTAGTATAGAGTTAGGTAAAGTGTGTTTCTTTACTATGTACATTTTTTAACTTACAATCCGACAGTCACGATATGTAGTGATCCGACGGTTCATTCTCTCCTCGGTATTACTGACACTTGATCCATGGCTTAACACCCAATTGGTCCATGATCTCTATTTAAAGAGCATGGAGGGTCATTTGTAGGTTAACTGTTCATGAGAGAAGCTTACGTAAAATTTCATTCTTTTATTAATAAATTTCCTGAAGTGGCCGCGTTGGCTCAGGCCGTGGATTGTTTCCCTCTTTGAGGGTTTTAACCACGTCAAAAATATTGGTGTTTTGATCTGTGATCTATGTGTGAGTGGTGTCCTTTGGTGTTCTGTCTGAGGAACTTACCATGTAAATTCCTACATTCTATCTCCAAGTCTATCCATTTCTTTAATAATAGCATCTAATTTATGTTCAAAGGCATAAGGTTCTTCTTTGAAAGGTGTCCTCCTTTCAGCTCTGGCTCTAGATCGTTTAGAAATCAGGTTGGCCTCAACGCTGAAAGCTATACTTTTCATCTCTTCTAAGCTTCGAGGAGCTCTTTCGCTAAGTTGGTATTCCATATCAGAATCAAATGCATAAGGGAATTTGATCAAGGCCAAATCTGGAGGAGGTCTGATATTTTGAAGAATAGCATTGTAGACATTATTGAATCTAGTACAGTAATCTTGGACCGTGTCTTGTGTGCCTCTTCTTAGGTTTTCATATTCTGATAAAATGTGGAGAGGATCTTTCTTCTTTTCCCATCTATTCAAGAAGGTCTGGTAAAGAACTTGTGGGTCATTGATACTGTTTGCAGGGAGGACTCTAAACCATGTTCTAACATCTCCAATCAAACTTTGAACAAATACTTTCATTCTAACATCATCAACATCAACCTCATATATTTCAAAATAGTCGGTCATTTTCATGGTATGTTGTTGAGCTGTGTAAGTGCTAGTACCTTCAAAAGAAGTGATTTTACTTTGATAGTCTTGGGGCATAGACCCTGGATTCGCAGGTAAGTATAGGGGGGTATCGGTTTTCCATGGTTGCAGAAGTAGATGCAACAACTAGAGGAGAAGGGATAACAATGGGAATGTGTGTTGTAGATGGAGGAGTGGAGGGGTGGCGGATGGTCAACTTGGAGAAGCTGTAGTAATCACAGAAAGGTTTGGTGTTCTTTCAGAGGTAAGCTCGAATTGAATCGAGTTTTGAAAATTTCTGTCAAGGTGTGAAGTAACAACTTCAATCTAAAAATTTTCAATGAATATTGGATCTTGAATGGTGTGGGTTAACCTAGATTCTGAAAAGGTCTCAAATAAAGAGTTTTCAAAATGCTCATAAAAAGGTTCATCCTCAAGGTAGATCAACTTCACAGGACAGGATCTTGATCTGTATAGAGGCCGAGAACTAGAAGAATTTTCTTGGCTCTCTTGTCTTCTAAGAATCCTAGGAATCAGATTAGGATTTTCAAACACAGGTGGTGGCTTTGGATCAGGATTTGATCTGGTGTAATGAATCCTTTCTAAAGCCAGGTTTCTAGGTGTATTTTTGGTTTTTTCTTGAAATAGATTTGGCAATACAACTTTAATAGTCTCTTCTAGGAAGTTTTAGATGTGGGAATTTTGAACTTTCCTAAAGACTTATCTGAAAAGAGGAACTAATCAAGTATTTGAAACCAACTGTCCAATCTATAAGCTAGACCGGAGATAGACTGAAGTAGCATTCATTTACTTCTGCAATTTCAAAGCAAGGCATTTCAAAGGCTACATAGCTAACTTCAAGCTCCGTCTATAGCTGATACAGAAAACAGTAGTAATAAACAAATTATTCAGTCCCCAGTGGAATCACCATTGATGTTCTCACTTAGGTTTTCCCAAAAGTTGTAAGAAAGGGAAAGGAGGCCGAGGTAACCACGGACCAATCTTTTAGATACAGAATCTAGCCAATCTATATCCAGAGAGGGCTCTCTCTTTATGATTTAGCTTTGTTTTTAAAGGTATTAGGCTAGTTATGAAGTTCAAGGGTTTTGTTTGAGTTTGGGTGGTGAGATTCAATAGAACAGAGAGGTAAGATAGAGTAGTTCAGTCCATTGGGCTAATGGAGTCAAAGAAGATGGCTTTCTAGATTTGGTTTCTTAACAGAGGATGGCTTCACAGAGCGAGGTGGTCAAACAGGGAACAAATAAAAACTTGGAACAGATGGAATGGGTTCAAATTGGGTGAAGGGAAATTAAGAATCCCTCAACCTATTTAAAGGGGTAATTGGATGATTACTGATAAGGAGTAGTTAAGTATTCTTTAGCAAATAATTGACATGAAAGAATTAGGACACAGGAGCAATTAAGATTTCGTTGTTTAACCTAATTCTGAAGAAAACACAGAGAACAATAATGACTGAAAACAGAGTGCAATCAAGAATATTCTGAAATTAAATCTTTCTTTATCATTCATATTTGTGAAACACAGATGATATAATAAACTAAGAAAACTTTAAAACACAAGATATAGAGGACTTATTGATCCGGTGATTAATTCAAGAATTCTGTGACAAGTCCACTGCTTTAATTCCTCATCTAGTAAGCCATACAATGGTTGATTCCAACTGCTCTTTATTCTAAAAAATCAATATTACAGCAAATTCTAGGAATCCACCCTCAATACTATAATGGAGGGGGTATTTATACAGAAAATTATACAAAAAATATCTCAGTGAGATAATATCTAGGATGACTAAAAATAGTTTACAAAAAGTAGAAACAACTAGCCTTGAAAATAGGGAAAAGATGAACTGATGTTGTGCTGGTCCTGTTTTTATTGAATGTGTTGGAGGCAAGCCCTAGGATTCGGCTTGTAGCTATCTTTCTTAAGTAACTCTATGCTGGCTACCCTTTTCTTGATGATACTCTTTAACCCTGAATTGATACACTTCGTCTGTTTACCTCTGTCCACCTTTGACCAGTTTTGATCCCTGTTCATCCTGCTTTGGTAAAAAGCTCTATCTCATAGATAGCTCAACATTTAATTTTTGCTAAGGGCAATAGCGCAGCTATGGATAAGTACCTGTTGTTGGGACATTGGAGGTTTGTTCTGCGCCCTCTAATTCATAACATTCAGATCTTTCTAT
The DNA here is from genome assembly GCA_031772625.1 of Pinus tabuliformis. NCBI lineage: Eukaryota > Viridiplantae > Streptophyta > Pinopsida > Pinales > Pinaceae > Pinus > Pinus tabuliformis. Next base: position 1,244,845,160 of record CM062807.1, on the reverse strand, counting down.
GGAGATTGCATTAGTTTCCTGTGGAGATTCTGGCAAGTGGTGCACAAATTTCTGGCCTCCGAGATAGCTGAAAAGGTACCTGCAATTGAGGAGGAAACTGTATACTGCAGGTTGAATTGCCAGCCCGGAGTTCATCGCTGTAGCTTTTCTGGTCAGGTGGCATCGAGAAACTGGAGCAGATCTCTTTTTTTCACGAGAGTGCGATATGCAGAAAAATATACCAAAAATGACAATTTACCCTTTTATTTGACAAAATGAAGTTTTGGTAGGATTTTTTTTATTTGATTAGGTGGATGACATAAGAAGTACAGATGATGTCAACAGAGGATGGATGATGTGGTGGATGATGTCAGCCATAGCAGACCTGACGTCAACAGATGACATCAGCAGTAGGGTGGTAAGCAGTTTTGCCCGCACCGATTTTGGGGCTGAGTGGTTTCAGGCCAGAAGGGAGCGAACGCCCCAAATGCGTGACATGTGGCAGCGTAACGGGAAGAAAACTGCCGGGCCCCCATGAATTAATGCTCGGTTGCGAGGTGGGTTGCGATATGAATATAGGTCGTTGGATGATAACGGGTTGATCGAACGGTGGACGAGTAGGGGACATGGTGGTGTTATAGACATTTTTGTGCCTTACAACATTGAGCATGAAATTTCCATAATCTAAGGGATCCAAAGTCCCTAAACATGTTGTTCCTACCCCTAGAGGAACAAGGCTAACAAACCACAGCAATTCACAGAAGTTCTCCACCAGAAAATGCTCAAAAACAAGTCAATTCAGGGTCAATTCAGTGGCTCCACTAGCTGTCTGCGCTGAATGTCAAAGCCAACAATGGCTACCTACGCTGAATGTCAAAGCCAACACTGGCTACCTGCGCTGAGCGAGAGTGGACATGTGGCAAGTTCATTCCACAAGGTGTCAAAACCCAGGAAGCTTCCAAAATGACACTTGCCTCAGGGAATTCAACTATAATGAGTAAGACGTTCCAAATCTCCAAGTGGAAGCAAGAACCTCCAAGTGGAATCAAGAACTGACAGAGGGAGAGGACACTAGTCAGATCTCAAGCTGACTCATCCTCTCTCCAAACATCTATATATGGATCTCTCCTCCATGAGATCTAGAGGCTGGAATTTTGTTATTGCAAAGAATTGCTGTTGGTTTGAGATTGGAATCATTGGGTGCTTAATGCTTTGAAGGGAGGTGAAGATAGGAATTTCATTTGCTGGGAAGGAGATGCTGGATTGGAGCCCTCTGGGTTGTATCTCTTCCTGAACCTTGTTATTCATCAACAAAGCTATCTTGGTTTCTCCTATATACTGATGTATCTTTGATGTATGATTGCATTAGTATGTTTAGTTTACTTCTAATCCTGAACTAGTTATGATTATGAATCTATGTCTTTGTGTAGTGTTCTTCTCTTGTGATCTTGCAGAGACCTGTTGAAGCTGGGCGAGCGAGAAGACAAGTAGCTGTGAACTCCCAAAGAGAAGAGAAACCGGATCGAGGGACAAACGGAAGACACTGGTTAGTCCATCCATCTCTCTTCATTCTTAATTCATAAAGGAAGAATACTAGAATAGCTGTCTCTGTTTGTTGCTAAGGCACTGTCACACCTTAGGTGGATAGGATCGTCCTGCATAGGCATTTTTCCCCACAACAGGTGGGGAGTTATGCAGTAGGGCCGGCATGTTTATTAAATGTTTTTAATAGTTTCGGGTGCATTTGATTGGTCGGGGGGATGGTATTTAATTAACCCAAGTGGTTAATCAATTCTGATTGTGGAGCGGGGTTTAGGTTATTAATAAATTTCAAATAAATCTATTAATCCCTATTTAACTATATAATGGTTATATACCATCGGGGCGGGAATACATAAAAATCGGGGTTTTTAATATAATTACATACTACGGGAAGGTTTAACGTTTATATGGGATTTATATAATAAACATGTTAATTGTTAATATGAATTATGAAATAAAAAGCACTAAGTTTAAAAACAGTTGTCTTTTGTGGTTAAACTTAGGCTTTGAAGGGGAAGAAGGGGTTTATATGAGGAATATTTGCCATTTTCCTAAGTAAAATAGGAATTTACTTAGGCAATATTTATGAATTGGAATGAGTGATTTATGAATGATATTAAGAACAGATCTTAATACTTTGGGGAAATTAGTGAAATCTTTAGGGAAAAGTATGAAGGGGAGTTAGTTACTCAACCTTTGCCTCGCTTGAGCTGCATCAAGTATATTGTCCACCTTGTACTTGTGACAGAGATAAGATTAACACATTTAGAGACATAATCTATCACAAGTGTCATTCTGAACACCAATCTACCTACCCTGCCTACTTTAGTCCTAGCATTTTTTCCTTCTTCCTTTGGGTGAACATAGACTAGAAAACCCTTATCAACCTTCCTTTTCCTTTCATGGTAAGCGTACCTTAGTTTGTACTTATTACATCCAAGGGCTTAGATTAAATTGTTGAGCTCCTTTTTATTTATTCTACCTATCTACTTATCTGCCAAGATTAAACAGTTTGGTCAGATTTTATTCTCTATCTCTAAAACATGAAATTCAAACATGAACTAGCCAAGATTAAGCTGTTTGGTAATTCATCAATTGTGGAAAAAGTTTAACAAGTTGCACGTAGTTATTTATTACAGAAAATGAAAAAGTAGTGGCATTTTGGACTTGCACACTTTCCTGGTCTATTTTCCTTTGGGGTTCATTTCTTTCACTTTTTTGACCATTTTATTCTTTTTTTTACCCTTTGATTTTTCTTTTAGGGCATACCCTCTTTACATTTTTTGATCTTTTGATAATATGGAAAACTTTGCAACAAGGAAAGGAATGAACATATTATAGAGCTCAACAAGTCGATCATGAAATATGACACCTATTGGTATAGGAGTATAACAATCGGTATATCTCTGTTGAAACCATCTTCCTCTGCATTATTTAGCCTCCATAAGAAGGAATTGTGAATGTTTTTTAATGTATTTTTCATCATTTACAGTTCTCCTTTGCAAATAGTAGCTTAATCAAACTATCGTCTTTTGATTTGAAAGTGTCGCAAGTGTCGTTTTCAGTCAAGAAAAAGAGTATTACAAAGAATTCCTCTTTTAGACAGTTGATTACACTTTTGCCATTGTATTTGATTTGAATCATTAGTATTTCAAGTGTTGAAAGCAGTTTAAATTCAAAATCGCAAAGTGTCGTCTTGACCCTACTTTCGTTTTTTGAAAAGAAAATTGTTAGTACTGTCGCTTTGAAAGAGAATAGTTCAGATCTATACTTTGTTTTCTTTTTGTCATTCTCACATTAAGGAAACTGAAAAACAATACATGCATGTGCATTTGCATTAAGACTGCATGCTAAAATTGATTTAGGAAAAGTGCATCTAGTGTGTGCTCTCTGCTCTATGTTGAAAGAATTTCATTTCTCTTTCCTTAGTAGCTAGGATTTCCATTGTAAAAGAAAGTAAACCACTGTTTATCATCTTAGATTGCATATTTAGGAATTTTATATCTACATCACCTGGTGAACCTTAAAGGAAATCTTCTTAAGAAAGATCAACTATAAAATAAACTTCAATGAACATTAAAAATGCTTTGGAACCTAACGCACAACATTTATAAGTCTAGGCTAGAGACGTATTCTGGCGTCATAAAGCCTGGTAACTATCACTTTCGTCGTAGGTTGGGTGATTCCTCCTCTTTGAGATGACAAGTGCTAGTACGGACTTGTGCTCCCACGTACCATTGTGTATATATTGGGAGAACACAATAGGCTACATCCTTTATCCTTAGGAACCCATGTATGCTGCCCTATCGATCACAATGCACTGAACACAACATTCAGGAAGATTGACTGTCATACCGTAAAACGTATTCTGCAGTTTTGCGATTGGTTTGGTAATCCCCTCTATCTAGATTTCCAGAGTAGTCACTTTCATTCCTTCTCAGACTCCTTAAAAGAAAAGGTCCATCTGAGCACTTGTCACTTCACGCTCACTAAAAATCATAGGCGACTAGAGTCATCTTTAGCTTTTTCTCAACTCTTAAAAATTGAAAAAGCTAGTTGTGTCAAAGTGCCATAAAATTCATTTAATTCGGAATAAGATTTTCCCCTTTTTATTTTGAGTTGATCAAGTAATCCGCAATCGTGGAAGAAAATCAATCAAAACCCCGTCATTCATGGAGACTAACGAGTCAACCATCTTTAACTCTGGAAACGAAACCATTCCAGGCCAAGTGATCTCGTTTAACTGGATCAAAGTCTCCTAGTTTGTTTGAAACTTGTGTTTCAACATCCTCAGAAACTCCATTTACTCTGACTATTTCGGGTATCCCTGCCTCTACATAAGAAGTTCCAAAGTTACAAGAGGACACTAGAATTGACCCTACTATAATGGTAAACACATTTATTCCTAAACCAGTTCCATCTAGGACTGATTCAGAAAGTGTTAACCCTCCAATATCTGTCGTTGGAGAGTGTGCACCTCCTTCGGCACTAGAAATATTTTACGGACCTGACGGTCTGCCTCTTCAACCTGGACTGACTGTGATAGAAGAGATTGTGGAGGATCTTCCATTTAGTACCCCATTACATTTTGAAACTAGGATCCACCTATGTCCTTCTAATTCAGAATATAGTCAACCTTCATCGGAAGTTCCTATAGAATCACTAGGAAGTCTTTTGGATAGACTCAATATGTCTGAACAACTATCGACATCTAGGATTGTGTCATCCAATACAGCAGTAGCAGAACTTCCTGCCACTACTCCGACAATGTTCGTTGGTGTACCATCTATCCCAACCAGCTCTCAATCGTTAGATGGAGTCCACCGAGGGACTGTTTTGACAGTGTGGTCTGTTCTCATTTGTTCGTTCAGAGTAATATCTGGAATTTCTTATGTTGAGTCTCAGCAAATTGATCCTTCACAATAGTATCAATTTGCGCAGACTAGTCTACAAGGACTAATTTTTCCTTTGAGCACTAGATTGCTACCATATGGGGGGCAGTATGCCTTTTTATTGTTCCCTCCAGGAGAACAACCATATGAGAGTTCACAACAAAATTTGGGTCAAGCTGGAATTGCATCCAGTGGTTGGGTGCCAATACTACCTCAATAGCCAAGAGTTGTATATTCAATGCAACCAAATCTACCTATGTCGAATATCCAAACTACACCAACTATTGTAACGGTGTCGTAAGTACAAAAGCTGCCTGTTGTATGTCAAACTCAAGTCTCTCAAGTCGTAATACAACAGCCTCTTGTCTCAATGACTCAACCACAATTGCCAATTAGTGGCTCCTTAACTGAAGCGACTCAGGCTCAAACAGGTACTATCATCCCTCATCTTGATCAAACATCTAGTATTGGACAAAAGCAAATGGTTTCACAAGTATGTCTAGTGCAATATCAACAACCGCAATTCCAGCAAGCTTACTGAGGACTTGTGTAACAAAGCTTTGTGGGTAATGGGAAACCGTATATTCAAAACGGTCACCATCAATCATATCATAATGGTTATGCCCATCAACCTTATCAAAGTTATCAACATCAAATACATTATGCTGGTATGCAAAGACCCACTTCTCAGGCGATCCCATCTTATCCTGGGTATGCTTTTCCAAACCTGAATCAACAGTTGTCCTTCGTCGCAACGTTGGAATTACTAGATCTGAATCAGCTAACAAATGATCCAAATGCTTATGCCCCTTGGTGGCCGGTGATTCCTCATAAACTTCCGTCAGATATTCCTAAATTCAATGGAAATCTGGGTGAAGATCCGTCGAATCATTTGATGACTTTTCATCTGTGGTTTTCGTCCAACACTCTCAACGCTAATTCGATTAGGCTTCACCTTTTTGAGCAAACGTTAACTGGTCAAGTGGAAAAATGGTACATCGAATTGCCTAGAGCTTCATTCGATAAATTAAGTGCCCTTGCCACAACCTTTTTAACCCATTTTCAGTTACCCATAAGGTACAAAACAAGAATGGAGCTCCTTACCAATTTTGAGTAGACGACACCCACTCACATATCTGATCATATTCATGAGTGGCGACGTCGTCGTCGAATGGTAAAAACATATGTTCCTAATCAGCTGCTAGCTAAATGGTTTATTAAGTCATTGTTACCTTCTATTACAGAAGATGTAGCTAAGGGGGGAATTGTCACTGAAGAGCAAGTCATTGCTCATGCACAATATCTAGACTTGATTTATACTCAGTCTGGCACACTCTATAACAAAATCCCTGATGCTCCCAGACCAGAGTTTTCCATTCCTCCTCCTCCTAAATAAAGCAAAGAATCTCATGCCAGCGATGGCGTGATAGGCACAACCAGCATGAAAACCATGAAGGCTACATCTAAGAAGGCCCATACAGTTTCTGTTCAAAATGAAAATGAAGAACTTCTTGCCTTAGAGGTTAATGCCGTGTTGACCGACAAAGGCAAATAACCAAAGCAACCAGGGGGCAAGAGAAAAGGGAAAAGCAAAAAGAAGAAACAGGATGACTCATCTCCTAAAAAATCTTCTGCAAACCCTTCTGGGAAAAAGAAACCTCCTTTGTCGTGTCACATTTGTGACGAAGACCATTGGACGATTGATTGTCCACATAGAGCTGAGATTAAGAAGTTCTTTAAGACCTCAAAAACCTCAACAGTCTTAACAGATTTGTTTCTAAACCCAGAAACCAATCTAGTTGCTAGCGACAATGCTTCCCCATCCCAAGTGCTTATGTTGTCCATTTCGAAATAGCAAAATGATGCTTTGATATCGACAAGGAATAAAGATTATGGGAATCCATAGTTGTCGAACAACAAGGCTGCAAATCAACCTAGTAGTTTGACAACAACTTCAACCAATGGTGTGCCACCCATCATTCCTGAGCTAACACTAAAGCCGCCAAAGGGAGTAGTACACATATCGATGTTTAATCCTCATGCCCAAGCAGCACAGAATTATAATATAGTAGAGGATCTAGCCCAATCGTCGTCCGCTATGTCGACACTCGAAGTACTAGGCCCTCCCAAAAATAGGCTCTATTATTAGCAATAGGTGGGATTGACCGAATGGATTCCAATCTGGTGGCATTTAACCATAAAGGATTTGAACCTCAGTTACTAGCTCAACTTGCTTCCTCATACAGGTAAAATCCCTCAACAAAACTATTCATCGAACAATCATTGATGAGGGGGCATCTACCTATATTATGTCAATGAGTTGCTGGAAAAATTTAGGCTGTCCACCCTTGTCATGATCATCAACGACATTAAAAATGTTCGATGGAAGAACATACACGCCGTATGGGATATTAAGTAACTTGCAAGTTGAACTGGGGGGCAAGATAATAGAAATTGACGTCGAAGTTATCAATGGAAACCTAGATTACAATATCCTACTGGGAAGGCCCTGGATTTATGCTATGGCTAATGTTGTGTCAACTTACTTTAGAAAGATTGCATTTCCCTTTCAAGGAGGAATTACAATCGTTGATCAACAAACCTTTCTCCCCAACAGTTCTCAAGTTACCGGAAGCATTCCATTGATCCATGGAAGCTCTCAATCACTTCAAAATATCGGAGTAGGTCTCCTAAAAGACTCTTCCTTAATGGGCACTGTTATAGACATTTTTGGGCATAGCAACCCCAAACATAAAATGTCCATAAACCAAGGGCTCTTAAGTCCCTAAAAGTGTTGTTCCAACCTCTAAAAGAACAAGGTCAACTGATTACATCTTCTCCCAGAAGTTCTCCATGAAAAACTGCTCAGAACTGGTCAAAACAGGTCCATCTCACCTGCTCCATGGTCAAAGTGTGCTGCATCCCACCTAAATACACTCGGGAGGTGCGATGCATCTTGAAAAGCCCTTCTATGGGGTGCGATGGGTGAGAGTGGACAAATGGCAGGGTCAATCTGCAAGGTGGAGAATCATGGAATCTTCCAGAAACTTCTCCTGTGACACTTGCCTCTCTGCATTCGCCCAGGGATGAGTAAGAGATCATCAATCTCCAAGTGGATTCAAGAACTATCAGAGAGAGGACACTAATCAAATCTCAAAAGCTAACTCACCCCCCTTGCAAACATCTATATATGGATCCCTCATCCCAGAGATCCAGAGGCTGGAATTTTGTATCTTGTAAGGAAGTGCTGCTGGTTTCTTGGTGCAATATCATAGTGTTGGGTGATCTAAGCTTTTCATGAGGTGAAGAAGGGCTCTCTTGCTAGGAGGATGATGCTGGGTCAGAATAATTGGTTGTAATCCTCTTTGCTTTTCTTGATTATTAATAAAGCTATTCAAGTTTTCCTCCACATTCTTGTATGATTTATGATATATGCATTTGTGTTTTCAATATATATCTGGTCCTATATTTTCTATGATAATAGATCTATGTTTTTAGATAGTGTTATGCTGCTTTGATTCTACAGGTGCTCTTCGAAGCTGTTATACGAGGAAGCGAGTAGCAAAGATCTACTAGAAGGGAGAGGAATCAAGTAAGGAACCAAGCACAAGACAGAGGTTGGTCTCCTTTATTCCCCTCTTATCTATTTCTCATAAAGGAAAACGAAAGTAGTTTTAGTTTGTTGTTTCTAAGGAAGCTACCAGCCTTAATGGGACTAGCAGCTCTGCATAGACACTAGTTTTCCTGGCAACAAAATGGCGACTCCACAGGGGAGCGAATAGATTGTTTGTTTATCTACATTTGTTTACTTTATAAACTTACAGATGGAGCCTGAATTCAAGCCAGCTAGCCTTCGAATTGCATTTGCTATGCAAGTGCAAAGTAGATCAACGTTGCTTCAGTCTATCTCCAGGATTTGTTTATGAACTGAACAATTGATTTACAAGCTCTCTAATTGCCCTTGTGGTGGCTCTAGTAACCTCTGTAGATCTACCCCTGTGATTGATTTACTGATTACCACTTGCTCGGCCTAAATCCTTGAACTGAGCTGCAAACTGTGACCCAAAACCCAGTTAAAGTCTCGTCCCTGGTCTAGCGCACTGTCTCTTCTGTGAATTCTAGATGCATCGCACTTCCTGAGTGTAGTAGGTGCATTGCATCTCTGGTTCACTGTCTTACAGGTGCGCTGATCAGACAAGGCCTTTCGTGCTCTCAGATTTTGGTTTCTGCTTTCACTCTTTTCAGCTCTATTCTAGAATTTTTCTGCCTGTAGTTAGTACACCTCTGTTGAAACCCTCTTCCTTGCCATTATTCCCCCTCCATTGTGAAAATAACTGTAAATGTTTTTATGTATTTTGAGTCATTTTTAGTTCTCTTTTACAAAGAAGTAGCGTAATTGTAATGTCGTTTCTTGATTTGAAAGTGTCGCAAGTGTCATTTTCAGTCATAGAAGAGAATCCGACTGTTCTTGATAGTTGATTACACTGTTACTCTTGTATTTGATTTGAATTTGTAGTTTTTCAAGTGTCGAAAGCAAGTTTTCAATTCCAAATCGCAAAGTGTCATCATTGTCTTCATTTTGTCTTGAAAAGAAACTTGTTAGTAATATCGTTTTAAAAAATAATTCATATTTGCACTTAGCTTTCTTTTTATCATTCACACATTAATAAGGCTGAAAACAAATACATGCACGTGCATTTGCATTTAGACTGTTTGTTGGTTTGATTTAGGACAGTGCATATATTGTGTGCTCTCTGCTCTATGTTGAAAGAACGTCATCTCTCTTTCCTTAGTAGCTAGGATTTTCATTGCAAAAAGAAGATTAAACGATTGTTTATCATCTTAGATTGCATTTTAGGAATTGTACATCTACATCACGTGGTGAACCTGAAAGGAAAATTTCTTAAAAAAGATCAACTATAAAATAAATTTAATGAATCTAAAAACGCTTTGGAACCTAATGCACAACATTTAGAAGTCTAGGCTAGAGACGTATTCCGGCGTTGTAAAGCCTGGTAACTGTTATTCTCCTTGATGGTTGGGTGATTCCTCCACTTTGAGACAATAAGTGCTAGTATGAACTTGTGCTCCCACGTACTATCGAGTATATATTGGGAGACCACAATAGGCTTTATCCTTTATCCATAGGAAGCCGTGTCTACCGCCCTATCGATCGCAATGCACTGAACACAGCATTCGGGAAGATTGACTGCCGTACCGTAAAAAGTATTCTACAGTTTTGCAACTGGTTTGGTAATCCCTCTGTCTAGATTTCCAGAGCAGTCTCTTTCGTTCCTTTTCAGACTCCTTAAAGGAAAAGGTCCATATGAGAACTTGTCACTTTAGGCTCATTAAAAATCGAAGGCAATTAGAGTCATCTTTTGTGTTTTCTCAACTCTTAAAAATTGAAGAAACAAGTTGTGTCAAAGCGTCTAAAATTTATTTTAATCGAAATAAATATCACCTTTCCTACGTTGGTCTTAGGTTGAGAAAAATGGAGTCCACCAACCAAGGAGTTCCCCTTAGGGGAAATCCTAGTCCTTTCTCCTCTTGGGGAGATGTTGGCGCACCCCATATGGCCACATTGTCGCTTCCAGGATTGACAATCGGCTTGCCTGTATGGCTCTTCTCAACCTCTCTCGTTCAGAACACCATGATTCCTAAACAATCAAGTCAGCAACTAAACGATACCAGAGTTACCCCCCAACCTTCTACTTCATCCAACTCTTCCTCTCCTCCTTCCTCTTCGCTTGATGAAGCTGGTAAAGCCAAAAATCAAGTAACTGAGAAGAAGAAAGAGAAGAAGAAGAAGGAGCCAAAGGCGAAAAGGGGAAACCAAGCATCATCTAGCGAAAGTCCACACACTGCACCATCCAGGCCTAAATCGCCATGTGTCATTTGCAAAAGAGACCACTATCATCGAGATTGTCCTTGCATCCCTCGGATCATAAGGTACTGGTCTCCTTTTTTGCACAATCCAGTGTCATCAACCTCTGATGATCATGTTGAAAGTACACCATCAACTAGTGAAAGTGAAGCCCCTAGACAAAAAGGAAAATGTAAATTTCCTTGTAAACTGTGTGAAGGTGATCACGCCATCCACCGTTGTCCCTTCTTAGAGGAGGCTAAAAGAGTTTTGGACGATCGTCCGGTTTCACCGTTACGAATTCCTCCTAGATATAAGAAGCTCTTGTCGAGTCCGTCACTAGTTGAGAATCCGGATGACACGCCCTTGTGGTCGGCTGAAGCATCTATCATTGAAGATAAACCATCTAAATCCACACCGGATGAAAGTCAAAAGGTCGAGGCGGCAGTTGACCTGGTCTTGCCTTCAGAGGATCCATCTTCAGATGATACAGTCACCGAAGAGAACAAGAACGACACTGTTCAAATTCTCTTCATAAGCACAGACTCCAATGAACATGGGGGCAGTCTACCCGTTCCTTTACCACAGGAAGGAAGTTCATCAGAGTCATACCCGGCTGTCTATTCGGTCCCACCTCCAAGCAACCTGGTTGTTTCCTTTGATTTGAGTCTACTAGGCAGACCCCGTTTACCGGCTACTGTACCATTTCGAATCATTGCTCAAACATATAGAATGGTCATGGCCGGTACCATCATAGATGAAGGGGCTTCTGCGAGTATCCTTTCCTCAACTGCTTGGAAAGCACTTGGTTCGCCATCGCTTTTTCCTAAGATGAGAAATCTAACAAGCTTTGACAAAGAAACCAGTCGACCGTTAGGGATCCTTCCCAATGTGCTGATAACGTTGAGAAGGAAAACTGTTCACATGAACGTAATGGTAGTCCAAGGACCCTTGGAATATAATCTACTCCTTGGGCGAGACTATATTTATTGCATGGGAGCCATTGTCTCCTCGCTCTTTAGAGTAATGTGTTTTCCGCACGAAGGAAGAGCGGTCAAGCTCGTAGACCGGCTTTCATTCCCCGGTTCACACATAGCAAATAGTCATATACCATCCCTGAATGGTCGTTTCATGCAAGGAATGTCTCATCAAACCCTAGTCTGTCCTCCTAATGAGTGCGAGTGATTCAGAGGATATGACTGAAACCCAGGGGGCATGCACCCTGGCCTGTTTCGACAGGAAAAACTTGGGTATAGGTTAGGTTTCCGCAGAGGATATATGACTGGCTGACACACCCATCCATTTTGGAAAATGGGATTAGACTGGAATAAGATTCCTCTATCAAAGTTATGTGAGTGGAGGCGACTGCGCCACTCACCTTTGTCTATTTCGGTAGACATCGCAGAGGAAGTGTTTTATACGCAGTACGGATAGGACAATCTTTGGTAACCTGGAAATTTTTCGCTATACCTAGGGGCATGCAAACCTTTTGGCATGCAAGCGAAGAGAGACCATTTATTTTTTTAAATTTATAGGTCCTCTAACCCTTTAAACTCGTAGGATTGGTCGTTTCCTAACTTGCATAAAGAAAGGATGTGGGGCAAAGCTTTGAAAAATGCCGTTTTTATATGAGACATCCTTATTTTACGACTGGATTATCGAGCAGTTTTAACGCGGAATTCAAGCTCGTTAAAAAATAAACATAAGCAATGAGCAAATGTTCCCCCAAATTTTAAGCTCATTAAAAAATGAACCATTTTCCGGTAAATAACCATCGTGAATGTATTACCATCAGCCTTTGAAGCCTTGGTCATGTTCTCATTATCACCTCCACTTTGTTTTGGCCGATCATTCACCTCCATTTGATTGTTTACCCTTTTTGAGGAACAGCTGCGAAGAGTGATCCTGCTAGCCATCCTTATGACACTGCCATGATTGGAAAATTCCAAACCTTACCTGGAATCAGCTGCTACCCGAATTTATCACTCGTTCCTCAAAAAATGAGTCTCCTTTAAGCTCTTTTCAACTGACTCGTAAAATATGAAAAGATTGCCGAGCGATTGGCCTCTCCAGCTCGTTAAAGGGACCGGAAGTGCTATCCCTCCTTTAGATTTTAATCTTTTTGGACTTGAGGGATTATTACACAAAAAGATCGAGCGCTTGTTTTGTTCGGCTCGTTAAAAGTACTGAAAATTCATCCCTTTTGTATTGTTTTATACTTTTTCGGACTCAAGGGATTATATGACGAAAAAGGATCGTTGGAGTTTTCTTTACGTCCCTTTTTTAGACTCTCTAAAATTGAAAAGGACCGAGTTATCCTTGTCAATAAACTCGTTAAAACTTAATAGTGACAAACTTGTCCATAACAGACAAGAACGAGTTTCATTATCACTAGGCTCGTTAAAACATAGCGATGGGTTTGCCCGAAGGGAAAATTATAGACCAAGCATATGTTATCCTCCTCAAGCTTGACAAAAATAAAGAGGTACTGGTTAGTAATGACTGGGGAAAATTGGGAAGAAAACTTGAAGAAACTTTATTGGTAGCAAGTCTCTCTTGAACATGACACTTTCACTCCACATCCGAGTCGGGTTGGGTTGTTCCATTCACTGGTCACATCACCATGGTTCCGTCACACCATCCATATTTGGGGTTAATGCTACCAATCCATCATGTCAGTGTCGCCGATATGTTCAAGAGAAGTCGCTCAGAGAATTCACCTATGTCTCACCCACTGCAATACATTTATGCTCCATTCTTTCATGACCGCCACCCTGAACCTTATATCACCATATCGTTTTCACCTCCATTAAATCATTTTCTCCGTTCCATGTCATTGATGTGGGATTCACTAAGGCCCTCCTATGATAGACCACTTCTTGTCGACATCAGCTCATTATCCAAGAAGTCGATTTAGGAACAACCCTTTCAGTACTTTGAAGCTTGCATGCCTCAATGGCAAGTTTCTCACTTCCGGCGACAGGTTTACATCAATGGCCTTCGACTGAAAGATTTTGCGTGGTGTTCGACGCCAAGTCCCTTATTCACACCATGTGAATTGTACTGTAGTACCTTGAGGGTCATCATCATTATTGGTGATTCCTCTCACGCCTGTTAACAGCTCACATCATTGGCTGGTAATCAGGCGATGTCTTTCCATGTTCGACTCCAGAACATCTCTCACATGGATCGACTTGTACTTTGAGTGAAGATCGAACGAGATTGAAGACCCCGGATCTAGTTTCATCCATCCGGGCTGCGATATATATTCAGGAAAATAAAGACGTCAAATGTACATCATTATTGCATAGATAATCATCCAACCTAAGGGATGATGGCTCTACCAGAATCATCAGTCTACACTCAGACGATTGTCTGTCTTATGTACATGAAAATGAATTTATAAAGCTGAGCATGGGAATGCCTGCCTCAGCTAGATCATGAAAATATTATGAAGATAATGTATTGTATTGTATCTTATTACAAGTCGCCTTCCAGCTTGAAAGAACTTCAAATCCTCATGATAAAGCATTTCACCCAACATCAACAAATTAACGACCTCATGCTTTAGGGGGCAACTGCTATAGAAATTTTTGGGCACTGCAACCCCAAACATAAAATGTCCATAAACCAAGGGCTCTTAAGTCCCTAAAAGTGTTGTTCCAACCTCTAAAAGAACAAGGTCAACTTATTACATCTTCTCCCAGAAGTTCTCCATGAAAAACTGCTCAGAATTGGTCAACACAGGTCCATCTCACCTGCTCCATGGTCAAAGTGCCGCTTCATCCCACCTAAATACACTGGAGAGGTGTGATGCATCTTGAAAAGCCCTTCTATGGGGTGCGATGGGCGAGAGTGGACAAATGGCAGGGTCAATCTGCAAGGTGGAGAATCATGGAATCTTCCAGAAACTTCTCCTGTGACACTTGCCTCTCTGCATTCGCCCAGGGATGAGTAAGAGATCATCAATCTTCAAGTGGATTCAAGAACTATCAGAGAGAGGACACTAATCAAATCTCAAAAGTTGACTCACCCCCCTTGCAAAAATCTATATATGGATCCCTCATCCCAGAGATCCAAAAGCTGGAATTTTGTATCTTGTAAGGAAGTGCTGCTGGTTTCTTGGTGCAATATCATAGTGTTGGGTGATCTAAGCTTTTCATGAGGTGAAGAAGGGCTCTCTTGCTGGGAGGATGACGCTGGGTCAGAAAAATTGGTTGTAATCCTCTTTGCTTTTCTTGATTATTAATAAATCTATTCAAGTTTTCCTCCACATTCTTGTATGATTGATGACATATGCATTTGTGTGGTCAATATATATCTGGTCCTATATTGTTTATGATAATAGATCTAGTTCTTGGATAGTGTTATGCTGCTTTGATTCTACAGGTGCTCTTCGAAGCTAGGTATAGGAGGAAACGAGTAGCAAAGATCTACTAGAAGGGAAAGGAATCAAGTAAGGAACCAAGCGCAAGATAGAGGTTGGTCTCCTTTATTCCCCTCTTATCTATTTCTCATAAAGGAAAACGAAAGTATTTTTAGTTTGTTTGTTTCTAAGGTAGCTACTAGCCTTAGTGGGACTAGCAGCTCTGCATAGACACTAGTTTTCCCGATAAAAGGGACTTTTGCCCTTCCTCCTCTAAGTAATCTGGCAGAAGTGGCCACAGTGGAAACCTATCACATGATATCTTCTACATCAACGAAGATGAAGAAGAACTCTGAACATTTTGATAGTGTGGATCATCGCGAGGTATTGCCTCCAAGCCCTACCATACCTACATCATCTGATGATCAATTCAGTGATGTTGTATATTATGTACTGGAGGCATTGGAACCAGATCTTTCCTTCATGACCCCTTACAAGTTGTGATTAGAGGTCACCAGAGGATAGTTCGTTGACTGGTGTCGACCTCGTTAAAAAATGAAACCAAAGATCTGAGGATAATTCCTTGTCTTGTGTCAAGCTTGTTAAAAAATGAAACAAGGCTGAGAAAAATTCCAAGTCGAGTCTCTCACTTGATCTCGTAAAGGAACCTTCATTCCATCCACCTAATTACCGCGAGTAGTCTGGTGAATGTAATGAAGCTTAGGGGGCATGCACCCTTGTCTATTTTGCAGACAAACCCAGTTGTAGATATAAGTTTCTCTGTAAGTTATGTGATCGGTCTGGGTGACCTTTCACCTTTGTCTATTTGGCAGACAAAGTGCAGGAAGTATTTTGTCTCAGTATTGACAGAAAATCATCCTACTTAACCAAAGTAAGTTTCCATATGGTTACTGAAGACTTTTTTTTATGTTGGGGGCATGTAAACCTTTTTATACAAGCAAAAACAACCAATTTCATTGTTTAGCTTTTTAGCATTTTTTGCTTTTTAGCTTTATAGTGTGGTCATTCCTAGCTTACATAAAAAGGAAAACAAGCAGTTTTACACGAAGTTCAAGCTCGTTAAAAAATAAACCTCGCCAAAAACAGTTTTACGCAAAGTTCAAGCTCATTAAAAAATAAACCTCGCCATGAGCAGTTTTACGGGAAGTTCAAGCTCGTCAAAAAATAAACCTAGCAATGAGAAAAGTTTCAATAGAGTTCAAGCTAATTAAAAAATGAACCCCACCTCCAGTAAATCACCATTTTGATCACATGACTATCAGCTTTTGAACCTTGGTCGTGTTCTAACCATCACCTACACTCTTTTTTAGCCGATCATATGCCTCCATTTGATTGTTTACCCTTTTGAGGAACAGTTGTGATGAGTGATTCTATTAGCCACCCTCTTCCTGCTGCCATGATTGGAATGTTCCAAACCTTACCTGGAACCAATTGCTATCCAAAACATCACTCTTTCCTCAAAAAATGAGTCTCCTTTAAGCTCTTTTCATCTGACTCGTAAAATATGAAAAGATTGCCCAACAATTGGCCTCTCTAGCTCGTTAAAGTGATCGGAAGTGCCATCCCTCTTCTAGATTTTAATCTTTTTGGACCTAAGGAATTATTACACAAAAAGATCAAGCGCTTTTCTTATCTGGCTCGTTAAAACTATCGAAAAGTCATCCATTTCGTATTATTTTACACTTTTTCGGACTTAAGGGATTACATTACGAAAAAGGACCACTGGAGTTACCTTTCCGTCCCTTTTCGAATCTCTAAAATTGAAAAGGATCGAGTTATCTTTGTCGTTAAACTCCTTAAACAATAGCGACAAACTTGTCCATGCAGACAAGAGTGAGTTTCATTGTCGCTAGGCTCGTTAAAACATAGCGACGGGTTTGCCCGAAGGGCAAATTATAGAACAAGCATATTTTATCCTCCTCAAGCTTGACAAAAATAAAGAGGTACTGGTCAGCATTGACTGGGGAAAAAGGGAAGAAAACTTGAATAGCTTCATTGGTAGCAGGTTTCTCTTGAACATGACACTTTCACTCCATCACCATGATTGAGTCAGGTTGGATTATTACGTTCACCGGTCATATCACCATTGGTCCACCGTACCATCCACCTTGGGGTTAACGCTACCAATCCATTTCAGTGTCACCAATATGTTCAAGAGAAGTCGCTCAGAGAATTCACCAACCTAGCTAACGTCTCATCTGCTGCAATACCTTTGCTCTCCATTTTTTTTCATGACTGCCACCCTGAACCATGTATCATTTGATCGTTTTCACCTCCACAAAATCATTTGATCTTTTCCATGTCGTAGATGTGGGATTCATTAAGGCCCTCCTACGATGGGTCACTTTTTGTTGACATCAGCTCATTATCCAAGAAGTTGACTTAGGGACAACCCTTTCAGTACTTTGAAGCTTGCATGCCTCAATGGAAAGTTTCTCACTTCCAGTGAAAGGTTTACATCAATGGCCTTCGAACGAAAGATTTTACATGGTGTTCGACATCAGCTCATGTATTCACACCATGTGAATTGTACTGCAGTACCTTGAGGGTCATCATCATTATTGGTGATTCCTCTCGTGCCTGTTAACAGTTTACATCATTGGCTCGTAATCAGGCGATGTCTTTCCATGTTCGACATCAGAAAATCTTTTCACATGGATCCACTTGTACTTTGGGCGAAGATTGAACGAGTTTGAAGACCCCGGATCTAGTTTCATCCATCTGGGCTACGATATATTTGGGAAAATAAAGACATCAAATGTACATCAAATGTACATCATTGCTGCACAGATAATCATCCAAACTAAAGGATGATGGCTCTACCAGAATCATCAGTCTGCCACACAGACGATTGTCTGTCTTATGTACATAAATATGAATTTATAAAGCTGAGCATGGGAATGCCCACCTCAGCTAGATCACGAAAGTATTGTGAAGATAATGTATTGAGTTGTATCTTATTACAGGTCACCTTCCAATTAGAAAAGCATCAGATTCTCATTATAAAGCATTTCACCCAACATCAAAAGGATTCACGACCTCATGCTTTAGGGGGCAACTCTTATAGACATATTTGGGCACTGCAACCCCAATCACATATGTCCATAAACAAAGGGCTTCTAAACCCCTAAAAGTGTTGTTTAATACCCTAAAGGAACACGGTCAGCTGATTACATCATCTCCCAGAAGTTCTCCACGAAAAACTACTCAGAACTAGTCAAAATAGGACCATACAGACTGCTCCATGCATAGGGTGCGATGCATCTCACCTATTACACACAGGGGGTACGATGCATACTGGAAAGCCCTTATGTAGGATGCGATGAGTGAGTGCAGACAAATGGCAGAAGCAGTGTGCTAGGTGGAAACCCAAAGAATCTTCTAGAAACTGCTCATATGACACTTGCCTCTCTGAATTCGCCCAGGGATGAGTAAGAGATCTGAAATCTCCAAGTGGAACCAAGAACTATCAATGAAATGACACTAATAAAAATCCCAGAAGCTGACTCACTCTCCTGAAAACATCTATATATGGATCCCTCATCCAAGAGATCCAGAGGCTGGAATTTTGTAATTTGCAAGGAAGTGTTGTTGGTTTCTTTTTGAAGACATTGCTGGGTGATCTTGCTTTGTGTGAGGTGAAGAGGGCTTTCATGCTGGGAGGATGATGCTGGATCAGACAACCTGGTTGTAATCCTCTCTTCTATTACTTCTATCAATAAAGCTATTTGAGTTTTCCTCCATATGCTTGTATATCTCTGAATCTTGTTTATGTATGCATTTAAATGGTTAATGTACATCTGATCCTACATTATTGATGGTTATAGATCTCTATGGTTTGATGGTATTTTGCTGCCTTGGCTCTATAGGTGTTCTTTGCGGGACAAGTGAGAAAGGAGTGGCGAAAGCTCTGTCAAAGGAGAGAGGAAACAAGCAAGGAGACTAGTGAAAGACTAATATTGGTGCTCTCTGCTTCTCTCTCATCCATCTCTCATAAAGGAAAACACAAGTAACTTTAATCTATTTGTTTCAAGATAGCTACCCATCTTAGTGGGACTAGCAGCTCTGAATCGACACCAGTTTTCCCGATAACAGCCACCCCGATCCTATCTCTATGGAACTCGAAATTACACTTTGATAATGCCTTTTTCAAAATGTAAGCATCTTGCTCCTTTGTCAAAATATACTGTAGCAACATGATCCTATTAACTTGTGAAAAGCCACAGGGAACAAATCTTGCCTTATTCTTGTCCACACTACCATCAGCAGCTTGCTTTACCTTGTAAAGCCAACGAGAACTCACAACTAACTTGTTCTCCAGTCTTGGAACCACGTCCCAAACACTATTACGAATAATGGAGTCATACCCTCCACCATAGCATCAACCCAAATCAGCTACTGCAATGCTTCCTCAAAGGAAGATGGCTCGGTCTCAACACATTCCCTAGCAAGGGCTATGTATCCAGTGTACCTCTCAGGTGACCTCCTCTATTTGCGCTGAGAAGATGGTGCTCCTGTTATCACTCAGGTTGTCCTTAAGCTCCGGAAAAGGATACGGCCGAGGTAACTACAGACCAACTTTGGACTGCAGGTTATAGCCCACCTGCAATCAGAGAGGGCTCTCTCTTTCAGATTTAGCTTTGTTGAAAAGGATCTTAGGCTAGTTATTGAGTTCAAGGGTTTTTGTTCTGATTTTGGTGGGAAAATTGATGTCGTCAGGTAGAGAGGCAGAGCATAGTCTGAAGTTTCAAACCATTGGGTGTGGAGTCGAAAAGGAGGACTATTGGTGCATTTTCTTGGTCCCAAGAGAGAAAATGGAGCAAGGTAGCTGCAAATGAAACAATGTTTCAGGTTTAAAGGATGGGATGAATGCTAAGTAATGAGGGGCAGTTAAGAATCCCTCAATCAGCTTAACAGGGGAAGATAACAAAGCTCTACCTAGGGGCAATAAAGAATCCCTAGATAATCGGCACACACAGGTGAATCGGGGTAAATATGAGCCAGAAGGAATTCATATTCATTACCAATTCATTCAGAGGAAAACATAAAGAAACAGCAGAAATTGAGCATAGAGTGTATTTAAACAAATTCTAAGCTAATCTTTCTTTCTGCTATTTAGATAATGGTAAACAGTAAACAGAGGTAAGAAGCACTTATTGTATCAGGTTGCAACACAAGAATTCCATCTTCAGTCTACAGAAAAAACATTAACAACACATCAAACAGTCTCTTCTCAGAACTTTCGGCAATCTTTGATTACAGAAACAACTTCAGGTATACAGTGCGAGTCTCTAGTGAAAAATACCAATTTACCAACCCTTGAAACAATGCTGAGGGCAGTATATATAGGGAAAACTCTCTACAATTTGTTTATTACATCTTGACCTAAACAGGTCCTAAAGAATAATTAATTTGACCTAATCCTATCTGAAATAAATGCATGAAAATATCTTTGGCTGCGCTGAGGGCTGCCGTATCAAAATGAAGTGAATGTGCTTGTCCTCAGTGGCTTGGTGCAGTTGCCTCTGCAATAACTATGCATGGGCTTCTATTCTTTGTTGTTCGGCCACCTTAAATGTTTTAGCTGTGATTTGAAGGCAGGGATGGGCTCACACTTATTGATTTGACTTTGCTGAGGGGCTCATCAATGTTTAGCTGTTTCAAGCCCCTAAAAATCTTGACTGGTACTCTTTGACGTCCTTTTCTTCCTCTGATACTCTTTGGCAATAAACCAAGTTGCTGCTCTAACATGCTATTGTTAAATCAGAACTTAATGGCCATTGTTCGGCCTCTGTTTCCTCTAGAACTGTCTTCTGCTCCTTTCTGCATGGTTCGCGAAGAAAAATGGGTCATTCGGCGCCTTTCGGGCTTGCTGGGCGTTGCGCGATGAGAAGATTCCCCATTTTGGCTCATTTTATCTAGCGATGCGATCGCGCATCAAAAACTGCCTCAGAAACTGATTCCGGGGCTCCAGAGTGCGATTTTCGCCCTTCGCGCCAAAATTGTTGATGACATCAGCATGACGAACCTCGTACGGCGGATGATGTGGCAGGATGACGTCAGCAAGATGACGTTAGCATGTACGGAGGTGACATGGCAGTATGGCGGGTCTGATGATGTGGCAGGACACGTGGCAGGGACGTGGCAGGGTGACTCGGTGGTATGGTGGCAGGAGGCCACGCAGGCAGATGACGTGGGGCTTACGTCACAGGGGGGAGGGCGGTAAGTGGTTTCTGGGCGCACCGCCTTTGGGCATGGGTGGTTTTGTCAGAGGGGGCTCCGCCACAGCCCAGAAGGCGACGCGTGGTGGGAGTACGGCGGGAATACCGCCCATCTCCCGGACGCTAACCTTCGGGCGGCTTGGGAGAGGGGAAAGCCCGCCCACCGTTGATCTGTGGGGCGGGTGATCGGACGGTCGGCGGCGAAGGTTAGGCGACGGAGGGATAAGGGGCGGGAATATACACGAAATATTCCAAATTTAATAAAGTGTGGCGGGGGGGTCAAAACTATGGTTTACGTGGGTTATGGGGGTTATAAACGGGCGGGTTAATATATTTACACTCGGGACTTTGGCATAAGGGGTAAAACGTGGTTTTTTGAGGGTTTATGAGCGGGGGTTTAATGATTTGTGCCCAAAACTTTAGGTTAGGGGCGGGAAAGAGGGTTTTTGAGGGTTAGGACTAGGAAACAATGGTTATTAGCCTGACCAGGTGCCAGACTAATTCCTTTAAGACTCGGATGGGCTAAAAACAACCCCAGATGGACTGCCTTTCCCCGGACTTTAGGGGAAATATGGCTATAGTGCCAGGGAGGGGATATTTAATATTTTTGGGATTTATATACATAGTTTTAGTAGGGGAAGGGGATACAGATTAGGGATTTAGATAATACAGTCAGTAGTTAATATTGAGATGACCAGAAAGCGCTAAGTTAAGGGTTCTTAGGCTAATTTTGGGGAAAAGAACTTGTAAAGAAATGAAATCCTTGAGCGAAGCAGATCTTCACCAAGGCAGCTGATATGGAGAATGATGGAACTAAGAGGAATCAAGCAGATCTTGACCTCTTTGGGGAAGTTAGTAAATGACTTGGGAAATGAGAAGAAGGGGAAGTTAGTTATGTCTAGCGCGAGCTCCCCCAAATGAAAAACTGCCTGATAACTGTGATCTGAAAAGATATAAGACTTTAAAACACAAGATTGATCATGAATCATCATTCTGCAACCTCACAGCTACCTACCCAGCCTACCTTCCTAACATTTTTTCTTCTTTTTGGGTGGGTGCACTTAGACTTGCAGAACCTGATTTACAATTTTTCTTTTGAATGCTTTCCTATCTAAATCTACACTTATTTCTGCCAAGGGCCCAAATTAAGTAGTTGGGTCCCTTTAATTCTCTACCTATCTACAAATCTGCCAAGATTAAAATTTTTGGACAGATACATTCTCTATATTCTAAACAGGAAATTGAAACCTAGGGAGACCAAGATTAGACTGTTTGGACCTCCCTTAAATGAAAACTCTTCAAAACTGGAACAACTCATCGAAATTGGAATACAACAGTGCCATTTGGACTAGCACAGTTCATGGCATCTTGTGGAAATATGGAACACTGCAGCCTACAAAGTATGACATATTTGGCATCTAAAAATGTCAATCATGAAAGATGAAACCCTGTTGCAACAGGAGGCTAACAGTGGCTCCACTTGGGGATGGCTTCTCCTTGTGAAAAGCCAAGAACAGTAGGTCAGACAGCCTTGATTCTTCTATTTGTTGCTATAGACTGGAAACACTTCTTTGTTCTGGCTGCTAAAAATGTGAAACTTTGAAATCTGAAACATTCTCTCCTCAACTGAGTTACTGTGAACTGTATAGCATCGCCTGCTTTCTTCTGCGTGCTTGATAACTATGTACAATGTTGCTGGAACATGCCTTTGACTGCAAATAGTTCTTTTCTACCATGAATTGCTTGTAATGTGACAGTTTTCCTCTTGCTGTTTTGTTGAAATTGGTGTAGAGACAGAGCCTTTAAAACTGGAATACTCGCATTGGCTGTGTCTTCATAAAATTTACTATTGTTCCTTAAGCAATCGGCCTGCTTGTAAAAAATAAAAATAGAATGCTAATATATACAAATATTATTGTACAAAGATATATACAAAGTTGCATTATGTCCCTTAAAGGGGATCATGGTAATGTTTCAGCATACGACCATTAACAGGGCCTTCTTCCACAGTGCTGTCCTCTATAGACCTGAGAAAGTATGTGTTATTTCCTTGAACAGCAGAGACAACAAATGGCCTTTTCCATAAAAAATCAAACTTAGCATGTTTGCCCTTGTCTTCTCTTCTTGAATCCCACCTTAGAACTTTGTCAGCAATACTGAAATCCTCAGCTTTAGCTCTCTTATCAAACATCTTTTTGAGCTTTTCCTGCAGAATTTGAGCTCTGTCGTAAACTTGTTCTCTGGTTTGCTGAAGATGAATGGTCTGATTGATTCTTCTTTGAATGTCATTTGGTTCAGCCTGAATCTCCTGTAATAGCTTGATAGTAGGAATGCCCAAGGATGAAGGAAATCTGGCCTCCATGTCGTATACCAGCTCATAAGGGCTCATCCCAATTGATCTTTTGCTTGAAAGTCTGTCTGCCCATAGGGCATTTATCAGTTTTTTGTGCCAGTTCTTCTTGTTTTCTTCTAGCACCTTCTTTATGATGTTGATGAGACTTTTGTTTGAAGATTCTGCCAGGCCATTACCTTGAGGGTAATAGGCTGTAGAGTGGCCCAGGGTGATATGAAACTTATGGCAGAAACTGATCATCTTTTTGGACTTAAAGGCAGCAGCATTATCAGTGATGATTTTCTCAGGGCAGCCAAATCTAGAAAGGATATTGCACTCAAGGAATTGGATAATGATAGTGTCATTGGCTTGTCTACAGGGAATGGCTTCAACCCACTTAGTGAAATAGTCGGTGGCTGTTAGGATCCATTTGTGTTGGCCTGAGGAAGAGGGATGGATTTCTCCAATGAAGTCAAGACCCCATTGTTGAAAAGGTTGTTCGGTTGAGATGGGTTTAAGGGGCAGGGGTAACAGCTTTCTTTTTCCCTCAAAAATTTGGCATTTGTGACATGACATGGCAAACTTCTTTATATCTGCAAAAAGAGTGGGCCAATAGAAACCAGCCCTTAAAATTTTATCAGCAGTGGACTTCCAATATAGATGTCCTCCACAGTCACCTGCATGGAATTCTTTCATGACATTGTTAGTTTCATTCATGGTTAAATAGTTAAGCAATATACCTTCATGATTTCTCCAAAATAATGCACCATCTATAACACAAAACTTTAAAGCCTTCATTTTCAAGAATCTTTTCTTGGTCCTGGACAATCCTGGGGGAGCACACAGGTTTAACAATACAAAGCATATATCAGTGTACCAGGGGCATTGCAGAAATATTTCGCTGATCTGTGGAGTCGCCAGCTCCTGTTCATTGTCCAGCTGGTTAATGTCTAAGGCTTGAAAGTTTGTTTTGGACATCATTTTAGCTAAACCTTGTCCCTTTATCAGCTTGGTTGGTTTTATTTCTATGTCACACTCAAGGATGCTTGCAATCCACTTGCCTCTTTTGCCTTCTAATCCTTCTTGTGTCAATATGTCTTTTACAACAGCGTGTATAACATAGGCAATCACGTGTGAATACAGTATGTACACTCTAAAATCCTTGATGGCCTGAACAAGTGCGTAGGCCTACTTTTCCATTATTGGGTACTTCAAAGGGGCGTCTCTTAAGGATCGGCTGAAAAAAGCGATTGGCTTTTCAGCTCCCTGTTCATCCTTTTGCAAAAGGACAGCAGCTATTGTGTGATCAGATGCAAAGGAAAATATGATAAAATCTCTGTCAAACTGTGGGCTAGTGAGGACAGGGGTTTGGGTTAATGTAGTTTTGAT
Source organism: Pinus tabuliformis (assembly GCA_031772625.1). Taxonomy (NCBI): domain Eukaryota; kingdom Viridiplantae; phylum Streptophyta; class Pinopsida; order Pinales; family Pinaceae; genus Pinus; species Pinus tabuliformis. Next base: position 1,244,820,052 of record CM062807.1, on the reverse strand, counting down.
ACTTTCAAATGCTTGCTTGGTTTCCAGGGACCATCTTACCTTGGCATCCTTCTTTAACATGTTGCTTAACAGTCATATTAGTTCAGCTAGATTTGGAATAAATCTTCTTAGGAAGTTGATTTTCCCAAGGAATGCTTGTAGCTCTTTAATGTTTCTTCGAAATGGAATCTGGAGGATGGCTTGGATTCTTTCAGGATCAATTCTAATCCCATGTTTTGATATAATGTGGCCAAGTAACTTGCCTTCTTCTAGGCCAAATAGGGACTTCTTGGGATTCAAGGAAATGCCATATTTCCTATATGTCATGAAAATTTGCCTAAGATGCTTGAGGTGCTCTTCATCAGATTTGGAAAATGGGGTTAAGTCATCCAGGTAGACAACTAGGAAATCATGTATTTCCTTGGCAAAAGCAATATCCATTTCTCATTGAAAGGTAGCACCAGCGTTTTTAAGACCAAATGGCATCTTTACATACTGAAATGTTCCCCACGGTGTGGTAAAGGCCGTCTTGTCTTGGTCATCTAGGTGAACGAGTATTTGGTTGAAACCTAAAAATCCATCTAGCAAAGAGATTCTAGATGACCCCACTACTCTTTGTAGGATGTGATCCATTTTGGGCAAAGGATAGTGGTCTTTTAAGGAGACTTGATTTAAATTTCTGAGATCTACACAAAGTCTGATTTCACTTGTCTTTTTTCTTGTAGGAACAAGATTGGACACCCACTCAGAAAATCTGATGGGTGCTATGATGCCTGCTTCAAAGATCCTCTTTACTTCCTTCTCAATCAGGGGAAGAAGCATAGGGTTAATTCTTCTAAGTTTCTGCTTGAAGGGTTTCTAGTTTGGTTTTAAGGGAATTGTGTGTTGGATCACCAAGTTGTCATAGGATTTCAAATCCTCATAACTCCAAGCAAATACATCTTGGAACTCTTTGAACAAATCAATGTACTTGGGATTTTGATCTGGTGGCAGATTTTTGGACAGTTTGATCATTTTTAGATTTTCTGCTGTCCCAATGTTGTGTTCTTCTATATCAGTGTTTATTGGCTGCAATTTTGGCTTTCTAGGCACATCATTAGCATCAAACATGTCTTCTAGTGGGCTTAGGCCGGCAGGTAAAAAGTTATCTTTTAGCTCAATGATTTCTACCTCTGTTTTGTTTATTTCTTCCAAGTGCATTTGTTTCAGCTGTTCAATGTTTTCTTTGTCAAAACCGTGGGTTTCAGGATTTGTTTGGCTGTTGCAGCAGTTACAGCCTGCTGGTTTTCATCTGTTTGCCGTTCTGAATCTTTCATAGCATCCATATCTATGTTAATATTTGAAAATTCATGTTCAAGGGTGAGAAAATTATTAATTTGGGCATCGTTTTCGAACACTTGCCAATCTCTGATGTTATTTGGGATAGCGGGCCTATGTTTTATTTCGGCTGTGAAGTGGTGGTTTGGGTCAAAGGGAAGCTTACATGTACTTGCAAAAGTGGCTAGGATGTGAGCGTGAATGTTGTGATTTCTTGAAATCTTGTCAAGCTTGAATTCAGTGAATGCATTGAGTATATTAGTGGCAGCAGTCCTATAGGCTCTCATTCTATTGTCGTTGGTAACAAAATTGCCTTTCATCTATTGTATGATTAAATCAGAGTCACCTAAAATAGACACCTTTGTAGCTCCTAGAGATTTGAGCAGTTTAAGGCCTAACAGCAGAGCCTCATACTCTGCCATGTTGTTGGTGCATTTGAAATTCAGTATGTAGGCATGGCCTTTTGCATGGTTGTTATATGTATTGTGAATCCAAACACCTGCCCCTGCCCCTAACTTGTTGACAGAGCCGTCAAACTCTAAGTACCATGTGATTTCTTGCTTGTGGTTAGTGCTAAGAGTTTCAGCCATTCTTGCAGCGGGCAGATTTGAAATTTCTGTTTGAGGAGGTTCTTCTTGTATGCTGGTTGCATTATCTGTTGTGACAGTCTCATGGGTGCGTGTAATCGATTCTTCATTAATGTGTGTTTGTTGTTCTAGAGCCAAAGGCTCATCCTCAGTTGGAGAATTTGTGTCATCATTAAACAAAATAAAGGAATCCATGTCAGAATGTATTGAGTAAATGGGAAAATTTTCAGGCTTTCTCTCACTACTCACCACATATTTCATCAGTGTTTCTCTACACAGTCTCTTTGGTTTCCCAAAGATAGATATGGTGGAATAGGAGAGGTCCAGTTGAAGGGATCCTTGCAGCTTTGCTCCCCATGATCTTGATAGGAGCATACCGTACTTTGGTGGGATGTCAGCCATGTTATAGACATTTTTGTGCCTTACAGCATTGAGCATGAAATGTCCATAATCTAAGGGATCCAAAGTCCCTAAAAGAGTTGTTCTTGCCCCTAAAGAAACAAGGTCAACCAATGACAGCTTCTCCCAGAAGTTCTCCACCAAAAACCACTCAAAAATAGTCAAATCAGGATCAATTCAGAGGCTCCACTAGCTGCCTGCGTTGAAATGCAGAGGCTACACTAGCTAGGTGCGTTGCAACGCAGGTGGAAGCACTACCAGGGTGCGCTGAGCGGGAAATGACAAATGGCAAGCTCATTCAACGAGGTGGAAAGACCCTGGAAGCTTCCAGAATCTTCTCCAATGACACTTGCCTCAATGAATTCGACTAGTGATGAGTAAGAGGCTCTCAACCTCCAAGTGGAAGCAAGAACTGACAGAGAGAAGCCACAAGTCAAAACATAAGCTGACTCATCCTCTCTACTTACATCTATATATGGATCTCTCACCCAGAGGTTCAGGAGGCTGGAATTTTGTACTTTGCAGAGAATTTCTGTTGGTTTGAGATTGAGATTAGTACATTGGGTGATTTATGCTTTGTTGGAGGAGAGGAAGGGATTCCTTTGCTGGGAGGTAGATGCTGGATCGGGACTCACTTGGTTGTATCTCCTCTTGGACTTTGTTATCATATCAATAAAGCTATTTGAGTTTCTCCTATATGCTTGTATATCAATGATGTTTTGTTATATTTGCATATTTAGTTTATATCTGATCCTAAACTAGTTATGAATGTAAATCTATGTCTTTTGTGTAGCTTTCCTCTCTTGTGATCTTGCAGGAACTTGACGAAGCTGGACCAGTGAAGGAGCAGGCAGAGGGAAGCGAAAAAAAGAGAGAGTGATGGGATCGATGAACTAGCGGAAGACACTGGTTAGTTACATCCTTCTTCTCTATTTACATTTCATAAAGAAGAATACTCAGATAGTTTTCCTTGTTTGTTGCTAAGGCACTATCACACCTTAGAGTGGGATAGGGGCATTCCGAAGGGGGTGTTCCTAGATCAAATTCTTGGATAATGAGCTGATGTCGACAAGAAGAAATCTGTCAAAGGAGGGCCTTAATGTATCCCACATCAGTGACATGGAACGGAGCAAATGATTTTGATGGAGGTGAAAACGATCTGATGATATATGGTTCAGGGTGGCGGTCATGAAAGAATGAAGGATAATGTATGGTAGTGGATGGGACACGGTTGACTTCTCTGGATGACTTCTCTTGAACATATCGGCGACACTTATGTGATGGATTGGTAGCATTTACCCCAAAGATGGATGGTATGGCGAGACCATGGTGATGTGACCGGTGAATGAAACAACCCAACCCGACTCAGGCATGGAGTGGAAGTGTCATGTTCAAGAGCGACTCGCTACCAATAAAAGTTCTTTGAGTTTCTTCCCAATTTTCCCCAGTCATTTCTAACCAGTACCACTTTATTTTTGTCAAGCTTGAGGAGGATAACATATGCTTGTTCTATAATTTTCCCTTCGGGCAAACCCATCGCTATGTTTTAACGAGCCTAGCGATAGTGAAACTCATTCTCGTCTAAAGACAAGTTTGTCGCTATTAATCTTTTTAACGAGTCTAACAACAAAGATAACTCGGTCCTTTTCATTTTTAGAGAGTCTGAAAAGGTACGTAAAGATAACTCCAAAGTTCCTTTTTCGTCATCTAATCCCTTAAGTCCGAAAAAGTATAAAACAATACAGAAGGGATTTATTTTCGATAGTTTTAACGAGCCGAACAAGACAAGCGCTCGATCTTTTTGTGCAATAATCCCTCAGGTCCAAAAAGATTAAAATCTAGAGGAGGGATAGCACTTCCGGTCGCTTTAACGAGCTGGAAGGCCAAAACTCGGCAATCTTTTCATATTTTACGAGTCAGATGAAAAGAGCTTAAAGAAGACTCGTCTTTTGAGGAACGAGTGATAAAACGGGTAGCAGCTGATTCCAGGTAAGGGTTGGAATTTTCCAATCACGGCAGTGTCACAAGGATGGCTAGTGAAATCACTCTTCGCAGCTGTTCCTCAAAATGGGTAAACAATCAAATGGAGGTGAATGATCGGCCAATGGAAAAGTGGAGGTGACGGTGCAAACACAACCAAGGCTTTAATGGCTGATAATGTTACATTCACGGTGGTTATTTACTGGAGGGTAGTTCATTTTTTAATGAGCTTAAACGCGGATTGAAACACTTGCTCGATCTTATGTTTATTTTTTAACGAGCATGAACTATGTGCTAAAACTGCTCGATCTTATGTTTATTTTTTAACGAGCATGAACTATGCGCTAAAACTGCTCGATGATAAGTTTACATGCCCCCAGCATAATAACACAAATCGAGGTGCGTGCCCCCCAAGCTTCATTGCATTCAACTCGGTGGTTGGAATGAAGGTTTACCTTTTAGATTTGAAAAGGGGATTTGTTTCATTTTTTAATGAGGTTGACACAGTAAAAGAACTATCCTCATGACTCCTTGTTTCATTTTTTAACGAGGTTGACACGAGATAAGAACCGTCCTCGGAGTCCAAATCCATTAGATATAGAAGGTTTCATATTCCACTGTGGCCACTTCCGCCAGATTACTCGGAGGCGGTAGGGCAAAAGTACCCATTAAGGCAGGGTCTTTTAGGAGACCTACTCTGATATTTTGGAGCAAATGATTGCTTCCATGGATCATTGGAATGCTTCCCGTAACTTGTGAAGTGTTGGGGAGAAAAGTTTGTTGGTCAATGATTGTAATTCCTCCTTGGAAGGGAAATGCAATCTTCCTGAAGTAGGTCGACACAACTGCAGCCATGGCATATATCCAGGGTCTTCCCAATAGGATGTTGTAATCAAGGTTTCCATCGATTACTTCAACATCAATTTCTATTGTTTTCCCTCCTAGTTCAACTTTCAAGTTAATCATGATACCATATGGGGTATATGTCCTTCCGTCGAATGCTTTTAACGTCGTCGCAGACCGTGACAAGGTTGGAGATCCTAAAGTTTTCCAGCAACTCATCGACATAATACATGTAGATGCCCCCTCATCAATAATTGTTCGATGAACAGTTTTGTTGAGGGCTTTCACTTGAATAAGGAAAGCTAGTTGAGTTGGTAACTGAGGGTCATATCCTTTATGATTAAAGGCCACAAGATTGGAATCTATTGGGTCAATCCCACCTATTGCTGATAATAAAGCTTGCTCTTGGGAGAGGCAATCTTGCGGTACCTCAAGTGTCGACATAGCGGACGTCGATTGGGCCAGGTCCTCTATTATATTATAATTCTGTGCTATTTTTGCACGAGGATTAAATGTCGATTTGTGCACTACTCCCTTTGGCGACTTTATCATTTGTTCAGGAATGATGGGTGGCACAACTTTGGTCAAAGTTGTTGTCGAACTACTAGGTTGTTCATTAGCCTTGTTATTCGACACCTGTGGATTCCCGTAATCTTTATTCCTTGCCAAAGCATCATTTTGCTGCTTTGAGATAGACAACATAAGCACTTGGGATCGGGAAGCATTTTGATTAGCAACCAGTTTGGTTCCCGGGCTTGGAAACGGATCAGTCAATACTGCTGAGGTTTTTGAACTCTTAAAGAGTTTCTTAACTTCAGCTATATGTGGACAATCTCTCGTCCAATGATCCTCATCGCATATATGACACCCCGCAGGGGGTTTCCTTTTTCTCCCTTTCTTTTCCTTCTTGCCCCCTGGTTGCTTTAGTTGTTTGCCCTTGTCAGTCGACACGGCATTTACTTCCGAGGCAAGAGGTTCCTCATTTGCATTTTGACCGGAAATCTTACTGGCCTTTTTAGACATAGCCTTTGTCGATTTCATGTCTGTTGCGCCAATCACACCATCACCGGTATGAGAGTCATTGTTTGATTTAGGAGGAGGAGGAATTGAGAATTCCGGTCTAGGGGCGTCAGGTATTTTGTCGTAGAGCGTGCTGGACTGAGTGTAAATCAAGTCCAAATATTGCGCACGAGCGATAACTTGCTCTTCTGTGATGACCCCTCCTTTTGCCACATCTTCCGTGATGGAAGGCAGTAATGACTTAATAAACCATTCAGCTAAAAGCTGATCGGGAACATACGTTTTCACCATTCTACGACGACGTCGCCATTCATGTATATGATCAGATATGTGAGTGGCCGTCGTTTGTTTGAAGTTGGTAAGAAGTTCGGTTCCCGTTTCGTACCTTATTGGTAACTGAAAATGGGTTAAAAAGGTTGTGGCTAGGGTACTGAAGTTGTCGAATGAAGCTCTAGGTAATTCGATATACCATTTTGCTGCCGGACCAGTTAACGTCCTCTGAAAAAGGCGAAGCCTAATCGAATCATCATTTAGGGTGTTTGATGAACACCACAAATGAAAGGTCATCACATGATTCGACGGATCTTCACCCGGATTTCCATTAAATTTAGGAATATCTGACAGAAGTTTATGCAGAATCGCTGGCCAAAAAGGGGCATAAGCAATTGGATCATTCGTCAGCCGGTTTAGATCTGGTAATTCTAGAGTCGCTACAAAGGGCAACTGTTGATTTAGGTTAGGCGAAGCATACCCAGGATAAGATGGAATCGCCTGAGCAGGGGGTCTTTGCATACCAGCATAATGTATTTGATGCTGGAAACTTTGACAAGGTTGATGGGCACAACCATTATAATATGGTTGTTGGTAACCGCTTTGTAAATGCGATTGCCCATTACTTACAAAGACTTGTTGCTCAGGTCCTCGATATGATTGCTGGAATGGGGGTTGATGAGTTTGAACCAGCTCTGGTTGTTGGACCATTTGTTGTTGTTCAATACTGGATGATTGACCAAGATGAGGAGTCATAGTACTTGTTTGAGCCTGAGTCGCTCCAGATAAGGAGGCACGAACCGGAGGTTGTGATTGAGTTGTCGAGACAAGAGGTTGTTGTATTGCAACCTGAGAAACTTGGGGTTGACATACAACAGGTAGCGCTTGTACTTGCGACGCAATCACCATACCAGGTATAGTGGGAATATTCGACACAGGGCGGACTGGTTGCATTGAATATGCAACCCTTGGTTGCTAAGGTGGTATTGGTACCCAACCACTGGATGTAATCCCAGTTTGACCTGAACTTTGTTGTAAACTCCCATATGGTTGTTCTCCGGGAGGGAACAATGAAAAGGCATACTGCCCTCCATATGGTGGAAATCCAGTACTTAAAGGGTATATTGGCCTTTGAAGACACAATGGATCGATTTGTTGAGTTTCAACATAAGAAATACCAGATAATAATCCGGATGAAGAAATAGGAACTGACCATGTCATCGAAACAGTCCCTGATTGGACTCCGGCTTGTTGTTGATAACTTGCCGGGACAGATGATATACCATCGAACATCGTTGGAGTAGCAGCAGGAGGCTCTGTTGCTGCTGTGTCAGATGACACCGTCCTGGATGTCGACGGTTGTTCAGACATATCTAGTCTATCCAAAAGATTTTCTAGCAATTCTACAAGAACTTACGATGAAAAGAGACTAACTTCGAAGACCAACGAGGGAATGGTGATGATTATTCCTTTTAAAATAAATTTTAACGACGCTTGGACACAACTTTCTTTTTCAATTTTAAAGAGTCGAGAAAAAGCAAAAGATGACTCTAGTCTCCTTCGATTTTTAATGAGCCTGAAGTGACAAGTGCTCAGATGGACCTCTTCCGTTAAGGAGTCTGAAAAGGAACGAAAGGGACTGCTCTGGAGTTCTAGGTAGAGGGTGTGCCAAACTTTTCGCAAAACCACAGAATAATTTTTAAGGTACGGGCAGTCAATCTTCCCGAATGCTGTGTTCAGTGCATTGCGATCAGTAGGGCGGCCGACACGGCTTCCTATGGATAAAGGTTTTATGCCTATAGGGGTCTCCCAATATATACTCGACGGTACGTGGGAGCACAATCCGTACTGGCACTTATCGTCTCTCAGGAGGAATCACCCAACCATCAGTGAGGCGACCAGTGACCAGGTTTTACGACGCCGGAACACGTCTCTAGCCTAGACCTCTATGTTGTGCGTTAAGTTACAAAGCGTTGTTAAGTTCATTCAATTTATTTTAGGTTGATCTTTCTTAGAAGTTTGCCTTTTTGGATCACCACGAGATGTATGGTACAATTCCTAAATGCAGTCTAAAGATGATAAGCAAGCTTTTATATCTTTTCAACAATGAAAATCCTAGCTACAAGGGGAAAAGAAAGACACCATCTTTTCTCAAAGAGCATAGAGCACACTGTAATGCACTTTTCCTAAATCAACACATACAAACTGTCAAAATGCAAATGCACATATGCATGTATTTGTTTTCACTTTCTTAATATTGATGCCTAAAAAGAAAGCTGTTGTACAAATTTGAATTCGATTTCAAGTGAAAAACACAAACAAGTTCCTTTTTCGAAATCAAAAAGACGATTACGACACTTTATGATTTACTTGTTTCGACACTTTGAAATGCATAAATTCAAACCAAAAGACAAAAGTAAAAGCGTAATCAACTGTGAACAGCAACAAACTCACTCCTAAGATCAAAACGACACTTACGACAGGTCTAGATCTAAGGGCGACAATATGACTAGTTTACTTTCGTAATGGGAAACTAAAAATGATGTAACAAATACACAAAGAACAAATACAATTTCTTTATACAACTGAGTCAGAATTGAGGCAAAGAAAAGGGGTTTCAGATAGGTACACTGACTGATAATAGGCTGCAAAAAAACAGAGATAAAACTGAGCAAAAGGAAGCAGGGAACCACAGCTGCACAAGGCAAAGGCTGATCAGCGCACCCTCAGCACAGAGAAACTGAACTTCAGCGTAGGTAGCCTTCACGGGACCTACGTTGAAATGCAAAACCTCTTCACAGAGTCTGCACTGAAGCAGAAACGAGAATTGTTTCTGGGTTCTGGGTCACGGTTTGCAGTTTAATCTACGGTTTTTGGCTGGATAAAAGCTATCAATTAGGTACAATTAGAGGGATGATTTAAAGGAGGACTAAGATCTATCACAAAGGGCTATTAGAGCACTTGTGGATTAGGTGTTCAGATCATAAACAGGCCCAGTGAATGGACTAGAGTAGCTGATCTCTACTTTGCATTTGTAAATGGCAAATGCAGTTCGATTCGGCACTCTTGAGTTTATGAGGTGAACAACAATAGAAACAAAAATAAACTAACAAGATATGATCCCCAGCGGAGTCGCCAATTTGTTGTTGGGAAGAGTATCCAATTCGGAATGCCCCTATCCCACTCTAAGGTGTGATAGTGCCTTAGCAACAAACAAGGAAAACTATCTGAGTATTCTTCTTTATGAAATGTAAATAGAGAAGAAGGATGTAACTAACCGGTGTCTTCCGCTAGTTCGTCGATCCCATCACTCTCTCTTTTGTTCGCTTCCCGCTACCTGCTCCTTCACTGGTCCAGCTTCGTCAAGTTCTTGCAAGATCACAAGAGAGGAAAACTACACAAAATACATAGATTTACATTCATAACTAGTTTAGGATCAGATATAAACTAAATATGCAAATATAACAAAACATCATTGATATACAAGCATATAGGAGAAACTCGAATAGCTTTATTGATATGATAACAAAGTCCAAGAGGAGATACAACCAAGTGAGTCCCGATCCATCATCTACCTCCCAGCAAAGGAATCCCTTCCTCTCCTCCAACAAAGCATAAATCACCCAATGTACTAATCTCAATCTCAAACCAACAACAATTCTCTGCAAAGTACAAAATTCCAGCCTCCTGAACCTCTGGGTGAGAGATCCATATATAGATGTAAGCAGAGAGGATGAGTCAGCTTATGTTTTGACTTGTGGCTTCTCTCTGTCAGTTCTTGCTTCCACTTGGAGATTGAGAGCCTCTTACTCATCACTAGTCGAATTCATTGAGGCAAGTGTCATTGGAGAATATTCTGGAAGCTTCCAGGGTCTTTCCACCTCGTTGAATGAGCTTGCCATTTGTCATTTCCCGCTCAGCGCACCCTGGTAGTGCTTCCACCTGCAATGCAATGCACCTAGCCAGTGTAGCCTCTGCATTTCAATGCAGGCAGCTAGTGGAGCCTCTGAATTGATCTTGATTTGACTATTTTTGAGTGGTTTTTGGTGGAGAACTTCTGGGAGAAGCTGTATTGGTTGACCTTGTTTCTTTAGGGGCAGGAACAACTCTTTTAGGGACTTTGGATCCCTTGGATTATGGACATTTCATGCTCAATGCTGTAAGGCACAAAAATGTCTATAACAAGCCACCACCATATCCATGAGGATGGTCTTGTTGGGATATTGGACTAAGGAGACACACAAGTCTTTGATGAGGCCTAAACATTTCACTTGACTTGAGCCAAATGAGTATAAATCTTTGTACGGTCTTGTAACATCCAGGTTCAGTTTTTCCATAACTGCTTTGGGTATAAGATTGTGCGATGCCCCTGAATCAAACATAGCGTTGTGCAAAACTTTGTCATGTATATGCAAACTGACATAAAAGGGTGGAATAGGTCCATGTGTTGATTTTCCATTGACTTCTGGACCGAATAGCAGTTCAGGAGAATCATCCAAAACATTTACATCGTCTTTGTTTTTTGGAATCTGAAGCGACCTTTGAATTTGTTGCCTATATACATCGTGTTTGGCAAGTTCTGAAAGAGGAATAGGTATTTTCAATTTACCTATTTCTGCCTCTAAATTAAATGGTTTTTCCAATGGAGTCTTGGTGTTGATAATGGCAGTTTTTTCTGTTTCATTTGAATTATCAGCGATTCGCTTTTGTTTATCAGCATTGTGGGGATTGACTACTTGCGGTTTTATAGTTTCAGGAGGGTTTTTTGGAACGCTGTTCGAATTTTCTTTTGAGGAAGGAGGTGATAGAGGCTGCTCAACAGAAGGCTGCGTGTCTGTTATGTCTTCTACAGCCACTTGTTGCGGGTTTGGGACAGTTGTATCAGCTGGTTCTATCATGACAACTTTGTTTTTAATCTTGTTGGGCTGTTTTCCTTCCTTTGTTTTACCAGGTTCAGAGATGTCAATGGTCCTAGTTCTCAGCTTATATTGTTTGTGTACTTCATACACAGCAGTATCATATCCTTGTTTAAAATCAAAAGACTCACCAGACTTAGTCTGAAACTGATTGTAATCAAGTTCATTTTGGTCTTCTTGGCTCAGGAAAGTCTGATGCTCACCCTTTAGATCCATCAAATTCATGTGAGTGTCTTCTGTGGGTTGACTAGAAGTGGATCCTTCAACATAGTTATCTTGAAAAGGAGGTCTTATGTCATGGTCTTGGCTAGACCTACCAGCATTTGTGTTCTGCGTTTTCCTGAAATTTGGGTTCCTCATGGTATTGGACTGCTGTCCTTCCCATGATGCTTTTCTTTCAACGTTTTCTACTCTTTCTCCCAATCTTTGCAGGCCATTGATAATAGCATCAAGCTTCTGGTCAAAGGCTGAGGGTTCTTCCTTAAAGGTGGTTCTTCTTTCCATCCTAGCTCTGTTTCTTTTGGCAATTAAGTTGGCCTCAACGCTGACAGCAACATTTTGCATGTCTGCAAGGGTTTGAGGAGCTCTTTCTTTTAACTGGTATGCCATATCCAGGTCAAAACCATCCAGAAATTTGTACAAGGGAAGGTCAGGGGGAGGCCTCAGATTCTATGGTATTGAATTGTAAACATTATTGAATCTTGCACAGTACTCCAAAACAGTTTCTTGAGGACCTCTTTTAATTGTATCGTATTCAGCTAGTATGTGCAAGGGGTCTTTCTTTTTCTCCCATCTGTTGGTAAAGGATTGGTAAATCTCATCTGGAGTGGTTATGGAATTTGCAGCGAGTGATCTGAACCAAGTTCTTACATCACCTGTTAGACTTTGAACAAAAATTCTCATTCTCACGCTATCATCATCTATTTCATAGTTTTCAAAATAGTTTTGCATCTTTTTGGTATGCTGAATGGTTGTGAAAGGACCAGTGTCAAAATACGTGATTTTCGATTGGTAATCTTGAGGTAAAGCCCCAGCATTAGCAGGTAATTGCAGGGGTGCATATCTGTTAGCCATATTGGCAGGGATAAGTGGAACAACGGGGACAAATGGAACAACTGGGATGACAGGGATAACTGGGATAACAGGAACAACAGTAGTGGTAGTTGTAGTATGTGAAATGAATGGAGCTGTGGAAGGAGTGCTATGAGATGTGGATGATGAACCAGGGGAAGCAGGAGTTGAACGGAATAAAACTTTGATAGGAGTTGGAACACAGCTTGGGTAAGCTGTTTCAGGAGTTTTATCAGTGAAATCTTCTTGTCTTTCTTGCTTCCTAAGGATCTTTGGGATTAGGTTTCGATTTGCAAAAACAGCTGGGGGATTAGGGTCTGGATTTGACCTTGTATATCGTGGATTTTTCTTGGGAGCCAGCTTCCGAATTTGTTTTTAGTATTTTTCTGGGAATGTTTTTAGAAATAGCAAAGAACTAATCAAAATTTGGGACAGCTGTTTGTAACTTAAAACTAGCATGAAGATTGACTGAAGCAGCGTTTATTTACTCCTGTTAATGCAAAGCAAAGAACAATTTCAAAGGCTTCCTGGCTGACATTCAGGCTTCATATGTAGTTTTAAGAGATAAACAACAATTGGAAAGATTGATTTATGATCTCAGCGGAGTTTTCTTACCTTCTTCATGAAACTATCTGAGGAAAGTCCCCAGTGGAGTCGCCATTATGTTATCACTCAGGTTGTCTATAAGCTCCAGAAAAGGATACGGCCGAGGTAACCACAGACCAACTTTGGACTGCAAGTTCTAGCCCACCTGCAATCAGAGAGGGCTCTCTCTTTCAGATTTAGCTTTGTTGAAAAGGATCTTAGGCTAGTTATTGAGTTTAGGGGTTTTTGTTCTGATTTTGGTGGGAAAATTGATGTTGTCAGGTAGAGAGGCAGAGCATAGTCTGAAGTTTCAAACCATTGGGTGTGGAGTCGAAAAGGAGGACTGCTGGTGCGTTTTCTTGGTCCTAAGAGAGAAAATGGAGCAAGGTAGCTGCAAATGAAAAAATGTTTCAGGTTTAAAGGATGGGATGAATGCTAAGTAATGAGGGGCAGTTAAGAATCCCTCAATTAGCTTAATAGGGGAAGATAACAGAGCTCTACCTAGGGGCAGTAAAGAATCCCTAGATAATCGGCACACACAGGTGAATCGTGGTAAATATGAGCCAGAAGGAATTCATATTCATTACCAATTCATTCAGAGGAAAACATAAAGAAACAGCAAAAATTGAGCATAGAGTGTATTTAAACAAATCTAAGCTAATCTTTCTTTCTGCTATTTAGATAATGGTAAACAGTAAACATAGGTAAGAAGCACTTATTGTATCAGGTTGCAGCACAAGAATTTCATCTTCAATCTCCAGAAAAAACATTAACAACACATCAAAGAGTCTCTTCTCAAAACTTTCGGCAATCTTTGATTACAAAAACAACTTCAGGTATACAGTGCGAGTCTCTAGTGAAAAATACCAATTTACCAACCCTTGAAACAATGCTGAGGGCGGTATATATAGGGAAAACTCTCTACAATTTGTTTATTACATCTTGAACTAAACAGGTCCTAAAGAATAATTAATTTGACCTAATCCTATCTGAAATAAATGCATGAAAATATCTTTGGCTGCACTGAGGGCTGCCGTATCAAAATGAAGTGAATGTGCTTGTCCTCGGTAGCTTGGTGCAGTTGCCTCTGAAATAACTGTGCATGGGTTTCTGTTCTTTGCTATTTGGCCACCTTAAATGTTTTAGCTGTGATTTGAAGGCAGGGATGGGCTCACACTTATCGATTTGACTTTTCTGAGGGGCTCATCAATGTTTATCTGTTTCGAGCCCCTAAAAATCTTGACTGGTACTCTTTGACGTCCTTTTCTTCCTCTGATACTCTTTGGCAATAAACCGGGCTGCTGCTCTGACGTGCTTTTGTTAAATAAGAACTTAATGGCCGTTGTTCGGCCTCTGTTTCCTCTAGAACTGTCTTCTGCTCCTTTCTGCATGCTTCGCGAAGAAAAACGGGTCATTCGGCGCCTTTTAGGCTTGTTGGGGGCTGCCCGATGAGAAGATTCCCCATTTTGGCTCATTTTATCCAGCGATGTGCGATTTGCACTAGGCGCAAATCACGCATCAAAAACTACCTCAGAAACTGATTCCGGGGCTCCAGAGTGCGATTTTCGCCCTTCGCGCCAAAATTGCTGATGACGTCAGCATGAAAGACCTCGTACGGTGGATGATGTGGCAGGATGATGTTAGCATGATGACGTCAGCATGTACAGAGGTGACGTGGCAGTACGGCAGGTCTGATGATGTGGCAGGACACGTGGCAGGGACGTGGGAGGGTGACTCGACGGTACAGTGGTAGGAGGCCACGTAGGCAGATGACATGGGGCTTACGTCATAGGGGGGAGGGAAGTAAGTGGTTTCTGGGCACACCGCCTTTGGGCATGGGTGGTTTTATCAGGGGGGCTCCGCCACAGCCCAGAAGGCGATGCGTGGCGGGAGTACGGCGGGAATACCGCCCATCTCCCGGACGCTAACCTTCGGGTGGCTTGGGAGAGGGGAAAGCCCGCCCACCGTTGATCTGTGGGGCGGGTGATCGGACGGTCGGCGGCGAAGGTTAGGCGGTGGAGGGATAAGGGGCGGGAATATACACAGAATATTCCAAATTTAATAAAGCACAGTGGGGGGGTCAAAACTATGGTTTACATGGGTTATGGGGGTTATAAACGGGCGGGTTAATATATTTACACTCGGGACTTTGGCATAAGGGGTAAAACGTGGTTTTTTGAGGGTTTATGAGCGGGGGTTTAATGATTTGTGCCCAAAACTTTAGGTTAGGGGCGGGAAAGAGGGTTTTTGAGGGTTAGGACTACAAAACAATAGTTATTAGCCTGACTAGGTGCCAGACTAATTCCTTTAAGACTCGGATGGGCTAAAAACAACCCCAGATGGACTGCCTTTCCCCGGACTTTAGGGGAAATATGGCTATAGTGCCAGGGAGGGGATATTTAATATTTTTGGGATTTATATACATAGTTTTAGTAGGGGAAGGGGATACAGATTAGGGATTTAGATAATACAGTCAGTAGTTAATATGGAGATGACCAGAAAGCGCTAAGTTAAGGGTCCTTAGGCTAATTTTGGGGAAAAGAACTTGTAAAGAAATGAAATCCTTGAGCGAAGCAGATCTTCACCAAGGCAGCTGATATGGAGAATGATGGAACTAAGAGGAATCAAGCAGATCTTGACCTCTTTGGGGAAGTTAGTAAATGACTTGGGAAATGAGAAGAAGGGGAAGTTAGTTATGTCTAGCTTGAGCTCCCCCAAATGAAAAACTGCCTGATAACTGTGATTTGAAAAGATATAAGACTTTAAAACACAAGATTGATCATGAATCATCATTCTGCAACCTCACAGCTACCTACCCAGCCTACCTTCCTAACATTTTTTCTTCTTTTTGGGTGGGTACACTTAGACTTGCAGACCCTGATTTACAATTTTTCTTTTAAATGCTTTCCTATCTAAATCTACACTTATTTCTACCAAGGGCCCATATTAAGCAGTTGTGTCCCTTTGATTCTCTACCTATCTACAAATCTGCCAAGATTAAACTGTTTGGACAGATACATTATCTATATTCTAAACAAGAAATTGAAACCTAGGGAGACCAAGATTAGACTGTTTGGACCTCCCTTAAATGAAAACTCTTAAAACTGGAACAACTCATCGAAATTGGAATACGGTAGTGCCATTTGGACTAGCACAGTTCATGGAATCTTATGGAAATATGGAACACTGCAGCCTACAAAGTATGACATATTTGGCATGTAAAAATGTCAATCATGAAAGATGAAACCCTGTTGCAACAGGAGGCTAATAGCTCCCACATTCTCTCTCGCATCCTCCAACAATCTGTCAGTTTCTCTTTTGTGCTTCCATCCATCTCTGGAAGACTCTTCTTGAGTGGATGTCTCCACTCCTGGAGCCTCTGCATGCGGCTACTCTGCATCAGTTGGAGGCTTCTCCTCCTTAGGAACCAATAGTTCCTCCACAACCTGTAGTAGGAGCTCCCTCTCAAGGGAAACTCGCATGGCCTTCTGCTCATCAAACTTGAGATCTCTGCGAAACACTGTCATCCAACTGGGAGGCAAGTACAGCCGATGGTTGTGAGGTGTATCAGTGTACCCCAAAAATATCGTCAACTCTACTGTCAGCTCAAGCTTCTTTCGTGCATCCTTTGTCACATGGCAATATATCGATGAGCCAAAGATCCTGAAGTGACCAACATCTGGTCTCTTACCGGAAAAAGCTTCCTCTGGTGTCTTCATCCCAGGTATGTGATACGGGCTTTTATTCTACAAATAGATCGTTGTGTTGCATGCCTCAGCCCACAAGTGAAGTGGTAAGACTTGGTCATGCAGCATTGCCTGTGCTGCCCCTACAATAGTTTTGTTCTTCCTCTCACCCACCCCATTCTGTTGTGGGTTATGAGGTGCCGTCAAATCTTGTTTAATTCCTTTTGCTACACAGAAGTCCTTAAAATCTTGAGATACATATTCTCCACCATTTTCACTTCTCAAGGCCTTGATCTTCTTCCCTAACTCTTTCTCGGCCAAAGCTTTGAACTCAAAAAACTTTGTGAAAGTTTGGTCCTTCTTCTGCATGAAATAAATCCAACATTTACGAGAATAGTCATCAATGAAAATCACATAATACCTTTGCTTCAATGTGGATGTCGTCGATAATGGTCCACACACATCAATATGAACTCACTCTAAGATAGTCGTTGCTCGACTGTCTCAAGCATTAAAGGAAGACTTGGTGTACTTTCTCAAGGTACAACCCTTGCATGTGTCAACTTTCTCAAGTTTACGTTTGGGAAGTCCTGTAGATATCTGTTGCATTATCTTCAAACCCCATGATGCAAATGGCCCAACTGCCTATGCCACAACTCACCAATGTCTTGGCTTTGCACAAATTTTTCTTTCGTACTCAATGTTGCGCAATCATCTACCTCTAGTTTATAGATATTTTTCACTCAAATCCCTATTCTCTTGGTCTAACCCATGGCTATGTGTCTTATGAAAACCTTTCCTTTACTGAAGATAACATTGTAGCCTTTGTCCTCCAACATCACGACCGATACCAAATTCTTCTTCAATCCAGGTGCATACTTCACATCTGTCAAGGTGAGAGGAGCTCCATGCTCCCTTTGAAAAGCAACTGTGCCCACTCCTGAAGCACTATACCTTTCATAGTCACCCATCTCTATGCGCATATTGAGGCCTTTCTCCTCTAAGGCACTGAATAAATTTTTATCACCAATCATGTGGAATGAGGCTCCACTATCAAGATACCAAACACAACCCATCATTGATGACACCATGCATGCAATGAGGGTAAAGTCCATTTCGAACTGAGAGGCTAATGCCTCACCTTCTAATCCTTTCGAGGATCCCTTCTTGGACTTCTTCGATGGGAAATTAGTCATATAATGTCCCATCTTGTAACAATTAAAGCATCTTACTTTAGACATGTCACCCTTCCTCCCTCCATGAGAAGAATTCGATTTGAAATGGGAAGCCTTCCCCTTCCCTTTCCTTGCCTTACTTGCTAAGGCCAGATTTTCTTCATCATCATTCTTGGATGAAGAACCATCTCGTGTGTGCCTCCTGATCTCCTCCTGCATAAGATCTAACCACAGTCGTTCCCAACCCAGAAGTTTCTCCCTTCCATTCATAGAGTCCTGGTAGCTATTCCAACTCTTTGGAAGGCAAAGGAGAGTGAGGCTTACCATATCATCATCAGCAGTAGTTATTCCCACACTGCCAAGCTCATCTCTATAGGTGGTGAGCTTGTTCAGATATGTGGAAATAGTATTGCCCTTCTCCATCTTGATTCTTTGAAGCTTATCCTTCAGTGCCAATTTCCTCTGGTCGCTAATGTTTTGGTAGAGGTCCTTCAATGTTTTCCACATTGAAACTAGAGTATCTTTCCTATGGAGACTCGAGATAATATGGTCTTGAACTCCCTCAAGGATGATCCGTCTCGCCTTCCCCACACACTTCTTCCACTCAGCCAACTCTTGTTCATTAGTTGAAGCTGGCTTTGCGATTTCTTGATCAATGAATTCCTTCAAGCCATTGTCTTCTAATACAGCCTCCATTCTATCTTTCCATGCTATGTAATTCGAGCTACCTTCCAAGTTATACTCGAGTCTCAAGCCATAGAACACCATTGGCAAACCTTGAAGTATGATATGAATTCTATTTGCACCTGCAACTTCGAACTTGAAACTTCAAATTCTCTTCCCAATATATTGTGCACAACTCCAATACCATGTAGAAAATTTCTACAGATCCAACTCTGATACTATGTAGAATAATTTGGTGCAGGTTAAATCGATAATGCAATATAAATCAAAGCATAATACTATAACCTACTTCTACTATCAATTTGCGGAAGCTTAAAGATCGAGATGAACAATATAACTAGAAGAAGAAGAATCAATGCACAATACACATGAAAATACTTTGGCAAAATCCTTAGCTAAAAACCCCACTATTTGTATTATCATACACGGTGGAAATACATAGGACTTATACAAAGACTTATCTCTCACAGCTAGCCAGCTCTCAGTACAATCCTCACAGATGCTCGCAAGAAATCTTGGCTTCTCACTGGCCTTCCTCTCTGCCCTCCAAGCTCCTATTTCCTTGCACTGTTCCTCTGGGATGATTCACCTTCAACCAAGTGGAACACTCTCTCACACATTGTCAGAACTGCACAATCCTCAAGGAATGATGCCTTTACTGCACGCATGAGTTTTATTTAGAAGAAAACACATGCAACTAATAGTACACTATCCTTGAATTTAATCTAAACTGGGTCTTTCTCAAAATAGACATGCATGAGTTTCTGATGAGGGAATATTCAGTTAACTAGAGTAGCACTAGTTGAGTGCATGCATGCATCAACTGACTGTTAACTCTCTATTAGTTCCTCAAATAGTTTGGAACTAATTTAACTGGACTTAACTCTAAATTGAGTTAACTAATTACAACTCAAATATAACTCAATCTTATCTCCTTAATTTAAGGCATGACTTCAGAAAGACTTCTAACTTGAATTTCTCCAACTAATTCATTTAAAATAAATTAATTAATTATTTTCAAGTAGTTGTTAAGACTAAATTCGATTTTAATTCACAATTTAATTCAAGGACAAATTAAATGGGAATATTCTTGTTGCCATATTTCAACAATAACATAGTTTACTATCATCTTTAGAATGGGCTATCTACAGACCGAACATGCTTTATGTTCCTAAAGGGGATAGACTATAACTAATTAGAGAGGCACCTACAAGATTGCAAGGAATTTTGGTGTTGGTAAGATAGTTTCCAACTTATAGAGGTATGTGTGCTAGCCCAAAATGTAATAATATGTAGCAAGGCTCATTAGAGGATGTATTATTTGTTCTACTTTCAAGCCTAGTAATAAGAAGAAGAGTCTATACCATAACTTACTTGTACCCATTATTCCTTGGGAAAGCATTTCCATGGAATATATGAGAGGTTTACCAACTATTAGGAAAGGAAATTGTTGAGAATGCAACAAGATGATGGAGCTTAGTGGAAAGGAGTCGCCTTCACTAAGTGGGCCCGCAGGAAAATTATGGCGCAAAGTCTATTTTTACACTATGTCTATTTTTAGACATATGGATCATGGTCTATGAGTTGCAAGATGTTGTTTATGGATGATTGGTCATGTTGGGAAAAAAGATGGACTTCTATTTCTGGTTCACAGCAGAGTGATCAAAGTCTATTTTTAGACTACAAGGCTAAAAATAGAAAAGTCAAATATTATTGTCTCATAATAATATTTAGACTATAAACATTATCTTATCCTCTTGGAGCACTTCTGTTTGAGCTACAGATGTGGCACATGCAGCTTTCAGAAGGAAATACGCTTTTCTTGTGAGTCAATTGAGCTATTGCATGCAGGACATCAGTTAGAACTCATGTGGTTGAGTTCTGTGGAGTTGGATGTGGAGTTGATGGAGTTGTGTTCAGTTTGACTTTGTTAAAATAGTTGTAATTAGTTTAACTGCAAATAGACTAGTGATGAGTGATGTGAATTAATTGATTAAATTAATTCACTACTTATTAACTCATAATGAAACTAAATAATACATCAGTTAACTCAGCGCATGTACAGTTCAATGGAGACAGGTGTTAGAGGTTGAGATTGCTATCAGTTGTGACTATAGTTGTGCATGAGATCTTGCACAATCATTGAATTGAGTATGCCAATGAGTATTGCCCAGTATTATAGCCTGTTCTCATGTGATTTTCAGAGTGAGTGATTCTCAGCAGGTATTGTGCAATAGAGGCAAGCAAAGCAGTGGAGGAGATTTGAACCTGTGACTTGTTCGGATCTGAGCTAGTTTTGTATGTAACAGGTGGAGATAGTGCTAGATACTTGTGAGGAGTATTGTAATATGTAATGTTACATGTTCTCAATCATTAATATACAGATAGTGTGGGGTTTTCAGCTGTAAGCTTTCCCCGAGTTACATACTGTGTTAATGTGTGCATGCGATTGATGTTTCATTGTTTTTGATGCTACTAAATTGATGATCAACATAGATGAGGTTATATTCCGAAATAGTGTATAATCAGGATAATATTTGTGAATAAGTGTTTATTATTCAAAATTTCTACATGGTATCAGAGCTATTGATCATCAGATCTATTATTCAGTAAGTGTTTACATTTTATTTCTTCAGGCAGAGTCTGTAATCGGGCAAGGTAGCCTCTGGATTCATCCTTCCTTTGGAAGGTGAAATATCTGGTAAAAGCCCATACAGTCAATCTCTGTACCAAAAATACTTTGTTCTCACGAATTCTAGATCAGAGGCAGTTGATTTTGGAGCTGGTGGAATTCAAATTTGCAGCGGTGTTTTCTTGGTATCAACGTGGCAATGTCTTTCAACGGATTGCGATTGGAGTATGCTCTTGAGGGCAGCTCTAACTATATTGCATGGAAGGATAGGATGGAGGTAGAGTTGGATGATAACGGGCTGAAGGAGTTCATAGAGGCTGATGTCCCAAAGCCTACTGATGCTGCGCAGGTTGATGCTTGGCAAAAGAAGACAGCAAAGTGTCGAAGGATTCTATTGGAGGGCGTGAAGGATCACATTGTGTCCAGCTTGCATGGTAAGACTTCTCCATACTTGATGTGGATAGCTTTGATAGATATATTCCAAAGCAAGAGCGATCAGAGGAAGCTGGTGCTCAAGGATAAACTCAGAAACATCAAATGTGAGAAGGGAGATAGTATGCCCAAGTATCTCATGAAGTTCACTCAGTGCAGAGATGAGCTGGGAAGTGTGGGGGTGACTGTCGATGATGAGGACTTGGTGAGCTTGGCTCTCCTTGGTCTTCCGAAGAGTTGGCATTCCTATCAGGACTCTATCAATGGTCAGGAGAAATTGCCAGGATGGGAGAGACTTTGGTCAGATCTTGTGTAGGAGGAGATCAGGCGGAATACCAGGGACGGATCTTCATCAAAGGGACTTGATGAAGAAAATTGTGCTTTGGCTGCCAAATAAAAGAAGGGGAAGAGCAAGAAAGATTCTCAGTCTGGTGCGAAAGGCAAGAAGCAGGATATGTCCAAGGTGAAGTGCTTTCACTGTCACCAGCACAGACACTACGCCACTAATTATCCGCAGAAGAAGAAGAACAAGAAAGCTTCTGGATCTGCAGCGAGAGAGGCTCTAACCTCGCAGTTTGAGCTTGATTTTTCATTGATCGCATGCTTGGTTTCAAGTGTGATGGGATCGGTGTGGTTCTTGGACAGTGGTGCATCTTTTCACATGATAGGAGACCGAGATATTTTTCTGATCTGGAGGGCAAAGATCTTGGAGTGCACATCGAGATGGGCGATGATGGTAGATACAGTGCAACCAATATCGGTACCATTTCCTTTGAGAGGGAGTCTAGTAAACCCTTCGTATTGAAGGAAGTGATGCATGTTCCAGGATTGAAGAAGAATCTTATCTCTGTGGCGATGTTAGAAGACAAGGGATATGATGTTGTTTTCAGCGAGGGAAAAGCTTTCCTGCACAGCAAGACAACTGGAGAAACCCGGAAGATAGGGGTTCGAGTGAGGAACCTTTATCAGTTGCATGTAGATGGCTGTGTAGCAATGGCATGCAAGGTAGAAGGATTTGTGAGCCGGGATGATGGCGAGCTGTGGCACAGGAGATTGGGTCACCTTCACCATGGAGCCTTGAAGATACTACAGCAGATCTCTACAGGGCTTCCTAAAGGCACACTTGCGCAGTCAGATCAGTGCAAGGGGTGTACTTTGGCAAAGTTTGTGAAAGCCACCTTTCACGAGAAGGATAGGCGTGCCACAACGATCGTTGAGAGAATTCACACAAACGTGTGTGGACCTTTCTCAGTAGCTTCGACAACAAAACATAGGTTTTATGTGATTTTTGTTGATGATTTCTCTCGTAAGTGCTGGATCTTCTTCATGCAGAAGAAGAGCGAGACATACTCAAAGTTCTGTGAGTTCAAAGCACTGGTCGAGAAGGAGTCGAGGAAGAAGGTGAAGGCTCTTAGGAGTGACAATGGTGGTGAATACATCTCTAACAAGTTCAAGGATTTCTATAAAGAAGAAGGGATTCGAAGAGAACTCATAGCTCCCCATAACCCACAGCAGAACGGGGTTGTTGAGCAGAAGAACCGAATGATCGTGGGTGTTGCACGGGTGATGTTGCATGATCAGGGCCTGCCCCTTCACTTGTGGGTGGAAGCATGCAATACTGCAGTATATGTGCAGAACCATTGTTCTCACAGGATACTTGGCATGAGTACACTGGAGGAGGCTTATTCTGGTAAGAAGCATGATCTTTCTCATTTGAGGATTTTTGGTGCTAATGTTTACATGCATGTGACGAAGGATGCCAAGAAGAAGTTGGAACCGACCATAGAGGTTGGGATATTTGTGGGGTACACTGATACGCCCCACAACTATCGTGTGTATTTGCTAGATAGTGGTAAGACTGTTGTGCAACGGGATATAAAATTTCAGGAGGAGAAATTCATGAAGTGTTCACTTGAGAGAGAGCCACATTTGCATGCAGATGAGGAGCTATTAGTTCCTAAGGATGAGCTTCAGGATGTGGATCAGCCACAAGACGAGGTTCATGGAGTGGAAGAGACCACTCATGCAGCGCCAACCATTAGAGAGTGAAAGCACTTGACAGAAGCTGAGTGACTGGCTCAAGATGCAGAGAAAGTTGTAGGACCACCTATAGCCCAACACAGGCAGAGACAGTCACCTGATCGGTACACTGGATACATGGATCTTATGAGAAAATGTGTTGTGACTGAGCCATCCTCTTTCGAGGAAGCTGTGGAGGATCTCGCATGGGTAGACGCCATGGTGGAAGAGTATGATTCGATTGTCAGAAACAGGGCATGGGATATTGTTCCTAGACTGGAAGGGAAATCAGTGGTGGGTTCGAGATGGATCTACAAAGTTAAGCAGGCAGCTAACGAGAGTGTGGAGAAGTACAAGGCAAGATTTTTTGCCCGAGGCTTTTCAAAGATAGAGGGGATCGATTATGAGGAGACCTTTGCACCTGTCGCAAGGTATTCTTCCATACGGATGATTCTTGCTCTCTCGGTGCAGATAGGGTGGCACATTCATCAGATGGATGTGAAGACTGCATTCCTCAATAGAGTCATTAAGGGGGAGATGTACATAGAGCAGCCCAAAGGTTTTGAGATCTTCAACAGCGAGTCGCATGTGTGCAGGCTTAAGAGAGCGTTTTATGGGTTGAAACAAGCACCACGTGCTTGGTACACACGGATAGATAGTTATTTCCCCGGACTTGGATTCTCCAAGAGTGAGGCGGATCCTAACCTATACCAAATTGTGGTGGAGGGTAAGTTGCTTATTATTGTACTTTATGTAGATGATTTGATTCTAACGGGTGATAAGCTATTGATACTTTCATGCAAGGATGATCTTGCTAAGGAGTTTGAAATGAAGGACTTGGGCCTCCTTCATTATTTCCTGGGATTGGAAATTTGGCAGCGCAGTGATGGACTATTTGTTTCTCAGGTTAAGTATGCTCAGGAGATACTGGAGAAGTTCAACATGCATGGCTGCAAGCCTATTGATACTCCTCTTCCTGGAGGTTGGAGGAAGGAGGATGCCACTTTAGCAGAAGAAGTGGATGCCACTATTTATCAACAGTTGGTGGGGTCACTTATGTATTTGGTTAATACATGACCTGATATATGCTATGTTGTTAACCAGCTTTCACAAGCTATGATTAAGCCAACCAAGATCTTCTAGAAGACAGGCAAGCATGTATTGCATTATTTGAGAGCCACATCGGGATATGGTTTGTGGTACAGATAGGAGGATGAGGTGAAGCTATGTGGCTTAACAGATGCAGATTGGGCAGGGAGCCCAACGAACAGAAAGAGCACATCAGGAGGGGTCTTCAGTATCGGGTCGACAACAGTTTCTTGGTATAGCAGGAAGCAGAGATCTGTGGCACTCAGTTCAGCAGAGGCCGAGTATATGGCAGCAAGTTTGGCTGCATGCGAGGCTATATGGATGAGGAAGATCCTGGTCGGGTTGTTCGATTCTCACTTGGAGCCTACTATGATTTATTGTGATAACCAGAGTTGCCTTAAACTCTCGGCTAATCCTGTATTTCATGATAGATCTACGCACATTGACATCAAGTACCATCATATCAGAGATTGTGTGCAACGAAGAATCATGTTACTTTCATACATTCCAACGGAGGATCAGGATGCTGATATCTTGACGAAGGCGCTCACCAGGAGAAAATTCGAATACCACCGAGGCAAGATAGGGGTTGCTGATAATCCATATCTTGTTGAGAGGGAGTGTTGAGAACGCAACAAGATGATGGAGCTTAGTGGAAAGGAGTCGCCTTCACTAAGTGGGCCCGTGGGCAAATTATGGCGCAAAGTGTATTTTAGACTATGTCTATTTTTAGACATATGGATCATGGTCTATGAGTTGTAGGATGTTGTTTATGGATGATTGGTCATGTTGGGAAAAATAGATGGACTTCTATTTCTGGTTCACAGCGGAGTGATCAAAGTCTATTTTTAGACTACCAGGCTAAAAATAGAAAAGTCAAATATTATTGTCTCATAATAATATTTAGACTATAAACATTATCTTATCCTCTTAGAGCACTTTAGTTTGAGCTACAAATGTGGCACATGCAACTGTCAGAAGGAAATACAATTTTCTTGTGAGTCAGTTGAGCTATTGCATGCAGGACATCAGTTAGAACTTATGTGGTTGAGTTCTGTTGAGTTGGATGTGGAGTTGATCGAGTTGTGTTCAGTTTGACTCTGTTAAACTAGTTGTAATTAGTCTAACTGCAAATAGACTAGTGATGAGTGATGTGAATTAACTGATTAAATTAATTCACTAATTATTAACTCATAATGCAACTGAAGAATACATCAGTTAACTCAGTGCATGTACAGTTCAGTGGAGACAGGTGTTAGAGGTTGAGATTGCTATCAGTTGTGACTATAGTTGTGCATGAGATCTTGCACAATCAATGGATTGAGTATGCCAATGAGTATTGCCCAGTATATGCCCAGTATTATAGCTTGTGCTCACGTGATTTTTAGAGTGAGTGATTCTCAGCAAGTATTGTGCAATAGAGGCAGGCAAAGCAGCGGAGGAGATTTGAACCTGTGACTTGTTCGGATCTAAGCTAGTTTTGTGTGTAACAAGTGGAGATAGTACTAGATACTTGTGAGGAGTATTATACTATGTAATGTTACATGTTCTCAATCATTAATATACAGATAGTGTGGGGTTTTCAGCCATAAGCTTTCCCCGAGTTACATACTGTGTTAATGTGTGCATGCGATTGATGTTTCATTGTTTTTGATGCTGCTAAATTGATGATCAATGTAGAGGAGGTTATGTATTATGCATGTATTCCGTAATAGTGTATAATTGGGATAATCTCTGTGATTAAGTGTTTATTATTCAAAATTTCTACAGAAATGACTACCTATTTGTGGCAGTGACAGGTTCAACAAGATGTGTGTTCTCATGCCTTGTAAAACAAGTGTTAAAGGAGAACTAGAAAAAACATTCTTTGAATATGTTTGGATGTGCTTTGGGATACCAAGTATCATCATTTTAGTTAGGAACACCAAATTTCTCAATGCATTTTGGACTATATTGTGGGAGAATATGGATAGAAAGTTAAAGAGGTCTACAACATTCCATCCACAATAGATGGGAAAACAAAATTAGCCAATAGGACATTGGTGCAACTTTTGAGGTTTATAATCAAAAGCACTAGAAGACCTAGTATGAAAATTTGGTCTATATACAACACTCTTATAACAAAGCAATCCACCCTTCGGCTAGTAACTCCTCATTTGAAATTTGTTTTGGATATTTTCCACCTTTTCCTTTGGATGTTGTATATTGACAAAATGTAGGAGAGGAGGATCTGATAATGGATGCATTCAAAGAAAAAATTCAGTTGAAAAGATTATTTAGATCCATTTTCAAGTACAAGAGACACTTAATAAGTCATAGGAAAAATACAAGTCTATGCATGATCAACAAAGAAAAGGGAAGTCATTCTAAGTGGGAGACAGAGGATGGCTACAATTGAACAAGGAAATAATATAAAGACTTGGTAATTAGATCAAGGATGTGCTATATGGTCCTTTATTGATACTAGAAAATGTGGCAAATAATTCCTACAATCTCAGTCTACATACAAACATGCAAATTTACTCTATGATGAATGTGGTAAATCTCAAATTGTATGAGCCTTCCATGTTGGATGAGGAAGAGGATCAGGTATTACTTGGTACTAAATGCTTAAGTAGTGGTGACAAAAGATATAGTTTTGTAGAAGAGGCACACAACTATAAGATAGGAAAATATGACCTTTGGTAGATTGGGTTGCAAGGACAACATCCAAGAAAGGATTAATAGTAACTTGAGGGAGAAGGTAGAGGAAAATTTACTCACCTCATTCAATAAGGCTTTTGGGAACAAATCCTCCAAATGGGGAGGTGATGTAGATTTAATCATTTTATTATTTTTCGTCTATATTGTTTCTTTTATAGTGGAAAAGTTAGAGGAATAAGCTTGCATGATTTCTTTTACAGGTAGGTCCCCATTTGAAGAATTGGAATCTAAAATGTTCAAGAGCCATTTTAAGGTGTTAGATGATATTTTTTGGGGTCAAAAATTTCTTAATTTTGCACAAGGCTCCAAAACATTTTCTACTTTCAAACACTTTCCCAATTGTGCAATAATTGTGTCAATCAAGGTTTGTATGAAAAATTTATGCCTCTCGCAATTTGACCTACCATGACTGATCATTGTGGCATGAGTGGATGTCGTGCCATCTCTCATTATTCATGCAAATGAGCCTACCCATGTGTGGACATTGAAGAAGACTTTAGAATGTTCAAAATTATAACTCCAGTTAAGAGTTAAGGGATTCAAACCTTACTGCTATTTGCTATCAGGCTATGTTATATATTGGGCCACTAGGAGGAGTAGGGGTTCCATTCTATGCTATTGTATCTTGTTCCATATTAGAGTATACAGTCTAGGAGTGTGAGTTATAGAGCCTAACTAAGGGGGTTATAGGCCTCAAGTAACTCCTTAGGGAGTTTCTTCTCATTTGTACTTGCACATTTCCATACCGCAGAAGGGAACAGAGTAACCTCACCTTCCATGTGGTTTTTCTCTCATGAGGGTTTCCCATAGAAAATATTTTTTTTAATTGTGGATGGTGTGTAATTGTGTTTTTTGTTCTTTATGTTCCAAATTTTTATCAATTGCATGCCAAGCAGAAAATTAATAATTTGCAAATATGAAATCTAAAATTATTTAACCTTCATAGTATAAATTTTAGTTTAGGTTATTAGATTTGTTATGACAAATTGCCCAGTGGATTACCCACAATAGTTTACATATAAAAATATGCAATGATAGGGAGTTAACATAATATTTTAGTTTCTTTTTTAAAACCTAAGAAATATGTAAAATTGAAAAAGAAGAAAATGTTATGATCTTGATAAGGATCCTCTTCTTCTAGACAATTTAGATTCATCTAACTCAAGCAAATTTCTTAGACCTAAGTTTGTGCTAAGTTTAAGGTTCTTGTGTATGAAGGATTTTTCCCTCTCATGGTTTTGTTGGAATTTATAATATATAGTTTTATAGTGTTGTTATGGAATTCTCTTAAACACACATATCTGATCATATTTAAGATACCATCCTTCTAGCCAATTTGTGTTTCTTTTCATATCACAACATCATTATTTCATTCATTAATAGAGGTTCGCTTTCACTGTATTTTTTTTCTCGTTAAAACTATTCTATTATATACATAAACAGAAAATAGTTACATCATTTCAAGATGGAAATAACCAGTTGCCTGTAATGGCGGCTTGGAACAGCTGAGACTGCAATGTCCGAGGACTTAACCAGGCCAAAAATAAACCAGCCCTCGCAGGGGTGCCAGCAGAACAACAGATTAATCCCGCGCAGGGGAAACAAACACTTCCAAACCATAGAAAACGATTTCGGTGCCCAAGACCCACAAATAGGAAGTTTTCCATCAGAACATGAACATAAAAACCAAAACATTATCAAAACAACGAGAGAGGCCGAAATTCCTAACAGATGTTCCACAGAGACCTGGAACGAAGGTGCCGCTATTCGTCAGGTTCCTCCTCAACCGCCCGGCACCACCCGTATTCCTCCACCTCTGCTGCAGTTGGAGCGGTTTCCATGTTGACGTCTTCTCTTTTGCTGGTCATCGCCTCCTGAGCCAGAGGGCATTTTGAGACATTCTCTGGATCTGCAGCGGGCGTCTTCATGACTTTCTCTGAGCTGTCCGCTGGCTGCTTCCCCCGACTGTCTTGAGTGTCGCTGCCATCCGGGGATTCTTCGATGAAGAGAACCGACACATGGGCGCTGATCCGGGGGCAGTTCAAAGAACTGTTGAAATTGAAAATGGCAGAGTCGAAGGCGGGTGAGGAAGCAGAATCAGGAGCGCTTGAATCCAGGAATTGACTTGACTGAAGGGGGTTGGCTTCAAGGGTACGATGGCAATGGCAATGGCAGCAATGGGGAGAGGTATCATCTACAGGAGGGCGCGAAGACCCTCCACGGGAGGTGCCTCGACGGCTAAGCATTCGTTGTCGAGGCCTAACCATGATTGCAGGGTCCGAATGGATAATGCGCAGAGCGAAATTGAGAATCAAACCAGTCCCGGCGAGACCACAAACAGACGGCGAATTGGCCCAGATGGAAAGACAACCGCTTGGAGCTGCTCGCAGCTCCAGAGGTTGCATAAACATACCCTGAGGTAGAACCATGAACAGACCATGAACTGGTGTAGTGAAGCCCAACCCACCATTGCTTTTATCATAACTGCCTCCACCTCAAAACCCGTCTACCATTACTGCAACCTCCATGCGAGCCAAAGAGCCGAACTCTGGCTTGCGTACAAGGGTGGACAGAGCATTTAAGCTCTTCTTGTAAATATCAAACAGACCACTCCCGCGCGGCCGAAGATAGGCCTGCACCCATGTGTTTTCCTTGCGACTACACATGGCTGGCATGTGGCCGCATTTAAACGCACGTCCCATCCGTGCTATCACCCGCATCTGGGGGAGCCGCATCGCTTTGGACCAGACGAGTGCATTCCTGTGCCTGATCATGATTCGATATAATATCCAGATTTCCTGTGAGTAGAGTATTCTCATTTTCCACCCCTATATTGGCCAGGAGGTCAGCGACCTTGTTGCCTTCCCTTTTTATGTGATTGAAGGTGATGGCCCTGTTACTGTGGAGCGCTTGTTCTATGGCTTCCAGTCTCACTTCGAGCCTCCAACTGGTGGCTATTTTTCTTGTATGAGATCCATTTAGGAGATGCTTGGCCATATTTATAAGGATCTGGGAGCCTCCT
The DNA here is from genome assembly GCA_031772625.1 of Pinus tabuliformis. Taxonomy (NCBI): domain Eukaryota; kingdom Viridiplantae; phylum Streptophyta; class Pinopsida; order Pinales; family Pinaceae; genus Pinus; species Pinus tabuliformis. The sequence goes on along the minus strand of CM062807.1, from coordinate 1,244,789,643 downwards.
TCCACCTCCAATGGTTGGAAGTTGTGTTTCCATGCGAGAAGGAGTCCTTGCCATAGTCCCTCTAACTCAGCCGAGTTATTGGTATCCCACCCAATGTTCCCATAGTAGAGCAGCAGGGGTGTGCCTTCGTGATTCCTTAAAATTCCGCCAAAGCCTGCAATTCCAGGATTTCCTTTTGAGGCACCATCAAAGTTGAGCTTGAAGGTATGCTTTGGAGGGGCAGTCCAGGAGACCTTTTTTAGGTTGCTGCCTTTAGAAGGGCCTTTATTGTGAGATTCCTGAGGAAGATGCATTTGCCAGTTTTCTAAAATGGCTTTCTCATTGTCTAGAGTCGGAAAGTCCTCCTCAGTCCATGAGCGGAGCATCAGCGTCTCTTTGAGATTCCCACAAAGCGTGCTCCAGATACTATCTATCGGGGAGCATTGATCTTTGAATATGTGTTTGTTCCTTTCCTTCCATATGCTCCATAGGAGGAACCCAGGGATTATGTTCCATAAATGGTTGAGAATTTCACTTTTGTAAGGATTTTGTTGCCAATGACGTAAAGAGTTGGTGATGTCGTCCTCAAGTCTGCATCTTCTTTGACATCTGAAGCTTGCCTTTTCCCATAGTTGATTGGCTAAGGGGCAGGAGTCCAAGAGGTGTTGGAGAGTTTCCTCATGGGAATTGCAATTAATACAAATGGAGGGGCCATGAAAATTTCTGTGCCTAAGTTTATCCCATGTGAGGATTCTCTGATGTCCTACCAACCAAAGGAAGTAGGAGACTTTGGGCCAAGATCCTAACCCCCAGATTTTGCTCCAAATTGGGTCAGGGGGAGCAGGGTTATTGCACATGATTTTGTAGGCCTCAGATGTGGTGAAGGCGCCTTTAGGCTGGTACCCCCATCGTAGAATGTCTCTGCCTTCGTCATGTCTGATGCTTCTTTTGCGTAGCTCCCTTTCCAGCTCCTCAACGATTTGGTGATTTTCATTTGTGATTAACTGGTTACCCTGTTTCCACTTCCTGAAGCCTTGCTCTGTCTCCTGAGTCCAATATTTCTGAATCTTTTCTTGCTACTATTCCTCCCTAATGAAGTTCGGAGGTGGATTAAGAATGCGGCTGAGTTGTGGCATTTGGTTCCAGGCATCTGTCCAGAATCGTGCAGTTCTGCCATTTCTTACCTCCCAAAAACTATGCTGCTGTATCAACTGGAAGTGTTGTTTGGCCGCGTTCCAAATTAGTGAGCCTTTGTCATTGGGAGTGAACCTGATGAGCTCCTCCTGGGGTCTGTGATTGGCATATTTGGCCGTCCAAATTGTGGCCCAAGGTTTTTCTGGGTTAGAGAGCCATTGCCACCAAATTTTTGCGCTCATGATGGCATTGCTATGCACGGGATCTCTAAGGCCAATGCCCCCTTTTTCTTTGGGCGTGCATACAGTTGTCCATTTTACCAGGGCCCATTTGCAGTTTGTTGTTGTGTTTCCCCAAGGGAATCCTCGCTAAAGATCCCTAATTCTTTTTAGAACCCATTTTGGTGCCGCTAGGATTGAGAATAAGTAGAGCGGCATTGCCTGAAGAACTGACTTTATGAGCACTACACGACTGGCCAAGTTCAGAGCTCTGTGTGTCCAGAGGTTGAGACGGGATTCGAGCTTCTCAATGAGAGTACGCCAGGAGGAATGCTTGATGGCTGAGGCAGAAAGGGGGGCTCCAAGGTATTTAGAGGGGAGAGTGGCAATGGGGAATCCCAAGATTCGAGCAACAGAAGTCTTAACGATAGGAGGGTTGTGAAAGAAAGAGATCTACGATTTGGAGCTATTGATGCTGGTTCAGGAGGCTTCAAAGAAGTCATTGAGTAGGGCTTTAAAGCAGGAGGCTTCCTGGATAGAAGGGTAGCCAAAGAGCATGGTGTCATCAACAAACTGCTGATGAGATATAGCTGGGGAGTGGTGAATGGAGAGACCTATGAGCTGTTGAGAGAGGAGGGCTTGTTTAATGTGACGACCCAGGCCTTCAGCCATTAAAACAAAGAGGAAGGGGGAGAGGGGATCACCTTGCCTGATTCCTCGGGAGGGTTTGAAGGGGCGAGAAGGCATCCCATTCACGAGAATGGAGAAGAAGTAGGAGGAGATAAGACTCATGATCTGATGGATCGACATGGGACAGAATCCAAAGGCAGTTAGCATTTGCTGAATGTAAGTCCAACTGAGCTTATCAAAAGCCTTAGAAAGATCAAGCTTTAGAATCATACCTACCTGATTGGGCTGCTTGAGGGAATGTATGATCTCACGCGAGAGGATAATGCCATCCATGATCTCTCTCCCTTCCACATATCCAGATTGTTCTGGAGAGATGAGCAGTGGCAAGAGGGGTTTTAACCTATTGGCGATAACTTTGGAGATGACTTTGTATATGACGTTGCAAAGAGCAATCGGCCTGAATTTGTCCGGGGTGATGGAATCCGCCTCTTTTGGTATAAGGGAAATGAAAGTTGAATTGAGTGAGGGAAGCAGCCAATGAAGAGCTCTCGATTCCTCTACAACTTGCCAGACCTCCAATTTTATCAGCTCCCAGAAATTTTGAAAGAAAGTTGTGGTGAAGTCGTCCGGGCCAGGGGCTTTTCCTTCCTTGAGCTGGGACATGGCCGTATCCACCTCCTGAGTAAGTATAGGGCGAAGGAGAAGTTCATTATGTTCCTCCGTGATTAACTTTGGCACATTATGTGTAATTCTATCTATTGCAGGTCGCCTGTCTGCATCGGGCTCTAGATGAACTTGCTTGAAGTGATTTAGGAACTCCTCCTCAATTTCCTCATGCTGTTCTGCTTTTGCCCCTCCTTGTTTTTGAATGAAAGGGATGTTGTTGTGCATTCTTCGTTGAACAGTGGTTTGGTGGAAGAATTTGGTGTTCCGTTCGCCCTCTTTCAGTCATCTGATCTTGGACTTTTGCTTCCAATATATCTCCTCCTGCTTTCTCCTCTCCTCCAGCTGGTTGTGGATGCATTGCTCCTACTCCAGGGTCCCCTCTATGTGACCCCCTGTGCTTATTTTTTGTTGGAGTTCCACCATTTCCTTATTTAAGTCATGTTGCGCCTTAAAGATGTTTCCAAAGGTCTCATTGTTCCAACGCTTTAGATGGTATTTTAAATATTTGAGTTTCTGTTGGAACTGGGACATATTGGAGCCTTCTAGCGGAGTGAAGGTTGTCCAAGTTGTTTTGACAAAGTCTTTGAAAGTTGGATGGGTGAGCCAGAACTCTTTGAAGCAAAAGGGTCTTCTAGTGGAGTTGCCTGGTTGTTGCCACTGGAGGGAAATTGGCCAGTGATCCGAGCCTGAGTGGGGTAGAATGGCAGCAGTTATGTCTCCTCCTAAGTGAACCAAATTATCTGATATGAGGAAACGATCCAGTTTGGAAGCAATTTGATGCTTTCCTACTCTTCGATTGCTCCAAGTGAAAGTGCCATTTCAAAAATGCAAATCTATTAGAGAGGTGTTCTGGATGAAGTCTTTGAAGTGGGTGTTTTCCTGTTCCAATCTAGTTCTTCCCCCAATCTTTTCCTCCAACTTAGTGATCATGTTAAAATCCCCTCCAATAATCCATAGTGGATGCATTCTATTGTTATTCAGAGCTTCTATGGTGTTGAGAAGAGCTATTTTGTTTCCTGATTCCTGCGGGAAATAGACATTTGAGAGGTTTCCATGAATATTGGTGCCTAAAATGTGGAAGGTAGCCTGGATGAGGTGATGAGAAGCGTGGAAGTCTGAGAGAGTAAGCAATTGTGTGTTCCATGCAATGGCAAGCCCCCCTAATGCGCCAGATGCATCCACTGCTTCCGATTGACAACCTGGCCATGCTTTAGAGAGGATACTGCCTAGTGTAGAGCTGTTACACTTGGTTTCCTGGAGAAAGCATAGTTGCGGCTTTTCCATTTTTATCATATCTTTTAACATTCTGAGTTTTCCTAGGCTATTGAGCCCCCTTAGGTTCCATGAAATGAGCTTCATGATTCATTATTGATAGAGGGTTTATAGTACTTCGTCAATTTTTCATACCTGCGTGAGTCCACTAGGATTTTCCCTATTGATATTGTTCTCTGGAGATCAGTTCTTCTACCCCTCTTTTTGGAGTCTTTTGGGGGAAGGCCTCCATCCCATTGACTTCCTGGCTGGATGCCTAGCTGTTGATGCTGATAAGCCTTAGAGATGACCACTTCCAGTTTGTTGAGCTGAAGCTCTGGGATACTGTCGTAGGCCTTCTTTTTGTATGCTAATTCTAGTTCTAAAATGTCTAGTCCGTGTAGATCTATACTTTCTGGTTCTTCATCCATCTATTGCACCTGGCTATTTCCTTCAGAGGAAATATCTAAGCTTTGGGGGGGATCTGGAGTTCCATCCACGTCCATTTCATTATCTTTTTCTGCAGGTTCCTTTCGACCTTCCTTGGGGTTCGCCAGAGTAACTTTGGGGGTTTGATGTTCAGAGGGGGAGGCCGAAGGAGGAGGCTGGGAGGAGGAGGAAGGGGGTGCGGAGCTGGGCTTGGAGAACGGGATTTGCTCTTCCGAGGTCTGAGCTAGAATTTCAAAGTTGTTCCTTATAGCAGGGCCAGGGGCATTGTCTTGTTGGGGCTTTTTCCCGGTTGAGGGCTTTTTGTGCGCTCGTTTGCAGCTGGGTGCTTTGGTGAAGCCATCATGGGTCAAGGAGTCTGAGGGTTCAGGAGCATTAGCTTTGGCATTTAGGGGACAGTCCCTGAATAAATGCCCGAGAGCATGGCATTTTCGGCAATGAAAAGGGACATGTTCATAATCCAAGGGTTGAATCCATTCATTGTCATGGTGAGAGAGACTTACCGATTCTGGCAGGGCTTTGTCCAGGTGCATAAAGACGCAGATGCGAGCGTAGGATGTGTATCTGCGCATTTTTGTTTCTTCTGCCGCTTTTATGTATTCCCCTAATCCATTTCCTATGTCTTTGAGAATATCTTCATCCCAGTACTCATCTGGAAGTGAGTACATTCTGATCCAGACTGGCGCCCAGGTGAGGTCTTCCTTGTCCGGATTAAATCTTGCTATCCATTCCCTTAAATACAGACCAGCTGAGTTGAAAAAGTAAGGCCCTTCACCCAGGATTCTGTATTTGTCTTCAAGGCAAAAGAAAATCGCAGTAAAGAACCCTTTCGGCCCTAGCTGCAGAGTTACGTCTCCTTTGGGTTTCCACTTCGCTGCAATCCAACCATATAGGGCTTTTTCTGTCGGCCAGAACCCTATAAATTTCCCGATGAGGGCATGATCCCTCATGTATTGGATTCGTTCTTCAATCTTCTGTCCCGGCAGCTCTATTCTGGGCCGTTCGGTTGCTATTGGTTTGCATGTATTTGAAGAGATCTTCAAAACTTCCTCTGGTTTGTCCTTTCTTCCAGGTGTGACGCCTGTCTTGTCCCCCTGACTGCCTATCTCATTGTGCCCGTATCGTTGCGGGATCTCCTTGTTAATCACTTCCTCATCAACAGAACCAAACACAATCGTCCGTTCAGGTCCTGGTTGCGAGGTGTTTGCTTTGGGGGAGGGCATTGACGCCCCCCCTGGGGTGAATCCATTTGCCCTACGATAGAACCCTGAACTGCTTAGTCGAAACAAAGCTAGAGGTCAGGCCCGTGATGGTAGCCTGATCTGTGCAGACTGTGCCGTCTGAGTTGTGGTCAGAACCCTAGTAGTCGATCCCTCCGTCCAACTATGAATGTTTTTTCAATTACATGTCTTCAAGACAAACATATTAGTGTGAAAGGTAGTGGGCTTGGCCCGGTTTAGACTAACTACTTGCACGACGAGCTACGACCTTGCTCGGGATTGAACACAAGACCAGTCCGTCATGACGAGGCTGACTTTACCACTACGCCGCCTCCATGACCTTGTTCACTTTCATTGTATTACTATGCTCTTTGCAAAATATATATTTCGTTTCACTCATCGTTGTTATCATCATTTTGTTCCCAGCGTAATTCCAATCAATAAATTAACTATGAAAGGATTTTGTTATGAATAACCACCATTGAATATTCACATCAACTTATAGTCGAACACCCTCCTATTCTCATGACTAACCAACCAACTACTATCCATACACTCTATTCTAATGGAATTGAATTCATTCAATGATACCAATGTCTCCTTATTTGAAACAATCAACTTCAAAATCTTAAATATTCTCATAACGAGAATGAGGATGATATACTTATTTATGACACTTGCAATTTTCAATGCATCATTGACCCTAGAAGGAACAAAAATTCTTTCACTTCCATTCCCAATCTTGGCCAAGCTATTTTCAATGAGTTTATTCTTGATATTGGTTGCACCATGATGTTTTCTAAAAGAATTGATTAATCATAGGTCGTATGATCTTAGTCTTTCTAATAGTTATGTCTAAACTTATGAAGGTTATCTTGATGTCCTTGGCTATAAAAATATTTCCCTAGTGAAATGTCACTTCTTGAGAAGACTCATATTTCAAATTGGAGAATGTGCCAAGCATATGTATGCTATGCATAGCAAGATTACACATTTTGAATATTGGAAAAATATAGTTAATTACTACCACCTCATAATCATTCTACATCCAATAAAAATCTATAAAGTGGATCTATGAGGATGGGCAACACATTTTAGTAAAATGTGGTGATGAAATTTAATATTTTTCATAAATTTTAAATTGAAGTTGTTAAAATTGATATAAGCCTTGTGAAATTTTAAGTGTAGTTAAAAAACAATTTACAGGGAATTGTGTTATGCTTTAACAATCTTTTTTTCAAAAAAGTATTAGTGTTATTTAATGTATCAAATATGAATTTAATTAAATACTTGTCCATGAAGAAAAAAATTAACAAGTGATTTCTTTTTTATCAACTAATTCCTTGTTAATATATACTTTTCAAAAAAGAAAACAAGCATGATCTACAAAGAACATAATTGATCCCACTCATTTTTTGAATTAATTAGTTGTGTGTGTGTGTCTGCACGGATTTTGAATCCGTAATAGAGCAATTTAATTTGATCAAGGAATTTTATAAATTTTGATCAAGCAATTTAATTTGATTAAGAACATTTATAAATTTTGATCAAGGCATTAACTAGAATTTTCAAAACACGTCAATTAAGGGCTTGATGAGAATTTTCAAAAATATGTTGATCAATGGTTAATTAAGCCTTCCATAAAATTCATTGTGGGTTAATAAATGTATCTTAGTTGAGCTAATGCATTCATGGCTAATTAAAATGTGGCTTCAATCAAGTTCCATAACTCAATTAAGGGTACTTAACACCTCAATTGGGCTCTAAAGCTTGATTGACAATTTATTTAACCCTGTCTAACACTTCAATCAAGGGATTATTAATAACTCTCGATTAAGGACTTATTTAGACAATCGATCTAGGTTTAATAACTTAATCAAGTGCTTAAATTTACCTTCATTGAGAGTATGAAAAACATTTTTTTCACACTTTTAGATTCCAAAAAGTGTTATCCAACTTCATGGATTCACCCTATATAATGAATATAGAAAAATAATTAAATTGAAATATTTGATTTAAATAGTTTGGCCTTTATTACAATTTTAACTATCTCTGCCCTAATAAACCTAATACTCTTCACAATATGCTTCTCAATCATTCCATCACATTCACAAATCTTCCATCTTAGAAAGTCTTATGAGTATTCCCAATAGTCTAGGACATAATATTTCAAACATCATTTCCATAAATTCCACATAACTAAAGATGAATATTTGTTTATTTCACATAAGAGCAGTAAAAGAGAGGCAATCATAATATAATGCGTGTAGAAATAGAACCATTCTTCGATGTGCTAAAATGGGAGTAATATTCACTTGCCTTTCTGAGTTGGCAATCTCCAATTGAGTAGAGCTCCAATACAATAATAATCCTTCACACATATTATGTAGCATCCTACTTCTATAAATAGATTCTTACCATCCAAACCCTAGTTACTGTTGGCACCAAATTTAACAAGGGATACATAGTAGCTAATCCCTGCCGCTTAGTTGGCTTTTTGTGTGGAAGATGTATGTATTTCATTTGCTATTTGGACATGTATCTAAAAAAAAATTATTTGAAAAAAGACTAATTTTAGAACATATTAAATCATATACCACTTTGGCTTTCATAAGGGAGACATACACTCCCACCACATTAGTTGGTATAACCATTTGGTTTTTGGATATCGCCTTCACAAAAGAGTTTTTTATTTTTATTAATAAGAGGTTTAGAGTAGCTAAATCACAGTTTTTAGTTAAGATTAAAAATATACATATTTTACTCACAAAAAATGTAAGATATATTTATATTATAATTTATAGTTAATGTTCAATCAATTGCATATACATTGAAGTTAATGCATTGATGCTATACTAAAATCAATGCATTGATTTCAATTGATGTGAATGGTGCAAGCAAAAATGCCTTGATTTTATCATAATAATTTAATAATTTGCATATCTATTTGCTTAAAGTATCATTACCCAAACACATGATAAAGTTGATGGATATCCCACCTGAAGTTTGAGTTAAAATGAGGATGATAATTTTTATGAGAATGTAGAATGCATTCAATTATATGAATTCAAAATTAATGTTTAGCTTAACCCTTTACGGTTGTGTGTAAAATTGGATAACGAACTCCTAGTTAAAATTATATGTTGACCTACTATTAAATTATATTTATATGTCAAACATTTATTGATAATCTAATTAAACAATCTTTGATAAATTAACATTAAATTTTCATGTGAAATACATAATTATGGCGAGGGAAACTAGTAGCTGGTCTTTGTCGCTTCGTTAAAACATAACTAAATTAATATAAAATCGTTGAATTCAAGTTATTGTTAATAGTTATTTGTATCTTCCTAGTTGTCATAGCTATTTTTAATCCATATTGAGCCTCCTACATTGCTACATAATTGATGTTGATCTCTTTTGCTCACTATTATATGATGAGTAATATATGGTATCAGAGTCTTGGTTTGAGTTGGATTCTATAATTGTGTTTGACTGGGGGTGTTGGAGTAATTGTTACATTCACCTTATTGGAAATCAATTACATGGACTAACTGCCACCATGAAACATGAGTCTATCCGCTCATCAAGGTAATGGTAAGAGTTTGGAAATTTACTAATAACTAACATGAGACTAACCACCCATCAAGATAATAGTAAGCGTTTGGAAATTTACTCATACTATAAATGGAAAAAATAAATTAGTTTTATATTAAATTTATTAATACATATAAAATACTAATAAAATTTAACCATAATTTTAAGTTCATATAAAATAAAATAATATTTATAAATTTTTATTTTAAATTAAAGTCATTTAACTTAAATCTTTTAGGAAAACTCTAATGTTGTATTTAGCCCAACTTAAATAACTTATGACAAGATTACACATTACCACATATATCTTGAATAGCTTCACAATACTTTCGCTGTGACTTATCCTAGGATATACACCTTTGGTGTAATTTGTACTCATAAATATAAGAAAAAGGAATGTATTCCACCTATCATGCGTGCATTGCTACCTATATTGAGTAGCGGCATGAACGTACTTAGCTAAACTAGCGGAAAATAATCCTGGCACCGCAATACTGTTGATTATAAATGAGGTGTATTACCTTCACAGGTGCATCAAGAGTAAAGAAAAAGCCCTAAAATTGAGTAATTTCAGTTCGTAGGGTGGGTTGTAGGGTTTAGGTATAGTTCCATATCGGCATAGTTCGAGGCGAAGGCTAGGACTCTAAACCAATACTGATCATCGTAATAAATGCTCTCCACTAATCATTGTGTGAGCCCTCATATCGAATTGATAGACCAGAATTGATTGCCACTTGGAATCCTTCATGTATGGTAAGGTTATCCAAAACTATTATGCAAGCATATGCTAAATAATTTTGGAATCACTTTTAGTGACTATTATGAACCAAAAAAAAAGTTTTATATGATAAAAATGATTGTCACCATATTTAGATGGATTAACTTTTCTACCCACTTATAATATCAAAATTTAACATGATAAAAATAAAATAAAAAATATATGATAAAAATCATTGTAACCATATTTAGATGGATTAACTTTTCTGCCCACTTACAATATCAAAACTTGACATGATCTTCACCGAATATTACTGTATCAACTAAATGATGCTAACCACCATTGAATTATGGCTAAATAAAACCCACTCCTTTGTATTATCCCCTCCACCAAATACTAAAACCAACCATCTGTGTTATTTTTTGGTATAACCATTCATTTTGGCTACAAATGAGTCTACAGTTGCATTGATGCTTCTTCGTATAGTTACATATGGTTAGATATTTCAGATGTGAATAATTGATAGGGTTCATTTCATTAGTCAATATATTCTCGCATTCATTCATTAAGAATATTTTAAAGAGTCAATATATTGTAAGTATGGGAGGTAGGAGGAGGGTGATGCATAAGCGTGTGTGAGTGGGGATGCAAAATATTGTGAGAGTTCTATAAAAATTGAGATATAAAAAGACTTAGCTATTAAACTTAAAGGTTTTTTGATTGAAAAGACGTTTTGGGAGGTATTTATCAATACTCTACTTAAATTAAAAGTATTCTCTAATATCCCATAAATTTATATGCTATATCACATGTTCATTAAATGGAGATATGGTAGCATCTCCTCCGATCTCTTCATTCACAACATAAAAAGTAATTTTAGTAACTTTATGCATCTTATATAAATAAATATGATCATAACCTTGAAAAATCTATTACAAGATGTTTCCCTTTTGAACATCAATGAACTTTGAGCCAAAAGCATGGTGTACTCCAACATCTTATTGGATTTTCTTATGAAATATTATTTACTCAACTTAGGATAGCGATAGTACAATTTATATTTACTTGCTCTATGTCATTTATGGTTTATTAAATAGTCATCTTACATTGCCATGTCGACATATTATTAGTCCCTGCTGACAGGCGGTTGGGACTATAGTAATCGATATGGTCTTGTTAGCATTAATCTGGGCTAATCCGTAGGCAAATGTATGACAAATAACCTAAGTGGGCTAATCTGTATGGCAAATAACCTAAGTTAAACTTACGAAATTCGTTTTACAGTCTTATTTAGCCTCTTCCCGAGGCGTGGGGAGGTCGAAACATATGTTATATTGATGTGTTCCCATCACATTTTAGAGAAGGTAAACTAATGCTAGCATTAGTCGAAGAAATTAAATGCTATCTGAACTGATCTATCTTGGAGGCAATATCACTTAGCTAGGCTGGTATGTGCATGTTGACCACTCGTCACTCGCTGTCTTTACCACCAAATCACTAGGTGTCTTTACCACCAAGCTTATGGAAGGCTACGCTGCATCTTATTGTTCTGGGTCTTTCAGTAGAAGGAGCATCCACGCAGAGGACGATGAAGAGGCCCTCAAATGGGCTGCTCTTGAGAAGCTCCCAACTTATGATTGAAGTTGCAGAGACCAGGAGTTTCAATAGTGCTGCAGGTGGCCGAAGTGGACAACGAGCGCTTCTGGACGAAGCTCATACAGAGGATTGACAGGTAAAGCAGAATATCTGACGTCAAGTTTGAGCTTTCTGCAATGATGAAATTATACTAATGTCATGGAATTGCAATGATGGAGGCAATTTTTCAGTTGCACAGAGTTGGGATTGCGATGCCAACAATAGAAGTTCGCTTTGAGCACTTGAATATTGACGCAGATACCCATGTCGGAGGTAGAGGCCTTCCTACTCTTTTGAATTTTACTGTCAAAATAATTGAGGTGAGGCATACTACACTTGTATGAGTCCCATATACGCATCTTTAATAGCATATCCTGCAATTTTAGATCTAGATCATGATTCAGATGTTCGTGATTGATATCCAGATTATAACCTTCGTTATCCAGATCCAGTACCAGCATCAGCTTATCCAACAGTACCAACAGTATCAGTATATAGATAAGATCCAAAGCCAGTCCCAACAAAGCCACCAACATATATAATTCCAGGCGCATACCTTCCATATCGAGAAATAGTTCCAATTCCAGTTGTTGATTAAGCCATTCCTCTTACCTTGCTTCTCCAACAAAGTCATCGGTGGAGAAAGCATCCTTGTCCATTATTCTGATGACGAGATCAGAAACCCCTTCCGATACATTAAACACGAATTTCTCGTTCCACTCAGGATTCCTGCTCGCATCTGTAACAATTTCTCAATGTTAAAGAAATAGTGATATAAGGGAATTCAGGGTTTATAACCAAATCCTTTAAAGCAAAAAGCCAGAAACAGAATTGTATAACTGAAAGAGAGACACAGAATTATGTAACTGACTGGATGCTACGCTGCTCTTTTTTTGTTGAGTTCTGCATTTCATGAGGCAGTAAGGGTCCATTTGACCTACAGCCACGATGAATTTATCAACCAAATCGGGGATGCAGATTAATGCACAATAATTCAAATTCAATTAGAAAAATAATGATTGGATCTAGATCCAGCTGAATAGCATAATTATTTTAACATAAGGGAGGGAAGATCTAGGGTTAGCTCAATGTAAATGTTTTTGAGTATTTGACCTAGAAACTGTCCAATTTAATCCTGTGAGGTTGACAACGCTACAGAGTCTGGTTTACTGAGATGCCATACACAAATATAAGAAGAAGGATCCAGTAATTCTCAATGAAATTTCTCTGAAAGAAACTTCCATGGTAGTTTTCTAGTTTAAAGAAAAAGAAAAGCTGAGAATATTACAGAGAAAATCAGTGTTCTCCAGCCGCTGGGCGGTGACCAGTAGTACCTCCAATGTTTCCTTCAGCATATTTCGATCTTCTGATTTGGGGGTGTGCACAATTTCAAGTACTTCTATCGATCCACTGAGCCCAAAGAAGCGGTTCATAATCTTATTGCAACATGGGCCAGTTTCATAATCTTATTGCAAAGTGGGTTGCATGCAATCAAGGCATGAGCACCCACGAGTCTGAAGTTGGTACACATGTTTCTTCTTTTGGTTTTCTTGTAGCATTCATTCTGATATTTTATGATTAGGCAGAAAATAGATTATGCATTCGCATTGATACCAATGTTATGCTCATATTTTGATCAAGGAGTTGAGTTTCTCTTTATTAATGCGTTTGGAAGTTTTCAGGACATAGGCTTATGGTTGTTGTTTTATATGTATTTTTAGTTGGTATTTTAATTTTATGCATTCGCATTGATACCAATGTTATGCTCATATTTTGATCAAGGAGTTGCGTTTCTATTTATTAATGTGTTTGGAAGTTTTCAGGACATAGGCTTATGGTTGTTATTCTATATGTATTTTTAGATGGTATTTTAATTTTGATAGCTTCATTTTTCGTTGTAAAGTGCTGACCCATCTAACATAATCTATCTTTTTCATTGTAAAGTGCTGACCCATCTAACATAATCTATATGTTCTACTTTCATTTGGTCTTTATTCTGTTGTTTATTCTACAAATAAAGTTCACATTTTCATTGGTACCAAGTTTAGTTTCTTTTATTTATTTGGAGTGAAGCTTCTTTATGTTCGCTTGTAAGAAAGATTTCATGAACTGGCATTATGGTTTATGTTTTGTATGTGTGTTACTCATTGTATTCTTATTATTTTATATTTTTCCTCTTTCAATATATTTATTTCTCCAAATTTGTTCTTAGTTGTAGATAGATTACATGTTTGAATTGAATTGATATCAGGGTTAGTTCATTTGTTAATCATGGAATTGGGTTTCAAGTTTTTGGAAATTGGGCTTATGGTCTCTTTTCTGTAAAGTGTTCATACAACTAATATTTGCATTGATGAAAGACCATCCTCTTATCCTGCAATGTATACAGAAATGTTCGCTTCAGGTGGAAGAAGAAACCACAAGAGGTGTGGCATATCTCAGAGCTCTACTGGTTTTGATTAGTATAATAATGGTTGTGATCCGTATAATAATGTTTGGCATATTCCCAAAGTTTCTTACCAGGTAAGAAAACTTAACAATAACTGCTACAAACTTTTCTGTATAGCTGTTACTGTTACTTTTGACTGTCTGTCAGAGTTAAGGCTGAAAAACAATCTCATTGTTTTCTACCATAATCAATCCAAGAAGTCTGAGAAATGTAAATTCAAGCAAGATATCTCTCTGAAAATGATGCCAAGATTCTACTGAGAACCAAAATGGAACTCAAGTCTATGGGCTCTCTTCTCATTCAATTTTAGTTCAATTTCAATTTCAATTGCATTCCACAATGACTTATATATGGTTCAAGGCAAAGAGCTCTCCATAATCGTTGAAGTAACTGTACTACTGCTCCTACATTTTGAGTTGAAGTAATTGTACTGCTGCTCCTGAATTTCTTCAAAATGGGTGTCTTTAGGTATAATAAGCAAGTTGAAAGCACCAGTTCAAACTCATTATTTATAGCTTAGACTCTTCTCAAAGACTTATAAGGCTTTGTAGTGCTGTTCCTAGACTTTGTGCCGACATTTGCTAGAGTTCTGCCATTAGCTAGTGTTCCTTCTAGGTGCACTGTTGTTCCTATATTCTATGATGTTCATCGAAGTCTTGTCGTACTCTCTACGTGGATCTGGATCTGCCATTAGCTAGTGTTCCTTCTAGGTGCACTGTTGTTCCTATATTCTATGATGTTCATCGAAGTCTTGTCGTGCTCTCTACGTGGATCTGGATCTGGATTTACTGATACTGAATCTTCCGTTTCAACAACGGGGTCTGCTGCTGCGGTTCCAAAAGCCGTTGATGACCGGGAACCAGTGAATGATTCCACAGAGGAAGGAGTTTCATCCCCAGTGTTGTTTGGAAGGCCATTAAGGCTTCTGCTCATGCTAGTTCTGTAACAAGGAGTTAAAATTGCAGTAAGTGTAATTTCACCTGAGAAAGCAGGTACAACACAAAAAAACTTGGACTTATGTTTTTTCAATGATTTGAAGGATGGTAAGGAAAATTCAGGTAAGGCATACTCAGCAGGTGAGATAGGTAAGGCAGGCAGACTCAGGGCAGGCACAAAGAAGCCCTGTGTTCTAATCAAACTGGAATTTCCATTATTTTCCCAAAAAATAGTTGCCGGTTTAGACTACGCTCGGAGGTTGCCTTTGGCAACTATATGAAGCACATGGTGGCGCATATACCGAGAGCTGTGTCTGCGGGCAACCTCTCTGTGCTCATGTGCCTACCAAGAGTACCGCTACAACATTTGAATTAAATGACGATGACTTTAACTCGCGGACGTCCAACAAGCCAAGAACCACTCTACCTATTTATTGTGCAACATCCATGCATAACTTTCATTAACGCAATGTCGTCGCTCAGTCTCTGTTTCGTCCTCATTGCGGCCGTCATCGTGTGCTTCTCTCATTTGGTAGCCAATGCATCGAGGAGGCATCCGAAGTTTCTCTTCATGCCTCTCCAACAACAATACTCCGACAGGCTGCTTTACATAGTGAAGATGGGGCAGAGAACCCCTATGCAGGACTTGCAACTATTGGTAGACATCGAACAAGACTACACGTGGGTAACATGCTACAACAATAGCTGCGTATCCTCTACTTACAGCCCGGTCGACTATGGGAAGCAACCTGCATTTGTGTTCTCATTAGCACTAGGAAGCCTGCACTGTCTGCCTGCATTTGTGTTCTCAATAGCACTAGGGAAGCCTGCACTGGCCTACATGCATCAGAGAGCTTGTCAAACACTTTCATTAACCTTTGGCTTTTTCGAAAGCCTGTCAAACACTTTCATTAACCTTTGGATTTTTCAAACATAGTGTTTTGGCAGGGACTTGCTGCTTAACAGCCTATCTTATTAATTTGTAGCAGCGGTATACAAGCAAGATGTACTCCAACATCTTATTGGCTTTACTTATGAAATATTATTTACTCCACTCATGATAGTGGGAATACAATTTATATTATTTACTCTTATATATGTATCAAGTTTATTAAATAAGCATTCTACATTTTCATATCAATATATCATTACTAGATAGTAGTGGTATAAAAATATGATGTACCCTAACATTATATTATATCTATTTATGAAATATTATTTACTTCATTTATGAGAGTGAAAGTACAATTTACACTATTTACCTGTTCTATATCATATATTATTATTAAAAATCATCTTACACGATTATATAAACTTAATTATTTTAATAATATATTATATATGATCTCTTATTTTAGAAAATTTATATTAAAATTGAGATTAAGCTAGTTTATGCCTCCATATTAAATTCATATCCATATAATGAACAAAGGGAATTGAGAATTTTGAACTGTTTGTTAAATTTTGTAAATATGATTTCTTCAAAGTTTCTATATATATATATATATATATATATATATATAATTTTTTATTATATAATAATTATAATAATAAATGTATACTAATTATTTTCATATTTCTGGATAGGTTGGATTTTTTTAATTTTTTTATTTTATTTAAATTAATTTTACTTTTACTTTCAATTAATAAAATTGGTTATATATATATATATATATATATATAATAATAATAATAATAATTATAATAATTATATTAATTATTTTTATATCTCTGGATGGGGTGACATGTGTTGATGAATAGAGCAGTATGTCATTTCTTTACTTATTAGTTGAGTCAGGGATATGGCATCCCTGCTCTTGGTGAGATTTTAATTGCACGCGTGGATTACTTAGAATGATTACTGCACAACTGAGAAATTGACATTAGGGATGGTTAAGAGAGATTATCAAGAAGTTTATGCATGTGATTAGTAGCTTGGTTAAGAATTTAGGAATGGATTGGAACCTTGGGGTGCCTATAGTAATTGCTATTTTGGTCTGTGAGAGTAGCATCCCATTGATACTAGCCCCACATGGGGAGGGAACTATCATTCTATGGTTATTCGAGATTAGGGCAGTGAAGGACTTAGTGAATTGTGAAGTAGAAGCCACTCAGATGCAAGTTTCGTTGTTGAGGACTGAGAAAATGGGAGCAACATAAGCCAAATTCAATCTGTATTCCTTGGAAAATTTTGTGATGGGTCTTTGCTAGACCAATTGTGGCTATTTTTTAAGAAACATGAGAGATGTGCATACTCACTCTAGCCAAATTGGATAACTATCAGTATTCTGAGGGTGGTAAAAAAATAATTCAAGCTCTCGCGAAAGATTTCAAGGTGGGTGGTTGAATATTATCACTCTTTTTGGACACTTTTGTTGGTGTTTGTCTAGTTCTATGAGACAATGGGTGTGGTGTTATCTATTGTTTCTATTTTTCACTAGTTTGTTACATAGTTTTTTCCTACTTTCTTTGGAAATTTTTTTATGCTAGCATTTCCTTCTATGAGGCTGGGTGGGAGCTAGAAATTTTGGGCTTTTATATGTTTAAGTGGCATTGTCTTGTTTTCTGGGAATGTGAAACGTCTTTTATGAATTCAGTCAGAAAACCCTACTCAACCCCTTTCTCTATTTCTTAGATTGTTGGGTATTGTTGTAGTGTTGTGGTTGGGGCATCTCTTTTGTGGGTGTGGTTTTTTGTTATGAGAATGGTTGTTGTGGCAGTAGTGATGGGTAAGTTATCTTGATTTCATGAGTGCAAAAGGTCTATTGTGTTGAGAAATTGCAACAAGAAATTTCAATTTAATTTGTCCTTGAATTAAAATGTGAATTAAAATTGAATTCTATTCTCATAGCAACTTGTAAATAGTTAATTAAGTTTAATTGACATAATTAACTTAGGAATTTTGAGTTGGAAGTATTTCTATAGTCATGTATGTGTGATCCCTAAATTTTAGGGGTCCATGATGAGTTGATTTGAGTTGTAATTAGATAAATCAGTTTGACTGAGTTATGGTAAGTTAAACTAGTTCTAATTGCTGGAGGAACTAGTAGAGCTCTAGTAGTGAGTTGGTGCACTAGTGCATCCTCAGTGCTACTCCAGCTAACTAGATATTCACTCAAGAGAAACTCATGTATGTAAGCTCATAGAAGGACCCAGTAGAGACTAGACTGCAAGGACATTGTATTATCAGTTGTATGATTTTTCAAGTTGTACAAATCATGCATGAAATTAGTTATGGACCTAAGTTTGGATTGTGCGGTTTTGGAAGAAGGATTTCCCAATTAAATATGGGTTGATCCTCTTAGGAATTATGCAAGGAAATAGGGGCTTGGTAGGCAGAAGAATTGGCTAAATGTTGGCTAGATTAGGCTTGTGAGGCAGAGAGTTAATTATACTTGTGTAGGGATTGTTCTAGTGAGAACAAGAATTGTATTTTCATCTTATATTTCTTATTAATCCAATATACATAGTTAGAGTATTCAGCAGTTGCATTCCCCAGAGAAATAGTGTGTTATGTGTGATTTATTATCTTCCTCTTGTTGATTATTATTTTCATCAATCTATTGGTTTCCGCTATTGAAAGTAGAGTATATTATTGTCTTGTGCTTTATAAAATTACATGAGTTGTTGAATCTATAGGAAAATATACATGGTATCGGAGCCGAAGATAGTATATTAGAGGAGATTTTGAGTTTTGGATTACAAGTGAAATTCGAATTTTCAATTTATACTTTAGGATCGGAAAATGGATTTCTTCAGTTTGAGGCTCGAGTATGCCTTGGAAGGAAACTCAAATTATATAGTATGGAAGGACTGGGTGGAAGCAGTGTTAGAGGACAATGGCCTCAAGGAAATCATTGATCAAGACATTCCTAAGACACCAGCATTTGACGCTAATGATCTGGCTGAATGAAAGAAGTGTGTGGCACAAGACGAGGTATATTATTCTTGAGGGAGTTCGAGACAAAATTTTCTCGAGTCTCCATAAAAGGGAAACTCCATACTTAATGTGGAAGAAATTAACGGACCTGTTTCAGAATAGAAGTGAGCATAGGAAGTTAGCACTGAAGGACAAATTCAGAAAGATCAAGATGGAGAAGGGCAACTCAATTCAGAAATACTTGAACAAGTTTACTCATTCTCAAGATGAGCTTGGAAGTCTTGGGATTACCATTGTCGAGGATGATATGTTGAGCTTAGATCTTCTAGGACTCCTCAAGGGTTGGCATAGTTATCAGGACTTTTCCAATGGGAGGGAGAAGCTTCCAGATTAGGAACGATTGTGGTCAGATTTGATGCTTGAGGAGATCAGAAGGAACACCATAGATGGTTCCTCATCAAAGGCTAATGATGAGGAAAATTGTGGCTTAGTGGGTAAGGAAAAGAAAGGGAAGGGTAAGGTGTCCCATTCTAAATCATATTCTTGTCATGAAGGCAAGAAGAAGGAAATGTCAAAAGTCAAGTGCTTTCATTGTCACAAGTTGAGACATTTTGCTAGAAATTTTCTGCTCAAGAAGTCTAAGAAGAAGTCCTAAGGAGGAGTCATGGGTGAGGCTCTTCCCTCTTAATTCGAATTGGACTTTACCCTCATTGCATGCACGGTGTCATCAATGATGGGTTGTGTATGGTACCTAGACAGTGGAGCTTCATTCCACATGACTGGAAACAAGGAGACCTTCAGTGACCTGGAGGAGAAGAATCTCCAAATGTTTATCGAGATGGGTGACGACGAGAAGTATAGTGCTACATGATTGGGTACGGTTACCTTTCATATGGATTTGGGTGCTCCTCTCACCTTGAGAGGTGTTATGTATGTTCTCGATTTGAAGAAGAACTTGGTATTTGTTGCTATGCAGGAGGATAGGGGCTATGATGTGATATTTAGTGAAGGAAAGGCATTCCTTCATCACATAGCCACAGGATAGGTAAAGACGATAGGGATTCAGGTGAAGAATCTCTATAAGTTGGAGGTAGAAGATTGTGTTTCCTTGAGCACGAAAGTAGGAAAGGTGCATAGACGATACATCGATGAGTTGTGGCACAGGCGGTTGGGTCACTTATATCATGGGGCTTTTAAAATATTGAAGAAAATTTCTACTAGTCTTCCCAAAGGTACACTAGAGCAAGTTGATACATGCAAAGGGTGTACTTTGGGAAAATTCACCAAAGCTTCCTTTCAAGATAGAGAGAATTGAGAACAAGTGATTCTAGAGTGAGTCCATTCAAATGTGTGTGGACCATTGTTGACAACATCCAAGGCCAAGCGCAAGTATTATGTTATATTCGTTGATGATTTTCCTCGTAAATTATAGATCTTTTTCATGCAGAAGAAAGATCAAACTTTTGCAAAGTTTTGTGAATTTAAAGCATTGGTCAAGAAAGAGTCTGGCAAGAAGGTTAAAGCTCTTAGGAGTGATGATGGTGAGTATGCCTCAAATGAGTTTAAGAACTTTTGTGTGATAGAAGGTATTAAACTGGAGTTGACAACACCCCATAACCCACAACAGAATGGGGTAGATGAAAGGAATAACATAAGCATTATACGGGCAACACAGGCGATGTTGCATGATTAGGGGTTGACACATCCAACACATATGTTCATTTTTAGATTAGAAGCTCGCATTAAATTGTTGGGATGGGTACACTAAAGGAGGCTCTCTCAGGGAAGAGACCAGATGTTGGTCACTTCAATATTTTTGGGTCATCGGTATATTTCCATGTGACCAAAGATGCATGAAAGAAGCTTGAGCCAATAGTAGAGTTTGGGATATTTGTGGGGTACATCGATACACCTCACAACTATCGAGTGTACCTACTAACCAACATGATGAAAGTGGTTCGCATGGATGTCAAATTCAATGAGTAGGAGGCCATGCAATGTTCCCTTGAGAGGGAGCTTCATATACATGCAGTTGAGTAGATTTTAGCTCCTAAGGTTGAGGAGAATTTGATTGATGTGGAATAACCACATGTAGAGGATTCGAGAGTGGAGATATCCACTCAGGAAGAGTCTTCTAGAGATGGGAGAAAGTGCACCAGAGAGGCTGACATGTTATTACAGGATGAGCGAAGAATGTGGGATCACCCAGATCACAACACATGTAGAGGAGGTCACCTGAGAGGTACACTAGATACATGGCTCTTATGAGAAAATCTGTTGAGACAAAGCCATCTTCATTTATGGATGTAGTGCAGCAACCGGTTTGGTTTGATGCCATGGTGGAGGAGTATAAATCCATTGTTTGTAATAGTGTTTGGGATGTGGTCCCAAGATCAGCAGACAAGTCAGTGGTGATCTCCTAATGGTTTTACAAGATAAATCAAGCAACGGATGGTAGTGTGGAGAAACATAAGTCCAGGTTTGTGGCTTGTTTCTTTTCAGAGGTAGAGGGGATTGAGTATGATGAGACCTTTGATCCTATTGCAAGTGACTCATTGATTAGATCCATATTGGCACTATCAACATAGATGGGTTGGAAGATACATCATATGGATGTAAAGACAACCTTCCTTAATGGCGGGAAGAGGTGTACATTGAGTAGCCTGAAGTTTTTGAAACCTTTCACCATGACTTGCATGTGTGTAGACTCAAGTGAGTGTTGTATGGGCTAGCAAGCACCCTGTGCTTGGTACACCAGGATCGATAGTTAATTCACTAGGTTGGGCTTCATCAAAAGTGAAGCAGATGTGAACCTGTACCACATTGTGGTGGAATGTAAATTGTTGATCATTGTTTTATATGTCATTGATTTGATTCTGATAGGTGATGATAAGCTGATCAAGTCTTGCAAGAGAGTTTGAGATAAAGGACTTGGGGCTTATGCATTACTTTATGGGCATGGAAGTATGACAAGGTGATGGAGAAATTTTTGTCTCTTAGGGAAACTATGCCAACAATATACTAAAAAGGTTCCATATGGAGAGCAGTAAACCCATGGAGACTCCTCTAGCTAGTGACTGGAGGAAGGAGGATTCTACTTCGGGTGAAGTAGTGGAAGCTACTGTTTACAGGAAACTTGTCGTTTCACTCATGTATTTGGTGAACACACGATCAGACATGTGATATGAAGTTAACCAGCTTAGTCAAGCGATGTTTAGGCCTACCAAATTGTATTGGAAGGCAACCAAGCATGTGTTGAGCTACCTTATAGGCACTACTCAATATGGACTATGGTACAAACATACATAGGGAGTGAAGCTTCAAGGCTTCACTGATGCAGATTGGGCAGGGAGTCCATCTGACATGAAGAGCACATCAGGAGGGATCTTTAGTATTGGGTCAACAGTTGTTTCTTGGTACAACAGGAAACTAAGATCAGTTGCACTTAGTTTGGTAGAGGCAGCATACATGGTTGCAAGTCAAGAAACATGTGAGGCCATCTAGATGAGGAATATTCTAGTTGGTTTGTTTGGTCGGTAGATGGATCCAACTGTGATTTACTGTGATAACCAAAGTCGTATCAAACTCTTTGAAAATCCACTTTTTCATGATCAGTCCAATTATATTGATATATGATATTATCATCTTCGAGATTTTCTGTTGAGGTAGATTATGCTGTTGGAGTACATTCTCATAGAGGAGTAGGATGCTAACATTTTGACAAAGGCATTGTTAAGATGTAATTTCAAGTTTCACAGAGACAAGATCGGGGTAGATGATAATCCATTTCTTGTTGAGAGGGAGTGTTGAGAAATGGAAACAAGAAATTCTAGTTTAATTTATCCTTGAATTAAATTGTGAATTAAAATTCTCATATAAACTTGCAAATAGTTAATTAAGTTTAATTGACTTATTTAACTTCGGAATTTCGAGTTGGAATTCTTTTTGTAGTCATGTATGTGTGATCCCTAAATTTTAGGGGTCTAGGATGAGTTTATTTCAGTTGCAATTAGATAACTTAGTTTGATTGAGTTATAGCTAGTTAAACTAGTAAACTAGTTCTAACTATTGGAGGATCTAATAGAGGTCTAACAATGAGTTGGTGCACTAGTGCATCCTCAGTGCTACTCCAACTAACTGGATATTCACTCAAGAGAAACTCATGCATGTTAGTTCAAAGGAAGACCCAGTTGAGACTAAAGTACAGGGACAATGTACAATCAGTTGTATGATTTTATGAGTTGTACAAATCATGCATGCAATCAGTTATGGACCTAAGTTTCTATTGCATAGTTTTGGAAGAAGTATTTCTCAATTAAATATGGGTTGATGCTCTTAGGAATTGCGCAAGGAAATAGGGGCTTTGCAAGTAGCAGAATTGGCTAAGTGTTTGCTAGAGCAGGCTTGTAGGTAGAGAGTTGATTATACTAGTGCATGGATTGTTCTAGTGAGAAGAATTGTATTTTCATCTTGGATTTTTTATTAATGCAATATAGATAGTCAGGGTTTTTAGGAGTTCCTTTCACCATATAAATATTTTGTTATGTGTGATTGATTATCTTCCTCTTGCTGATTATTGTTTTCATCGATCCATTGGTTTTCGTTGTTAAAAGTAGAGTAGATTTTTATCTTGTGTTTTAGGAAATTACATGGGTTGTTGAATCTATAGGAAAATATACATATTGGGAAGGTGGTGTTGGGTTTCAGGGGTTGTCGGTGACTTTCTCCTGGATTTAGGGAAGTTTGAATGAGTTTGGAGGGTATAAGAAAAAAGTGGGGATGTTTTTCTAGTTAATATGAAGTGCAACAGTTACTAGGTGGTGCTATAGAGTTCGGATTTTGGTATCAAGCCAAAAGAGGAGAGTGTGGCAGGGGTGTATTTGTGTCCCAAGGAAAGAGACACACCTCTTTGATAAATCATTTGCATATTGGACAACTATGCCACGTCAAATAGCTAGACTATGACGTGGGGCTACATGCTAACAAGAAAGAGCCCAGTGGGGGAACACAAAATTGCATCACCATATTATAGGGTTCGCATAGTGCCTCGAAGATATTTTTTGGCTTGAGGGGGCCTAACCTAGGTTCAATGTTAGTTACCCAAACAAATCCCTACACTACTGGCCCTTTTAGCATCAACCCGTGAAGCGGACTAAAGTCTCACCCAAAGCAGTATGGGGGGATGCTGGAACCAAGTTTTCGCACCCTTGAGATGGTTTTGATGTCAGTTTGTTCAAACTATACCTGCCTTCACGTAGGTTTTTTTGCGCTCTATTTCACCCTTCAGTACCTTCGCGATCTATTACAATCGACTTTCGCGCAGCCCTAACCAGGGGTTGAAGTCCTTTTGTGTTGTTAGGGCAGCAAACTGCAATATCTCCTGAACTACGCTAAATATCTTACTTATCTTATTAACAAATCTTAGTTAGCTTCGCGTAAGCAGATGTTCTTACTTGCATTTACTTAACCAATATATTTATACACATTCGCACATCATATAAGCATTAGAAGTGAAATTCATACCCAATATAATAGATGCATAAATAGGAAATAAATACACAGAATGATAGAAAACTTCTCTTTATTAATGATTACTAACACTTACAGACTTGACTCACCCTACACACTTAGTTGCAGAGCCTCTACCTACGCTACGACCCCAAACTTAGACTTACACATCAGAGTTATCTCGCATACATCTTCATTGCTTAGACATTGTGTCTCTAACTACTTAGAGCTTAGCTCTATTTATACAATCCCATGGTCCGTGGACCATGGGTAGATCTTCTATAGCTGACATTACATTATCAAAATAAGGGTAGACACCCTATGATTCTTTAACAACTACGCACTCCGTGCCCACAAAATGCGGAGTCTTTACTTTGGAATTACAAAATTGGACCAAAATCTAGGCTCTAAGCCCCAAAACTGCCCTTGGGGATCCCATGCCCAACAAGCCCCCAACACAAACATTGTGACTCGCCCTTGAGTCACCCTGTAGGTGGAGAGATCTTAGCGCAAAGACCTCCCAGCCTTTTTTGAATCCTTGCAACTTTGGCAGCGACAGCGCACTGAGTTGCCACCTACTGGACTTCTTCCACGTGCTGGTTAGTGACAACTACTACTGAACTGCTGCCTTGAATCCTTTGCTGAGTAAGGTAGCTAGGTAATAGAAATTGAATGTGTTGATTCTTGAATAATGTTAGCCTTGGCTGATCCATGCAGCTCTGAGTAACTTGAACTAAGATTCAGCTTGGCATTCAGAATACTGCCACAAACTTTGGCAAAGGGCAGTGCCCTGTTCGTAGAGCTCCAAAGGCGTGGGCTTGCTTTAGCCCAACAGATGAGGAGAGTGGGGTCCAATGGGGCCCCTTCATACAAGCAAGCAATGATGGATAAAGGAAAGGCCCGACTGGAAGGAGTGCAGATATCTGGCTTGGAGAATGCAAGAAAGGATGAGCTAACCAAGAAGAAAAAGGTGGGTGGGCAAACTAAGGAAACCTAAAGTCAAAACCTAACCAATGATATAAGGATTCTAGAAGGAAAAAACAACGGGAATCCCAATCCTGAACAAGTGGTCTAGGATACTGAACCAATTACTCCATCGACAGGAGGTAAAACTTCTGACTTTGATGCCGCAAGTTCAGATGATGGCCACAGAGCATCATGTAATGACTCATACAAAGTGCCAGACTGAGAGTAAACTACATCTAAGTATTGGGCGCGAGCAATGGCTTGCTCTTCAGTAACACATCCACCCATAGCTATATCACGAGTAATTGGGGCCACGAATGATTTAGTGAACCATTCAGTGAGAAACTGATCAAGAATCTCAAATTTGATCAGGCAACATCTACGTCTCCACTCATGGATGTGATCGAAGATGTGTGTCGCAGTATCTTTCTTAAGCGATGTGAGAAAATAGGTGCCAATTTCATAGCAAACCGACAACTGAAAATGCATGAGGAAAGCCATGGCTAAAGATTTAAAGTCATGGTAAGTACTTCGAGGAATCTCGATGTACCACTTGGTTGCAGTGCCCGTGAGCGTTCGTTGGAAAAGATGGAGATGAATGGAATCGTCAACGTAAGAGTTCGAAGAGCACCAGAGGTGATATGTCATCATATGGGCCTGAGGATCTTCTTTTGCTTTCCCATCAAACTTTGGACAATCACTAGGTATCTTGGACGGCACAGGGGGCCAATATGGCGAATGAAGGATGGGATCATTCGTAAGAGGAGATACATATCACAACTCAAGTGTGTCCAAGAATGGTAATTGGGTATTAAAATGCATAGGATGTTGGTAAGCAAATTCGAACGGGGGAGCCTATCCCTGCTGGTAAGGATTTTCACCCCACAGTGAGGGATTTTGGCCATATGGCATTTAATTCTGGACCCATTGTCAGTTACCTTGACCATAGGTAGGATTTTGACTTTGAATACCTTGGAATTATTCATCCATAGGTTGTTGATAAGCAACGTATGGGTTAGAAGGCTGTTGAGCCTGTTGACCTTGGAAATATGGATATTAGACTTATTGGCCTTGAACATATGGGTGATTAACGTATTGTCCCTAAAAAAGAGGATTTTGGACCTAATGTCCTTGGGTATAAGGTTGATATGCTTGTTTCCCTTGGAGATAGGGATTTTGTACCTGTTGCTCTTGACCAAAAGGATTTTGAACCTATTGACCTAGGGCGTTAGGGTTTTGTACCTGATGGCCTTGGCCAAAAGGGTTCTGGACCTGTTGACCTAGGACATTAGGATTTTGGGAATGCTACTGCAGGACTTAACCTTGGCCTTGCCCTTGCAAGGGTTGACCCTGCTGATAGGTATACAAGAGTTGTTGCTACCCAGGTTTGTTTTGATGTTGCAAGGGTTGACCTTGCGGCTGCAAAATTTATCCCTAGGGCTACAAAGGTTGGCTGTGCGAGGACATGGGCTGAGAGGTGTACGAAGCATATTGCATCTGCTATTGCATGGTTTGCTACAACTGTTGCAAGAGTTTACCTTGCAGTTGTTGCAGCTGACCTTACTGCAGGATAATTTGCCCTTGCTGTTGCGCGAATAGCCCTTGCTGCAACAAAGGTTACCCTTGCGGTAAAAAAGGTTTCCCTTGTTGTTGTAGAGGTTTTCCTTGCTGTTGCAAGGGTACTTGAATAGTGCTCGAAAAATTTCCAAACTAAATATGGCCATAGCCACCCTGGAAGGTGGATGAGCCAGGCTGATTGTACTGCCCAGACTGAAGGGTGTAAGGTTGATTAACCATTCTGCGAGAACCAAATAGAATGTAAGGAGTTTGGTATTGGACCTAAGCCTTGTAGGGCTATTGATACTAGACATTTCTCGATCCAGACGGACCAACAAGATTCTGAACCTGTTGGTACTGAACATTGCTTGATCTAGTAGGATCAGCAGGGTTATGATTAACGCCAGAAGAAGTCTAGTTCACACCAAGCATGTGAGCTTGTGAGCCACTCCCATTGGTGGCACCTGACACCATAGAAACATTCAAGCTTCCCCCCCAGGTGACGGCACAGCTTGGCAACTGACTAGAGGGATGGAGGAACTATTGTGTGTGGAGCATGATTGTTCAGAGATCTTTTGTGTTCAGCCGGATGTATAACCCAAGAAGTTTGTACACCCCTCCACGTGGGGAGGTGCGAGGGGGGCTTGTCCCCCCCGCGGGGGTCCGGGGGGGCCGATCCCCCCTATTTGGGGGGTTTGGGGGCTAGCAGTCTCCCAGCGGGGGCTCAGGGGCAGCGTCCCTAAAGCCAAAAATAGATGTAAAATTGCCTTGTAAAAGTATAGTAATTTCTAGTCAATCTGGGCTGTTCATTAGGAAAATGATATGACGGTAGAACTTATGTTTAGTTTAGGGTTTTTTGCCCTAGAAGGAAACCCCTCTCTTTGTATGAGGGCATTGTATTTGAGGCTGAGTAATAGATGTGTATTCTGTGAGCGAGAAATAGAGAGGTGAGACTGTGAGAGAAAACAGAGGATATTACAGCGGATTTACTGTAGGTTGTGTCTCTTCATTTTGTTGGATAATAGAAAGGAAGGTCTGGCTGTTCAGGGTGGACGTAGCCCAAACTGGGTGAACCATGTATATCTGTGTCTCTCTTGTTTTATGCGATTTCTGTGTTTATATTTCTGCAATATTTGATGTGTTCTATTGCTCTGTAATATATAATTTTATAACAGGAACTGACAGAGACATTCCTCGAAACCACCGGCTGAACCAGACGGGTGACTGGGACTGACGATACAAGGGGGTTCAAAGTAGTGGGTTGCACCAAGACTAAGGTTACAGCCTATTGGGAGGTCGTGTTTGCAATGAGTGACCTGAAGTAGGCATGGCGCTTGACACCCAAACATGGTTATGGTAAAGTGACGAGGCACTAGGTGTACCCGAAACCAATTGTGCCAAAGACACATAGTTAGGTGGAAAACTAGCGGGAATACCCCCTGTATAGGGGAAACCTTCAAGAGGAAAAGGATGCTCTTCCTCCTCGATAGTGTGTGGAGTAGAAACTTCTGACTCATCCGGAGAGTTGACTAGAGCATCGCCTTCAGGTTCCATATTCGGGAACAAACGATAATGAATGGCCGAAGAAGTACGAGGGGATAGTTCCAAATGAACACTTGACTGGTCGTATGGACAATAAGGACACTGCGGTGATATCACAATAGGGTAAAACAGAGGATTCAGAGGGTAGATAACCAATCCAAGTTGATCGTTAGTGGCTAGCGAGTTCTCAGATGTTTGAACGGGATTGTCTGGATATTCTAGGCCAAGATCAGCAGATGACCCAGTATCTGAAGTAGGCGGAGGACGAGATGACAAAGGTTGAATGCTCAAAACAATTCCGAGTTCAACACCTTGGTCCTCAAGTGACTTTGGTAACTCAGGAAACGGTTCCTCAGACAATCTTTCAGATGGAGGAGAGGAAGAGGAACTAGGTGAATGAGATGGTTCAACCACGATGTCCTTGTCTTAGTCGATAGAAAAATAAAGTCAAGGAGTTAAAATGTTCTTTAAGGGAAACTCACTATTATCAAATCATGGGCAATCAATTATTAATATGCATAAAAACACTAGTGTTCTTTCACTTTTTGAGAGTCGAGAAAGAAACAAAGATGACTCTATCGCTTTCGATTGGAAACGAGCTCTAAAGGACAAGTTCTTGAATGATCTTTTAAGTTTAATGAGTCAAAAAGATCAAATGACTGCTCTAGATGATCTAGGAAAATAGGATTACCAGGCAACCGTGAACTACATAATACCTCCCGGCAAACCGAGAAGTATGAGTAGGCAATCTACCTGAATGTTGTGTTTGGTGTATCACATTTGCAATGCAGTCAACTTGACTTCCTAAGGATAAAGATTTTTAGCCTAGAAGGGTTTCCCGTTATATACTCGAGGGTATGGAGAGCAAAAATCTGTACTAGCACTATCTAATGCCAAATCTAACAAAAGCTGCTAGGTTTAAAGATGTCGGAACACGTCTCTAGCCTAAACCTTCTAGATATGATCGTTAAATGTCAAATCCACCTTAGGTTATTTGAATTCATTTTAAAATTTATCTTGAGTTATGTTTCAGTTTTCAGGTCTTAGCGACGCAACTTGAAAAACCTTAAATGCAACTAAATGAGACAAGACCCTTTCGATTCGATGAATTGCCTACACTAGAGAGAGTAGAAACTACACAATCAAATGCAAACAACCAAGCAACTGAAAGAAAAATGATCTTTCATTACTTCACTTTTAGAAAAAATAAACTAATAAAAAATGCATTCCAATTCCTAATTTCCTAACAAGCACAATTCTAACAGTACTTTCAAAAGCAAAAGAATTCTTTCCATTTTGAAGTGCCAATGCAATCCTAGTCTTTAATGATGCAGTCTATCGTAGTACAATTATGCAACAGACTAGAATTTCATACTTTTCATGAAACAACAAAATACACTTTTCGCATACAACACTTCAATGAAATTTTTTTCGAGACAATCGTCTCTTCAAGCAAATGAAAACATGAAAAGAGAGGCCCATTCAAACTAATGAAGCACCAACTTTACCAACAACAAGACAAGAAACGTAATCCATGCAGGAAAAGTAATGTTTAGACAAGAAAACGAAAACTTTTCAAACTTGTGTAACGGAGGTCAAAGTCATAAAAGGACCGCAAACAAAATGCAAGGAGTAAGTACACCTACAACTTGACTCACCGAGTTCACAAACAACTGAATGGACAAAAATCTAGATGCCCTAGTGTCACTGACCACTCAATGACACATGAAAGCAAGCAGAAAGATGATAAGCCAACAAGAAAAAAAACAAATGAGAAGAAGCTTTCTAGTCATGGAAAAAACGGTCTAAAAGGCTTATGGGTCAAAATCATGAGAGCAAAACACACTGGCCAAGATTAGGGACAAACCCTAATATTCACTTACAGGCATTGACGCGACTGCCTAATTGACAACAAGTGCCAGAGGCTAGTCGGTGCAATTGTTTCTCATCATATCGCACTGACTGGCGCGATTGTCAGTGGATTAAGCAAATTGATCGAGGGAGGTAAGAAAAAAAAAATTTGAAACAGGGACCAGATCTGCTACTATGAATTTCAAACTCAGGCCAGTAAGCAGGAGAAAAGAAATAGAACCAAAGGGAAAAAGTGGAACTAGAAAAGTTCACACGAAATCATGAAATCTAAGACAAACAAAAGGATTGGTTCCCCAGTGGAGTCACCAATTTGTGGTGAAGTAAAATTATAAGTGCAGACACAAAAAAATTCCTCTAGCCCGATAATGGGTCTAGCCACAACTGATACATTCTATGGAATATTTCCTTAGGTTAGAACCAATTAAGAGGGCCTACATCTTAGTATGCTTATCCCGTTTGATGATGTCCTTGCTTGCTCGCTCCAGCAATCTTTCGATTCCTTATTCAAACACCTGAAACAAGTAAACAACAACAAACGACAACTGTGATAATAGACTAATTGTAATTCAACCTACTTAACAAGTCAAGAAACATTAAGCCATGAACATGTACGATGAAAAATCATGTAGGAAATCAATCGACAGTTGCATATATATTGAATCAAGAAGAGATTACAACCATTGTCTTGATGTTTCCATTCTCCTCTGAAAAGACCAGGTTCCCACACACTTATGCTAGCATTCTATGATGGCCTCAACAACAATATTTTTAAGGCTCTTCCCTTTAGGCTTCACTCCAAACCAAATTCACACTTCTCCTTCACACAACTAGAGAGCTACAACTATGAATAGCTTGTTGTTTACTCCAAATTTAATTAGCACTAGCTTACCAATATTAACACTAGCTTGTGCTTGGGAAAAAGGGAGGTTTACATAGGATGAATGGATGGAAGATGGATCCTCTTCTCATGGGAGAAGGTCTTATCCCTTGAGGTAGTTCCATCATTATAGGAGAAAGGATCTCAAACTAACATCCTTGACCCCATCCAACCAAACCATTTACCAAACTTTTGTTACGAAGCTTCTAGAGCTGGAAGCTTCCGCTCTATATTTAAAAACAATTCCATAAGAGGACCGGCGTGAATGGAACAAAGCGCAGTCACTTCAGTCAGTGCTAGGGATAGTGCTAATCCCTACATATCAGCGTGAGAAAGACAAGGGCCATTAGTGCCAGTCTTGTAAACTGGGAAAAACAGAAGTTTCAGGGGAAATGGTGCAAAAGGGAATTGATCTGGTCATGAAGAGGGACACAATGGGAGTTTCTTCATGAAGGGAAAGCATGTATGGTTCACTATAGAGGTCCTCTTGGATCAAGGAATGGGGAGTACAAGGACAGTGACAAAATTTTGTGTAACAGCGCCCATTTGGCAATACTAGTCAACTTATCACTTCGACATAGTAGTGTTATCGTACCTACTGAATCATCCATCTTGGTCACGTAATACCCCACTATACAATTGTTGCGAACCAATCCATATGTACATTCACTACGAGGTATTGCGGTTGTAGGCACCTTGAAAGCCACATCTCTTTGAAAACACTCTCCCTAGAAATAAATATGTATGCCCCTTATTGTTACTTCTAGGAATGACCATTTCAAAATTATATGGAACTTTCTACGCCGACCGACACTTCAGTATGGCTCATCCAACCACGTGGTTCTTCTCTTTTCCACCTACACCAGTGGGCTTCGATGTGCCCATCGTCCTGGGGATAATACCCTGGCAATTTTCTACCATGATCCATTCAAAACCACTAGGGTCTAGGGTTTGAGGTGATGCCACTAGGCCTAAGTGTCGGGGTGATGTCAATCTCCACCAGATTCTCCATATGGACTGGGTCACAACGTAACCTTTGTTTCCTGCCTTTTCTAGTATTTTCGTTACATGTGACTAGAGAAACCCTCCACCAAAGTGCACAAGGCACATTTGAGTTCCGACCCCACTATCCCACATTTCCCCAACAATCTAACCTTGATGAAACTCGCCCATCCTTACATTGAAACCTCTATTGTCATCTAACAGTCATTAACACTTTTCCATCAACGACTTGGATCTCTCTATTTTTGTCCTTGGGCAACGCCCCTTTCCATATGGCACTTATGTGTGGGTTCCTGCACACATCTCAGGGCTCTAACTCCCGGCTTTGCGGTATAAAATCCTATGTAAATAATGCTTGTCCCAGTGCCTAGCTGCTAATACATTTATGACAGGCCTTTTCCTCGGCCTCTAATTTGCAATTTGATATATATATATATATATATATATATATATATATATATATATATATATATATATATATATATATATATATATATATAGATATCTATCTATCTATCTATCTATATATCTATCTATATATCTATCTATCTATCTATATATATATATATATATATATATATATATATCTGTGTGTGTGTGTGTGTATAGAGAGAAAGAGAGAGAGAGATAGAGAGAGAGATCAAGTTGTTCCTGCTGAGATTATAATATTTAAAACATAGTGTAATAACCAATTCTCCCCAGTTTCATAACTCATACACAAAGACTTGATAGTTCATTTTCATTACGACCCATTGGATGAATTTCAAGCTCATAATAGTCTAGAAATATATAGACCTTTCATACCAATGACAAGCAAAAAACAAGCTTATGGACACATGAAGAAATCCCTTTCATTTTCTCAATAAAAATACAGGGAATTAACCTTCCTTAAGTAGATATAAAATCACACTTCATGAAATATCACATGAATTGAACCAACACATTGAAACCATATCAATGTAGGCCTTAGATCAACACAAATATTTGAACCATTCCTTATCCATTCCTTTAAAATAACAATGTTCATTCATATAGGAATGTCTCATTCCTCAACATTGAAAGGTATGGTAAATCAATACATTACAAAAGCTTAAAGAATTTAGAGCATGTGAGTCATAGAAAAACACTTATATTTGTTAGATTGGTCCATAAAACTGAGATTGGGACATCAACTCTCCACCCAAACTTCGACATACTATGACCAAGTCTTTCTTACAGTAGTCACCCTCGATCCAAATTCCAGATATTTGAGGATGAGTGCTTGAGGATTAAACCAAATTTTCTAGCTGGCATCAGGAATCTAGAGGACCATCCACCTCCACCCACCATCTCCTTCATATAGTTAATGTCTCACAAGGAATTGAGAGGATCACTACCCCCACCCTTTAATTCACCAAGGGAATCTAAAGGCTCACCACCTCCACCCTTTAATTCAACAAGGGAATCCAAAGCATATGCCTCAAACCTCTTATTGAAAAGGGAATCTAGAGGCTATTCCTCCACCCTCTTATCTGTGAGGGGAATATGAAGGTTATGCCTCCACCCTTTAATCAACCAATAAAATTTAGAGGCTATGCCTCCACCCTCAAATCATTAAGGGAATCTAGGGCACACTATAAAACCAATAAAACAAGAAGGGGGGTGCTAAAGAATTATACTACCTGGAATCCAAGGAGCATGCCGCCACCCAAGTTATCAAAGGAATCTAGAGAAACCCATCTCCACCCTTCAGGCTTACAAGGACTCCAAAGACTATTTTCCTCACTTGAGATTTATTCTTCCACCTCCCATTGCTTAACTGAGTAATGGTTCTTCTTCCATGTGTTCTGATAGCATTTCTAAGTTTTTCTTGTCTTGTTCTTGCTAAATGATGATCTCCTCTTACATTCTTTGTGTCTCTCCTTTTTTTAATAGTCTTCGGTCCTTCCCCTTTTATGTGAGAATCCTCATGGTGCATATTCCCTCTATGTTTTGTTGAGTGTGGTCTCTTCCTCTTCCCTAAAGATGCTTGTCTTTTCCTTAGGTTATTGCAACTGTCATATGTTGTGTGGGATAACAATGCTGTCACACCTTCCTTCTCTTCCATGGTGGTTCTATCCTACGTGGTGGTGGGGGAAGTTGTGTGTCAACACTTCCTCCCACCCCACTTCTGTTTTGTTGACTTCTTTGTCCCTAGCTACTCATGCAACCAATCTCTCATTCAATTTCATCCTTTTTGCCTTGCATATTTATCCAAGGTAAACATGGTTTTGTTGTCCTACTTTATGGCTCCATTTAATTTGTAAAACTAGTCTATTTATGGTAAATTTTCCAGCCTTTAATATTTTTCATAAAAGAAATCAAGCCTCTTTTAGATCCCAAGAAACCTCCTTCCTCAAAACTCTGGAAACAATGTCCCCATTCTTAAGCCCTTTTAATTATAATCAAAATACATGAATTATTTACAATGAGGGGGAATTAGCCCATGGTTGTCATAGGTATAAGGATGCCCAACCTTGGATAGACCATTGGAGAATAAAGGAGGATATTATCTAACATAATTTAGATAATATTAAAATATTATTACCTCCAAATTTAGGGACAAATTGTGGGGAAATAAAGAGCCAGACTGAAAAAGGAAACTATAATATTATAAGTAGGTGATCAACCCCAATGTTGAAAACTAAAATTATTTCTCTATCTAGACTAATGTTAACAAGAAAGTTAACATTGTCAAGAGTAAAATTAATTCTCATGAACTTTATAATGAAATTGGGCATTGGCCAATTCCAAAAACATCATGGGATGAAAGAGTTTGTTACTTGTGCAATCTTAAGAGGCTTGAAAATGAAACACACTTTCTCTTAGATTTTCCATCTTATACTAACATTCAATCTACTTTTCCAAATATTTGTCACACTACGAACCTTTTTTGACTTTTTAACACAACAAAACTATGATGATCTGGAAACACTTTTCTCACTATTTTTCAAGCATAGAAATAAAAGATTAAAGAATTATATTCAATCTCTTACCTTTTTAAAGTTGAATAAACTATATAAATCTTAATAAATGCTAAATTATGATATTATATATATATATATATATAAACAAAATTGTGTGAAAGTATGGTTCCTCCTCTTTTTATTTACATATGAACTTTAAACCAATTAAAATAATAAACAATCAAAACCATTTAAAAATTTTAAAATAATAAAAAATAAAAAAATAAATTTAAAATAACTCATTTTACTAACTTATAAATATAACTTGAAAACTTTTTAAAAATATCTATATTATGAATCCACGTCATCAAAAATGTGTAAATTCAATAAATCCTAATAATATAGAGATTTATCACTAATGGAATTTCTCAATAAAAATAAAACTTATTAAGTAACATTTATTTAAACAACTTGATAATTATCAACCTAAAGTAATCTATCTGTCAAAATTCAATCGAGGACAATCTATCCATTCACAAATTTGCTGAACTTCAAATTATTTGGCCATTTTATAATTGACTTTGAAAGTTTATGGAGTATTGTTTGTTCTCGTTGAGCATTCTATAATTCTTTTTTAACTCTACGCAATCCAAGTGTTTAGATTTTTCAACGTGCTAAATTTATATATAGACTTAAACATCAAATTTAAACAACATTGGATTTTTAAACTAGAAAAAATAAGATTTGATGAATTTTTTTTGCCATACCACATTCTTCCTTTCCACAATTTGACCTATAGATTGAGAGCGAATGACATATAACTCTTGGGAAGCCTTGATTCATTTGTAAGGGTTACTTGTGTGTACTGGTGCTATTGTTCATACATGAATGACAACATTATTAATCCACAATTCCAACATTATTCCTTTGTGCATGAAGGTGCATACAACAATACTTTCTACTAAAGCCCCCACATATAAATATATATCTGCCATTGGCACACGTCGTCTTGAATTTCTAAGATATATACAACTAGCAATATCAATTCCATTTTCACATCAAAAAGCTTGGTGATTGTTGAATTGAGGCTTCTGTGATCCATATCGTTTATGAGAGATTTTTCGGCGTAAATCACATGATATTTCATTTGTCGACGCATTTCGAACCAACCAGTGTGGTTCATCATCAGGACAAGTTGAAGAATCAGATCTAGGTTGCATGTTAAATAGACAAAGCAGAACCTCCAACAACTTCTAGATCTAAGTCTTCAACTTGTCCTGACGATGAACCACATTGGTTGGTTCGAAACGCATCGACAAATGAAATATCATGTGATTTACGCCGAAAAATCTCTCTTAAAAGCTTGGTGATCTTGAGTTTATTACCATAATGGCATCCATCAATGGTTTTCCAAAACCTCCCTCTCAACGTTGAAAAGCTCAAATGCATGACACACCTCCATCTAAATCCAATGCAATTTTCAACCTTTTTCTAGAGCGCCCGACTATTCATTGGGTCCCTCTACTATTGTTGACAACATATGTTTAGGTTTCTCAACAATCTGCTACATAAACAGGGTTGATCGTTGCATTCGTATGATGATATTGTTTTTTGTTCTAGGCAACGCCCATCTGCTTTATGGACAACCAAACCATGTCATGACAGGTTTCTTCGTGGTCTTTTCTCTCTTCTTCTAAATTGTTTCTACACCTTTTTAATGGCTTATTGTCTCTCTATGCCTTTACATTGTGCGCATTGTTACAGCAAATGTGTTGCCTTATGCTTATGTTGGTCACCTATACATATTTCCAATTACCTTACTACATGAAAACTTCCATACCATATTTCTCCAAGGGAGAAGTGAAATATTATTCAACAATGTCCTTGATACTTCTGGTTGGATGGATACATCTTTCACACTAGTCCAAATCATCAAATAAGAAGGTGTGTGAGAGAAGATAAGATCCATCACATTTTGAAGGCTTTCCATGACAAGCCTTGTGGAAGCCACTTTGCAAATAGGAGGATAGGCCATAAAGTGCTTCAAATAAGATATTTTTGGCCAACTATATTCCAATATGCAAGGGAGTCTGTATCAGGCTGTGATAGCTATGAGAGGATGGGCCAACCCATTTGGTCAGATGAAATGTTGTTACAATCTCAGCTGGTGGTGGAATCTTTTGAAATATGGGCTTTAGATTTTGAGGAACCAATTAATCCCCCATCTCAGTAGAAGTTGTGCATTTTGTTTTTCATGTCATATTATGTCACGAAATGGGTTGAGGCTAAAGCATTTACCAGAGCCACTAAACAAGCTATTTCAAATTTTTTATTTTAGGATATCTTTGTTTGATATGGAGCACCTAAAGTGATAGTTATAAATGGAGGAGCACAATTTACTTCCAAGCTAATATAGGATCTTATTAAGAAATGAAAAATTCACCACCAAGTTACTTCTCCTTACCATCCACAAGCTAATGGGAAAGTGGAGAGTACTAATAAAGTGCTTGAATAAATTCCACGAGGGATTCATTAGGGGAACAATACCATACCACACACATTCATATTAGGG
Source organism: Pinus tabuliformis (assembly GCA_031772625.1). Taxonomy (NCBI): domain Eukaryota; kingdom Viridiplantae; phylum Streptophyta; class Pinopsida; order Pinales; family Pinaceae; genus Pinus; species Pinus tabuliformis. The sequence goes on along the minus strand of CM062807.1, from coordinate 1,244,752,061 downwards.
GATATATATTAAGAAAAAAAGACATAATATATTGAACATCTAATAGGGGGTAAAGGGGTTTTATATTTTGTGTATAAAAAATGGACCTCAAAGTTTAATGAAAAAATATAGAGGGGTATAAAAAATGTTATTGAAAAAATGGATACCTACAATATCTAGTGAAAGTAGGGGTTTTTAAAACTTGGATGGTGTATTGGGTTCATATTCGTATGGGGTTAAATAAAATGAGTTTTAGATATATTTTCCAATATGTAGTCAAATTAAAAGTATTGTTTAGTATGTCACGAACAAATTTGCTAGTTAATAGGTTCATTGAGTGAAGCCCCCATGAGAAATTATTACATAGACTATAGGAGGCCACTGTCGAGATTGGGCTAAAAGACTTCTAGAGGTGTTATGGGCTTATAGGACCACTTGGAAAAATACCACAAGTTTTTCTCCTTATGAACTTGTGTACAATACAAATCTTGTCTTTCCCATTGAATTTGAAATAAAGACTCTCAAAACTACTTTGGAGGTAAATTTGGTATAATTACAACACATAAGCATCAATTTGAAATAATTGAATGCATTAGGATAAATATGTTTGGATATTGTGCAAGGCATCGATATTATTCAAAAATAACGTGCCAAGTGGTGTGATATTTATTAAGAAAAATGTGTCTTAAAAAGGAAACTCGGCTTGTTCAATGATTCAAGATTTAAAGATTTTAAATGGAATATTTGTATGAGGTGGCTAGGTCCTTATGAAGTTGATGCATTATTCAACAATGGGACTGTATGATTGACAACCATTGATGGGTCACAGACATGCCTGGTTTGATTTTTCCACTAAAAAAATAATATATGTGTGTGTGTGTGTGTATCTAATGGTGAAAACCCCTTTTAGGTTACAGTTAGACAAAGAGTGGTGATTGAAAACCAACTTGTTGGTGGTCAACACATCCTTAATTCGACAGTTACAATTCTCTGATTTTTTTGTTGTTTCACCTATAATTGGTTTGTTACTGCTAAATTTTGCTGATACAAAGCAAGGAATACTACTATTGATATGGATCAATGCACCTGCTAAACACTACAAGTTTTTTCACTATAAAGACCAAATATACCTATACATGTTGATCATTGCAAATTTTTGCTGCTACAGACTAGATGTACGTATTGATCATCACATTTATTCTTACTTTAGACCATATGTGTTTGTACTTGCTAATTATCAGAAGTTGTTACTAAAGACATACCACTTGTACCTGCTACTCTTGGATCATGTTTGTCATTCATGGATTTATTCTGATACATCTAATTCTAGCTTACACATGACTTCTCTATACCACTATAGCTACATCATACTTCACGAAAGGACATTTTTCCATGAGTCTTTTAGTATGCATCTTTAGATCAGTCAACACCACTCTCACAGTTACAATGTCAACATTGTCGGTAAGTCTATCACATTTACAACCTCTAATCATTCACCTATATTGTTGAAATTGAGGATGACATGTTCTTTCTGTTACAAAGGCCAATGATGGACATGATATTAAAGCTGAGGGGGGTGGGGGGGTGTTGAATCATACTAATTATTGTATGATATATTATCATCTCCCAATTTGACATTTTGCTAATTTAAACTTGCATTTATTTATCCCGCCCTCATTTCCCAATAAGAAAAGATATGGCTATTGGAAATTCCCCTCGAAACATTTGAATTTCCTTCCAATTATGGCATGGAATGACAAACACCATGTCCTAATAAAAACTTCCTATATAATTAACATTGTTAATTCTAATGAACTTGACATTTTTCTCTCAATGAGCATATGAAAGAAGGACTGTTGAACCTCTTCTGAAATAGTAAAGTGTTGTATCTGCAATGATTTATTTGAGCTATGGGTGGAAAAACAGTTAGACCCAAACAAGATTCAACCAAGGATTTGAAAATTCATTCAAGAGCCTACAAAATATTTTAGAATGTAGGATGGCTTGAATATTTTGATAGATTGTAAGGGTATGATGATCGAACTGCCCTTGAATTTGCACATAAATTGAATGAGTAGGGTTCTATGGTAAGAGGATGGTAAATTTCTATTACAAAAGAAGTGGTTTTCACGGTCATAGCCCTACCTCGGGAGGGAGCGCGTTGGTTTAATAAAAAATTTGTAGTTCCATTGGCTAAACCCACATTTTGATAGGACGAGGAAGAAACAAATTATAAAGGGAGAGGTGTCGACAATACTTCCTTTCCACATCCTTAGGAAGAAGTGGCCTATTACATCCAAAAATTGATAACTTGTGTAGAGCCTCTTGGAGTTTTCTTCAATTACCAATTTTAATTGTTGACACTTTTACGAAACAAGAAATTTGTCAACATGCCTTATTATCTTTTAAAGTCACTATTTCATATGGTTGATGTTATTTGTCCTACCATGCATTTAGAAACCCATGTGACTAATCATAGTTTGATCAATTTGGTTATAATAGATTCATTGTAACAATAAGGAAAAATGTGGACGAGGTTGTTGGATGGTGCAAGATTACTAGTCGAGGAGGAAGTGGAAGAAAGTGAACTTGAAGATAAAGAAGGAGTTGAACCAAAAGAGGAAGGACCAAGTAGAAGAAGTGTATCTCTAGCTGAAACACCTATGCAAAGCCTTCAGGAAGAAACCCTTATGGAAACCTCTTATGTTGATTCAAGGGTTAAATATTCCCATGCTAGGAAAGGAGTGTATGTTGAAACACCAATGGAAATTGATAGTGGGTAGTCTGAAATATTTGATGGAGGATGCTCTATAGAGGAAGAACAAGAGCAACCCCTCAAGAATATTAAGGAAAATCCCATTAGAGAAACCTCTAGGTGGAATTTTTTTGAAAGAGAGGGTTATAATTATTGTTCCACTACTAGATGCTCCGTCATTTGAGACCATTGTTCCTATCAAAGACATGAACAAGTCAAAATAAAAAGTCAACAAGAAGAAAGAAGAAGTAATAAGTAAAAACAAAGAAGATACTCACCCTCCTAGTAAGTCTGAACCCAATCCTTTGTCTTAGAAAATTGATGGTTTGAGAAAAGAGAATGAAGAGTTGAAAAATCGACTTGAAATGGTCAAAAATAAAATTCAATATAAGAAGCAATTGGGGTTAGAAACCCTAGTTGAGGTAGTGGAAATGGAAGACATACTCTCTAAAACTAGTACAAATGAAAAAACCATGTGTAGAATGTGTAGGGAGCTTCTTGAGGAAGCTTTATTTTAGAAACCAATGACTACTTTAGTTGCAATACAAGTTGAAATTGATAGGGAAGATGTATAAGTCCAAACTATACCACAAGAACCTATTGATGATACTGGTACACTATAACCAATAGTTCAAATAAAGCAACTAGAGGAGGATAGATTGGTTGTGCCACAAGAACCTATTGATGATACTACTGCTACATAAGAACCAACAGTTGAAATAGAGTAGATTAAGGAGGATAAGAGTGCTAATACACAAGAACCTACTGATGACACTATTGTTACACAAGAACTAGTAGTCGGGGTAGTACAACAACAAGAAATAAGAGAGGAGCTGAAAGAGTAAGGAGATTTGTAAGAAATCCACTGAAGCCACCATGATGACAACAATGAAAATTGTCACAGTAAATAAGGAAAATATTTTGGCCTTTCTACTTTATGAATTAAGTAAATAAAGGTGATTGGAAGTTGTATTGTAGGAGGAGGAAACCCCTTTGGCAGAACACTACAAAATTGTTCATTAGATTAGGAAGGCCTAGGTTGAGGACTTAATACTCGAAAGACTAAGAAGAAAATAAGATGAAGGACAAAGGAGGAAAGAAAAAGTTCAACTACGGGAGTTGCAAGAGAAGGTTAAATTGTTCCAAAAGAATAAAGAATAGATGTATGATCTAGTATTGAGTTTATTAAGTTGTAGGAACCCCTCTCCTTCTTACCCTTTGTTATTACAAGAGAAAAAAATTCTTTTCAGAATGACATGTATTAAGGAGAAAAGACCATAAAAAATGAATGACCCCTAGACTTTCCTAGAAACATTTCAACAGGATAGTTTTGTGGAACATCATTTATTGTGTGAATTATACTTGCATGAGTATGTTTGTTTTGGGGAGAAAAAGTTTAATTTTACAACTTATGTAAGGAAGATTCAATCAAGGGAATTTACTTCATTTATGTAGAACCAAGTCGGTTGGAAGGTAGCCTAGAACACTGTAACAACAAATTTCAAAAACAATTTTTTATATGTTCCAAATGAATCAGGATCGTCTGATATGGTATTGAGAGCATTCAATAAACTTTTGTAGTTTTTGTAAGCACATAACCAAATGGTGGAAATAAGGAACAAAGTTCTGGAATGTTGTTCCAAAAGTATTGAGTTGATGAGGCATGATGCACTTTATTGGATTAGGTTAATATGGGAAACTTGTGACAAAAAGATGAGAAACCAGGACCCATATTATTTTCAGAAATCCATGCATGTACATTCTAGGATTCCTCAATAGTTAGATTATGTTAGAAAATGTGGATTTGGTTGGTTGGGAATCAGATTCAAGTTTCCATTAATTTGGATTCTGATACCTTATCATCAACGTTCATATCAACTCGAGTTATTAGATGCAGGATGGTGGTTGGATTTGTTTATTTCTCATGGTTATAAGGCCTCTATAGATGATACAACAAAAACCTATAATTTCTCTGAATTAAATTCACAGAACACATCAAAATATGATTGAAGAGGTCTAAAATAGGACATGTGTATGCATTAGTTAGGGGGAGATGTTGGGATGTGGAATTAGCACCTTTTTGTACCTATTCTGCTTGCGTTTCCTACCAATTTTACCTTGAAAGCTACACCCTATTACCTTATTTATTATCTTTTGACCAATGTATGTTTATTTTCTATGTCGCCTATTAGATTAGCTTTGCTTGTATTATGATGTGAGGTTGACTGTTTTAGGAAATATTATTAACAAAAATGATAAGGTACTATTTCAAGGGAAGCTTGGCTCGTCGAAGGT